>CM060895.1:91630000-92880000 GCA_030762935.1 Hymenopus coronatus | reverse complement strand
GCGCAAAGGGCTGAGCGTGGCCCTGCGAAGCCACGGGATGGTAATAACACCCACCAACCCCCACGCAACAAAGAAGCTCCAGCCAAACCCAAACAAAAGCCCCCCACCCAAGCTAAGGTGCGCTGGCCGGCCAGGCAGCCTAACTTCTCCCCCAGGGCTGCGCAAGGGAACGGCACTCCCGTACCCGAGCGACAGCAGGGGCAGGAGGCGGCTGGCGGCGTGCCGGCGCCCCGAAGCACTCCTCCTACACCCTCACCCAGAAACATAACCCCCACCACTTCTCCTGTCCTGCAGATGTCGGATGTGATGGCGTGGATACAGCAGCTTCTGCTGAACCACGGCCGGAGCATCTGTGATCTGCTGGTCAGATTCCTATATGCCACAGACCCAGCCGTAAAGATGGCTGTCGCCATGGAGGGACTTGCCCTCCTGACCGTGATCGTCCAGACCGCCCAGAATGGCGAGTCGAAATAGGTCTCGTACCTCTTTTCGATTCGCGTTCTGGAACGCGTGTGGCCTGAACGGTCAGGGGAGTGAGCTCCAGCATTTTGCCGGCTCATTTGCCCTAGACCTTGTGCTAGTCAGCGAAACACATCTCCGTCCAGATACCTCTTTCCGACTTCCGGGCTACAACTGCCTCAGAGTGGATCGTGTGGGCCGCCGAGGAGGTGGCACAGCGATCTTCGTGAGAAACAGGGTAGTCCACAAACCCATCCAGCTCCCACCTCTTCAAACCATGGAAGCCACGGCTGTCTGTGTTGACCTAGGCGGTACGGAAGTTTTACTGGTGTCTGTATACCATCCACCCCATAGGCAGTTCGTACTAAACGATTACCTTTCCATCCTAGCCCTTCATCCTAATGTCATCCTGGCCGGGGACTTCAATGCCAAACATCCGCGTTGGCATTGCGGCCCCCGGGCGGACGCCCGAGGCAATGATATCATACGCATGATAGATGCGGACCCTCAACTCAGAGTAGAGGGCCCCTGGCAACCCACACACCATCCACGAGGTCAAGGACGGGCATCCGTTATTGACTTCGCGATCATCAAACAATTCCCTTTTCATACATCTCTCACATCGATCAACGCACTTCATTCCGATCATAATCCCGTTTTAGCTGAGGTTAACACACGGGTTGCCAGTCACGACGTCTTGGTTCAAAACCGCGACGTTGACTGGGAATGCGTCAGGGTTTGCCTCAACGACTCCATCCCGCCGAACCCTAGGATCACAGACATCCCATCCCTAGAGGCCGCGGTCCAATCCTTTACCTCCATCGTGGTGCGAACTGCCCATAACCTAACTGTTCACACCCCAGCTCCTCTACACCCAGATGTCCTACCCCTAGAACTCCATCTGCTTGTACGCCGTTCCTGGGCTGCCCGCAGACTATACCAGCGTCACCGCACGCCACATAACCCAGCACTCCTGAGGCGTTTACGCCGAGAGGTCCGGACCCGACTACGTGAGCACAGGGTGCGAGCGTGGGAGGAGACTATGACCCGCTTGAGGCTCGAGGATGGCGACGTGTGGAGGATTGCCAAAGCTCTCCGGCACCGCGGAGGTCAAATCACCTCCCCAATCCAAGGCACCCAAGGCCTGGCTTATGAACCCCGAGCCAAAGCCGATGTGTTCGCTTGACTACCTCGAAAGGTCTATGAGGCCACGAGAAGACCCCCAGGACGAAGACTTCTCGGACCGTGCTCGGCGGGAGGTGCGTCGATACCTTCGGCGCCCCCCGACGAGGCGGACCGACTTCCCGTCATCCGACCCAGTGAACTCCAGGGCGCACTCCGGCGCCTCAACCCCAAAAAGGCAGCGGGTCCTGACGGACTAACCCCCGCCATGCTCCGATGCCTTCCCATCAAGGCGGTACTCTTTCTAACCAAGGTTTTCAACATGTGCCTCACCTTGTGCCACTTTCCACGCGAGTGGAGGGAGGCCCGGGTGATATGCATCTTGAAGCCGGGGAAAGACCCGTTACACCAATCCAATTACCGATCCATCAGTCTCCGATCAGTTCTCTTGAAGGTTCTCGAGAGGCTAATACTAGCCCGCTTGTCCCCTCTCTTGGGCGACATTCATGCCATCCCAGATCACCAATTTGGTTTTCGTCCTGGGCATTCTACACCCCAGCAACTACTGAGAGTGGTGGAGGCCGCTGCCCTGGGCTTCCAGGACAGAGCCTACACTACGGCGGTGTCGCTGGACGTGGAGAAAGCCTTCTCTACGACCTGGCACGCGGGTCTGCTCCTCAAACTCATCCGACTGGAGCTCCCGACACACATCATACACCTACTACACTCATATCTTAAACACAGATTTTTTGTAGTTTCAGTTGCGGGACACAAATCAACACCTAGGCCAGTAAGAGGCGGAGTCCCCGAAGGCTCTGTACTTTCCCCTACGCTCTTTAGCGTCTACATGGCCGACCTACCAACAGTGCAGCAAGTCAACATAGCTCAGTATGCTGATGACGTGCTGTTATACTGTACAAACAAACACCCACGCAGAGCCTTCAACCCTATCCAGAGACACCTCTGCCTCATCCAAGAGTGGTGCGAGCGTTGGCGATTGTCCATAAATCCGGAGAAAAGCCACGCTATTCTCTTCAACAAGCGCCGCTTTCCCGCAAACTTCCCCACATTCACGTACCTCAGACGAAGGATACAATGGACCAACACCATCACCTACTTGGGGGTGAAGCTTGACAGGGGCGTCACTTTTAGGGAGCACGTCCGGGGGCTGTGGTGCCGGGGCAATGGGGCTGCGGCCTCACTGTACCCGATGCTGAGGTCCTCGATGACGGTTCCCCTTAAGTTGCGCCTCTTGAGGGCTCTCATTATCCCCTTATTAATCTACGCCTGTGAGATCTGGGGCATGGCGGCAGACTCCAGTCTGCTGTTGCTTCAGCGGGTACAGAATAGGTGTCTCCGGGCTATCTATTCTGTGCCTCGAGGCTTTCCAACGAGACTCCTGCACGAAGCCTCTGGTCTACCATACCTGGAGGACGAGAATAAGCGTCGGGCAACAAAATTCAACGAAGGGTTACCATTCCATCGGAGCGCCCTCGTTAGGTCTCTTGGGGATTACGATCCCACAAACCGCCGCTTCAGGCGATACCGGCTTCCCCGCATGGCTTGCGGGCATCCCCGGTAACGAAGGAGCACCACCAACAGCTGCTACGGCTAAGCTCCTTATTATCCTTCAAGAGTTGCTTGGATTCAAAATTTAATCTCAAGAAACATTTTGATAAAAACACACCAGCGGTGCACAAGGGCCGTTGCACCATCAAGGCAACCGTCGAGGAGCAATATTCGCCTCCTCCTGTCACTCCACAACCCCAATACACACCCGCCATCCTACAAAACTCACAATCCCGTCAGAACGTGGTTAAGTTCTCTCTGAGAACAGGGACACGTCTAACACACCTCGGGCTGCCCTCAGCCTGCCAATCACACTGGACTGGACTGGACTTTGGCAGTTTCACAAATCTTTGCGAGTGTTTGCTGAGCACCGAACTCCAAATGCCATTCACCTGCAAGCCGCTGTCTCTGTTGATGTTATTTTCTTCGTATTTAATAGCTATGGCTTCTTTGATGGAGCGGTCCCAATAGCATGAAGACTTAAACATGGTGGTTGTGTCACCCAGTCTCGGTCAGTGTCCTTCTTGGATGCAGTGCTCCGCAAGACCAGATTTTTCTGGGTACATCAGGCGGATGTAGCTCTCATGCTCTTTGCTTCTTTGTTCAATCGTTCTCCCCGTCTGTCCGATGTAGGCTCTACCACATTCACATAGAATGCGGTATACCCCAGGAGTCTTGAGGCCGAGGGTTAGCTCTTGAAAGCTTGGAAATTATTCCAGAATTCACCTGGCTGATAGCCCGAGAAAAGTTATTTTCATACCGCCGCCAGGAAAGCTTCAAGTCATGGTATTATTAAAAAGTTTATGCTTCTATTTACTTCATGGTAATCGAGGAAAAATTAGCAGAAATTGTGTTATTACTTGCTTCCTTGTAAGTAGAAGCGAAATAAGGGAGTACCATAGGTTAAAAAGATAGTCAAAATTTGGTTGCTATGCGACTTGTTTGTATGGACAGGAGTTGAAAAATTCCTGTATGAGAAAAGTTTTTCAAACCTGAAACCAATAACAAGGAATATCTAAAAAACGATCAGCTTCAGGAAAAAATGTATGTAACATAAATTGTGTGTTTTAACGTGTCCTACATGTTTTTGTGGGAAGTTTTTGTCAATCTCTTTCGGTTTAGTAGTTATGCAAAATTCCGTAAAATTCATCCAGAATAAAGTAGTCTTCAGAGGCTATTCAAGATATATATTTTATTTGTCAGGTAAACATTTTTAATATACGGTATTTTAATCAAAGTTATCAGAGTCATTTTTGAGAAAATCAAAATTATCGAGAAAAAAATCCATGTAAAGGGTAGTTGGGGGTGGAAGAATTTTCTTAAAAAATCTTCGTGTCGCATCCGTGGAAGATCCCAAAGCTAAATAAATATAAAATCTAATTTTAATGGACTTTTCATTCTTTGAGCTATGCTGCCCACAGACACACACACACATATACATACACACACAGAAATGTTTCTAAAAATGCTTTTTTTTTTTTTTTTGATTCAGAGAGTCACAAAACATGTAATTCCGGTGTAATCTCGGTATCGACTTTTTGGGTAGATTTTCATCCATTCGTGAGCTATAGACGGCTTTAATAACCTACACCCACTCAAGTTAATGTCCTTATATATATATATACGAAGTGATAGATTTGGCATAACTAAATAATAACCAAGGTTATCAAAATAAAACTCTATATAGAAAGTTAAGTACGTTACTCTATTTTTCAACATAATCGTCTTGCAATCAAGATGTTTATTGTCACGTGGTATCGGTTTTTCAACGCAGATGTACTCTTTCACCGCTAAAGACCTGAGCCAAGATGTCACTGTCAGTGAGGTCTTTTTCCATCCAAAAAGTCATGAAACACCGGTTTTTCTGACTTCTTTTATCAACATTTGCTTTCAACTCCTCCATAACAATTGATGAACTTCCATTCCGATCTGTTTCATCCTTGATTACTCGAAATTGTGCGCCATTATTTCAATGATGACTCATTCATTGCATTATCACTATACACTTGCATTACTTGATTCGATTGATTGGCCGAACATTTTGTGTATGCAAAGCAATGGATAAGTTCTGTAGCGGTAGGCAAGTATAAAATAGGCACCATGTGACAATAAATACCTTAATAGCAATGGCGACTACGTTGAAAAATAGAGTAAGTTACTGTAGCTTTCTAAATAGAGTTGTGTGTTTATAGCTTTCGTTATTATTCATTTATTCCAAAAGGTCTGCCACTTTCCCGATGACTCTCGTATGCTACAATTGACAAGCAGCTTTTAGGATTTCGTAGAAAATACCCTTTTCGTAATTACATTGCCTCAAAAACAGATACATATAACATCAAGATAATTACCATGTGTAATGTCAGAATCACACATATAATAGATGATATTCCAATGTAGGAAAGAAGGATGAAACACAAATGACAGTCTGCCAACATATGTGAAAGCTCTGTCTGCAACAATTCATGCTACAGCTAGAAACATCACTTCTGACTACCGATTCACATATGTACCTTTGGCAGACATTATGCTAAAATACACGTTAAACACACAATTTATGCCAATAACATTTTTTTCATGCAGTTTTCCGTTTGGGAGACATTCCTTTTAATTGGTTTCAGTTTTAAAATACTTAAAAGTTTTCTCATACAGCATCTTGTCAAGGCATGCCTACGCAAAGAAACGGATTTCAATCCCATTGCAACCATTTGATTGTGGGTTTAGCCTGGCGTATTCCCATATTTCCCTCCTACTTATAAAGGGACTAATTAATAACACCGTTTCTGCTAATGTTTCGGCATTAAATAGAAGAATAAGCTTATTAACATTAATTTATCTCAGAGTTGTTGAGAAAGTCATGTGAATGGATTGCAGTTTTTTTTTGTTGGTTTTTTTGGGCATACCCCTTGATGGCCGCTATTTTCTTTTTAGCAATTTCACACAGATTCGGGGTTTCCTGGATTCAAACAACACAACAATACAGTACAATATTTCAGCTTTTTGTGATCTCGAGCAGGAGTTGGAGATCCAATTTTCTATCAACACTTACTTTGATTGTTGGAACATCGTGAAGTCTACATTTTAATTCTTCCAGGGTTCGGAATAATTTCTCATGTAATTTCTCATGAAAGAAGAAAAAAATAATTTTTTGGAAATTATGGTATAATTTGAGCTATATTAGCCATCGGATTTTTAGGATTTAGTGAGATAGTTCAACATTCATAACTCTGTCTCTTTAAATACCCTATATCCGGAAAAAACAGTGAAGTTTTATTACATTTCACAAAGATGAGCAATGCTGTTTAAATATATTCTGTTTTCTCGTAATAAGACGGTAAAAAAAAACCTTACAATATTATATTAACATGAATTAAATATAATATTATAATTTTTAAGTATGTATTTATATTTAGTTATTTTACCATTATGCCTTGTGTAGAACAATATTCTTTACATAATTTTATGTATATATTTCGGTATAAAGATTCAAATCTCGCAAACATCCTGTTCAAAAAACTAACATTAATATGTTTCTTGCCCTTTCATGTTACTTTCTCTACACGTACTACAAAGTGTATAGAGAAGGTATTGCACTCCACCGAAAAATTCGATACCGAAATTCTAATGGAAATATAAGTTTTAGGATCCCCTGTATTCAAAAACAATAATTTTTAGATAAATGTTCGTGTGTGTCTCCATGTGTTCGTGTCTGCGAAAAGTCGGTAAAATATTAAACTTGGTATTTATATTCAGTACCTTCCAGGGATGCGGCACAAAGATTTTAAGAAAATCCCCCCATGGATACGCCATGAAGATTGAGAAAAAAAAAAACCACCCCAAACTACCGTTTACTTGGAAAAAATTTCGAGAATTTTGATTTTCTCAAAAGTGTTTTTACGCTTTTGATTAGAATACTGTATATTATAGATATTTATATGGCAAATAAAATGTATATCTTAACTTTCTGGGAATAACCTCTAAAGTTCTCTCTATTTTGAATGAATTTTGCTTAATTTTGCAACACTGGTAAACCGTAATAGATAAAAAAAAAAAAAACTTATTACACAAGTAGATCACGTTAAACCAAAAAATGTTTGTCATATGGTTTTTTCTGGATTTAGCCATTTATGAGATATTCCTTATTATTTGTTTCATATGTAAAGTACCTACACTTTTCTCACACTGGCTCTGCATAGAAACCGATTTCAACCACATGGCAACCAGCTTTAAAAAGATTTGACTCCGTTTTAGCCTAGTGTAATCCATTATTTCTCTTCTACTTACAAGAAAACATTTCTGTTAATGTTTATCTCGATTAGCATGAAGCGGATAGAAGATTACACTTTTTAACGATAATTTGTCTCGGAAATGTAGAGAAAGTCCTGTGAAATGAACATATCAGACGTTTTAACCCATATTTGTTATAATCGTATGCTTAATCAGTCGTTCGTTAAATTTTGACGCTCTCGTTACCTACATTTAAATGTGACCTTCATTCCGCTATAACACTCTTGTGAAACGTACTTTATAATTGTAACAAATGTAATATATCTAGTTGGTGATGACGTCACCTGGCATTTCTTTATAACATACGTGTTCTTCGCTATATGCCTAAACAGAGAATTATAATTATTTTTCGTCGGTTAATGAGGCAATGATTAATTCTTAACATTGATTTATGTGAGTTACGGCTAAATACCGTTTCACGTGCCGTATTGCTCACGAAGGCGTTGTATAAATCGCCAAGTTTAATGACAAATGCCACTTTTTTTGCATGCAGGTATATGAGTGATGTATATAGAAAATCCCTCTTTGATTGGCTAGTAACTACACATAAAATGTGTAGCTTACAAAGTTTTGTATCCGAAGTTTAATTTAAGGTTATGGTAACGATAGATGATATGAAGATCTTCGGAGTTATTGGTTTCAGTTTTCACCTTATAACATTTTTACATTCTCTACCCGTACTATATACATAGTGTACAGGGAAGGTATTACATTCCACCCAAAAAATTGATATCGAGATATCACCGGAAATACATGTTTTAGGTCCCCCTGAATCCCAAAAAAAAAAAAACATTTTTGGAAAAAGGTCCATGTGTGTGCGTGTGCATGCGTGTGTGTGTCTGTGGAAAGCATAGCTCAAAAACGAAAAGACCGTTGAATACCAAACTTGGTATTTATATTTGGTATCTTCCAAGGATTTAACACGAATATTTTGAAAAAAAATCCCCCCGCCCCAAACTACCCTTTACATTGAACTTTTTTCGAAAATCCTGAGTTTCTCAAAAATAGCTCTCTGGTATTTTTCTTTAACCAGAAAGTATGAATGTGAGAGTAAATGTGCGGGTGTTTAGTAATATAAGTTTATTAACCTATGTTCTGAACCTACAGTTTCACAAGTCCCCGATATGACCATTGATGTTAAAGGGGGCTATACAAATGAAACAACAACAAAAACTATATCTATACAAATGAAACAACAAAAAAGAAAACTATTCGGAGGCAGTCGTAACGTTTATATTGATTAGCATGATATTTTGTAAGAAAATTGTTTGTATAGCATCTAGATTTTTTTCTTCTTGTTTTCTTTTTTTGGCAGAGCTGATCGTTTCTGAGATATTTCTTTTAATGGTTTCAGTTTAAAAATACTTACTTTTCTCATACGGGGCTTTGTCAAATCCTGGCCATAGAAAGAAACGAAACAAACATTTTATTTTATGACCCATATTTGTTATAATTGAATGCTTTATCGGCATTTAAATTGTATCACTCTCTTTTACCTACAATTATATGTGACATATAATATCATTGCGCTATAATGCTTACGTTACGTTTATATCTAGTTTCAATGTGAATGCCGTTATTTTGTAAACTTGATAAACAAATTGATATTTAAAGCATAGAAGACCTAAACAAATACTTTTCTTTTTGAACCCAATTATTCGTTGAGAAGAAGCCTATTTAAAGCATCTTTGATGATAATGAAGCGCAAACAATTTTTGATGCTGCCGAGGTAGAAGCCTCCCTTCTGGAACAGGCAGGTAGTCAATGATGAAAACATGAAGCCTTTGAAGTTTTTATTCGAAAGGCAGGAAATAAGAGTGGTCCTTTGTGCGACGACGCGGCTGCTTTTGTGACGACAGTGGTTTATTTTATTCATGTTGCGCATGTAGTGGCCGGCAGAATGGAAGTTCAGAGGTTACAACAGCTGTGTAACATGTACGTGCTACTGACAAGTAGAGTTTGTCTTATGGCAGCCCTGTCGGCACATTAACTCTACAACGCGCCAGATATGCGATGTGCAGGTGTTGGGTCTCCACTTTAATAACTAAACAAAACCCTTCTGGTTTTATTGTTAGTACGCCGATATTGCGAAACAGAGCGCACATAAATCCCAAAGCTTCATTTATAAAACAAAACAATGTGGATTATATTTGTATACAATACCGTAATACATATAGTACATTACAAGGAAGTATTTTATACAACCAAAAATTCGCTATCGGGATTTCAGTAAATAAATGCTTTGGCATTTTAAAAAACATGCTCTTTTCCATTCTCAACATCTCTGTAATAAATGCTTGTTAATACGTTTATTCTGCTATCTAGGTATTTCATGTTAATGGAGATAAACATGGTCGCGGGTCCAAACCCAGCGAAGGACGATGGGATTGTAAATATCCTTAGCATGGCTTCCTTCGGAAGGGAAGTAAAGCCGTTGCTCCCGTGTCGTAGATTTACGGCTCGTAAAAGAACCTCAAGACTGATAAAGAGACCTCTGAGCAAAATTAAGCTATCTTTCACGTCCAATATAGAAGGGACGCTGAGTTGAAGAGCATCCATAAATAAAGCTCCATTAATACCTCGGGTCAATAGTGGAAGAGAGGGTGACCCTTGAAAATAAGCTTACTTTATGTACAGTAATCAATTTAAAGGTAATCTTATATCTATAAGTGTAAAATAAACAACGTATAATTCAATTTTAAGACCTATAGTTACAATGGCTACGAAACTTGGATAATAAAGGAATCACAAAAGCAAAAGTTACTAATATTTGAAATAAATATTCTAAGAAGAATTTTTGAAACAATTAAAGATAGAGAACCCTGAGAAATGAGGAGTATATAAAAAACTAAACACAAACAATTATGACTTCCCTAATACTACAGAAACTAAGGTGGTTTGGGCATTTAAATAGAGCAGTTAAGAAAATATAAATTCGAAGTTTATCGAATTAAGATTAAGGAATAAACTAAAAATAGATAGAGAGATGACACAATTCAAGACTTAAAAATATGGAACTAGGAAATTGGGCAGTGCTAATTAGAGACCGAATTGAAATTTAAAGAAAATTGAAGAAAAGGTCAAAATATTCAGTTAGTGAACTTGTAGTGCCTACTAAGAAAAAGGAAAATTTATTTGCATTTCCTTCAGTAAAGTATTGCTTGGATTCGAATTAAGTACTTTTATTACAACCTACTTTGCGAAAACAAACCGTAACTGAGTAAAGTATACTTTGTACACCCCTTAAACCCCTTTAACATAAAACCGGCATTACAGGCGTGTCATTCGCGTTAGCGACACATAACTTCATGATATGTAATAGCGATTTGGGAATAATCTGTACATTACGTGCTTAATTTTTACTTTCTCTAGCCCCACATGTATAATGTACATAGGGTTAGAGAAGGTATTGTAATGCACCCAAAAATTCGATACCGAGATTTCACCGGAAATATATGTTTTGGGGTCCGCTGAGCCCAAAAAAAGCATTTTTAAAAAATGTCCATTTAGTGTGTGTGTCTGTCTGTTTGTGTCTGTGGACAGCATAGCCCCAAAACGAATAGACCGTTTAGGTTTAGTATCTTCCAAGGATGCGACACGAAGATTTTAAAAAACATCCCCCACCACAAGCTACCATTTACATGGAAACAATTTTGAAAATGTTTATTTTCTTAAAAATGGCTCTAATGATTTTGTTCAAACTTCCGTATATTAAAGCCGTTTATATCCGAAATAAAATGTATATCTCGAACTTTTTGGAAATAGCCTCTGAAGACCTCTCTATTCTGGATGAATGTTGCCGAATTTTGCTTTACTGCTAAACCGTAAGAGATAGATAAAAACTTCAACACAAAAAAAGTACATCACTACAAAACACACAATTTATGTCATTCACATTTTTGTTGTGGAGGTAACCACTTCCGAGATATTCCTTGTTAGTTGTTTAAATTGTGATGTACTTAAACTTTTCTGAGACAGAAAGTGTCCGTTTTTCTTTTGTTCTACTTTGGCCAAGTAAAGAAGTGATTTGCAATGACAATAGCCTGACGATAACTTTTGAAACATTTGACAATCACTTTAGCATAGCGAATTCCCCTTTTTCCCTTATACTTATAAAGAACTAAGTAATAAGGACGTTCTGCTAATTTTTATCTCGATTAGAATTGTGTACAAAGAAGAAAGTCATGTGAGTGTAACACATCAGATCTTTAGCCAAGCCTTGGACCGTAAGTAATAGTTTATATTTATTTATATTTATTCTGTTTTGGTATGCTTTTGTCATTTTTACAACCCATTAATTGCACGGGAAGCTGTTATTCTCTTGAATAAAAGACACATAGTTCGGTCCAATGCAGTGTCCTCGGTATGTTTCAGATATCTCAGCTGGATGAGGTCTGTGAATGTAAAAAGTAGTTACAGCCAAGACTGAAGGCCAAGTTACCTCAAGACATTTTATTATTGGACACCGAAATTGAACAAGATTGATTCAACCTAATTTGTAATAATTATACCTTCTTTCTTCATGTAAATATTGCTAATAACATAAAATTTATTTTTCCAACTCATATATTACAAAATTGTTAATGTTATTTTTATTTTAAATTTTGAATTTACCTATAATTTGTATTTCTAAGCTTGTTATAAACTTCATCGTAGTCATTGAAATTTCTTTTAACCTCTATACTTTTCAGACAATGTACATATATTAACGTTGTCATATGACCCATGTCAATGTTATTTACTTGTTATTATATGTTAAAGTAGTATAAATGCCCTGTATAGCTTTTTAGCTGGTCAGTCAAAACAAATAATTAAAAAAAAAATGTTAGTTACTGCCTTCATTTTGTACTCTTAAAGACTGAAGTTGCTCATTGAACATCTTTTCGTGCGTAAACTCTAAAATAGACATTCACTTTGATATACACAGTAAACAAATTATAGTTATTTGTGTTGTAGGCAAATTACTTTAGATTATTTTTATCAACTCACTAAAATACCTACCATTAAAATCTCGTTCAAAAAGAGTAGCTATGTAAGCTATATGTAATAACAATCTGATGTGTTACACTCACATTTTCTCTAGACGTTTTACAAACTTCCTACATAAGATTATTCTTCTTTCTGCACCTTGTTAATCGAGGTATTCAGCACAATGTTCTTATTACTGAGTTCCTTATAAGTAGGAAGAAAATAATGGAATACACTAGGCTAAATCGTTAGTCAAATGTTTTAAAAGCTGTCGTTATGCGATTTTTATTACACATCGCTTCTTTTCTTGGCCAGGAGTAGAACAAAAGAAAAACGGACACTCCCGTCTGAGAAAAGTATAAGTACTTCACAATGAAACTAATAACAATGAATACCTCGAAAACGGTAAGGTCCACGAAAAAAATGTATATCAGCAAGTTGTGTATTTTAAAAAGGCCTACATTTTTGTATGGTAAGTTTTTGTCCGTCTTTTACGGTTTACCAGTTATGCCAAATTAACAAAAAATCATCCGGAATAAACAGTTCTTTAGAAGATATTCCCAGAAAATTCAAGACATACATTTTATTTGTCAGGTAAATATCTTTAATATACGATATTTTAATCAAAATTGTTAGAGCCATTTTTTACAAAATCAAAATTTTCGAAAAAAGTTCCATGTAAAGGGTAGTTTGGATTGGGGATTTTTCTCAAAATCTTCGTGTCGCATCCCTGGAAGATACTGAACTTAAATACGAAGTTTGGTATTTTAGCTACTTTTCGTTTTTGAGTTATCGTGTTCACAGACACATGGACACACATACGGACCTTTTTCTGGAAATGCTTTTTTTTTTTTTTTGGATTCAGGGGGTACTAAAACATATATTTCCGGTGAAATCTCGACATCGAATTTTTGGGTGGAATACAATAGTTCTCTATCCCTATGTACATTGTACATACGGGGCTATAGAAAGTAAAAATCTCAAACGTGAAATTCTTAGACGTACTTAAGGACGATGTAAGAACAGAAATGATTAAAACTGCGCAAGAAGAACCTGTGCGTGTCAATGGAAATTTTACCTGAATTTGCCAGGATTGGAGATTGGCTCCACATTATAGTGTTTATAGTCCCATGTCACAGGGACAGAGCACAGCACGTAGCTGTTGGGGCACTTTGCGACTTACGTGACTCCAGAGATTTAGGTGACCCAAACACCGTTGCACAGTGTGGTATTTGGACAATCTAGGGCAAGCTTTGCTCCCAAGATTCCTCTCCTGCCCTTGACCAAACCAGAGTCGCAAAAAGTTGACGAGCAGAGCAAGACCATTCGGCTTGCATTTGCCCTTTGCCATTGTGGTGGATTCTTCACCATTACAGCTGCTGTTTGCAGTATACCCGAGGTTTTTATTAATGAGTTCATTCCAGTGCTTTTACTTTCTCTACACGTACTATGAACATAGTGTACAGAGAAGGTATTAATATTGCATCCAAAAATTCAATACTGAGATTTCACTGGAAATATGCTTTGAGACACCCTGAATTAAAACAAAAAGCATTTTTAGAAAAAGGTTCGCGTATGTGTGTGTCTGTGGGCAGCGTATCTAAAATCTAAAAGACCGTTAAATACCAAACTTGGTATTTAAGTTTATCTTCCAAGGATGCGACACGAAGGTTTTGAAGAAAATCACCCCCCCCCAAACTACCCTTCACATGGAAACAATCTTGAAAACTGTTTTTCTCAAAAATGGCTCTAACGATTTTATTAAAATACCGTATGTTAAAGAAATTTAAAACAAAAATAAAATGTATATTTTGAATTTTCTGTGAATGGCCTCAAAAGACTACTTTTTACTAAATGCATTTTACGGAATTTTGCATAACTGCTAAACCGTAAGAGATGGACAAAAACTTACCACACTAAAATGTAGAGCATGTTAAAACACACAATTTATGTAATATACATTTTTTCGTGGAGTTGACCGCTTTTCTGATATTCCTTCTTTTCGTTTACGCTTTAAAAAACGTATACTTTTCTCATATAGGACTTTGTCAACTACTGTCCATACAAACAAAGGAACTTCTTGGTGTTTCAGTTTGATATCTCGCAAGGAGATGACACAAGATTTTCAAGAAAATCTCCCCATTCCCAACTACCCTTTACATGGAACTTTTTTGGAAAATGTTGGTTCTCTTAAAAACGGCTCTAGCAATTTTGATTAAAATTTCGTATATTAAATATGTTTACCTGAAAAATAAAATGTATATCTTGAATTTTCTAGGAATAGCCTCTGCAGCCTATTTTATTCTTTTTCGGAATTTTGCATAACTGTTAAACCGTAAGAAATGGACAAAAGCTTGCCACACAAAAATGTATAGCACGTTAAAACACACAATTTATGATATACATTTTTTTTTCGTGGAGTTATTGTTTTTTAATTATTCCTTTTCCTTGATTTCACCTTTAAAAAACATACTTTACTCACGCAGGAATTTGTCAACTCGTGCTCATACAAACAAAGGAACTTCAGTCACGAAGCAACCAGCTGTTGACTATCACTTTAACCTATGGTACTCTCTTATTTCGCTTCTACTTACAAGGAAGCAAGTAATAAGACATCTCTGCTATTTTTTTCTTGATTAGCATGAAGTAAATGGAAGAATAATTTTAATAATAATAACTAGTTACAGAGATAGAGAAAATCATGGGAATGGAACAATCAGATTTTTTATCTGAATTCTCGTACTAATAAAAACCAATAGATGAAACTTACTTTAGCAGTGTTAAAGGTGACTTCTCTAATCATATTGAAATAATACACATTAACGCATTCTTCTCTGCCAAAAAGCAGAGCGACAGATCGATATACTCATTACACTGGCAAGCAGGAGCGTGGTGAACTTGGTGCTGACGTCATTATATGAACATCTGCTCGCGCATAAGAACAAAACAAGTGTACACACACTCACTAATACATTTCTTACTATGAGCGTTACCAAATTGCCTTTATTAAGCAACTTCCAGTTTTTATATTCTCTAGAGCGTATATAGCTAGAGAAGGTATTGTATTCCACCTAAAACTCCGATGTCAAGATTTCACCGGAAATATATGTTTCCAGATCCACTGATTCTAAAAAAAAAAAAAAAAAATTAGAATAAGGCAATGTCTGTATATATGTGTCTGTGAACACCATAGCACAAAATCGAAAAGACCATTAAACACCAAACTTGGTATTTATGTGTAGTATGTTCCAAGGATGTGCAAAGAAGAGTTTCAAGAAAACTCCAAACCACAATCTTTTGCATGGAAAAATGTTTGAAAATTTTCTTTTTCTCAAAACATAAATATGGCACATTAAAGATGTTTACATTACAAATAAAATTGATATGTTGAATTTTCTGGGAATATCCTCTCAAGGCCTCTTTATTCTGGAAGAATTTTCTGAATTATGCATAGCAGCTAAACTGTGAGAGATGGACAAAATCTTACTACACAAAACATATAGATCTCGTTAAAACACACAATTTATGTCACACGTTTTTCTTGTTTTCGAGATATTTCCTGTTATTGGTTTGAATTTTAAACCACGTTACCTCCTCGTAAACAGCAAGTCACCTTTCTTACAGCTTTCTTGTATTACTGCAGGCAAAGCAAACCGAACTTCTTTTGCTTCACATAGCGACCGGCTTGTAAAAGATTTGACTACAATTTTAGCCTAAAATATTCCCATATTTCCCAATTAATTACAAGAAAGTAGGTAATAAGGCCAGTTCTATTAGTATTTCTCGATTCACATGATATATATGCAACAGCTAGAGCAAGTCATGTGAATGGAACACATAAGATTTTTAGATTAAATCCCTCTAAATAATTAAAATATCATAATTCTGGTCCTTCAATCCGAAAATGACAAGAAAGTGATGGGAATATGAATTTATATACATAACCAAGAAGCAGTAACCTGACCACTCGTTGTGCTTACTTAACCCAAGGGCGGAAGTGAATACGCCACATAGGCGCATCAACCCCTAAGGGGATGACTACCTAAGACACGGGTGGGAGCGACAATTTCTGTCTTCTGTCTACTAAGCTTTCCAGGTTGGTTGCCGGAGGACATTAAAGGACCCTCAAACTCACACAGACATCTCTGTCCTGACGTGCGGGAACTATACCTATCGAGTCCAACCCAATCCGAACAGCTTCCTCAAGGGAGGACCTCAGATGTTTGACTTAGTAACGTCAGTAGTATAAACGACCAGGGCAAGTATTCAAAGTCTTTATCATTTATTTATACGTATACGGTATTTCTTACATCCATTATTTTTCAATGACTTTAGCTCATATTACTTAATACTCCCCACAAAAAGAAACAGATTAACTTTAATAAAACTGTATGTACAGTTCTTAAATCAAGATATATTAACTTATCATGATCACTACAGATATAAATATATATGCACATATCGCATTATACCATATATTAATTTAGTTTTAACTAATATAGTATACTTATTTATTTTAATGCATATAACTTAAATCATTAAATATCTTAAATATAAAACTTGATTATAAATTATCAATAATTCTTTCTTATTATTTATGTTTATGACATTTATTTTTAAATCTTTTGTTATACATTGATTAATAATACTTAATATACTATTCAATTCGAGCAATTTAATAAACGTTCCCAATATTGCATGATGATCTGGGAAAAACCCCGTAAAACACTTGGGAGACGGGAATCGACACCACACCTCGTAAATGTGAGTCGCATACGTTACGTCGCCACCTCGCTCGGTTATGGTAGCTTTTGTTATTACGAAATAAGTAACGTGGGGGTTTGAACGGAAAACAAGTGCAATAGATAGTGCACATGAACAAGTCGAGCATTAGAATGATACAATGGCCATAAGCACATAAAGTAGTTTCAAAATCACAACATTGAAGTCAACCAGGAAATGTAGAACGCTTTCAAAAGCAAATGTAGCTTTAATATCGGCGCTTCTACAATACGACCAAATACAAAACATTGGCCTGGTTGTACAGTCGCATGTAAAAATCGTTCCTACGCGCAGCAGTAGGGTTGGTAATGAAGTGTCAAAACTTCCCCCTTCTGCCGTCTGAGTGAAAGGAGTAAGTGCAAAGAGTTTTAGCAAAAAAGAAACTAACCCTTCTAGCAATTTCGCGTAAAGTCAAACCACCGGAATTTGAAATTGGGAAAGCGTACACACACCTTAATTGAGTATAATTACAGTGAACTTCTGTTCTCTCTTACTCCCTTGATAATACACAATGTGCAAGGAAACATTTGGAAAGACCTTTTGATGAATTTTTCGTTAGATTTTTCATTCTCTTTTGCTCATTTTCTTTCCTTTATTTTTAACTTTATTGCATGCTGTATTTTATGAAAAAGGTTTTCATTTAATTAATTATTTAATACAAGTGAAAATCATTATTATACGCACAGAAATTCTATTTTCCTCAAAAATGTGGTTTTCAAGATAAGCATGTGGTTAAAATTTTAAATATAATTTTATAAACTTCAATATTTAATATATATTATAATGAATGTCCTGTATTACATATCTCTTAAATTTCTTACAGCTACTGAAATAATTTCATTATAAATATATATATATACATATGACTGAAAGACTAAGTTTTATTTTTAAAGTTTTTACTTTCTCTACACGTACTATATACATAGTGTATATAGAGCAGGTATTGCATTCCACTCAAAAATTCGATTCAGGAATTTCACCGGAAATACGTGTTTTTGGTCCCCCTGAATCCAAAAAAAAAAACATTTTTAGAAAAAGATCCGTGTGCGTGTGCGTGTGTGTGTCTGTGTGAGTGCCTTTGGACAGCATAGCTCAAAAACGAACAGACCATTGAATACCAAACTTGATATTTAAGTTTTGTGTCTGCCAAGGATGCGATACGAATATTTTCAAGAAAATCTCCCCACCCCCGACTACCCTTTACCTGGAATTTTTTTCGAAAGTTTTGATTTTCTTAAAAACTGCTCTAGCAATTTTGATTAAAATATCGTACATTAAAGATATTTACCTGACAAATAAAATATACATCTTGAATTTTCTGGGAATAGCCTCTGAAGACTACTTATTCTGGATAAACTTGACGGAATCTTGCATAACTGCTAAACCGTAAGAGGTGGACAAAAACTTACTACCCAAAATTGTAGAGCACGTTGAAACATACAATTTATGAAATATAAATTTTTTTCATGGTGTTGATCGTAATATGGATTATTATTGAAAATATAATTTGAAGGTGGATTTAATTGTAATTTTATGAAGATTGATAAAATGACAATATTCCTTGTTTTTTGTTTTAGCTTTGAAAAACTTATACTTTTCTCATATAGAAATTTATCAATTCCTGTCCATACAAACAAAATAGCTTTAGTCGCATAGCAACCAGCTTGTCTATCACTTTAAGCTATGGTATTCCTTTATTTCGCTTCTACTTACAAGGAAGCAAGTAATAAGACTATTTCTGCTCATTTTTTCTAGATTAGCATGAAGTAAATAGAAGCATAAGCTATTTAACAATAATGTGTTGCAGAAATGTAGAGAAAGTCATGTGAATGGAAAATATTAATTTGTTTTATTCTTCTTGAACTCATATTTCTTGGTGGAGAAAAACCAATGCACACTTCTAAGCTTTTTAAATTTGGAACTTTGATGAATCTTATTTAGAATAATAGATTAGCATATAATTAAACTCCACTGAAAAAGTTCCTTACTGAAGCCATATTAATCAAACCAAGCTTTCAGCAAAAAGGAAGTAAAACGACTTCTAAATGACATATCTCAATGAGTGTTGTACCGTTCATTTTATTATAGAATCAGGATAACTTTAATATCAACATTCAAAACATTGAAACTCGGAGGAATGTAGATTATTGAGTTGAGGGAATTCCACACTGAGCACTGCGTCACCCTTTATGAGATACTTAACTTTAAAAACGAATTTTGGTATTTAACGCACCTTTTGTTTTGAGTTATGCAATCCACAGACACACAGCCACGTATAGACACGCACACACAGGCACACTGAGATTTTTCTACAATTTTATTCTGGATTCAGATTTCTGATACTGAATTTTTGGGTGGAATATAATACCTCCTACTATGTACGTTGTACATATGCCTAAGAGAAGGAAAAAAACAAAATTTTTATTGTAAATTTCAACCTCTTCAGTGTATGTATACGACAGGAAGATTTCAAGAAAACCTTACCACTCCAAACTACTCATTATACAGTAAAAGATTTGTTAACTATTATGTTCTCAAAATTTCCTATAGCTCAGTCGATAGAACCTACCTTCTATGCGAAGGGCCCGGGTTTGATTGCTGGTTGGGAGTAGGAATTTTTCTCTAGTCCAGATTATTTCCTATCCCCTTCTAATGTGGAAATATGAAAGCAAGTGTGAATATAATAACCTAATGATTTAAATTTCAGATATATAGGATCCCTTACGACATTAATAAACGAGTTAACACCTTCCGATAGATAATATGACCTAAAGGGAAATGCACAGCACCATAGCAGTTAAAAGTCGGACATAAATGGAACAATAAAAGAAAGTATCGATAAATTTATATTGAAAGTTTTCTGAATTAACGAGTAGATGAAAAAATAAATTCTCATTAGAGTATGAGGGGTTCCTGGGTGTGACGCCTCCGTCGCGGGGCCAATAATGAGGCGTTTTATTACCCCTGAAGTGTTGATGGCTGGTGAGACCTATTTTTTTCCAGGGCGTCTTGACTTTCTGGAAGCTTCTGGGTTCGATTCTAGGTTAGGGGATCACACGACAGGATCTCGTCGTCCGTTGCTCCGCCTAGATGAAACTGAATTAATACTCACCATTTCAAAGTCTCCTATTTGAGTTGCAAGATTTGTTTCATCGCTTTTTTTGCCTATTACTAAAAAAATAAATTCGTTAGAATTTACTTCAATTTTTCTTTTGTTGTACCATCCAGTATTACCAATTGGACGAAAAGTCGTCGTTTGGGCTGCTAAAATCCGACAAAATTTTGATGTAGGTGATTTGACAGTTTTTGGGATACTAAAATATTCTGCAAAATATAACTTTTATTAATACCTGTTTTTAACTCTATGCGTCATTTGTTGGAGAAAAAAGCTATAAATGTAAAATGACGCAAGACAAATACTACACGAAGATTTTGAGAAAAATCCCCCCACACCAAAGTACCCTTTACATGGAACATTTTTTCGAAAATTTTGATTTTTTCAAAAATGGCTGTAACGATTTTAATTAAAATATCGTACATTAAAGATATTTACCTGACAAATAAAATATACATCTTGAATTTTCTGGGAATAGCCTCTGAAGACTACTTATTCTGGATAAACTTGACGGAATCTTGCATAACTGCTAAACCGTAAGAGGTGGACAAAAACTTACTACCCAAAATTGTAGAGCACGTTGAAACACACATTTTTTTCATGGTGTGGATCTTTTTTTTTTTGGGATAATATGGATTATTATTGAAAATATAATTTGAAGGTGGATTTAATTGTAATTTTATGAAGATTGATAAAATGACAATATTCCTTGTTTTTTGTTTTAGCTTTGAAAAACTTATACTTTTCTCATACAGAAATTTATCAATTCCTGTCCATACAGACAAAATAGCTTTAGTCGCATAGCAACCAGCTTGTCTATCATTTTAAGCTATGGTACCGCCTTATTTCGCTTATACTTACAAGGAAGCAAGTAATAAGACTATTTCTGCTAATTTTTTCTCGATTAGCATGAAGTAAATAGATGCATAAGCTTTCTAACAATAATTTTTTGCAGAGATGTAGAGAAAGCCGTGTGAATGGAACATATCAGATCCTTTTCAGTACATCTTGCAGGTATATCCCGAATTATAGGAGCCGTAAATTCGTCGCTCGTTGTAGTCGAAGCTTTTTGACATTGCCCTGTTAATTTCCTCGCAGTGGTCGTATTCTGGCGTAATTCATCTACGCGTTTCTAGCGGGGATGACTTCGTGGCGTCGCTGATGCCACTATAAGTATCTCGGATCTGAGCTCTAAGGGTAAATCTAAGCAATATTTCTGCGGAACAGACCTGGATAAACACAGCAAATTTAGTTCAAATGAATAATGTTTGTATAGTTTGGGCTACACAATGCTATAATTTACATTACTCGAAAATGGTCGATTTGTGTTAATTTTGACATTAATTACTCTTAAATTAAAAATCTAATGTGCTCCATTCACATGACTTTCTCTACATCTCTGTAGCTCATTATTGTTAATAGGCTTATTGCATTATATATTTAATGCTAAAACATTAGCAGAAACGGTCTTATTACTTAGTTCCTTTATAAGTAAAAGGGAAATAAGGGAATGCACAAGGCTAAGCTAACAGTCAATGTTTTAAAATGTAGTTGCTATGAGATTGAAATCCATTTCTTTACGTATCCAAGAGTTGATAAGTTCCTGTTAGAGAAAAGTTAAGTTTCTAAAACTAAAGTCATTAACAAGGAATATCTCGAAGACGGTCAACTACACGAAAAAAAGGTATATGACATAAATTGTGTGTCTTATTGAGATCTATATTTTTTGTAAAGAAAGTTTTTGTCGATCTGTTGCGGTTTACTAGATATGCAAAATTTAATAAAAATAACCCACAATGAAGCGGTCTTCAGAGGCTATTCCCAGAAATTTCAAAATATATTTTTCGTTTGCCATAAAAGTATTTCTTAAACATACGGTATTTTAATCAAAATCGTTAGCCATTTTTGTGAAAATCAAAATTTTCGAAACAAGTTTCATGTAAAGGGTAGTTTGGGGTGGGAGGATTTTCTTGAAAATCTTCGTGCTGCAAGTTTGGTATTTAACGTTCTTTTCTAAAAATGCTTTTTTGGATTCAGGGGGATGCAAAACATGTTTTTCCGGTGAAATCTCGCTATAGAATTTTTGGGTGCATTACAATACCTTCTCTATACACTATGTACATGGTACGTGTAGAGAAAGTAAAAATAGTTATGTAATCCTTAAGTTAGGCAGCAAAAATTATTGCCACAAATGTTGAAGAATGAAAGAAACATTCGTGCAAATAAAACACATAGCATTTTTTATAATAATCCGTCAGAATGTACCTATGCTCAATTTAATGCCAAACTGTGCAACTGGCAAAGCTCCGCTCTGTCTGAGAATGCATTAAGGAAACTTCTTAGAACAAAGAAATGCATACCGTACGTGAAAACAGAACATTAAAATGAATGATAAGCCTTTGTGTAATCAACAGATACGATGTTGGTATCTGTCATGGAGATGATATTGTGTGAGATGTTGCACCTCTGGGCCCTATGGGACTTGTTACGTGGCAGCACATATTCATACTCATCTACACGGGCACCAACTTAATGACTGGAGCGTGCTGCAGTCGGTACACGGTGTTACACAAGCCACGAGTTAGTTATGCTCGCACTATATGTGCAACATTATTTGCACATGTGTGTGTTCAAAGCCTATACAAACGATGCTTTTTAAGTGGATTTTCGTGGATTTTTGTGTACCATTCACATGACTTTCTCTATATTTCTGCAACAAATTATTGTTAAAAGGCTTAGACTTCTATTTACTTCACCCTAATTGAGAAAACATTAGCAGAAATAGTCATATTACTTGCTTCCTTGTAACTAGAAGCGAAATAAGAAAGCAGCATAGGTTAAAATCATACTCAAAAGTGGTTGCTATGTGACTGAATTTCCTTGGTTGGTATGGCCACGAGTTGACAAATTCCTATATGAGAAAAGTATAAGTTTTTCAAAGCTGAAACTAAAAAATCTGATGTGTTCCATTCACATGTTCTCTATATCTCTGTAAATTATTATTGTTAATAAGCTAATCTTTTATTTATTTCATGCTAATCGATAAAATTAGCAGAAATAGCCTTATTTCTTACTTTATTGCAAGTAGAAGCGAAATAAGGGAGTACTATACGTTAAAGTGAAAGCCAAAGGCTGGTTGCTATGTGACTGATGTTTCTTTGTTTGTATGGACAGGAGTTGACAAATTCCTGTATGACAAAAGTATAAGTTTTTCAAAGCTGAAACCAAGAAAAAGGAATATCTCAAAAACGCTAAACTCCACCAAAAAATGTATATAACATTAATTGTGTGTTTTAATAAGCTCTACATATTTTGTGTGTTAAGTTTTCGTCCATCTCTTACGGTTTAGTAGTTATGAAAAATTCATCCAGAATAAAGTAGTCTTCATAGGCTATTCCCAGAAAATTCAAAATATGCATTTTATTTGTCAAGTAAATAGCTTTAATATACGATATTTTAATCAAAATCATTATAGCCATTTTTGAGAAAATCGAAATTTTCGAAAAAAGTTCCATGTAGATGGTAGTTTAGGGTGGGGGATTTTTCTCAAAATCTTCGTGTCGCATCCCTGGAAGATATTAAATTTAAATACCAAGTTTGGTATTTTACCGACTTTTCGTTTTTGAGTTATCGTGTTCAAAGGCACACGGACACACACACAAACCTTTTTCTGAAAATACTTTTTTGGATACAGGGGACCCTAAAACACATATTTCCGGTGAAATCTCGGTATCGAATTTTTTGGTGGAGTGCAACACATTCTCTATACACTATGTACAAAGTGAGTATAGAGAAAGTAAAAAAAGGAATATCTTATAAACTATCAACTCCACGAAAACATATATATAGCATAAATTGTGCTCTACATTTTCTGTACGGTAATTTTTGTCCATATCTTTACGGTTTAGCAGTATACAAAATTCATCCAGAATAAAGTAGTCTTCAGAGTCTATTCCCAGAACATTCAATATATACATTTTATTTTCCAAGTAAATATCTTAAATATACCAGGTTTTAATCAAAATCGTTAGAGCCATTTTTAAGAAAATAAACATTTTAGAAAATTTTTCCATGTAAAGGATAGTTTGGGGTGGGGGAATTTTCTTGAAAATCTTCGTATCGCATCCTTGGAAGATACCAAACTTAAATACCAAGTTTGGTTTTTAACGGTCTTTTCATTTTTGAGCTATGCTGCCCGCAGACACATATACACACACAGACAAACACACGGACATTTTTCTAAAATATTCTTTTTTTGAATTTAGAGGGTCTCATAACATACATTTCCGGTGAAATCTCGGTTTCAAATGTTGGGTGCAATACAATACCTTCCTATATAATATGTACAGAGTGCGTATAGAAAAGGTAAAAATGCACCACAATTTTAAGTGCATTTTTAAAACTTTTTCTACAAGTATTATGGATGTAATAGGCAGAGAAGGAATTGAATTTCCACCCAAAATTCATTTAGAGATTTCACCGAAAATATATGATTTTAGGTTCATTGAATTCCTCCCGAAAAAATCATTTTAAAGGTATTTGAGTTCAGTATCTTCCAAGGATGCGACACAAATTTCAAGAATATTACCCACCCCAAACTACCGTTTACATGGAACAATTTCCGAAATTTTCTATTTTCTAAAAACTGGCACAAACGATTCTGATTAAGATACCAGATATTAAAGACACTTTATATGGGAAATAAAATGTATATGCTAAATTTCTTGGAAATAACCCTGAAGTCTCCTGACTTTTGCAAACTATTAAACCGTAAGAGATAGACAAAAACTTCCTAAACAAAAATGTAGATCTTGTTAAAGTACACAATTTATTTTATATTGAGTTTTTGTCGCACTAACCATTTTCGACATATTCACTGTTATTAGCTTCACTTTTAAAACTATTTAGTCATTCCTCAAACAGGAAGCCCGCATACGTTTCATATCTCTTTTATTTTACTATTGGCCATGGAAAGAGATGTAGTTTTCAATGTCAATCGCATAGAGGCAGCTTTTAAAAGATTTAATTGTTGCGGTAGCTTAGTATATTCTCTTATTTCCTTCTACTTATAAGGAACTAAATAATAAGATAGTTCCTGGTAATTTTTATCTGAATCACCATGATAGTAGATAGGAGAATACGTTTCTATAGGAATATTAGTTGTTGATTAGGTGGAAAAGTTAATGTGAATCGAAAACTACAGGTTTTTTAATCTAATATGTTCTCAGAGATTCGCTCCTGTATGTTTAAATGCGCATTAAAAGACATTAAAAACACCTTCGAAACACTTATCGTAAGACGGGTCCTTTGGTTGGCTCCACCCATACCTTTCACCTGTTTACTGAGCTCTTAAAAGTGTATTAGACAGGGCACGTTACCGAAGAGAAGGTGGTAGACATAAAATATAACTTGTGACAAATGAAGTTGAGTTGTAAACAGATGATCCCTAAACTTTCTGGTTGGACGACAACCCTCTCAACAGCCGATTCAAAATTAGGTTACTCTTTTCTCTGCGCTACATAAAGACAAGGTAATTTGATACGTTGTAAACAATACGCTTATACTGTTCTAACGGAGCGTCGAGCGGGTTGGGGCAAGAAAGGGTGGATCGCCGAATTGTATTTGCCTTTTCTTACTTTTGTGGTATGTTGTACCAGAATGGCACTAATGAAAATAAACTTAAGATCCGAGTCCCGCCAAACGTTCACATTTTCAGCAAAATCACGGGCCACAGCTAATTCTAACATGTTTAAATCTGCTAAGAATAGAAACAGCGTGGATACCGATATTTATTGGTCAGAAGATTATCGTTCAGATGTTTACTTTCTTTAGCCCGTATGTACATAAAATGTACATAATAGCTAGAGAATGTATTGTATTCCAGCCAAAATGTTGATGTCGAGATTTCGACGGAAATATATGTTTTGAGGTGATCTGGGTTGCAAACATTTTTTGGGGGGAAAGCTCAATATGTGAATGTGTCTGTGTACAGCATAGCTCAAAAACGAAAAGTCCATTTTCAAGAAAATCTCGCCGTCTCTAACTACGTTTTACATGGAAAACTCTTCGAAAATTTTTATTTTCTTTAAAATGCTTCTGATGATTCTGATTCAAGTATCGTATATTAAATATATTTAAATGACAAATAAAATGTGTATTAAGAATATTCTGGGAATAGTCTCTGAAACCTTGTTTATTCTAGATGAGTTTTGCAAAATTTTGCATAGCGGTTGAACAGTAAGAACTTATTACACAGAAGATGTAGATCTATTTAAAACATACAATTTATACCATAAAACTTTTCAAGATATTTTTTGTTAGTAGTTTGAGTTTTTTAATACCTAGCTTTCCTCAAACGGGAGCATAAAAAGCGAACCGAACCTCAATTGTTTCACGTAACAATGAGCTTTTAAAAGATTTGACTATTGCGTTAACCTAACGTTTACCCTTATTCCGCTTCTACTTAGAAGGTAGCATGCAGTAAGACAATTTCTGCTAATGTTATCTCGATTACCATGACGTAATAGAAGAATTAGCTTTTGTAAGAATAGTAGGTATGTCTATTTTATTTATTTATTATCTATTTATCCTGGTTGGAGTTAAAATAATAAGATCTTCTCTTCTACTGTACCAGGCAATACACTAAATTCAATAGAGGAATGATACAATGAATAAAGGAATAAAGAACAAAAATAAAATTCTAAACAACTTAATAAAAACTTATATAAAAAGGTGCAACAAGTATACTGAAATGAAAAGGGAAAAAAATGGAAAAACAGTATTTTAAGTGAAATATTCATGTAGGTTGAAACGCAAATTAGTCATATTTACAATTGAAATTCATATTAATAACAATAACAATAAATTAAATTAGTAATGTATTTATTATATTAATACAGCAGCAGATTAGGTTTAAATACAAATGTATGGCCTAATTTTCTACTTGAACAGTATAACGTTCCGGCAGTCCCTTACGTCTTCAGGTAGGGAATTCCAAAGACGAGCTAAATCTATTGTAAATGATGATGAATAGAAGGTTGTATGATGAGCGGGTATAGCAAGAAGGAAGGAGTGTCGTGAGCGAGTTTCTCGATTATGACAGTCAGAAAGATATTTGAAGCGAACATTTAGATAGTTTGGAATGTGAGAATGAAGGAGTTGATAGAGAAATGATAAAGGATGCAATTTTTTTTCTCTTAGCTGGAGCCATTTAAGTGTTTTGAGTGATGGTGTAACATGATAAAATTGACGGAGACGCTTACAAAGCGTATACACGTATTCTGAGCCCATTGAAGTCTTAGAGTAAAATTTTCAATTAGGTTAGTCAAAAGAGAGTCACAGTAGTCAAAATCAGGCATCGTCTGAGATATGCCTCATTTTTTACATACATGTGTAATTTGCGTGTTCCAGTTTAAATTTCAATCCATATAAACCCCAAAATTCTTTAATGTGTTGTATGTTATCCAAATTTAGAGTTCCCAACAACCGCTCGTGTCCCATAATGATTGTCTGTGATTTTCCTGGATTCAGTTATAGTCCATGTTTTGCTGACAAAGTCGATAGTGAATTTAAGTCTTCATTTTTGGTCTAGATTGAGTTAACTAAATCACTAGGGTCGGTGTGTAAGTACAGTTGTAAGCTGTAAGCGAACGCATGATGTTTACAGCGACTTATACTTTCTGTAATGTCATTTATGTAAATGTTAAACAACAAGAGTACCGAACACATGAAACATCTGGAGAAAGTTATGTAAATGGAACACATCAGATTTTTACTTTCTCTATACATACTGTGTATGAGACCACCTGAATCCAGAAAAAGTATTTTTAGAAAAATGTCCGTGTGTGTGTGTGTCTGTCTCTCTGTGTGTATGTGTGTGTCTGTGGGCAGCATAGCTCAAAAACGAAAATACCGTTAAATACCACACTTGGTATTTAAGTTCCATATACTCCAAGGATACGACACGAAGATTTTCAAGAAAATCCCCCCACCCCAACTACCCTTCACATGGAAAAAATTTCCAAAATTTTTATTTTCTAAAAACGGATCTAACGATTTTGATTAAAAACTCGTATATTAAAGATATATACTTGACAAATAATATGTATATCTTGAATTTTCTGGGAATAGCCTCTGAAGACTACTTTATTTTGGATGAATTTTACGGAATTTTGTGTAACTGGTAAACCGTAAGAGATACACAAAAACTTACCACACAAAAATTGTAGAGCACATTAAAACACACAATTTATGTTATATACATTTTTTTTCGTGGAGTTGATCGTTTTTGAGATACTCCTTGTTTTTGGTTTCAATTTAACAATTGCTATCCATACAAATAAAGGAACTTCAGTCACATAGCAACCATTTTTTGCTATCACTTTAACCTATGTTACTCCCTTATTTCGCTTCTACTTACAGGGAAGCAAGTAATAAGACTATTTCTGCCAATTTTTTCTCACTTAGCATGAAGTTAATAGAAGCATAAACTTTTTAACAAAAATTTGTTGCGGAGATATAGAGAAAGTAATGTGAATGGATTACATCAGATTTTTTTAGTCGCATTTATTTTAAAAACCTTGGCAAAATTGCATTTTATTACAAACTTTCTATTGTAATATGAAGAGAAATTGGCAAGCTAATTGTATGACTCTTTTTAGTATATATCACTGGATACAATAATTATTAACACTTTATGATGGCACAGATAAATTAAGATTGCATTCCACTAGCGTGGTATCAGCATGGGTTCCCGCCAAAAGCACAGGACGCTACCCTTGTGCCGAGCAATGGAAATTACAAGAAGACTGACCAATAAGGAATGACAAAGGTTGAGCGTCCATTCAGCTCTTACATAGGCTCGAATTTTATTCTACATGATTCTCCTTATTAAACATTCTTTAGGGGAGTATATAATACAGACTTCCTTTTATTTATAAATGAATTACTTTTGGTACATATAATATTTACTTCATAAGCTATTTGTGCTTAGTGAATATTTAAATATGAGTATACAATGCTTGGGAATGCGCATACTTCCTTTTTCATGCACGTAGCAATGCAATTATCTTTGCTGAATTTGTTTTAAATAATTGGTTCTGATCATAAGTGAATTTATACTTAAAATACATTTTAAATGCAATATTCTGATATACACAGGACACTTACAAGCTAATTACTTTCAGTAATTAATTTTTCTTCACCACATAATCAATAAATCAATATGGCATAAACTTTCTTCCATTAATAAAAAAATAAACACTGGATATGAAAACGCTTGGCTTTCATAACGTCTCAATTTGAAGTAGCCCAAAACCACCCAACTGGTCACTTTGGTTACACGCTCTCAGCTGTAGCTAATAAATAAATTAATTCACAAATAAATATGAAGTACGGAACATGCAAGGTCTTAATTTTATGTTGTAGCATGGGTGAAAGAAAGCTGCTGGAATAAATTTAAGTTTAGCTAACGTTCTGTCCAACAAATAAATATGTTATGCCTAGCCCAGTAAATCATTCATGCATTTTATTAGGGAAAACAAAAGAAGATTATGAACCGAGTATGGTAGAGAAGGAAAAAAAAGTAATTTAAAGGTAGAGGGAGCTTGAGATGAAATACGCAGTATAAAAATGTTGCACGAGCATGAATTATGGCTGACTTCTCCACGCAGTTAAACTTCCTTTGTGTCGTTTAATTTTATCTCAGGCGCACCTCGCACCCATAATTCTTGAGAAGAATAAAAAGACAAAATTTATGTCCGATTAGTCATTTCGGCAGCGCGATATAGTACAAACTGATAGCGTTCTGCGGTTTTTGTATAAAATCCTCTTTAATACAATTAAATGTCAGATGAGAGTATAGGCACCACTTTAATCTTGGTAAAGAGGGGTATTTAAATAGATAATTTTGAAAGATAATGATATCCCCGTTCATAATTAAAATATTCTGTAGCGGCTTTGGCAGATACTTTGGCAATATATCACGCTTGCAACTGCTATTACGACTTTGTCCAGAATATTATCTTAAATAGTAAATGACAAAGTTGCGTCGGCGTTATTGTGTGGGTCAGTTGGTCCGGTTAGGGTGGAACCTAGTGACATTTCCCTACCTTTTGATGTCTTCGCTGCTCCGGTTTTAGCTCAGGTGGTTCCTCTTCATCGGAGAACATGAATTACTCGGTACAGGGCGTGGTACAGAAGGAAATACAAAAAAAAGTGGTGAAGAAACATAACATTAATCACTGGTTCGTAAATATTATTGAAGAAAATTATGCATGGAATAATATTACACGGTATAATCCCAAACCGTTGGCAACCAAGTGACTCTGCAAACATGTGAGTAAGGGTTACAATACTGGGGAAAAGCAAAACCATGACTTCTTTGTTTCAACAGCGGTGAGCAATTTGGCGCGATTTTGCTTCAGCGACCGACATAGTGTCGCCCACGGAATCTGGCGTAGAACTGCCCAAAACGGTTGTGATTTTGAACTTAAACATCCTTCTGTATACATAGCGTCCCTTCTTGCAATTGGTAGCATGTACTTATGCCTCTATTCCATAAAGTCACTCAACGTTATACAAAAGACAGGGCAATAGGATTTTAGAATGTTTCCTTTTGAAAGCTTAACTCACAATACATCAAGGTCTCTTGCTAACGGAAAACTGTGCATTTACAGTTAAAACCACATTTCAAACCCTGTCGTTTTAGCATGTAAAATATTAACAAAAATACAAATACTCACAAATATAATAATGGTTAAAGCAAGGTTTATAACTCCTTACTATGATCAATAAAGGATATCTGTTTAATTAAGTATAATAATCAATATCGGTAATGCCGATCGTTGCACAATAGAGATTATTTCTACATATTATTGTTAGTTACATAATTATGCGGATATAGAAGAATTACTGTCTCACGCTCCTTAAAATTAATTCTTACAAAAACTGTTTTAGTGAATACCTGGATTCAGCATATATGTAATGTATATTTTATTTAATACAATTTAAGATCCAGTGAACATTGAATCGTAAACGGAATTCAGAAATATCAACACAATGAGGTTGTGAAGTCGCGAAAATAAAAAACCACCAAAATTGGCGATATAATGAACTTTATGTTAAATTGGTAAGGATTTGTTATTTAACCCTGCTATATTCATGGCTTTATCTAGTCTAACTGGGGTTGGTACATGCTCTTTTGAGGGTAGTGTACTACAGGCCAGGAACTAAGACTACTTTTGATTCGTTGTGAAAACGTGATCAATGCAAGTTTATTATTTGTTCTTTCGTAGGACGGAAAGGTACGAGGGACATTTCATAAATAATACACAGGTTGGTATTACTGTGGATTGGATGGTGCAATAACAGTGATAACTACGTCAGATGTACAGGATGTTAATGAACTGTACCAACATATTTTCACAGAATATGTAGCTTACTTAAATAAGTAATTTGAGATGTTTATTGAAATGTCGAAGTAACGGCTATAAGTTTCTGAAGTGCCAGTACGCCACTGGCTAATTAATCAACCATTCGAGAGCATAACACGAAAAACGAAGGGACAGCCCAGCTCACTAGCGTAGTCAAAAAAAAAAAAAAAAAAAAAAAAAAGGCGTGTTATTTATGGAAGCTCTTTACCTAATGTGGTTCTGAGCGTCCCATTCTAAATTGGGCGTGAAAGACCGTTTAATTTTGCTCTATCAGGCTTGAGGTTCTTTTACGTGCCGTAAATCTACGAAACGGGACCCACGGCTTTACTTGCTTTCCAAAGATAGCCATGTTAAGGATTTTTACACCCGAAAAAATCCATCACTCTCCACTGGTTTTGGACCCGCGACCTTGGGTATATGTAGTTAGCATGATAACCATTACACTACGGAGGGCGACACTGACTTTCAAGTGCAAGATAGTTTCCGAGTTCGGGTCTCGTTCACGTATCGCGGCACTTCGTCTGGAATGACAAAAATAATAATAAAAAACATTTACTCTATGACAGGAATCGAACTCATGACCTTTGGGATAGCAGCTTCCCGCCTTAGCATTAAGCCATGTTGCTATAATTTATCTATTACATTTAGTGTTTATGTGGGATGAAAATGAAATTTTCCCTTCCCCCAACATGTTTTGGTTTGGTGTACGTTGTTTAAGTATAAAGCACTCTATATAATTTGGATAACCAGAGTCATTCTGAAAAATGCAATGGCATTGCCGGAATTTGAGCCATGGATCTCCCGGTCTCTAGCCGGTTGCTCTCCCACTGAGCTATCATGGATATATGCCGGTAGGAGATTAAATTCCACAACTGACTCTATATTCTCGGTAAACCACAAGATGATCTCAAATTATTTTTTGATGACATGTCCCAATGGCGACTTACAATGTTGTAAGCACTTTAAATCTCGTTTAGCCAAATATTATGGTCAATTAGTGTTAATTTAATTGTTTTCTCACATAAGCTTTATGTAGGGCAGGAGTTGGATAAATATCTCTATATAATTTATTATCCCATTAGGTAAGATATTTGTATATTTTAGCCTTTATGTATCGTAAATAATTTACACTGCTACATAAGAAATAACTGCACACAATAAAACGTCGAGCATAAATTTATTTTGATTATCTGCGAGCTGGAAAAGATCCCATCGGGTAAAGAAAACTGGAGAAATATTTTCTATTACAGCTCCAGTAAACAAATTAAATTGCCCGAGTTGTACAACCTCAAGAGAAGGAAAAAACTATAAAATATTTTATAAGGGAAGCGAAAGTTAAGAGGCAAATACTCTAGTGGGAATGCTTTTGCCCATAATATTCGCTTGGAATATATATGCAAATTTAAGAGCGTCGTTTTGCACTCTAAAAGCGAAAAGCAAACATTTATATCAGAGCCCAGTAAAAATAGTTAACGTTCGATCAAGAGAATATCTCACAACTGCCTGAACAGTTTTAATAAACTAATGTTCCGATATTTCGTATTTAATCCAAGCACTTTGAAGTTTCCGCATTCAATGTTCATATGCTTTATTAAATATTTATCAAAGCAGGAAAATTACAAATGTGCTTTCCTTTACAGGCTGGTCCAGTCAGCTGTTTTCTTTTTACTTTCTCTACACGTACTATGTACATAGTGTATAAAGAAGGTATTGCATTCCACCCGAAAAATTCGATAGCGAGATTTCACCGGTAATACATGTTTTAGTTCTCCCTCAATCTAAAAAAGTATTTCTGAAAAGAGGTTCGGTGTGTGTGTGTGTGTGTGTGTGAGTGTCTGTGGACAGCATATTTCAAAAACAAAAAATCTGTTAAATACCAAACTTGCTATTTAAGTTCAGTATCTTCCAAGGATGCGACACGAAGATTTTCACCCCAAACTACCCTTTTGATTTTCTCAAATATGGCTCTAACGATTTTGATTAAAATATCGTATACTACCTGACAAATAAAATGTATATCTTGAATTTTATGGGAATACCCTCCGAGACTACTTTATTCTGGATGAATTTTACGGAATTTTGCATAAATGGCAAACCGTAAGAGATAGACAAGAACTTACGGAAAATGTAGAGCTTGATAAAACACACAATTTATGTTATACACAGTTTTTTCGGGGTGTCAATTGTTTTTGAGATATTCCTTTTTATTAGTTTTAGCATTTAAAAACTTATAATATTCTCATGCGGAACTTGTCAACTTCTGTCCATATAAACAAAGGAACTTAGCACATAGCAACCAACTTTTGAGTATCACTTTAACCTATGGTACTCCCTATTTCCCTTCTGCTTACATGGAAGCAAGTAATAAGACTATTTCTGCTAGTTTTTTCTGGGTTAGCATGAATTAAATAGAAGCATATGCTTTTAACAATAACTTGTTACAGAGATGTAGAAAAAGTCATGAAGATTGAAACACGTCAGATTTTTTCTCCTTCTTTCAGATAGAACCCTTATTACAATTGCTAATGAAGCTTTTCTAATTGAGGTCTGTACTTTCTGAAAATTCCTGAGGCAGGTTCTGCGCATGGCGTAGTTGTAGCCTAGTTCATTTCTCTGTTATAGAAAGGGCCTGAGTTCGAGTCTCTACCACTGAAGATGCGGGATTCGAGAAAAATAATGCTGCCTATTGCATAATAAAATCCGAATGGACTATTCGGTACCTAGTTAACTATATGTGGTTAAAACACAATTAAATAAGCTAAAATGTAATAGCAAAAATCAAAAGATGGAAGTCTAGAATATAAAAGAGTTAAGGTGTAAATTAGAGAAATTAAAATAAAACTATTCCAAAACAAAAATATTACTGGGAATCCAGTAAAATTGCAACTTGTATCCAGCTGCTTCCTATTCTGCAGTATAAACTACGTCACTGGTATCCATCACTAAGCTATACATATATGAATTATAATAAGTTTATTTTACAGATTAATAATACAACATTTAATTGCTTTTTTTTAAATTGCATGAAGCTAACAGCTTAATTTTCTCGTGTGGTCGAATGTTTGATCATCTTCCTAGGTTCCTTATCCAGCGACCACATGTAAGATTTGTGGTGGACAAAGCGGGGCAGAGACGGGTTTTCTCCTGCCATCGCATTCCACCGGTGCTCCATCTTCATTCCATGTATCATCAGTGTTATCGCATGCAGTACCATTTGCAGTAAAAGCGGGCGTTAAATACCATCTTTGTCGCGCACCAACACGGAGTTTCGAAGTTTTGAAGAGGAGCTCAGCGGTTCAGGTCCCGACAGGGCCGTTCTTCTTGAGTGGGTTCTTTTTTCGAATTTTCTCAGTCCTTGTAAACGGCTAATGTCAACAGGGAAGTGGTACCTTACACTACGTCTGAGCGTTTAATTTCAAAATTTATTTCCCTATTATTATTGTTATTGTTACTGTTATATAATAATAATAATAATAATAATAATAATAATAATAGTTTTGGGAAGCATCAGTGTCCACCAGCTATGATACCGTATATACACAGAGTAGAGTGGTGCATTTTACGGGTTGAGACGTTTACAACACCCAATCAGATTGACCGCACAGCTTGTATAATACTCCGAAGTCTGTGTTTCTCTCTAAATTTGTCACAGAGACGTTAATATAACAGTTATTTATTATACAAGTGGATAAACAGAGAAAGAGAGAGAATAGAACAACTTAAAACGCGACTCGAAGGGGAGGGTTTTAAGTCCTACATGTGGATAACAGGTTTTGTCCACTTATATAATAAATTATATTATCCTACAGATACGATAAATTAATATATCACAAATATTCAATTAATGATTTTACAACAGATAGTAATAAGCCATTGTATTGCGGCATTCCTATAGTTATAAGATGTCCACGTATGAATACTAATTTTGTTTTTATTGCTGCAAGTTACAAATTGATTAAGTTTACGATGGACGTAAATCATATAGAACCTGAAAAAATAAATAATCCATAATATTTAAATCAATTAAAATAAACATTTAATCCATATTTAGATATTACACCTCCCAATGATGATCCTAAAATTGAGAACATTAATATATCTGCTATATTGATATATTAAATGAAGTAAAAGAAGTAGTTGTGACTTTATTACCGTCAACTTTACGGAAATTATACGAAAAAGAGTTTCAGCAATTTAAGGATTAGCAGATACGAAGAAATGCCCAGGGCATTGCTTATTTTAATTTTCTTTCAAAAAGTTGCAAGTCTTCTTCTCTGTGGAGCAAATATTCTATGTCAAAATCAACATTAAAGGTGTTTGAAGACTTAGACATATCAAGATTTTCCATAACGTTTTTTTTTTTTAAAAGTAAGTAATGAAGTTAAAGAATACAATGTTGCTGTTAAAAGGTTATATAAAATTTGAAATTATCAGGCAATTATTTATTTATTTAGATTATCCCACTTGTTACCGGAGCAACGAGTGAATTTTGTTTACTTTATCCCACCCCTTGCACTAATAACTATCACTTACATTTAAAGTCAGAGTTTTCTTATGTCGTTTCTGCATAGCAACGTGTTTATTACAGATATCTGCAGGATAAAAGAATTAATTATGTTTGGGTACTTAAGCTTAATACCCACCGTCACTGAATTCCGGTCAAGATGTTCTAAATGTACCCTAAATTGCAGCATCCTTCAGGGATGTCACAACAATGGCGATGTTACTACTAAATACCACTGCGAATGTAGGGATAGAAGCATGTTGGACGCTACTGGCAGGCACGGAAAATATGGACGGGCTAGGTAAATTTATACTTAAGGCAAGACAGCTGAGATCTGAGGAGGCTGTCAATAAAGAAGGGGGGGGGGATAAGATCAACTAAACAAAAGTGACTACAATGTTCTACATACATATATGTTATTTCATACTTAGGTCACTGTTGTGCTAGGGTTGTATATATTATGTGTACATATGTCTTTTAAGTTTAATTATCTACTATAAGAGGGTGCATTTATGAAGGTGTACTCTGTGCTGTAAATTTAAATTGCTATATTTGAATATCTTTGTATCTTTTTATTTCGGATTCACTCTTAATTTTATTGTTGTTTAATATTGCTTTGACTGTGTATTTCCTTTGTCTTTTTGTTTTCGTGTTTACTCTTTTAATTCTTTGTTGTGGTTGTTGTTTCAATATTGCTTGTAATGTGTATTACAAAAGCACGTACGGTCTGTGGAGCCGTGCGACGGTTGAAATTTTATGTATGATATTGCTATGTTAATAAATACACTTATTCATTCTAACTAAATATGGGGCAAGTAGTTAAAAGCGTCTGGAGAGATGCAAGTCCACGTTTAAAAATTCTGATGATTTCCTTTCACACAACTTTCTCAACTTGTTCCAAATGCAAACTATTCTCACAAAAGATTATTCTTTTTCTGCATCATGCTAATCAGGATAAACATTAGAAAAATTGGTCTTATTGTATAGTCAAATCTATTAAAAGTGGTCGCTACGTGAAAAAAAAATAAGTTCGCTTTGTTTTACTCCGTTTGAGAAAAGTTATGATGTTTAAAACTGAAGCCAATAGCAAAGAATAGCTCATAAACGCTCAACTCTAAAAGATATATATGTATTACATAAATTATGTATTTTAACGAGATCTACATTTTTGTGCAGTAAGTTTTTGTCTGTCTCTTACGGTTTAGCCGTTAAGCAAAATTATGCAAAACTGTTCCAGAATAAAGAAGTCTTCAGAAGCTATTCCCAGAAAATTTAAGATGTACATTTTATTTGCCAAGTAAGTGCCTTTAATATATGATATTTTAATCCAAATCCATAGTGACTTTTTTTGAGAAAGTCAAAATTTTCCAAAAAATATTCCATATAAACTGTTGTTGGAGGTGGGCGATTTTCTTGAAAATCTTCGTGTCCTTGGAAGATATAGAACTTAAATGTCAAGTTTGGTGTTTAAACGAACAGATTTTTTTTTTTCTAAAAATGCTTTTTTGGTCTCAGAACATCTCAAAACCTACATTTCCGGTAAAATCTCAGTATCGAATATTTGGGTGGCATAGAATGCCATCTCTATCAACTATATACATTGTACATACGGGCTAGACAAAGTAAGGTAAACAAGTTATTTAATGCGCATCATACCAGAGAGATTATTCACAACAAATTCAAAGAACATTAAAGAGCTTTTAAATTAATCGCATCCGATGTCTTAGTTGATTCGACGAGATCCGACTTGGCCATACCATTCTGAAACACACTGTAATCTGAAAATTCCACTTCAGGATTCAAAAAAACGTGAAGTCTGGTAATAGTAGTGGTTAGAATTCATCGAATATAAAAATCTGCGATTGTTATGTAATTTACAAAACTGACCTCAGCATCACAATAGCATTATGCAGAGAAACACGGAACTAATCTAAGCAGAATCAACTTTACCAAGGGGACCGCTAAATCGCGAGAAATGTGATATTTATAAAGCCGGCAGCGCAGCTAAATTGCAGATTCTAGTCCAGTAGAACTTCTTTCCAATATGTGACGTCAGATTTTCTAGAAAGAAGAGCCAATTTCCAGAAACTTCATTTTTGCTCCTAATTTCGATCCAGTTCATTTACACACATCTACGCTGCCTAACAAAGTGAATTAAACTCGACGAAATCTCGAAACCTGTCGTTCACTGCGCCTCGCCTCATATTCCTTTTTAAAAAAAAAATATAAGTAAATCCCCATAACCAGCGTCACATATTGGTTTAGAAAAACCTCCAAGTTCTTTTGCCACACCCTCTGTGAGATCAGATGTCCCGCGGCCAATAACCAAAAAACTGAACTAGAATGTGCAGAGCACAGCTGGCGACTGGAAATCTAACGTCCTCTTTCTCACGCTAATGCAAACATACAACACAAGGAAAGTATAACTTCTATAAAAAAATCCTGATTTGTTCCATACACATGACTTTCTCTACCTCTGCACAAATTATTGTAAAAAACTTATGATTATATTTACTTCATGATTATCCAGAAAAAAATAGCAGAAATACTCGATTACTTGCTTCCTAGTAAGTAGAGACGAAATAAGGTGTACCATAGGTTAAACTGAAGTCAAAAGCTGGTTGCTATGTGACTGAAGTTCCTTTGTTTTTATGGACAGGAGTTGACAAATTCCTTTATGAGAAAAGTTTTTCAAAGCTAAAACCAAAAAGAAGGAATACCTCAGAAACGATTAAATCCACGAAAAAAGTATATAAAATAAATTGTGTGTTTTAATGTGATCTACATTTTTGTATGGTAAGTTTTTGTCCATCTCTTACAGTTTATCAGTTATATAAAATTCCGTAAAATTCATACAGAATAAAGTAGTCTTCAGAAGCTATTCCCAGATAATTGAAGTCACACATATTATTTGTCAGGTAAATATCTTTAATATAGGATATTTAATCAAAATCGTTAGAGCCATTTCTTAGAAAATCAATTTTTTTTGAAAAAAGTTCTATGTAAAGGGGTTTTTCGGGGGTGGGCGGAGATTCTTGAAAATCTTCGTGTCGCATCCTTGAAAGATAGTAGTTTGGTATTTAATGGTCTTTTGGTTTTGACACACACGCACACACACAGACACACATACACACAATGACAGACAGATAGACACACAAGGACATTTTTCTAAAAATGCTTCTTTTAGATTCAGTGGGACCAAAAATATGTATTTCCGGAGAAACCTTGGTGTTGAATTTTTGGGTGCATTACAATACAACACAAGTAAAAATTATAATTCTTAACATTTACTCTCACAATAAGGATAACTGCAGCAGAAATACCAGTATATCATAATAAGGATAGAAAAAAACAAAAAACAAATATCTAGTATGTTTCGTTCATATGACTATCTATTCTGTATCACAGTATTCTTACAAAATCTATTTCTTCTAACCAGTTCATGTTAATCAAGATAATCATTAGCAGATATGGTCAATTACTTAATTTATTATAAATAGAAGGGAATTAAAGAAATACACTAGGCTAGATTGATAGTCAAACCTTTTAAAGCTGTTTGCTATGTGAATGACGTTTGGCATTCTTTGCGTGATCAGGAGAAAGAACAAAGACTTTCCATTCGAGGAAAGTTTAAACTGTTTTAAAATTTAAACCAATAACAGGAAATGTCTCGTAAATGGTTAACGCCTCAAAAAATGTGTATAGATAAATTCTGAGTTCTAACAAGATTTATATTTTTTGTCTACTAAGTTTTTGTCTATCTCTTACGGTTTACCAGTTATGCATATGGATTTTTTTTATAGAGTTGATTATTTCTTTAGATATTACTTGTTAATGAATTAATTTTTAAAATACATAAAACATTTCTCATACGTGAATTTATCAACGTCTGGCAATGCAAATAATCGATTTCAACCACATAGCAACTAGCTTTTTAAAGATTTTGATTATAGGTATAGCCTAGTGTATTCCCTTATTTCTTTTCTACTTACAAGGAACAAAGTAATAAGATATGTTCTGCTAATGATTATCTGAATTAGCATGACGTAGATAGAGCTTTTAAGTATAATTTGTTACCGAGATGTATAAGAACTTATGTGAATGGAATGCATTAGACTTTTCTATATTATATTTTTCTTCGCCTATTTGCAGGTCGAAAGGCTACTAATACTACAGCAACCACAATTGAGCTCCAAACTTTTATAAGTATTGAATGGTTGGGGCTTTTGGTATTAAACCAATAGGTGACGGACAAATCCAGAGAGCGTCTCTCTACTCGGGTAAAATACTTTGGTTTCCACACAGTTTTTTCAAACCAATATGATATTAGTCAAAACGGGAGGTGTGGATCATAACTGATAAAGGGATTCTGCCAACATTAAAACAAAGAAAAGCGCTATAGGAAACTAAAAGCATCGGCATGTTTTTTTGTTTGTTTGTTTTTTTTTCCTCAGCTGTATGAGTTTTGCGCTGCTGGCAGTTGTTGAATGCTAGTTGTCAGACATGGAAGATATCTCCACTCCACTACAAGCTGCCTCGCTGAAATGACTATATCACGGTTATGTGGACCAGTACAATAAACAGGGCTTCTTCTCTACATGTCCGTCAGAATAGTATCCAGCGCAAACACAAGATGAGATAACACTGATATACAAAGGGGAATCCAACGGTGATTTATGCGGAAACATATTTGATATGCCTTCTGACGTTGCAATTCAAAACTGACCATTTCCCCACATTCCTCAGTTTAAATTGTTTCCTTGTTATAAAACGTATATACCTATTCTTATAGACTGGCCCACGTATGCAGTTATAATTTTAAATATCCTATGTTTACATTCATATGGATTTCTCTACCCTCTATGATATATTAGTAGCTGTACAATCGATTCTTATGAAAGCTTATTAGTTTTACTTTTCATGTGTACTTCAGGATATCAAGATTTCACCAGAAATAAATCTTTAGAAATTATTAAATCCATTCAAAGAAGAGGGCTGGAAGAATGATAAGTAGGATTAGATAATGGCCAAAACATCTTATATCTATATAGCCAACTAAAATACAGACCACGTTAAAACACGCAATGTATGTATAATAATTATTTTCGGGATGAATCTGTTGATTTCAATTTTTAGATAATTGCACTTTTCTCTAACAGTATTTCAAAGTCTTAACATAGCGACTATTTCTGAAAGGATTTGACATCCGCTCATTCACCTTTTAGCTACATATACATTAAAGTAATTTATGATAGTCTTATCAAAATTAACATGAAGTAGAACCATATATTTTGCAGGAATAATTTGCTGCAGAATATTTTGACCAAGTAATATAAGTGATATACACAAAACGTTTGCTTTGCTTACACGTACTATGTACATAGTAGGTAGATTAAGTAGATATTTTATTTCATTCAAAATTCTATGTCGACTTTCCAACGTAAATACACATTTTTAGATATCCTGAGTCAAAAAAAAAAAAAAAAAAAAAAAATACATGTTTAGAAAAAGCTTCCGTGTGTGATGCACGCGTGCTCACGTAAAGACCATAAATACCAAAGCTGGTAATTAAGTCCAGCATCTTTCCAGGATGTGACACGACGATTTTCAAAGAAGTTCCCTCCACCTCAAACTAACCTTTACATGGTAGAATGTTTGAAAATGTCAATTTTCTCTTCTCAAAAATGGTTTTTAATCCTTTTGTGTAAAGTTCCATATTGAAGATATTCAAATAAACTGATATTTTGGGAATAGGCCCTCAAGCTCTCTGCATTCCGGAGAATTTTTGCATGATTAGTAAACGTAAGCGATAGACAAAATATACTGAATAACAATTAGATCACATTAAAACACATAATCTATGTGCAGTTAACCATTTCCGAGATATTCATTGTTATTAATTTCAATTTTAAAAGACAGACTAAAACGGGAACTTGTCGTCCGTTTTGTAGCTCCCCTGTTTTATTCGTAGCCATGTGAAGAGAAGGAATTTCAATTTAATCGTATTGTGACAGCTTTTAAAAGATTTGACTATCGCTTTAGCCTGGCTTACTCCTTTACTTCTCCTCTACTCAAAAGGAACTAAGTAATACGACCATTTCTGCTAATGTGAGCCGTTACCCCCTTCCACAGTTCAAGCCACATCTGCTGATATCTGCTGACGTCAAACAGTTATGACAGAAACAAGATCGTCTACTGTTGCCAGTGTGACATTAATTGAGATTTTCTGCCACCTGGTGGGAAACGTTTGAACTATCCTTCCACTGCTTCTGAAGCAAGTCCTCGTGGGAGAAAGAAGTAAGTCAGTCACTAAAAGTGTAACGCTAGAGTATAAATATGATCTTTAAACTCAAAGAATTTGGCAGTATTATATTCTATTTAGAGGAAATTGTTATGTAATCGGGAATCCAGGTTGCTGGAAAACTCGCAGTGGGACAGACCATCTTCTAAAACTAGATTTATTACGTAACCGCTAAGGGTAATCAAAAGTGGGGTTTTATTTCAGCTTGTACTAAATTTGGAGTTATACATGTTGGGCGAGTCGAAATTCTTATTTTGTGAAAACCCAATTCTTGCTCGGGACAACCAGACGTTTACTTGACTATTAGATTCTCTTCAAATTCTGTTTCATTACCTATAACTTATGAGCTGGATCTACGAATTGTAAATTAAATCCGTAAGAAATGTATCTTTTTAACTAAAAGTGTTAATTGAAAAATCAGATATATCTTTAATGGCTGTTTGTTAAAATAAATTAATCAATAAACTTTGTGAAATTCTGCCAGTGTTTTTTGCAGTTTCTTGGAAAGTTTTCCCTATGCCTTTTAGGAAATTTGTTTATTTAAAGTTTCCATCTGTGTTTTTTTTTTTTTTTTTTTTTTTGTACATTAGTGCCTAGGATTACTACAGTGCAAATGATTATCTCGATTAGTAAGAACTAGGGAGAAGAATAGTATTTTAAAATAATATTTTATTTGCAAAACAAGTAGAGAATGTCATATGAATGTAACTCATTAGAATTTTTTTTTCTCTTCACTCACTATCAGCAGAGACGTAGCATACAGTTTGAAGCATCCTATACATTTTTCATCTAGTACGTTATCTGGCGCGATGCCGCCGTCACTTTTCTCTCGTCCATTACACCGCATTCACGTAAATGCGTTGTAACATGGCGCTCCTCGCACGGCGAAAGTTGCAACCTGAAATAGCTCTGTATCAATGCTTTGAGAGAGAAGATGTACACCCGTTCCTCCTTTCTGTTGTAGGCGAGCACCGATAAAAGGAACGTGAGACACAAAAAAATCACAGCTTGAACGGGACTTGTTTTTTCTTTTGTTGCGTTTCAGAGAATCTCAGCTGTAGTATACTGGTACCCGCACACCTTCGTTACGTTCGTGTGATATCGTTCTCCTAAATGAAGCACAGAGATAGAAGAGTTACAAGCTTACAACATCAGGGTACAATTTATATAGCAAACTTTTCTTATTCTTTATTTTCTCCATATCCATCTATGATAATAATATACGTTTAAAATATTTGTATCACTAGTTAAAATACAAGTTTTATTTATGCGAATATCTTGTAAAGTAGAAAGAACCTGACGTGTTCCATTCACATGACTTTCCCTAGCTGTTCCAAAACAACTTTTCTTACAAAATGTTATTTCTTAATCTACGTCAAGCTAATCAAGATAAACATTACCAAAATTGGTTCTCAATACCTACTTCTTTGTCAGTAGAAAGGAAACAAGGGAATACGCTAGCAATAGTCAAACCTTCTAAAGCCGGTCGCTATGTGAAACAATTGAAATTCGGTTCTCTTTGCTTGCTAGGAGTTTGAGAAAAGTTAATTACGAAGCTTAAAACTGAAACCTATAGCTCAAAATATCTCAAAACCAATTAACTATTAAAAAAGGCGTATTACCAAACGTTGTGTGCTTTAACGAGATCTGCATTTTTGGTAGTAAATTTTTGTTTATCTCTTATGGTTTACCAGTTAATACAGAAGTTATATAGATGCCATACAGAAACTTGAAATATATGCCTACATATAAAATCGTTAGAGAAAATTATTCATTTGAAAAAATCAAAATATTTGAAAAATGTTCCATGAAAAGAGCAATTGGGGGAGGGAGGATTTCCTTTAAAAACCTAGTGTCGCATCCTTGGAAGATTATGAACTTAAATAGCAAGTTTTGAATTTAACCGACCTTTCTTTTTTGAGCTATGCTGCCCACACACACAAATGCTTCTAAAAGTTATTTTTTTAGATTCAGGGAACTAAAAATATGTATTTCATTGAAATCACGGTATCACATTTTGGATGGAATACAGTACCTCCACTATCTATGCTGTACATACATTGTACATACGTGTTAGAGAAAGTAGAAAGACAATACTTACAACTGATGTGTTCCATTCACTAGACTTTTTCTACAGATTCTGTAACAAATTATTGTTACAAAAGTTTATACTCCTATTTCATGCTAATCAAGATAAACATTAGCATACATTCTCTTATTTCTTGCTTCCTTCTAAACAGAAGGTAAATTAGGGAATACAAAAGGTTAAAGCAAAATTCAATCATTTTAAAATCTAGTCGATTTGTGAGCAAATGAAACTCGGTTCGCTTTGTATGGCCAGCAGTAAAACAATAGATAAAACGAAAGGTGACTTCCCACTCAGAAATTTGCGTAGTTTAAAATTAAACCCATAACAAGGAACACCCCGGAAACGGTCAATTCCACAAGAAAGTCTTATGTGACAAATTGTGTGCTTTAACGAGATCTATATTTCTTGTGTAATAAGTTTTTTGACTTTTCCTTACAGTTTAACATTTATGCAAGAAGATGAAGATTTACACTTATTTAACACGTAAATCTCTTTGATATATAAGATTTCAACGTACATCGTTAAAGCCAATTTTGTGAAAAATAAAATTTGAACAAATGTTCTATATAAAGGTTAATTTGGGGTGGGGGATTTTCTTAAAAATCTTCGCGTTGCATTTTTGGAAGCTACTAAACGTGAATACCACGTTTATTATTTAACGGTCTTTTGATTTTTGAGCTACTGTGTCCACGCATACACAGGCACCTTTTTCTAAAGGACTTTTTTTGGACTTATAGGTCACTTCCGGTGAAATCCAATTGAATTTTTGGATAGAATACAATATCTTCTCTAGCTACTGTGTATTTTGTATGTACATACGTGCTAGAGAAAGTAAGAAGAGGATACCCACAGCATTGAAAATAATAAAAGGCTACCGAGAGGGATGGCTCAGGGAGAAACCGGGTTCAAATGCCCTGGGCCGACCAATCTGCCTGATGTATATTAATGGTTTCCCCTCAGTCGCTAACTTAAAGAGCGATTGAATATTCAATACCACCACTCTTCACTCTAAGCTACAGTAAAGCAGAAAATGAATTGTAATAGCGAATGGGCTGCTATCTATCCACAGATAGTTATAGCAGTTGTACAAAACTGACACGTTAAAACTTGTCGCGGAGCGAAGCAACATGGTATCTGGGGATGTGGCTTTGAAGGGCTAGCTGAACTCTTTCATCCGACTAGGGATAGTGGAGGCAATTGTACTAAGCTGATGTTCTGATTTTACGTGCCATTTTGCCTATAGATGGTGAAAGCAGACAGATATTACACCCTATTGCCATCTGTTTAGCAAAAGCAAAAGTGGCATGGTACGAGGATGGTCCACCGAGGCATCTTACGTCACGTTATGACTTGGAGGTTAAAGCGCGTAAATTAAAATATGCAAAAAGAAATAAAAGGCTTCTATTATCAACCCAAAAATAATCATAAAAACAGCAAAAATGATATGACGTGTTATTTATGGACGCTCTTTAACTGCTATCATTCTCAGCGTCCCATTCTATACTGGGCGTGAAAGACCGCTTAATTTTGCTCAGAGGCCTCTCTATCAGGCTTGAGGTTCTTTTACGTGCCGTAAATCTACGACACGGAACCCACGGCTTTACTTCCCTTCCGAAGGAAGCCATGCTAAGGATTTTTACGCCCGAAAAAGTCCATCGTCCTCCGCCGGGTTTGCATGGTAACCATTACACCAAGGAGGGCACATAAAAACAGCAGGAAAACCTTTAAAAAAATCTAATGTGTAACACTTGCAAGACTTTCTCTAACTGCTCTACAAACGTATTTCTTAGAAAAGATCATTCTTCTCATCGAGATAAACATTAGCAGAGTGTACCTAATTACTTAGTTCCTTATAAGCAGAAAGGAACTCAAGTAATGCGCTATGCTAAAGCGATAGTCGAATTTTAAACGCTATCGTTATGCGATTGTCATTGAAACTCGCTTCCTTGCTTGGCCAGGAGTAGAAAAACTCTGATGTGTTCCATTCATATGACTTTCTCTATATCATTGCAACAAATTATTCTATTTACTTCATCTAATTTAGCAGTTATTCAGAATTCCGTAAAATTGATCGAGAATAAAGTAGTCTTCAGAGGCTATTCCCAGAAAATTCAAGATATATATTTTATTTGTCAGGTAAATATCTCTAATATACGCAAAATCGTTAGCCATTTTTTAGAAAATCAAAATTTTCGAAAAAAGTTCCATGTAAAGGGTAGTTTAGGGTGGGGGATTTTTTTCAAAACCTTCGTGTCGCATTCCTGGAAGATACTAAACTTAAGTACCAAGTTTGGTATTTTACCGACTTTTCGTTTTTGAGTTATCGTGCTCACGGACACACGGATACTCTGACACACGGACTCACACATACGGACCTTTTTCTGAAAATACTTTTTTCGGAAACAGGGGATCCTAAAACATGTATTTCCGGTGAAATCTCGGTATCGAATTTTTTGGTGGAGTGGAATACCTTCTCTATACACTATGTACATAGCAGGTATAGAGAAAATAAAAAAATATATATATATATATATATATATATAAAAAGAACCCTTCCTGTCTCCGAAAGCAAGTATTTTAAAACTGAAACCAATAACAAGGAATATCTTAAAAACGGCCAACTCTACAAGAAAAATAATATGACATAAACGAGTACTACTTTTTTGTATGGTAAGTTTTGTCTACTTCTTACGGTTTAATAGTTATGCAACATTCAGACCGAACACGTCTTCGAATCTATTCGCAGAAAATTCAAGATATACATTTTATTCGTGATGTAAATATCTTTACTTTAAACAAAATCGTTAGAGCAACTTTTGAGAATATAAAACTTTTCAAAAAATTGGTAGTTTGAGGGGGGTGTTCTCGGGAATCTTCGTGTTGCATCCTTGGAACATATCAAATTTGAATATCAAGTTTGGTTTTCAACAGTCTTTAGTTTTTGAGCTATGCTGTCCACAGACACAAACATGCACCTTTTTCTAAAAATGTTTAGTCTCATAACAAGTATTTCCGATGAAATCTCGGTATCGAATTTTTGGGTGCAATGCAAATCCTTCTCTATACACTATGTACATAGTACGTGAAGAGAAATTAATTACTGTTAATCAAGGCGTCCAACAAATCTGTATTTCTGTTGCCGGAACGGAAAATAATAGTAAATTCTAGGTTTTAAAATATCAGCACATAGTCAATTTATTAATATTGATTATTCCAAAGTAATGAGTCCGTCCTACAAAGAGGTTTTAAACTTAATAAACTTGGTGAGAAGTAAAACTGGAGCATTCCTAGTTCAAAGAAAAAAGTAATTTCACTTATTGGAAAAATCCAATTAGAAGAAAAAACGAGCAGGTGAGTAGTTCAAAATTCGCGTTAAACAACTATTCATCCCTGCCGGAATCAAACTTGCAAATTTGTTAGCCGGAATTTCGGTTACCACGAACCATGAACGTTCAAGCCCTCCTCTTGAGTAATTAAATCTTGTTTAACATGAACCTCCAAGGCTTTTCATATTGTTGTCTTCTTTTACTCCGCTATGTAGACCTCTATATTATTAAATTCCTGGTTATTATTCGCCTGGGCTATAAGTAATAAAATTAATAATATCGACAATTGCAAGTGCTGCCAACACTGGTGTTCAAACTGTTTCGTTCGAACATAATCACTACGAGATCATCTTACGTCTGATTAAAGCTTTCAAGCATTAACAGAAGTCGAAATGGGACTATGATAACTTTTTTTCACTTCTATGTTTTAATTGCATATGAATATTTACAATCACATACTCATGTTGATATAGCTTTCATAGGGGTACGCTAAATGTAAATACATAGTTTAAAATATTGTTGACAATAATCCTGAGTAGTAGGTTTTACTTTCTCTATACGTGCAATGTTTATATTGTATAGAGAAGGTATTGCACTCCACCAAAAATTTCGATACCGAGATTTCACCGGAAATATATGTTTTAGGGTCACCTGTATCAAAAAAAAAAGTATCTTCAGAAAAAGGTCCGTGTGTGTGTGTCCGTGTGTCTTTGAACACGATAACTCAAAAACGAAAAGTCGGTAAAATACTAAACTTGATATTTAAGTTTAGTATCTTCATGGGATGCGTCACGAAGATTTTGAGAAAAATCCCCTCTCCCCAAACTACCCTTTACATGGAACTTTTCCGAAAATTTTAATTTTCTTAAAAATGGCTCAAACTGTTTTGATTAAAATACCGTGTAGTAAAGATATTTACCTGACAAATAAAATGTATATTTTGAATTTTCTGGTAATAGCCTCTGAGACTACTTTATTCTCGGTCAGTTTTACGGAATTTTGTACAACTGCTAAACCGTAAGAGATGGACAAAAACTTACCACATAACAAATGTAGAACACCTTAAAATACACAATTTATGTTATACACATTTTTTTCGTGGATTTGATTGTTTTTTAGATATTCCTTGTTTTTGGTTTCAGCTATAAAAAACATACTTTTTTCATACAGAACTTTGTGAACTCGTGTCCATACAAACAAAGGAACTTCAGCCACATAGCAACCAGCTTTTGACCATCACTTTAACCTATGGAACTCCCTTATTTCGCTTCTGCTTAGAAGGAAGCAAGTAATAAAGCTAATTCTGCTAATTTTTTCTCGATTAGCAGGAAGTAAATAGAAACATAAGCTTTTTAACAATCATTTATTGCTGAGTTGTAGAGAAAGTCATGTGAATGGAACACATAAGATTTTTAAAGCTATTTTATTACATAAGATACATTATATATGTTTTTCTTTTCTCTTCTTCTGTGAACAGGACATAGGTAGAGAAAATATTACGTTCCAGTAAAAAATTCTGTTTCAATAATTCACGGCAAATGCAGGTCATAGTGTCCCATGCATCTAAAAACAAACATTTTTAGTAAAATATCCGTGTATGTGTTTCTGTGTGCATGTGTGTGTCCGTGTCCGTATGTTTGTAAATATGATAGTTCAAAAGAAAGAAGTCTGTGATTTAAAAATTTTGATTTATAAATTTAACAACTTCCAAGGATGCAACACGAAAATTTTGAAGAAGATCCCCCCTAACCCAGACTAAACTTTTCATTTAAAAAACTTTCATTTGATATTCTTAAAAACGGCTCTAACGATTATGTTTCAAATACCGAGTATTAATGGTGCTTACATGATAAATAAAGCATATATCTTGAATTTTCTGGTCTGAAGTCTTCTTCACAATTTATATAACCTACTTTTATTAGGGTTAACGATCTCCGAGATATTCCTTATTATTGGTTTCGAATAAACTTTTCTCAAATGGGAATGGTGTCATTCCTATTTCTTTTGTTTTACTCTGGTCATGCAAAGAGTACGAAAGTGCAATTGCATAGTGTTATCTATTAAGACGCTTGGCTTTCACCTTAATCTAGCATTCCCTCATTTCTGTTCTTCTTTCAAGAAGCTAAGTAATAAGAAGATGGCTGCTAAAGTTTATCTTGGTTAGCATGAAGTAGATAGAAGTATAAGGCTTTGTTAGTATAATTTGTTGCAGAATTGGTAGAGAAAGGATTTCATTTTTCTCGGTTTTTTTTTTAGCAAAATAAGCTCTTCAATTTTCTTTCACTATGCAGGTAAAACCATAATTAGTAATTCACGCTTTACTTTTGACCACTCCTTAAACCGGAACCCAAGATTGGAATAGGTGTTTCTTTAACCCATGGATATGATACCATGGTTTCTAAATTTTAAGTGTTTCATGTTTCAATCCCTTCATTACAGGATGTGTAACGAAGCACAGAAAATAGGCCATAAGTAGCATAAGCTAATGAGATGACGCTCACTAAGTCGACAGCGTGGGTCAGAGCTAGTGAAGAGCCGTTCTGGAGGTCTGGAGATTTCCTATCTCTCGAAAACACCTTGGGCGTATAGTGAACTAGAAGCTCCATCAAAGTTCGTAAAGTTCGTGAGTCCACTGAAAGATTCCAAGTCAATTTTGTTGTCCCATGAATTTTGCAATTCTCACACTCCTCCAGTAAGTGTAATGCAATTAAATGAACTACTTTTCATAGAGCTTCCTTGAATGCTGTGTTGAAAAGTAGATAAGATCGATAAACATATCAGGCTGCCTCGCTTATACTAGCAGATAGACTTAAGACATTCTCTAAGTCCCTTCGCCGCGCTTTGCCGCGCCGAACCACTGAAGTAGGCAGGCCGCTAAAATTGAAGGTTCAGGCCTAAAAGAGACACAAACAGTAAATGTTGTACTAAGTGGAGCAGTGTAATAAAATTATCAGTCAGGAACTGAAAACTAACTAATTAATCAAATACACAGAAAGCAGTAGAAATCAATAGATATAGCTAAGTTAAGTTTTTCAAAGCTGAAACCAAAAACAAGGAATATTTCGAAAACGATCAGCTCCACGAAAAAATGTATAACACTTAAATTGTGTGTTTTAATGTGCTCTACATTTTTTGTGTAGTAAGTTTTTGTCCATCTCTTACGGTTTAGCAGTTATGCAAAATTCAGTAAAATTCACTCAGAATAAAGTAGTCTTCACAGGCCACTGCCAGAAAATTCAAAATATACCTTTTGTTTTTCAAAGAAATGTCTTTATTATACGATATTTCAATCAAAATCGTTAGAGCCATTTAAGAGAAATCAAAATTTTCGAAAAAAGTTCCATGTAAAGGGTAATTGGGGGTGGAGGGATTCTTTTCAAAATCTTCGTGTCGCATCCCTGGAAGATACTAAACTTAAATACCAAGTTTGGTGTTTTAGCGACTTTTATTTTTTCAGTTATTGTGTTCACAGATACACGGACACACACACACACACACACACACACACACACACACACGGACCTTTTCCTGAAAATACTTTTTTTTGGATACGGAGAAATCTCGGTGTAGAATTTTTAATGGAGTGCAATACCTTCTCTACACACTATGTACATAGTACGTGTAGAGAAAGTAAAAATTGCTTTGAAGTACTTCCTAAATGAAGATCTGAAAGATGAAGAAATTGAAGAAGGTTCTAGGAAAAGTGAAATGGGTGAGAAAATAGAAACATACTAAAGAAGCTAAGCGTAGGTAGATTATGTTAGTATGTTTAGGGCTGAAGGCTACCAGATGGTCTAACTGCCCGTATTTACGTGAGCAGATATATTTCTTGGTGCATTCAATGAGTTGCAGAACTCCACAGGGCTATTTCAAGTTAAACCTGCCAGTGATAAATTTAAGAGAGCGATCTTCGCTTTATCCTATTCAATGAGTGCGGCCCGCTCACCATCCCCGCTGATAAGCAAGGCGAGTAAAACGAAGTTTTCCACTGGCAGATTTAACTTGAAATAGCCCAGTTGAGGTCTGCAACTCTTTAAGCGCAGGAAGGGATGTCTGCCCACTTCAATTACGGGGCAGCTGTACCACCTGGTATAGTGACCGAGTGTACGAGTGTCCGTGTGTCAGTGTGTCTGTGAATACGATAACTCAAAAACGAAAAGTCGGTAAAATACCAAACTTGGTATTTAAGTTTAGTATCTTCCAGGGATGAGACACGAAGATTTTGAGAAAAATCCCCCTACCCCAAACTACCGTTTACATGGAACATTTTTTCGAAAATTTTTATTTTCTAAAAAATGGCTGTAACGATTTTGATTAAAATATCGTACATTAAAGATATTTACATGACAAATAAGATGTATATTTTGAATTTTCTGGGAACAGCCTCTGAAGACTACTTTATTCTCTGTCAATTTTACGGAATTTTGCATAACTGCTAAACCGTAAGAGATGGACAAAAACTTACCACACAACCTTAAAACACACAGTTTATGTTATATACACTTTTTTCGTGGAGTTGATTGTTTTTGAGATATTCCTTGTTTTTTTTTCCAGCTATAAAGACATACTTTTCTCGTACATTTGTGAACTCGTGTGCATACAAACAAAGGAGCTTCAGTCGCAGAGCAACCAGCTTTTGACTATCACTTTAACGTATGGTACCCTCCTTATTTCGCTTCTACTAACAAGGAAGCAAGTAATAAGACTATTTCTGCTAATTGTTGCTCCATTAGATGAAGTAAATAGAATAATTTGTTGCAGTGATATAGAGAAAGTAATGTGAATGGAAAACGTCAGATTTTTTATGAAGATATAATACAGAACGCGACACTTATCTATTTGCTTTAATGCAGCACTGTAGTCGGGTGGCGAAACTGCTCGTCTTTCACCTAAGCTTCCAGAGCTCGATCACTGGGGGCCGCATATCGGATTTGTGTTCAACAAAGACAACTATGTTAGAGTGGATTTTCTCCGGATCCTCCGCTTTCCCTCGCCATTCATTCCACTATATTCAGCGTTACTTCTTTTAATCTTCTTCTTCACTTTCATACTAGACATCGGGTTGATAACTCATCTTGTCCTCTCTCCCTGCTCCAGACCCACCTGCTTCTTAACAGGTGTTTGACCCTGGCCCTGGCTTGTAATTCCTGGGTGGGGGGTAAGTCTTTTATACGAGGAGGGTAAGTACTGAAGATAGCAAAAGAGGGAATGTAAGAAACAGAAATAGGAGAAATTAAAATTGCATTTCGTATTTTCAAAGGTTAACTACATGTAGAAATCAGGTATTTAAATGACCAATCGCCGTAGGGAAGAGAGGCTACCAGTAACTAGAGAACAGCATCGCAAGTAGGTCATAGTGGGTCATTTATATTTACAAGATGTCACCCTGTGAGGAAGGGGAATCTAAAGGGAGACCAGATCCGCTCGACGATGTGCGCTAGCAAGAACGAGGTTCCCAATCATTCAAACGTGACGCCTACCAACTCTGCCTAAGCCACTCACAACCCAATTTTTGTCAAGGTCAATTCCACCGTCCGACCACAACACATCAACCATCTTTAACTGATCTTGTAACCCTGAAGATCAAACGACATGAAATCTAACAAGAAATGATGGACAGTAAATTGGTGATAGAAGGAGAAACATCCCAGCAGGGAACACTAAAAGATGTATTCCATTCATATGACTTTCTCTAGCTATTCTGCCACAAAATAGTCTTACCAAAGTCTATTCTTCTCTCTACTTCATGCTAATGGAGATCAATATTAACAGAAATTGTTTCATTATTTAGTCCCTCACAAAGATAAGGGAAATAAGGAAAACACTATGCTAAACCGATAGTCAAATGTTTTAAAAAGCTGGTGTCCATATGATATAGCTGAAATCCCATTCTCTTTGCTTGACTAGGATGAAAAAATGCATAACGATTTCCAATTTGGAATACGGGTATGTACTGGAAATTTGAAAATGAATAACAAGAAATATCTTCTAAACCAACAACTCTACTAAAGGTGTATAGGACACAAGTTGTATGTTTTAACTTATCCACATGTTTGTGGAGTAAGGTTTTGTCTATATCTAACGGTTTACTAAGTATATAGAGGTCACTCAAAATGAAGCGGGCTTCAGAGGCTGTTTCCAGAAAATTCAAGTTGAAAATATTTTAAACAAATGCTGCTTTACTCAAAATTGGTAACCATTTTTCAGAACATCAAGATATTCAAAATATCTTCCATGTAAAGGGTAGTCTGGGGTAAAGCAATTTTCTTGAAAGTCTTCCTGTTGCATCCTTGAAAGCTAAAAACTCACTTGGCTGTAAGATAAATACCAATTTTTCGTTTCTGAGTTCAGGGGACCTTCAAAATATTCCATCCAAAAATTGAACAACAAATGCTTGGATGGCATAGAGTATATTTTCTACTTACTGTGTATATAGCTGAAAAAGTAAAAATATATGGTGAGAGTTTCTACTCATACAATGGCAATTTTTGTGTGAACTTTTCTAAAAAGTTACTTTTTTCCCGAAATAATTCGCAAACAAAAAATTAATCAACTCCCAAAAAATTCAAGACACTATCAATTAGAAACGCAATTCAGCACAGTATTCGTAAAGCGGATAAAAGGTTTGTGTAAAACAATACCATAAAAACACTAAGAAACATTTCAAAAATTAAAATCCACTAAGCTTCCTAAAATTTTAAACAATTGTGGCATTAATTACTGAATAAAAAATAAATGATGAAAGTAAAAGAAACGTCAAATTTAACCAAGATGCAATGTTTTATTCTATAAAACTTTATCGTCATCTACATAGACAGAGAGAACTTGGCGAAAAAAGAATAGAATAAAATAAAACCTTCCCAGGCTATTTCTCCCAGTAGGTTTCGAACGTGGACATTCTGAACCAAGTGTTAAGGGAATAAATGGATTATTGAAGCAGCTGTTCTATTTGCATTAATTTATTACTGCCTGTTTTTTAAATAAATTTGGGAAACGGACAGCAGGCATGTCCTGCACAGGAAAATACAATTTTAAAACTCTGTGTCCCAAAGGTATGTACCGTACATTATGGAGCTCCGGTACCATTTGGGAGACTATCTATCCATTTACATGTACTACATATGAATAAAACATAAATTGTAATAAAGCAACGATTCTAACCAGTGTTAGGCACGTTCAGCATTACTCATACACAATCCCAAAATGCACACAGAACGAAATCTCACAAACTGCTTTACCAATTTTTAATTCCTCTAAACGTACAATTAGATACCAAGATTTCACCGGGAATACATGTTTTGGGTCCCCCTCAATCCAAAAAAAAAGCATTTTTGGAAAAAGGTCCGTGTGAGTGTGTGCGTGTGTGTGTCTGGACAGCATAGTTCAAAACCAAACTTGGTATTTACGTTTGGTATCTTCTAAGGATGCGACACGAAGTCTATTCTTTTTTCTGGATCAATTTTATGGAATTTTGCATAACTGCTAAACCGTAAGAGATGGATAAAATCTTACCACACAAAAAATGTAGAGCATGTTACAAAACACAATTTACATTATATAAATTTTTTCCCTGGGGTTGATCGTTTTCGAGATATTCCTTATTTTTGATTTCAGTCTTAAAAAATTATTTTCTCATACAGCAATTTATTAACTCCTGTCCATACAAACAAAGGAACTTCAGACACATAGCAACCAGCTTTTGAATATAACTTTAACCTGTGGTACACCCTTATTTCGCTTCTACTTACAAGGAAGCAAGTAATAAGACTGTTTCTGCTACTTTTTTTCTAGATTAGCATGAAGTAAATAGAAACATAAGCTTTTTAACAATAATTTCATGCAGAGATGTAGAGAAAGTCATGTGAATGGAACACATCCGATTTTTCTTTCACTACTGCAGAGCACTTTTTTAAAAATGGGCATTGAAAATATATTCTTTAAAATTTATAGTTTTAAAATGAGTTAAATATACAATATTGCTATAGTACTAAATAAATAATACAATTGTTGGAAAATAGAGATCAATATAAATACATTCTGTTTAACAATCTCATGATACATATATACATTCAATTTATATACACACTGCCATCTGTGTACAAATAATATGAAAACATATTTTGCTATATTGCTACTTCATTTTAATTGATATCTGGAAACGGCTGCAATACACGCGTCTTTATAAAAACATGGGGAAAATGTATAGTGAAATGTTTAAGAACTGGATGCTATACATTGGCCTTTAAATCCCATATTATGTAATTCCATGACATTGCGGGAAATAGTTAAAAATGGACAATACTTTAAAAGAATATCAACGTTTTGAATAATTGGAATAATTAATTAAATATATCTATCATAGTGTGGGTTGTTATCTCCTGCTATATTCTTAACAAATCTCCTTCCGAATGAAGAAATCTCAGAAAAAGCCATACATACAGAAACTCATAAATAAATCATTTATATTATATAAATAATTACGGGAGGCTTACTTAGAATAACCCAATTTAAAGTAATAAACCTGTTAACATAAATTTCTTCACATCAATTAAAATTTGTTTTATAGGAAAGAATATGTAGAGGTTACAAAATTAATGCTTAAAATGAATTCAAAGCAATGTATTATAATTAAATAATAAACTGGTTATTCAAAGACATTTATTTTATTTCGGATTGTGACTAACTTTAATACACAGGTATTTTAATGAAAATTGTAAATAGCTATTTATGAGAAATTAAAAAAATTCCAAAAGCGTTCCATTTAACGCAAAGTTGAGGATTTTCTTTAGACTCTCCGTGGCGCTTATTCAGAAGATATTGAAATTAATACAACATTTGATATTTATCAGACTTTTTGTAGTTATGCTGTCTACAGACGCTATTCTATTCAGAAGTCCTTAAAACGTGCACTTTCAGTAAAATTTTATACAGACTTCTTGAATGGAATATAATACTTCTCCTACTTATTGTTACTAAAAGACTAGTAAAATGCAGGCTGTTGAAGTACTAAATTGAAATAATTTAAGAGATTATGGTTGTGTCTAATATAATATACATAACACACAGTTAAACATAACGCAGTTATAAGATGCTCAACAGATAAGTCGATGTTAAATCAAAGTCAGATAAATCGCTTGGAATGTCTTTAAAAATTGATTTGCGAGTGGCATTTATTTAATTGGTCCGGTGGCTTAATGCGTATGCCACAAGCTGATGATCCGAAGGTCATAGTTTAGTTACTTTTCATTATTTCATTTGTTTTCATTTTTATTTTAAGTCTATTCGAAGAAGTGCTGCTTGTTGTATAGATTCGAATTCGAAAAGAAGAGCTGTCTGTTGTGTGAAGTTAATGTCATAATCATTACACCAAAAACGTACGCTCTTAACGGCCCTTCGTTTTTCTTCTTGTGTTCTGGAATGATATCATCATCCGCCAGTGGCGGACTGGCACTTTAAAAACATATCCGTAACTTCAAAATTTGAACAAACAGAACAGAGGTCTCCTATCTCAAATTACTAGTTTCAGAAACCAGTTTGTCCTCTGAAAATATTTCGGTGCAATTCATTAACACTCTGTCTATATACTCCACTTATAAAAATAATACTACATACAGTAAGGAACATAAAGCTTGATAACATTAGACGAAGCTAAAAACAAGTTAACAGTGGCAGAGATGAAATAATGAGAATAATTGTGGAAAGGGCTTAGAAGAATAGGATTGCGAAGGAAAGAATGAGAGAAAGAGGTAAAGTTAAAAAAAACAATTAAAATATTAAGATGTAAATGGGAAAACATAATACCTAGTTTCCTATATGCTTTTAAATAAAACCGAGGAAAAAATGGATGAAATACAAGGAATGTGTATGGAAAAAAAAAATGGAATAAATAACGTTGAACCCGTCGCCAAGCAGTAAAAGAGTTTGAAAAATAATATATCTAAAATACTAATGGTTATTTAAGATACCGTTTTTAAACAAAATCTACCTAAATTTTAATGCGAAAATAAAAAACAAAACCATTTTGCACGTGTGCATCAAGAATGTTTTTCGCACGGGAGTAGGAAATTCAAATAAAATACAAATTACAAAGGAGGTAATATTTTCACGGAAATATACCACAGTGATTATTTGTGTGACAATGTATGTTTTGCACCGACATTGTTTATCTTCCAAGTATTATTAATTGTTTATTATTATAATTATCAGGTTATGTACAATAATTCATATTTCGTAATTATGGTAATAAGCATTACTAATAATGTATGTGTATAAGGGAAAATTGTATCAACAGAAAAATGTGTACGTGATGCTTCACTCGTATGGTATGCATAGTTCTTTGTAGAAAATGTGAATGTTTGCAAGCAGCCTTTGTGGTGCACCAAAGATTGGTGCAAGCGAAAGCATATACAGAACGATCCCGAATATTTAGAAAATAGGTCGTTTTCATTGTTTGAAACCACGTGAACAAGAAGTAACCAATCAAATGTTAGTTCATATTTCAAAATATCGGCTGTGCAGAACCAATAGGAAAATTTTGGATTAGTTTCAGCGCGTAAGTTCACCAGTAGATAAGAAGATGTTGGAAGCCATGCATGCACTTGGTATGTAGAAGATTCTAATGTGTTTTCACTTAATTCATCTCTGTGGCGTTCAAATTAGAAACAATGTAGGCAAGTATTATAATGCAAGCCTATCACGTTAATTAATAAGTGTTTCTGAGTGATTATTAATAAAAGAATTCAAGTAAAGTCATAAAATAACTCTGAACAGTATTTTTTCAAGCCTTGAAACAGCGTTAAAATCCGATAGTTACATAACCCTGAGCAAGCCTAAGGCAACCCGCAACTATTTGCAGCGTTCCAGCTTCTAGTTCCGACTGCCACGCTGAAGTTAGGCGGTCGTCACGAGATCTTTGCCTCACACCAGGTAAAGTGGCAGACAATTGTTTTAATCACTCAAATTCTCAATGTCGACGAGTAGTATGCCGACGTGCACCTGAGACGTCGCAGTTTAAATAAGTATTGCTATTAAGTAATTCAATAAAGATGACTATGGCAATTCGATAGCCCAAGATTAATTGTTTGATTAATTACGTGTTTCAATTAATATTGTATAACTAAAAAAGCATGGGTCATTTAGAAGATGTATTAACGTAAATTTATAGCTTGCTGTTTTAATGAGTATTAGTGCTAAAAGTTCACTTAACGTACTAACTTGAAAGTGCCATCAACAACAGTGAATATGAAATATGCTACGAGATAACAGAACATACATTTTGAGTACTTTCTTTGAGTTTTTTTTCTTATCAAAATGAAACAATGTAGAACAACATCCTAAGCGAAACTAAAGAGATATTAGCAAGACTTGCGTTTTATTTCTGCTAAGTTTTCTTAGATTAAAGTGTACAGTGTACACATATTAAAATCACATACTATATCTATCTGCAAGTCCTTATTGATACTTTTAAAAGTATTCACGCCCTTTTAAAATGACGGTTGGGTTTCTGGTAATCTTCTTTGTTCTTTCTGCTCTATATATATATATATATATATATATATATATATATATATATATATATATATATATAGTTTTAATTGGCCATTATTTGCATTTTTTTAACCGGAGGCAGTGATGTAGACAAGGAGAATCCAAACGCTTATCCCTTGTTTTCTCAATTATTGATTTTTATATATTTTTAGCTTCAAAAATAAAGCACCCATCACATAGCATCTTAAGTAGCTATAACTTATATCTAATTAAAGGAAATGAAATGCCATGTGACCTGAAGAAAACAATATGAGTTCCATGCACATAACTTCTGTAGTTGTTCCAAATAAAAACTATTCTTACAGAAGATTGTTATTTTATCTACATTATATTATTCAGATAAATATTAGTAGAATTGGTCTCATTTACTTTCTTCATTGTAAGTAAAAGGTAAATTCATTAAGCTAAAGTGATAGTCAAATCCTTTGAAAGCTAGTCACTATGCGAAACAATTAAATTTCGATTCGCTTTGCATGGTCTGGTTTGAGAAAAGTTAGGTAGCTTTAAACTGAAACCAATAACAAGGAATATCTCGAAAACAATAAACTACGCAAGAAAAATGTATATGCATTAACTATGTGTTTTAACGAGATGTATATTTTGTCCAGCAAGTTTTTGTGTATCCCTTACGGCTTAATTGTTACCCAAAATACTGCAAAATTAATCCAGAATAAAGATGTCTTCAGAGGCTATTCCCTGAAAATTAAAAATGACTTTCGATATCAATATCTTTAATATGCGATATTTTAATAAAAATCATCAGAGCCATTTTTGAAAAACAAAATTAAAAAATACTTCCATGCAAAATGTTAATAATTAGAAATTCCCGTGTGGCGTACTTGAAACATAAATACCAAGGTTGGTATCCTACACATACACACAGACCTTTTTCTAAAAAAAAAGGTGTAGCAATCAGGAGACCTCAAAATATATATTTCCGATGAAATCTCTATACAGAATTTATGGGTGGAATACAATACCTTCCGTATACCCTATGTACATAGTACGTGTAGAGAAAGTAAATAGATGATCTAAAATACTAATAGTTATTTATGATACAAGTATATACTTTCGCTTTTTTTTTTAATAGAAATGAAAATTTTAATCCAATAGACCACACTAAGATTGAAAAAAATATTTTGCACAAATGTTTAAAACATTTCGCAGGGCAGCACAAAATTAAAATAAAATATACATTAGAAAAGAGGTACATAAACACCAATGATTATTTAAGTCACCACATGTGTTTAAATAAACATTGTAAACAACTGAATAAAGATGGCTATGAAAATTTTAGGGCTCAGAAACAATTACTTTTTTTTTTTTTTGTAGTTTAACGTCCTTTTGGTAAAATTGGACGATCAATGAGATTGGTAAAATGATGCACAAATGATCTCGGGGTCCATAGAGTTACTCGACATTCGTCTTCTCAGGATAAGGGAGAACCCCGAAAAAAACTTTTCTGGGTAACTAACCCTAAGCGAGATTCAAACTCACGACCTTTTGAATGTGAAGCAGACTTGCTACCACCACACTACCTAGCGGGGCAACAATTACTTTGCTTAGTTACTTGTTTCAATAAATACTGTACAATTAAGAAATGTTTCAATGTAATTTACAAATTACTATTTTTATGTGTATGTGTCACTTAACCCATAGAAAACACTGTAAAAATACTATTAATAACAGTTGGATACTATAATATGAAAATGATACGATATAACACAATATATATTTTTAGTACCTGCCGTGAAGGTGCTATGTTGGAGATGTAATTTTTTTTTCTTATCAAAATGAAAATATATAGAATAAGCATTCTAAGCGTAATTACAATATTTAAAAAAAATACGTTTACTTCCTGTTAAGTGCGAATTTCTTGGACTTAATATACGGTGTACAAATTTTAAATCACATATTATCTATATATATATATATATATATATATATATATATATATATAGATTCTCATTGACAATTTGAAAATATTTCAAAGCATACGTTTTAACAATGACTGACACAAAGTGGATTAAAATGATTTTGTACGAGAATAGTCTAATACTTATGTACATGTGTAACGGATAGAGAAATGTATATGTTTGTAAAATATGTTACTTTTGTCCTTAAAATGTTCTTAAGGCACTTTCTATTTATTTTGCTCGCTTCAGAACGAGTCTTCAGAGTAAATATTTTTTTGGCATTCTCTCAGATGTGTTCATCCCTTTCCTGCAGCGAACACATGAAATATTCCTTCACATACACAATTTATTTATCTTAAGGTCTACTCTAGGCCTCTAGAAATCACTTTCGTTCAGAAATGAATTGTTAGCGGTCCTCAGAGAAAACCGACTTTAGAATGGGACATGCTCTCGAGCTCTGATTTATGACAGTGATAACCAGAAAAAAAAAAAAAAAAGATTTCCACTTTATATTCCTTCTTGGGGAAAATACTGAGAAGAAAAACATAGAGCGAGCGAGAGAATAAATATCAGAGCTACATTTATACAACTAAAACATGAGGTATGGCAGTAAACAAAATAAACTCAAAAGAAAGCTGTCGAAAGTTACTTCAATAAAGTAGATTGATGTCAAATTATTACAATTATTTTATAAAAATTTACTGCATGGGTTTTTGACCTCTCATTCATATTTTAGATACAAATTAAGGGTGACAAAAGGAAGCGAAGGAGAGAATTAAAAGAGAAAAGGAAAGCTAAAAACAGAAAAATACATTTACTTCGATTAGCTGAACAAATTTGATCTGCCTTCGCGTACTTTAGCTAGGAAAATGACTATACGTGGCCAATTTCTCTAGTCAGCCACTAGATCCCAACTACCAACCTCCTTCTGGTGATACCTAAAAACATGTTCCTTTAGTTTAATTGTTCGCTAGTTCTCCCATTATGCATATTCTGCAAAAATATGTACCCGATGTTCATCTAAATCACAAAAAGGATAGATTCTCCTAACAGAATTGTCCGCCATTTTCTGTGATCTTCAACCTCCCAGGCTAAGCTAAACCATGTCATTTCTGATCTTACCTTTCTTTCTAAGTGAAGTATGTATGCCTCTTAATCTCAATGCCAAAGGCTCAAATGAAAGTTAAGGTGTTTAGAACAGTAAAATAACACTAACATACTTCCCCATTTGTATCATACTTTCAAATAACGCCATTGGTACATAACTTAAACGTGGTAGTTTTAGAATTAGGAAACAAAAATTACCTAGTCACGATTAGCCTCTTACAGAATAGACGAACTATTGAAAGTAACAACAATTGTATGTATGTATGTATGTATGTATGTATGTATGTATGTATGTATGTATGTATGTATGTATGTATGTGTGTGTGTGTGTGTGTGTATGTATGTATGTATGTATGTATGTATGTATGTATGTATGTATGTATGTATGTATGCATGTATGTATGCATGTATGCATGTACTCTTCTTATTACTATTGCCATAATACGTATCCCTTTTTATTCTCTGAATACAGCAACACCTCACATTAAACTCACATTAAAAACAAATTTATGTATTCCATACACAACAGAGTTTTTCTAGCTATTAGTCATAGAAATAATCCATACAAAAATCCCGCCTGGGTAGCGTGGTGGTAGCATGTCTGCCTCACGTTCAAAAGGTCGTGAGTTCGAATCTCGCTTAGGGTGAGTTACCCGGGTAAGGTTTTTTTCGGGGTTTTCCCTTATCCTGAGAAGACGAATGTCAAGTAACTTTAAGGTCCATGGACCCCGAGATCATTTGAGCATCATATCATCAATTGCATTCATCGTCCGATATGTCCAGACCAGGTTAAAGGACGTTAAAAAAAAAAAAAAAAAATATCCATACAAAAAGTATTTTTGTCTACGTCATGCAAATCGAAATAAACATTTGCAGAAATGTTCTTATTACTTACTTCCTTGTAAGTAGAAACAAAATATGGTATTGCACTAGGCCAAAGCGACAGTGACATTTATTAAAAGCTATCGCTATGTGAAACAATTGTAAGAATGCCAACCAAAGCAATAGTTAAAAATATGATGTGTTCCATTCAAATGACTTACTCTATATCTCTGTAGTAAATTATTGCTAATAAGCTTATTCTTTTATTTATTTCATGCTAATCGAGAAAAATAAGCAGAAATAGTCTTGTTTCTTACTTTATTGTAAGAAGAAGTGAAATAAGGGAGTACCATGGGTTAAAGTGAAAGTCAAAAGCTAGTTGCTATGTGACTGAAGTTCGTTTGTTTGTATGGACAGGAATTAGCAAATTTCTGTATGAGAAAAGTATAAGTTTTTCAAAGCTGAAACAAAAAACAAGGAATATCTGAAAAATGATCAACTCCACGAAAATAGTGTATAGGTACAGCATAAATTGTGTGTTTTAACGTGCTCTACATTTTGTGTGTGTTAAGTAGTTCAGAAGTAGTCTTCAGAGACTATACCCAGAAGATTAAAGATATACACTTTATTTGTCAGGTAAATGTCTTTAATATACGATATTTTAAACAAAATTGCTAGGGCCATTTTTTAAAAAATCAAAATTTTCGAAAAAAGTTCCATGTAAAGGTAGTTGGGAGTACGGGGATTTTCTTGAAAATCTTCGTGTCTCATCCTTGGGAGATACCAAACCTAAATACCAAGTTTGGTTTTTAACGGACTTTTCGTTTTTGAGGTATGCTGCCCACAGACACACATACAGACAAACACACACACATGTCTCAAAACATGTATTTTCGGTGAAATCTCGGTATCGAGTTTTTGGGTGCATTACAATATCTTCTCTATACACTATGTACATAGCACATATAGAGAAAGTAATAATAACTTAAATATGTATTATTGACCTCGAGGAAGACGAAAACCAGAAAAACCTAAGAAAAGTAGTAGTAGTAGTAGTGGTGGGGGTGGTAGAAGAAGAAGAAGAAGAACTATATGGGAGATTGTGTGCGCTCAAGTCACGTATTTTCCTCCTTTACATATTTATGTGACTTTAAAATATTGGACTTTCTCAATATATGTTTTGAAAACAGATTTTGTGAAATATATTTTGTTGGAAACAATTTTGAAAAGCCAAATAAAATTTTGGAATCATAAAAACACCTTTAAAAATTACTATTATTCTACTAAAATTTACATTAATTTCTCTACCTATTCTACAACAAACTATTCTTACAAATTCTACCTTCTCCACGCTTATCAGGACAAACATTAGCAGAAATGGTTTCAAATTATTTCTTTGTAAAAGAGAAACACAGAAATGTAATATACTAATGAGAAAGCCGCACATTTTATAAACTTGTCACTATGTAATGGTTTGAAAAGCTGTTATGTTTGCTTGACCATGAGATTTCCTATTTGCCAATAGTCTTCAAAACTTGAAGCATATGATAAAGAATATATCAGAAATGGTTAAAAAGAAAATTAATTGTAATTGCAACAAATTGAGTATTTTATTTGTGTGGTTACTTTTGCCTCTTACAGTTTACCAGTTACCAAAAGCAATCCAGAATGTTGTCTTCAGAAAATTCAAGATATACATTTTATGTATCATGAAAATATATTACACATAGCATATTTACTCAAAATTCTTAGAGAAAGTTTTGAGAAAACCCAAACTTTCGAAGAAGTTTTGTGTAAAGGTTCGTTTGTTGTAGGAGAAATTTCTTGAAATTCTCCGTATTACATCCTTAGAAATGCTATAAATGAATACCAAGGTTGATATTCAACTAACTTTTCAAATTTTAGTTACGCCATTCACAGACACACTCACACTTACACAAACGGAGCTTTACAAACAGAATCTGATGTGTTACACTCACATGACTTTCTCTAGCTACTCCACAAACAAACTTCTTATGAAAGATAATTCTTCTTTCAACAATATGCAATTGAGTTAAACATTAGCGGAATTTGATTACTTAGTTGCTTATAAGTAGAATGGAACTAAAGATTTGCGCTATGCTAAACTGATGCTCAAATATTTAAAGCATATCGTTATGCGATTATAATTGCAAATCGCTTCTGTGCTTGACCAGGAGCAGAACAAAAGGAAAACGGACACTTCCGTCTGAGAAAAGGATAAGTACTTCACAATTGAAACTAATAACAAGGAATACCTCGAAAACGGTAAGTTCCATGAAAAAAATGAATATGACATAACTTCTGTATTTTAAGGAGATCTACATTTCTTGTGATGTAAGATATTTCTGTCTATTATGGTTTACTAGTTTTGCGAAATTAAGAAAAAGTCATCCAGAACAAAGGGGTCTTTAGAAGCTATTCCGAGAGAATTCAATATACAGGATGTACATAAATAAATATCGGGGTTTTAAGTCTTTATAATATTTATTACATTCAACTTACAGTTATAAATGATATGTCAAATGAAAAAACAACTCAAACAGTTTTGTTTGTTGGCACATGTCCGCATAGCTCAAAAACGAAAAGACGGTTAAATACCAAACTTGGTATTTAAGTTTGGTATCTTCCAAGAACGCGACACACATACACAGACACAGACAGACAGACACACGCACACACACACAGACCTGTTTCTGTAAATGCCTTTTTTTTATTCAGGGAGTCCTAAAACGTGTATTTCCGATGAAATCTCGAAATCGGATTTTTGGGTGGAATACAATACTTCTCTATCCATATGTATAAGGAACTTATCCCGAACTTCCTAATTCAGCAACTACCATTTTAAGAGCGTATCACCAACTGTAATCATCGTGCGCGAGAGCAATACAATCTATTGAAACTATTGAACCAACATGCTCAATGTATGCTTCACAGTATTTGCAGCGCTGAAAGTGATAGTTGAATCCCATGGTTACCAATTAAATGAAGTAACGGTGCACCGTTTGTCAATATTGGTGTATCCAAACCTGCTTATTATCGTGTTGATAATGTACACACTAAAGCCACAAGCCCGTCACTTTCAAGAGCTCCTCATACAGCACTGCTCATAGGTAGATGCAACTGCAATGTAAATGATATATAGGTGAAACGGGGAAAGCGTCACCATTTGAATCTCAGAGAGATATCAAGAGAACACAGCATTACTAACAGAAAAGTGTGGAAGGCAGAGATGCCAAACAGCACAATTATTTTAACACCGGTAATGTTTGTAAACTATTAACAAAGTGACTATAAAGCAGCTGTCGTATTAGGGAAAAGTGTCTAAGTGCGCATTCTTGTTAGCGGTTAAGATGTTAAACTTTTGAAAACTTCACAATCTCCATAAGCTGAGGTAGCTGCTTGAAGAGAGAGGACTATTGTTAACCATATGCTCTTGCCTGCGGTGCCATAGTAGTAAAAGCGGGCGTTAAACACTATACAAATCTTATGTGTTATATTCACATGACTTTCTCCAAATGTTCTACAAGCAGACTTTTTACAAAAGGTAATTATTATTCCTCCTTCATTTTAATCGACAAAAACATTAGCAAAATGTTCTTATTACTCAGTTCTTTTTAAGAAGAACAGAACTGAAGGAATGCGCCCTGCTAAAGCCTAGTCAAATGATTTAAAAGCTATCGTTATACGATTCTTTTCAAATAGCTTTTTCACTTGGCCAGCAGTATCATTTCGGTATCATTTTAGCATAGCGCATTCCTTTAGTTTTCTACTACCTATAAGGAGATAAGTAATAAGAATATTCTGCTAATGTTTATCTCGATTAGCATTGAGCAGAAAGAAGAAGAATATTTTGTAAGAATTTTGTTTGAGAAACAGCTAGGGAAGTCATGTGAGTGATATACATCTTATTTGGGATATAATTATCTATAATATACGATATTTTAATTGAAATCGTTAGAGTGATTTTTGAAAAAATAAAGATTTTGGATAATTTTCCATGTAAAGGGTAGTTGGTGCCACCAACTACCTATACCCCCAGATTTTCTTGAGAATCTTCATGTCGTATCCTTGGAAAATACTAAACCGAAATATCAAGTTTGATATTTATTGGTCTTTTCCTTTTTGAGCTATGCTCTCCATAGACACACACGGATCTTTTTCTAAAAACTCTTTTTTTCGACTCAGAGGACCCCAAAACATATATTTCCGGTGAAATCCTGACATTGAATTTTTGGGAGCAATACAATATCTTCTCTATCCACTATGTACATTGTAAATACGGGGTTAGAGAAAGTAAAAACATCTGCTAATTGTTGATAGTAAGTTTATCAAAGAAACGGCGAAAATGGCATAAATATACAGGTTTTTAGGGTTAAGGGTGCGCAGGTTTTGCGTGCTGAGAGATCGTCACGCTAGCTCTACCTGTCTCCCCTTTCTTCATTTTTCCCCCGATCATCCTTACTGCGAAGTGTCACGGGCCGAGATGAGCTGGACCGATGCACGGTGCACAGATTTTCTTGCATTTCAGTTTTCACCGGTGTGATTATCGGCATTTGAGAAATTCTGCGCTACTACTTACTTATCACCAAAAAAACTTACAAATAGAAAAACATTATTGCATTCCACCCAAATTTCGACATCAAGAGATCACAGAAAACACGCGTTTTGAGGTTACGTGCATCAAAAAAATAATTTTTAGAAAACGAAAAACGTCTTTATATGTGTGCACTTTTATTTGTGTGTGTGTGTGTATTGAACGGTATAAAGCATAAAAAATCTGATGATTTCCTTCACACGCCTTTCTCTACAGCTCTGTAACAAATTATTGTTTAAAAGCTTATTACCAGAAATGGTCTTATTAGTTAGTTCCTTATAAATAGAAAGGAAACAACGTAATACACTAGGCTAAATCTTTAATCAAATCTTATAAAAACTAGTAGCTATGTAATTCACCTTCATTTCTTTGTGTGACCAAGAGTTGAACATTTTCTATACAAGACTAAAGTTTAAGTATTTTAAAATTGAAACCAATAAAAACATATATCTTGGACATGGTTATCTTCACGAACAATCTGTATATGATAAACTGTGTTTTTAAAGACATGTACACTTTTGCTGTTGTAAGTTTTTTTCTATCTCTTACGATTTACAGCTATGCAAAAGTTATTCAGAATGAAAAGGACCTCAGAAGCTATTTACTAAAAATTTCAGATAGCTATACATTTTATTTGTCATGTAAATATCTTTAATATTAGGGATTTCATTAAAAATCATTAAAGCCATTTTTGAGAAAATTAACATTTTTCGAACTATTTTCCATATAAAGGAAGTTTGGGGGATTATCCTCAAAAGTTTTGTCTAGCAATCATGGAATATACTAAACTTAACTACCTAGTTTGATATTTACCGACTTTTCGTGTTTGAGTTATCGTGTTTAGGGACACACACACGTAGGGAAGCAAAACGTGTATTTTGGTGAAATCTTGGTACGTATCGATTTTTAGGTGGAGTTCAATACCTTCACTACCTATGTACTATGTTCTAAATAAAAATAAGGTTTAGTAGAAAGATATAGTAAAGCATAGCTTAATATTTGAACTATTTTATGTTCTTTTAAAAGATCCCATACAAAAATGTTCAATATATAATCCCATCTCAACTAAAATTTGTGTTATTTTTTACTTGAAACATAAAATTATTAATATATTTAAAACACATAAAATGTCTTGCATTTTATGCTATGAGGTTCTTTTAATTCTGAATTGTTTTCCCTCGAAGATGTATGAGAAAGATCTTACTGCATTAAATATGTAAATCTCGTTAAGTCAGAGAATTTACTAAATAAAATTTTTGTAGCATTATGCATTTTATGATACTATTAATTCTACATTTTTATTGTGAAAATAGTTCGTACTATATCAGCTGCAAAATCACTATTTTTTCTCATATAAAGAGAACGGTATTTAAAAGTCATCAAATAGAAAAACCTTCTTATATGTTTAAGCTTACTGCATTCCTTTATTCCTCTTGCATACACAAATATTTAATGAAACCATATATGTGCCTGGATTAAGTTGAAGCTGATAGAATAAATGAGCTTTTATAAAAATAGTTTGTTGCATGCCTAAAGGGCCTAATGAAAGTAACACAGCTTACTCGTTAACATTCTCAAAAATGCAGTTCTGTTACGGTTTCTAAAACATCATATCAGACTTCTATTGTGCAGAGAGGGAGAGAGTAAAATAATGGATGGTAAATATTGAAAATAATTTGATAGGGGTGGGGAATGAGTGACTGTGGAAAAGGGAGCGTTGCAGAACAGAATCCTCAGGTTAATGCAGTAACGTAGTGCTCAAGTTAAAAAAAAAAAAAAAAAAAAAAAAAAAGCACATCATTCACAAGCTTACAACTAAAACATACAAATGCTAAAACTAAATGAGTGTTTTTATGTATCATTTAAAGTAACACGTACAAGAGAAATAAAACGATGAAACGATGTTATTTAAAAACGTAATAACGGAGTCTAGCAATTAAAATACTTTTTTACTTAAAAATTCATTAAAAAGGAAACAAACATTACTACAAAGTTAGTAACTCTACTAATAGCGGGGGACACAGCACTATATCACAACTACATGCGTTATGCGTGTAGTCATTATTGCAGCCAGTTTTTGAAAATTCTACCCTCCAGCAAAAATTACTACCACTATAAGGCGAAGAGAGAAAAAACAAGCTAGAAAATAATAAACAAACAATAATAACTCTGCTATTACAGTCGCCTGCCTTTGTCTATCCGTTCTTCTAGAAACGAATCTAGTAAAATTTTATTCTTCTATCTGATACGTGCTAATCGTAATAATTATTTGAAAAAATAGTTTTATTTAATACTTCATTGTGGGTTGAAGGCGACTGCTGTAAGCTTAAGCTCTAATCAAATCTTAAAAGTTTGTAGATTTGTGAAGACTTGGTATTCCGTTCACTTTGAATGACCAAGAGATAAAATCTGATATGTTACACTCACATGACTTTCGCTAGCTGTTACACAAACAATTTTCCTTATAAACGATTATTATTTTATCTACGAAATGCTAATCAAGGTAAATATTAGCAGAAATTGTCTTATTTCTTGCTTCCTTGCTAAATCAATAGTCAAATCGTTCAAAAACTGGTCCTATGTGAAACAACTGAAGTTCGGTTCACTTTGAATGGCCTGCAGTAAAACAGCAGAGATGAAACCAAACGTCACTTCCCTTTTGGAAAAAAATTAAGTAGTTTAAAATTGAAACTATTAACAAGTAATATCTCAAAAATGGTCAGCTCTACATAAAAAATGTGGATTTCCGTTGAAACATCAGTATTGAATTTTGGGTGCAATATAATACCTTTTCTATAGTCTAGATACTTAGTATCTGTTGAGAAAGTAAAAATTGACATTTTGTGTTTTTGCGCCATTGTAAAAACAAATTTTATATTCTACTTGGTGAGAAAGCCTCATCACTACGTCTAACGGTTTCTGAGATCGTGCTCTACAAAACGTTGTAGTTGGAAAGAAACGTATTGACTCTTAAGATTTTATATAACTGAATATTATAATGTTAAACTACATTATTGGCTCTTAGGTTTGTTTCACACTAAATTTTTAAAAAATCCATATTCAGCAGAGAGAACACGACAACAATTGTAAGCCCAAAAACTGGATGAAAGTTGTGTTTTTTTCAGTACAGTAAAGATATTGTTCAAGTATGACCGGTCCGAATAGTAAAAAATGTTTAATATTTTGAAGCGTTCAGGAAGGAAGGCAATGACAATTACACCGAAGCCAGAATACCGCAATGAATCTCTACCAGTATCAGCAGGCAAACACAAGGACCTATCGGAGGTGTGCAAGACTGGAATCATACCTTCTCAATATTATTACTTCTACACATCACCTTCGTCGGATGATGAAAATGACTAAAAGTTAGAGTAACGTGTTTTGTTATGAAAGTGAGAGTGATAAGAAAAGGAGCTAATGAAACTTATAGAATAAAAATAATTTACTAATGGATCTAATTATATCTGTTTTTCGTATTTCTCTAGTGACAAACTGGCGTATCTACAATTTGTTAATATGTTTTTATGCTTTGTTCATTATTGGTTCACATATTGTTGAAGGTTATATTGTACTATTTCCATGTGCGTTTTGTGTTCTGAAAGAATAATAGACTGTTTCACACATTATAATACAAGAGGTTTTGTAACTGAAATTTCAGTTTGTTAGCTCTCCTGGTAATTTAAGATTTAGTAGTTGCGTTAGTTTTAGATTAAGCCATCAACACAATATTGATATTTTCCAAATTTATCGTATACGTGCTCAAAGTGGCGTGTTTATCATATGGACTTATCAGGTATTAAAACACCAAAGATTTATGCGAATCATCAATAAAAGCAGTTTAATTTGAGTAACTTAACAAAATCTCATGAATAGTCTCTCCAGCAGCAGAGTTTTAAGAGCCTTGGAGATAAGGTTGGAGTACCGAGGGATTAATTTGTCATAATGGTGTAACAGAACGCGCTCTAGATAAGCAACGTCATGCAGCTCTGCAAATTTTTCTTGCGTCTGCAAACAAATGCGTTACACTACACCAAAAAAATGTACACAAGGGACAAGCAGCCCTGCTTTCGTTTAATCCCTAATTCATTAACAGGCAGATGCTAGCTGTGTTTTCCCTTAGGTCCGCAATGTATCACGCGGTGGATGGTGCATGTTATTCCCACCAGGGGTGCTAGTTTACATGCCAAGTGCTAGGGATTCCCCTTCGCACTTTCCGTGTCAGCGATCTTTTTGATGTGCGCTTTCCGATCCACGTGAAAACAAGTGAATAAATTAGGGCTCTTGGGTACATTTTGTTTTTTGTGCAAGCTGACAGACGCAGGGTTTCAACAGACAGCATTTTGAACTCAGTATCTTTGGCAGTTCACACACCTGTCATTATAATAGCAATTTAAAAGAGACTTTGTGGAGGAGTATATGCATGAAGTAAAATGGAACACGTGTGCAGTAAATAGAGTGGAAGGAGCAATTATTCCTGATAAGCACATAAAATGACTGATATGCGAACATCATCATGGTCATTCATTAATACCTAGGTATTAGCCTACTGGGAACATGTTAAACTTATTACAAAAATATTTACGAGGCATTTTAATAAAATAGCTAAGGTTTTGTTATTAAATGAACAACTAGTTTCCAAAAAGGAAATTCTGTTGACCACCATAAATTAGATACTAGGAAATCCTGAACCTACGGTACAGTTTATAAAAAAATTACGTGATTGCCATACAGGTGTGAAAATCAGTAGCAAAATATCCAAAGGTTTAAAACAGGACTGTGCGATGTCACCAACATTGTTTAAGATATTTGTGAATGAGGTTGAGAAAATGGAATATTGGAGGAGAGATAAAGGATAAAAACATTCATAGTTTACTCTTTGCAGATTACTAGGTCGTAATAGAGACGAAATAGGAAGGATGTTGAACTTATGATCAATAATTTAGTCGAAGCATTTGAAAGATGGGTTTAAATATTCATTTTGATACACTAAATATATGAATGGTTGTCTCCTTGGCTGCTTGCCAAGTGGAAGAACTGGGTTCGATTCCAGGTACTGGCTTTGGGAATTTTTCCCCCGCTGGGAGACCTGGTCCAGGGTGCACTCAGCCTCGTGAGGTTTCTGGAGGGTCAATTGAAGAGCTACTTAATTGAGAAGTAGCGGCTCCAAATCAAGAAAACCGCATCAGCCGGGCCGGAGGGACTCGAGGTGCTGATCAAGGATCACCCTCCAGCACACCATTTATGACGCCTTCGGGTGAAATGGGGGATGCAGAGGCAGAGCAGTAGGCCAAGGTCCTTTGTGGACTTCATGCCATGAAGTTACGTTAGTAAATGACAAGATAATTAAGCGAGTTGAAGAACTTAAATATGATGGATATTTGAGTAGTTGGAAACAAGTGAAAAGGATAAACGTAATAGGGTTAACCATAAGTAACAAGAGAGTAATAGAATAAAGTAGTAACATCCCTAAGTGAGTTTCTATGAATTGACTTAGAAAACTAAATTAAATTGAGTACAAGCAATAATTGAAAGTATCCTAGCATAAGGTGCAATCTTGAAATGTGCTACTACTGTGGTTCTCAGCGTCGCATTCTAAATTGGGCGTGAAAAGATCGTTTTTATATTGCTTAGAGGCCTCTCTATCAGGCTTGAGGTTCTTTTACCTGTCATAAATCTATGACATTGAACCAACGGCTTTATTTCCCTTCCGAAGGAAGCCATACTAAGGATTTTTACAGCCGAAAAAATCCATCGTCCTCCACCGGGTTACATTTTATTTGCCAGGTAAATATTTTTAACATAGGAAATTTTAATCAAAATCGTTAGCCATTTTTGAGAAATTCAAAATTTTCGAAAAAAGTTCCATGTAAAGGGTAGTTGGTGGTGGGGTGATTTTCTTGAGAATATTCGTGTCGCATCCTTGGAAGATACCAAACCTAAATACCAAATTTTTGAGCTTGCTGCCCACAGACACACACACAGTCAGACAGACAGACACACACGAGGACATTTTTCTAAAAATGATTTTTTTGGATTCAGGAAGTCTCAAAACACATATTCCCGGTGAAATATCGGTATCCAATTTTTGGTGCAATACAATACCTATTCTATACATTATGTACATAGTACGTATAGAGACAGTAAAAAGTTGGACTATTCTCCAGAAGGGATAAAAAATGTTTGTAATTCTGGATTATGTTAGAGCGAGCAATGTTAGGGTACCGGAACGGGCTTATAGACCCTAGGTTGGTGATGATAATGGTGTTGAACACCTTAAGGGTGATGTTCACATGACGCAAACATTAGTTTTGGATGTTTGTAACAGATCTGTTATTACTTTCTCTACTTAGTGCATAGTACATAGGTAGAGGAAGTATTGCACTCCGCCCAAAAATTCGATACCAAAATTTCATCCAAATTACGCGTTTAGGGTGCCCGTATCCAAAAAATGCGTTTTTATTAAAACGTACCTGTGTGAGTATTAGTGTGTGTGTGCGTGTCCATGTTTCTGGAATTTTGAAATTCTCAAAAGTCTCTGTTGATTTTGATTAAACTACCGCATATTAAAAATATTTACACAACAAATAAAATTTACATTTTTCAATTTTCTGAAAATAGCATCTGAAGACCTCTTTGTTTTCGGTGAATTTTGCATATCTGGTAAACCCTTCTGAATAGACAAAAATTCACAACACAAGAAATGTTGATCTCGTTAAAGCACACAAGTTATTAAATATATACATTTTCATGATATTCCTTGTTATTGGTTTCAGTTTTGAAATACTTAAAACAATATTCTATATGCGAGTTTGTCAGCTCCTTGTCATACAAAGAAACGGATTTCAATCACATATCTGCCGGCTTTTAAAATATCTGACTATCGCTTTAGCCTAGTGGACTCTCTTATTTCCTTTCTAGTTACAAGAAAGCAATAAGATGATTTCTGCTAATTGTTATCTTGATTAAAATAAAGTACATAGAAGAATAAGACTCTCAACAATAATTTGTTACAGAAATGTAGAGAAAATCATGTGAGTGGAAAATCATATTTTTTTTTATTTTATTTTCCTTACCACGTACATACAATGTAAAATTGTACAAAAATTCGATACCGAGATATCACCGGAAAAACATGTTATGAGAAACCCCCGAATTAAAACAAAACAAAAAAAATTCTAAAATGTCCGTGACTGACTGTGTGTTCGGGTGTATGTACTCTGGTTAGCATAACTCAGAAACGAAAAGTCCGTTTAATGCCAAACTTTATATTTAAGTTCAGGATCTTTTGGGGATGTGATATGAAGACTTTAAGGATAATCTACACATTCCAAATTACACTTTACATTAAACATTCATTGAAATGTTCAATTTTTTAAATATGGATTTAACAATTATTTGACGAATCTATATTGAACATCTTTACAAGACAATTAAAAAAAAATATGTATTTTAAATTTCTTGGGAATAGCCCCTGAAGTCCTCTGCATTCTGAATGGCTTTTGCATAACTGGTGAACCATAAGAGATAGGCAAAATATTTACACAAAAAATGTAGATCTCATTAAAACACGCAATTTACGTCACACATTTTTTGTGGAGTTAACCATTTCTGAGATATTCCTGTTATTGGTTTCAATTTTAAATCGCTTAGAACTTTTCTCAAACGGTAAGCCTTCATCCGTTCTATAACTCTTGTAATACTCCTGGACATTAGAAAAGAACGGAATTTTAATGAAAATCACATAGCGACAGTTTTTAAAATATTTGTATATCGCTTTAGCCCAGTATACTCCATTATTTCGGTTCTACTTTTCAGCAAATAAGTAATAAGGCCACTTCTGGTAACGTTTATATTAATTAGCATGATGTAGATACAAGAATAATCTTTTGTAACATTAGTTTGGTTGCAGAATAGAGAAGAAAGTCATGTGAATGGAACTGTACTTTAATTGTTTTTGTTTTGTTTTTACTTTCTCTACACTTACTATGTACATAGTGTATAGAGAAGGTATTGCACTTCACCAAAAAATTAGATACCAAGATTCCACCGGAAATATGTTTTAGGGTCCCCTGTATCCAAAAAAAGGTATGTTCAGAAAAAGGTCCGTGTGTGTGTCTGTGCGTCCGTGTGTCTGTCAACACGATAACTCAAAAACGGAAAGTCAGTAAAATACTAAACTTGGTATTTAATTTAGTATCTTCCATGGATGTGACACGAAGATTTTGAGAAACGTCACCCCAACGTCACCCCACCCCAATCTAACCTTTACATCGAAATTTTTTCGAAAATTTTGATTTTCTGAAAAATGGCTCCAACGATTTTGATTAAAATATCGTATATTAAAGATATTTATCTGACAAATAAAATGTATATTTTGAATTTTCTGGGAATAGCGTTTATTCTGGTGAATTTTACAAAATTTTGCATAACAGCTAAACCGTAAAAAATTTATAAAAATTTACAATACAAAAATGTAGAGCACATTAAAACACATAATTTGTGCTGTATACAGTTTTTTTCGTGGAGTTGATTGCTTTTTAGATATTTCTTTTGGTTTCAACTGTGGAAAACTTAACCTTTCTCATACAGGAATTTGTCAGCTCCTGTCCATACAAATAAAGGAACTTTAGTCACATAGCAACCAGCTTTTGACTATCACTTTCCCCTATGGTACTCCATCATTTCGCTTCTACTTACAAGGAAGCAAGTAATAAGATTATTTATGCTTATTTTTTGTCGATTAGCATGAAGTAAATAGAAGCATAAGCTTTTTAATAGTAATTTGTGACATATGTAGAGAAAGTCATGTGAATGGAACACATCAGATTTTTTAATATAGTATTAACACCTAAATATGTTTTTATAAGCTCTGACATTTATCCTTTTCTGTCACATTTCCTACCGTTTCTTCTGATTGGCAAAATGTACCTTTGAATAACAATACACAATTTCTGTGGAGGCGATAAATTTATATCAACACACTTTGTTTATCTTATCCAACTTCTGTTCTACACAGTTTTGTGTGAAAAAACAATTAAATTAACACTAATTGGCCATAAAGATTGGCTAACCTTGAAACTCGGAACTTAAAATACTTATAGGTACATTTTAAGACACCATGGCGTCATCTCGAAATAATTTGAGTTCACCTCATGGTTTACTGGTAAACATTTAAGCAGCTGAGGAATTTAATGTCGTGCTGGCCTGTTGCCATGGTAGCTCGGTAGTTAGAGCAACCGGCTAACAGCGAGAGATCCGTGGTTCAAATCCCGGTTATGGTATTATATTTTTAAATCTGATTCTACCTATCCAACTCCTGTCCTACACACGGCTAGTGTGAAAAAAATAATTAAACAAACACATATCTATTATTTGCATCTATTTCTTAAAGATTATTAGCCGTTTCTTCCAAATGAAGTGGATTATTAGTCTATGCCCATTACAAGTCTTTTCCGGCTAATATCGTCCTTAACGATCCATTCAATTTTAGGCGTGAAAGACCAGAACTTTTGCTCAGAGGCCTCTTTATCAGGCTTGAAGTTTTTAGGTGTCATGAATCCAGGACATGGGATTTCCGGCTTTACTTCCTTTCCGAAGGAAGACTGCTAAGGTTTTTCGACCAAAAACCTATCGTCCTCACCCGGGTTTGAACACGCGATCTCAGGAACTAGAGGCACCCCTAGACCACGAAGGATGCCATTTTTCATGCAAATGGAAATTTCAGATGAGATTTTTTTAAAATGCTCGTGTCACATCTTTGGAACATACTGAATCTAAAAACCCAGTTTAGATTATGCCACAGAATCAACAAAGACGTGCATACGTGCCTTTTTATAAAACTGTTTTTCATTTAGGTGTCCCTAAAATAATGTTTTCTACACCTAAGTCTTGCCAAATAATTTTTGACGGAAATACAAAAAAAAAAACAAAAAAAAAAAAAAAACAACTACAACAATAACAACAAACAAAACAGCAGCTCATTCCCCTGGTTCAAGAAATCAAACATGGACATCAGTCCTTTAAGTAACTGGTCTCAGAAACAAATTGAGGAGATATAACGAATCAATGAATGAGGTTATGATCAAAGAAAAATGACGGGGTGGCTCGGATACCGCCTCTATAACAGAGTTTAACTAGAATTGTACACAAGTAAAGGCTTCACATTTATAATTCGGGGGATGAAGTATAGTTTATTATGTAGTTTTTGCATGTATACAATGAAACCTGTCTTAACCTCACGATGTTTGTAACTCTATATTTTGGCAGTTATACCACATTTTGGGGGAAAAGAAGTACTGGGCTAATCCAATGATGTAGCTACAACCAGAGGTTGGGGCTGTATTTATCAGCCCCAACATAAACAGCTGCATTCCATTATGGGTCACATTTTGTGGTGGAGGAAGTATAGTTTTTTCTTTTTTCAATTTTATTACCTCCGGGTAGTGCCTGCTGTTTACTTTGGAAACACTGAGGAAGAAGTTTTCTGTGTAACGGACAGCCTTCTTCGCCATCATCCGTGCTGTGTGTATGTGTGCAGCATGATAAAGTAGCATGAGAGTGGGGAAGAGGTAAAGTAGAATGAAGAAATCAAGTAGGATAGGATAATTCCTTATCCAGTGGGAGGGGGAAGGTTGTGTTTCCTCTTAAGAGGCTTTGCATTTTGCAGCAAGTTTGTATACGGCAGGGTACAAGCGAGCAAGTCGATGGGGTAGAAACAGGAAAGCTGCTGCCCTAAAAGGAAGCGTGTGCTGAAACCAAGTAAATGTTCCTACACAAGTGTCTCCAGAAAGGTTTTCTTACTTACTATTTGTTTAGTCGTATTTATAGCTACTCCACCGGAGGATGTGGAAGTCGTTATTTAAACATAAGCGACGTCTCGAGCATATTTGAAGTGATCTATAGTCACGTTTCTTCTATCTCTCATATTTAAGAGTAGGAGATGAAGTGCGAATATCTATATTAGAGATTTACGACGATGTGATGATCTAGCATTTGCAGTTTTTTTATATTTTCTCTAGCCCATATATACACTCTACATACTGGATAGAGAGCTGTTGTATTGCGACCAAAATTTTGATTCCGATATTTCACTGGAAATATATGTTTTGACGCCCCAGAATGCTCAGAAGCATTTTTAAAAACATGTCCGTGTATGCGAGCCTGTGAGCAGCATAGCTCAAAAATGAAAAATCTGTTATATACCAAACTTGGTATTTAGATTCAGTATTTTCCAAGGATGCGACATGATGTGTTTAAGAAAATCCCATGCCCCTAACTACCCTTTACGTGAAACCTTTTTCGAAAATTCGGATTTTCTTAAAATTGGTTCTAACGATATTGATTAAAATGGTATATGTTTAAGATATTTTCATGACAAACAAAATATATATCTTAAATTTTCTCTTCATTCTGGATGACTTGTTTAACTGATAAACAAAAACTTATTACACAAAGCATGTAGATCTCATTGAAACACACACTTTATGTCATATACACTTTTTTGTAGAGTTAAGCGTTTTCGAGATATTTCGAGTTATTGGTTTCAGTTACATGGTACATAACATTTTCTCGAACAGACATATTTTTGTTAGTCTCTCTTCTTTTTACTCATATCAAGCAAAGAGAACCGAATTTCAATTGTTTCACTTAGCAACCACCTTTTAAATAATCTGATTATCACTTTAGCCTGGTGAATATCCTTATTTCCTTTCTACTTACAAAGAAGCACATCATAAGACCAATTCTGGCAACGTTTATCTTGAATAGCATGACGTAAATAAAAGAAGATTTTATTTATTATTATCTAAAGTTTTCTTCATGAGCAAAATACTATGTTTTCAAGATGGATATTATTCCCTATCTCAGACGTTCAGTGATTGTTAACGTAATAGGTCACACAAGTGACCCTTCTCTGCCTTCTGCTCTTTGCCCTGCCCTACTATAGATGCTGTGATGCGAGGGAACGATATCGACCATACGTTTTTGTTTTCGTATAGAATTATCTGATTAGGGTTTACGATGCATTTGGGGTTCAACTAAAATATATTGTACACAGTGGCATATTGCTTTATTGAAGTTTTGTTGAATTGAACATAACTCAAACTAACTTATAATTACTTGAACATCTCTAAAGTATCATAGGTGAGAAACGAAACTAAACTTTAACATTGAAAGAACCCTCAAATCGGAAATTAAAATAGCCTGTGTCACAGATGCTTTAATTCACTTCAGTGAACGTATTTTTGAGGGGGACAGATTATGATTTAGGAATAACTATGATACAGTCCCCCCCCCCAGTATTGGCAAATTCCCCAGTTGTAAACTAATTCAGAATATTATGTAATGCAATTCATTGTGTAACGGAAAGTTTGTAATTGAATCGGTCCCTCGTTTCCTCACATGGATACAGCTCGACGATGTGCAAGTTCTACTAAGTACAGGAACTGGACATTACAAAATGTATGTAAGCACAGGAGAGACATAACACACATTAGACCCTGAAATGTGTGCTTCATTTATGACAATACTATTAGTAAGCGGGCTAAATTGGACACACTTGAGTGATATACATTGTACTCTACTATCAATTTTTTTATATTAACTCACCTTCCACTTATTTACTTTATAGAAACCCAAAAAACATTTAGCAAGCAGAAAGAAGATGTATTAGAAATCTGCGTTTAATGGTCAAAATGTCGGTAGACAAACAGTAGAATGTACATTGTATTTCCAAACTCGGCCGTGAAAGAATTATTGGTCTACAGAAAAAAACTAAATGTTCTATTGAGATTGATTCCTATATCGCTTTAACATTCTATTTGCAGCGAAATTTTTAAGGATAGAAATTAACGCCAAAGCACACCTATATGACTCAATGAAGAAACAAAAAAACAAAAACAATAATAAGGAATGAACATCTGTGGCCCACATTCGGACAGTTCAGGGTTTAAATCCCAAGGCGGGGCTTTTACTGTTGCCAAGTTACATAAGCTGTCCCAACCTGACGTACATATAGCGGTTGTTGTTTCAAATAACAACAATGATAAAAAGTACCAACCTTAGAAAGCTTAATTTTGAAGTTTTACGATTTTACTTTTTTTAGTTTGTTTGGCAGCCATCATTAGTGAATGCCTCTCAGCGAATCTGTAAAAATGTATAAAACTGGGATCGTTATTTGCTACAATACTTTCATTTGAAAAGTCTTGCTCCAACTATATTAAAGCTGAGCTAGATTCTACTTTGAGGGAGTCTGCTCCTTCATTTACAACGGTGAAATATTGGGTGGCAGAGTTTAAGTGCGGTCGTACAAACTGCCAAGAAGAACATCACAGTGGTCGTCCAAATGACGTTACCAGTCCAGAAATTGGAGAATAAAATTCACAAAACGGTATTGGATGACCCACGACTGAAAGTGCGCGAGTTAGCAGACATTGCAAGCATTTCAAAAGGTTTCGTACAACGCATACTGATTGAAAATTTGGATATGAGAAACTTCTGTGCAAGCTGTTTGCCGCGTTTGCTCACAATAGAACAAAAATCAGCGTCGTGAGAATGTTTCAGTCGAGTGTTTGGCAATATTTCGCAGCAATAAACCTGAGTTTTTGCATCGATTCATATCAATAGATTAAACTTTGACCCTCACTTCACACCTGAGACGAAGAAACAGTCAAAAAAGTGGATTGGAAGGGGAGAATCGGCTTCAAAGAAGGCGAAGACAGTTTCATGCAGGAAAGGCCATGGCGTCAGTTTTCCGGGACGCACGTGATTATCTCAAAAAAGGAAAGTAATCAATAGCGAATATTATGCGAACTTGTTACAAAGTTTAGGATAAAGAAAGTTTTGCTTCATCAAGACTGTTCACACGCCCATTATTGTAAATACTGAATTGGATATTTAATGCCTCAAACCAAAGCTACATTTTCAGTCTAAAACAATAGCAAAACTGAAAATATTTGGTAACAGTGACGCGCTGAATCTATAGATAGAGTTAGCAATAGACTTGATGGCATGTCTAACTCCATCTGCTTGTTACACGGTTCAGTGTCACATGAATACACACACAGATTCGTAGACACAAGGACCTTTTTAAATTGTGTTTTTTTTTTGTTTTTTTTTTCTTTTTATTCAGGTGCCTCAAATCAGGCAGTTCCAGTTAATATCGGTATTAAATGCTCCTTCTTCTTACTAAGCTTACTTTTAAAGATATAATTCAAACAAATCGGATTGAGTTGGTACAGAATTAACCTTTAACAACTGAAAACACAAGACACAAAATATTGAACCACATTAAAATACTCAAGGATATTACAATTGTTAATGTTTTAAAACTATATTAGTGATAAAAGGTGAAAGTCTTATTGCACAATTTGAAATTATCTATGAAATTTTACCGTGAATGATCAATGGATGGCAGAAAATACACTTTATGAATAGTTGATGCATACCTATCGATAAGGAATGGGACAATTGTGTAATTATTTTACAGCATATTTCGTTTTTCTTTCTTTCTCTACTTACTACACAATATATAGATAATGAAGGTACTACATTCACCCAAAAATTTTGTATCGGGTTTTCACTAGAAATATTCGTTTTAAGGTTCCCCAAATCAAAAACAAAAATTAGAAAAATATCCGAGTGATGGAACAACACAATTCCAAAACGAAAGCTCGGTTGAATACAAAATGTGATAATTAACTTCAGCAAAAAAAAAAAAAAAATAGACACTAAGAGTTTCAAGAAAATCCCCCATCCAAAACTACCATTTACATTGAAACATTTTCGAAAACTTAAGAATTTCTCAAAAGTGACTAACGAGTTTGAATAAAATACTGTATATTAAATATATTTACTGAAAAATAAGATTTATATCTTGAATTTACAGGGAATAGCATCTCCATTCGCATTGCTGCTTACCAAGTGGGAGACCTGGGTTCGATCCCCAGTAACGGCGTGGGGATTTTTCCCCCACTGGGAGGTCTCCCGGGATGCACTCAGCCTGGTAAGGTCACTGGGGGGTCAATTGAGGAGCTACTTGATGGAGAAGTGAGCGGCTCCAGGTCATGAGGACCGCATTAACCGGCCGGAGGGACTCGAGGCGCTGACCACGTCTCACTCTCCAATACTGCACCCCATCCATGACGTCTGTAGTGGACCGAGATGGGGGACGCAGCGGCCGGGCGGTAGGCCAGTGTTCCCTGTGAGCTGTCGTGCCATGGAGTTAAGTTAAAAATCTCCATTCTGAATGATTTTTTGCATAACTAGTAAACCGTAACAGATAGGTATAACGTTAATACACATAAAATGTAGTTCTCGTTAAAACACGCAATGTACGTCATATACATTTTTTATGGAGTTAATCTCCAAGATATTCTTTTTTATTGGCTTCAGTTTCAATAGAAACTTTTCTCAAACGGAAACTTGCATTCCCTTTTCTTCTATTTTACTCCTGGCCATGCAAAGTGAACCAAATTTAATGCCAATCAATAGTGACGGATTGTAAAACATTTGAAAATCACTTTACCCTAGTGTTAGGTCCTTATTTCCATCCTGCAAGTAAATGGACTATTTCTGTTAAAGTTTATCTCGATTAATATGTTGTAGTTAAACAATATTCATTTGTTTACAACAGATATAGGAATGTCATGCCATTGGAACACATTAAATATTTTCCGTTCAAAATTATCCTCCCTTGTTTATTAATCCCTTCTTATACGAACCGCAGACTTAAATGGCTTCTTTAATTTAGAAAAATAGTCAGTAAACAAACTTTCGAATGAAATTTAGTGTTACAAAATGCAAATAAACAATGAAAATATGGCAGAAGAGTCAGGTGGGTAATCTCTTACTTGCAGCTAACCATGTGACATTTTTATTAGTAACTGCGGATTAATAGGAACACCAAAACTGCAAAATTCAATTCTGAAAATTTCCCCTTTATCACTGTTATAATTTTAAAAAAGCTCATGCTTTCCATGCATATACATTTCTCTACCTCTGCTACGAGCAAACTTGTCACAAAAGATTATACTTCTTTCTACTCCATGCTGCTCAAGATGAGTATTAATAGAATGGCCTTATTACTCAGTTCCTCATAAGTAGAAGGGAACTAAGGGAATACACTATGGTAAAGCGATACTCACATGTTTTAAAAGCTTTCGTTATGTGGTTACAATTGATATTCATTTCTTTAAATGACCAAGAGTAAAACAAAACAAACACGCACGACGTCCTGTTTGAGAAAAGTATAAGTGAATTAAAACTGAAAGCAATAGCAACAAATATCTTGGAAACGATTAGTTGCACAACAAAAATGTAAAAGACATAAATTGTGTGTTTTGACGAGATTTTTGTGCAGTAAACTTTTGTGTATCTCTTAGGGTTTACCAGCTATACAAAAGTCATTCAGAATGAAACGACTTCATGGGCTATTCTCATGAAATTCAAGATATATATAATTTCTTGTTCATAAATATATCTTTAATATAACATTTTAATCAAAATTATTCCAGGCAATTTTGATGAAATCACAATTCTTAAAAGGTTTTCTTGGTGAAGGGCAGTTGGAGTGTTGGAATTTTCTTGGAAATATACACACGGAACTAGAAAGTTTTGTTTTTTTTTTCATGCAGGGAACCTCAAACATATATATGTGGTAAATATGGGAGTTTTGGGTAAAATAGAATTTTTGTATCGTGAAATAATTTAAGTATTTTAAGAAAGCCAATGTTTTGAAATGTAATTTTTGGGCAAAATTTATTATTTTAGAAATATACGCTTTTGTTCTGTTTTACTTAACACATCCCTCATTATACCTTCTCTACATATTATGCACATACATAGTATCGGTAGAAAAAGTAAACGATAGTCGTGGTAGATGTAAAATGGACAGTAGAAAATGTGCTTTATGAATAGTGTGTAATGCATAAGGGATAAGCAATGGGTTCGGAGAGTCATATGTCAGTTGTTTTCAGTTTTTATTGGGTTAATGCTTATATAGGTATAGACCCGCTTTGGTCTAGCGGTGCATTAAGCATTCATTTCATGCCTGTTATGTTCCTCTTAGGAATTTAGGTACTATTTCTGCGCAGCATGAACTTTGACACAAGTGTAATGTTCCATTGAAGCTTTATTTGCCACAAACTCTCTCTTGTTTCGCACGAGTTGTCAAAGCCCAGTGGGGTAGGCTAACGGATATCGATAAATCCGATGACACCTGCGAACGCATTCATCAAGAATAAAGCCTTTATTTATTCGTTGCCAGTTAGCGCTCAACAACAACCGAGCGTATTGTGCCAATAAATCGAAAAATGTAAAGAAATTTGGTAGATTAAAACAGTTTTTGTTTGCTATTTACTTTACTGCAATATTTAGAAGAGGGGGAGTCCTGTCCTGGATGTAATTAATGCGTTATTTTTCATGTTATGGCATTAACCAATAACCATAAAGCTAGTACTTAAAATGCGATGTGCTCCATTCACATGACGTTTTTCTAGCTGTTTTGCAAACAAACTATATTTATTAAATATTCTTCTTCTACCTATTAAATGCTATCCAAGGAAACATTAGCAGAAATAGTCTTTACTTCCTTATAAATAGAAGGGAAGTAAGGGAATGCACTAGGCTAAAGAGATTGTCAAATATTTTAAAAGAAGGTCGCGGTTCTATTTGCATGGCTAGCAGGAAAACAAAACACATATAGTATGAATGGAAGCTTCCCGTTTGGAAAATTTGTAACTATTTTAAAATTGCAAAAAATAATAAGGAATATCTCGGAAATCGTTACTTCTATAAAAAGTTTACATGACATAATTTGTATGTTTTAACGAGATCTATATGTTGCATATGTACAACGTAAAAAGTAGATAGAGAAGGTATTGTATTTTATCTAACAATTTTATGCCAATATTTCACCCGGAATACATATTTTGAGTAGTTCTGAAACGAAAAAGGCACATTTAGAAAAATTCTGGTGTGTCTTTGAACTCAAAAACGGTAAATATCACACTGAAATGTTAAATTAATGGTCTTCCAAAGATACGACACGAACATTTCCAAGAAAATCACACTGCATAAGCAACCCTTTCCAAATAATTTTTTCTCTCCTTCTCTTGACGACTATCGAGTTTGATTACAATATATGTATATATATTCATACACAATTTATGTTGTATACATTTTTTGTGGACTTAGTCATTTCTGAGATATTCGTTGTTATTAGTTTCTATCTGAAAATACTTAAACTTTTCTCAAAGGAAACCGTCATTCCTAATTCATTTGTTTCATCCTGGACATTTAAAGAGAACCGAATTTCACAATGACATAGCAATTTCATACATTTGGCTATTGCTATATCTTATTATATTCCCTTATATCCTTCCTACTTACAAGTAAACAACCTGTCATTGTTTATCTCGATTAGTATGAAATAGATAGAAGATTAATCCTTTTTAAGAACATTTTGGTTGCATAACAGATAGAGAAAGTTTTGTAAATAAAACACATTTTTAGAATTATTTCGCAGCCACAAACGTTATCAAAATTATCGCATTAAAAGGACACCGATGTACCAGAAGTTATTTAAAAAGTATTAAAGCTAGCGGTTTGAGTTTTTATACATGCATAGCTAGCAATACAATCATTATATATATTCAGCACAATATGTAACGTCATTCTTGATCTTTACTTAATATTAATTTTATTAGAAAAACTAAAAATTTGTCTTCACCGATAAATTCGACCCAAAGTGTTCATTTTTAAAATATATATTTCTTAGGATCTGTTCAAGAAAATACTTTATTGGAATTTATCCATAATTGATAGTTTTTTAAAAAAATATTTTATGCATAAAGTGAAAAAAATTGAGAAAATGCAGGTGTATCATTATGTTAATTATTTATACATTTTAAGTATATTGGAGAGTATTTTCAGATCTGTAGCAGTATTTTTGTGAGAGAAGATGAAGTTTGAATATGGGAAAATAACGCAAAAACTGAACTTCAGAAAAAATGGCTTTAAATTTATACACATAGAGTAATTTAGCCATTTCAACGCTTTAAAATAACATCTAATGTTGCATATGTTCTAGGACATTCAAACATTAAAATATGCAATTGAAAGTATAGTGAGTTTTTTTTGCACCAAAAATAAAAATCAACAATTTTTATCAATTTTTACCACTGAAAAGCCTAAATTCCTATATAAACTATAAAAAATACTAGAAATTACTAAGGAGTCCGTAAATGTGACAATTATATTTCAGTAAGTACATGGACAAAATTTAAAAGCTATAAACTTGCTTGAAAAGAAAAGTAACTCAAATTTACTAATTTAAACTTCTCATGAGGTCATCCTCATAACCCCGAAATGCACATAACACGCTACAGTAATATTATATTATGTGTATTGTGTACTAATCAAACCCCGGATGTTAGATTATAAAAAGTTAAAATTAGATTTTATTTATTAGTCTATTAGAATTGTATAAGATCTTCAGATTAGAAATTTATAGGATTTTTTGGAAATATATTTGTATAAATTACTGGACATGGTATTTCTGTTTAAAATATTAACTTTTAATTATAAATGTTAAATCAACTACAAATTTAGTATGAATGTGTTATGAGTGTATAAATGGTCTTATTATTTAGTTCCTTGTAAGCAGAAGGGAAATAACGGAGTATACTTGCCAAAGTGATAGCCAAATCTTTTAAAAGTCGGTTGCCATGTGATTGAAATTAGTTTCTTAGAGTTGACAAATTTCCGTATGGGAAAAAACTAAGTATTTTAAAACCGAAACCAATAACAAAAAATATCTTTGAAATGGTCAATTACATGAAAATATGTATACGGCATACGTTGTGTTTTAATGAGATACTTTTTTGAGTAGTTTTTGTCTATCTGTTTGGGTTTACCAGTTATGCAAAATTCATTTGAATGAAGAGCTCTCCAGAGGCAATTTCTAGAAAATTAAAAATATAAATTTTATATGTAAGGTAAATATACTTAATATAGGCATTTTAATTAAAACTGTTAAGAGTAATTTTTGAGAAAATCAAACTTTTCAAATTTTGTTTCATGTAAAGTGTAGTTTTGAGTGCGGGGGAGGGGACTTTCTTCAAAATCTCCACCTCGCATTTTTAGAAGATACTAAATTTAATACCGACTTTTCATTCTGAGTTGTCGTTTTCACGGACACACGTACACACAGACGTACACATTTTTTTTAAAATGCTTTCTTTTTATTTTGGATAAAGAGTCCCTAAAACGTGTAGGTATTTCCCGTGAAATCTTGGTATCTAATTTTTGGATGGAATGCAATAGCTATATGCCATTTACAAAGTAAAAATAGGTTTATAATATGCTCATAAAATTATACCGATTTAGTTTCTAAAAATTACAATATTATAGGCCGCGCCGTGGCCGATGGTTAGACCACTCGCCTCTCACCTAGACGGCCCGGGTTCGATCCCAAGCAACCGCAAGTGAGATTTGTGGTGGCTAAAGCGGCGCGGGGGCGGGTTTTCTCCGGGTTCTCCAGTTTGCCCCGCCATCGCATTCCACCGATGCTCCATCTTCGTTCATGTATCATCAGTTTCACCTCCTGCGGTGCCATAAGTAGTTAAAGCGGGCGTTAAACACTACCAAAAACAAACAAACAAAAAAAACAATATTTTGCTACCTAAACATGAAAGTAAAGTATAGTTTTGAGAGCAGGACGTCAGGAATAAAATAGATCAGAACCTGGAATCCGGGTTTGGCTATAAATTATCACTGATAGTAGCTCTAAAGAATATAGCTAGAGTTTAGTAGCTACGGTTCCGCGTACCTCCGTTTGAGTACCGCATGTAGAGAAAGACGCGCTGTGGAACAAACCCGGATGCTTGGTTGCGTTTTGTTGTTGCCTTCCGCACAACACCGTAGTGAGAGTACACTTATAAATTAAAACAGAGGAAGTGGAGAAGAAAATGGGAGCTGGGAACATTAAACATCCAACCTGGCTCAGAAAAAGCACTGCAAGGTTTGTTTCCCTAATTATCGTTACTGTACATTTCCCTTTCTTTGCTGTTGCGGGTAACACCCACTACTGTTTAATAAACGAGGCATGTGTTGAAAATGCACATCCAAACTAATGCACTATGTTTTATGTTGGTCATTACTACAGATATAGAGCATGGGCTATACATTGCGGACCATGTTAACAATAACAAAATTATAAAATAAAAACCTTTTATGTTATGGCTTGTGGTCTTAATATTGTCACACACCTCAAAATAAGTTATGATCTCCATGTGGTTCCTCGAGAAAATCTCGAATCTGTTGGATAATTTGGCGCTGTTTTGGCAAGTTGGATCATTGTTAGAGCAACTGGACGGGCACTAGCAGTAGTTCTAATCCCGGCTGTGGCTTTGAATGTTTCAGTCTGAATCTTCCTTTCCAATTTATGCGAATGTTTATATAAAACACATCTTTGGTATGACCAGTTGTGAAATGTACAGCTTATATAAGGATAACGTAATACTCGTAATTTGTATTTATTTTTGGTACAAAAGAACAATAAAATGTGTTAAGCACCAAAATAGAATAAATATGTATAGATATATAGTGTTTATTGCCAACAACTATTACAGTATAGCAACGTCATAAATTAAAAATCATTCACAGAATACAATGTATTAGCGACCAATGTATGGCGTATGGTACTTTTAAAAATTGAAATAGGTAGCTCTCTTAATCTTTGAGGTAAAATATCAGAGTTTAACAGAAACAACTATAGAGCTGTTTTGGGCCCACCTGGGTAGCTTAGTGGTAGCATATCTGTCGTGAGTTCGAATCTCGCTTAGGGTGAGTTACCCGGGAAAGGTTTTTTCGGGGTTTTCCCTTATCCTGAGAAGACGAATGTCAAGTAACTTTAAGCCCCATGGACCCCGAGATCATTTGAGCATCATATCATCAATTGCATTCATCGTCCGATATGACCAAACCAGGTTAAAGGACGTTAAACTACCAAAAAAGAAAAAGCTGTTTTGAATTTTCGTATGTTTAAATGTGTTTTTGTATATAAGTTCTGACAAGTTCGTGTTGTATACTTATGAATGTTCGAGCAAACTGTAAAACTGCTAAAATGTTCTTTAACATATAAGATATAGTTCAGCACATACATTGATGGCAAAGTTAAAATATTTAAATTAATAAAAAATTGTTTACAATGTTCTTTTGGATGAACTCCACAAATTAATCTAATAGCTCTTTTTTGTAATAAAACATATTTCGTTGCCAAGGAGTGATTTCCCCAAAGAAGCAAACCATAATTAGCATGCGAATAAATATGAGCATAATAATAATAATAATAATAATAATAATAATAATAATAATAATATATATTAATAAAATAAGTATAAAATACGTTACAGGCCGGAAATATAAATGTTAAAACTTAAGCTTTAGATTTTATTCATTAGAAACAATTAAAGTTATCGGTATGCTAAAATGGAAGATGAAATACTAGCCGAAAGAATAATTGCACCAGGAAAGAGGAGAAAAGGAAGACCGCATTTCATGTGTTTTCAAGGAATTAGAGGAGCAAAAAATGGAGTGGTAAATTGAGGAAGATTTCTGGTTCAATGAGCGAGAATGGAGAAAAGTGATAAAAAGATGTTAAAACTGTAGTCTTGGGCCAGGTAATATATACGCATATTTGTGTGTGTGTGTGTGTGTGTGTTACAACCTTTGTACTTCAAATAAAAAACGTCGTGAGTAATCATAGTATGTATATTAATAGCAGTCCATGCAGACATCAGTATTCCCACAGAAAAGCAACTGTCATGCTAATCTGAGCTGCTTTTTGTGACCATGTCTGAGTGAGTAGCAGGTCAAGGCAATTTAATTAAGCAAAGACGTGAAAAAACCCTTGAAAGTGATGAAATACGATACCTATTAATGTGTTGAATTTTTATTTTTCTCCACACGTATTATGTACATGGTGTATAGAGAAAATAGGTAGTGTACTGTACCCAAAAAACTCGATACCGAGATTTCACAGAAAATAGATGTTTGGGACCCCCTGAATCCAAAAAAAAGAGAGGATTTTATGGAAAAATGTTCCTGTGTGTAAGAGTGTCCGTGGAGAGCATAGCTCAAGAAGTCCATTAAATTCCAAACTTGATACTTAAATTCAGTATTTTCCAAGGTTTTCAAGAAAAGCCCTACACACCAAACTACATGGAAAAATGTCGAAGGTTATGTTTTTCTCTAAACTGGTTCAAACGATTTTGATTAAGGTTTATTATATTTTAGATATTTATATGACAAATAAAATGTTTAGCTTGAATTTTCTGGGAATACCTCTGAAGTGTTCTTTATTCTGAATGATTTTTCACAAACACTTACTACACAAAAATGTAGAGCTCCTTAAAATATGCAATTTATGCCATATGCATTCTTTTCCGTGAAGTTGACCGTTTTTGATATATTCCTTGGTATTGCCTTCAGTTTTAAAATACTTTCTCATATGGAAAATGTCAACACCTGTTCACGCATAGAAACGGATTTCAATTCCATAGCAACCACATTTTAAAACATTTGATTGTCGGTTTAGTCTAGCGTATTCCCTTTTTCCCTTCTACTTATAATTAGACTTCTGCTAATGTTTATCTCGATTAGCATAAAGTAGATAGAATGATAAGCTTTTTAACTGTAATTTGTTGCAGAGATGTAAAGAAAGCCATGTGAATGGAACACAGGACTTTTTGTTTGAGCTTAAAAATTAGGGAGCGCATTTAGACCAGTAAAGGCTGATATTTACTGCAAGTTTAAGCAAGTCATTGCCTCCGAACCGATTTCTGAACAGAGAGGACAAACACAATCTTCGTACGGGAGCCTCACCTGTTTTGAAGGGGCAGTGAAACCCCGTAATACTGTTAACTTGCAATCCCTCAAACAAAACTCCGTTAGCACTCTCTAGGCTACTACTGGATCTTCAGAATTATTCGGCCTTTGGTGCCAGTAGGCTCAAATGCATGATACCATTGCTAGTTCAGTGATCCCGTTCACATGAGAAAGGTGCATGCAGTTGGGAACAAGGAACCTAAAAAGTATATTTCCAGTGAAATCTGAGTATCGAATTATTTGGAGAGCAATAGCTTGTCCACCTATGTACTGTGTACTATGTACATACTGTATAGAGAAGGTATTGTATTCCATTGAAAATTTCGTTACCGATATTTCATAAAAAAATACATATTTTGAGAGCCCTGAACCCAAAAAACCACATTTTTGAAGAAAAGAAGTGACAGATGTGTCTGCGCGTACGGACGATGCCCCTGTGGTTAGCATATCTCAAAAATTGAAAATCCGTTAAATACCAAAAATGTTATTTAAGTACAGTTTCTATCAATACGAAGATTTTCAATAAAACTCCCCCACCCAAAACTACCCTTTACATGGAAAAATTTTCGAACGTTTTGATTTATTTAAAAATGGCAGCTAGAATCTTTATTAAAGTATCGTATATTAAAGATATTTAGAAGACAAATTATTTAAATTTCTGGGAATAGCCTCTAAAAACGTCTTTATTCTGAATGATTTTTGCTGAATTTTTCATAACTGGTACACGGAAAGAGATCGGCAAAGACTAACAACAGAGAAAATGTACATTTCGTTAAAACAGATTATTTATATATTATACTTTTTTTTGTAGAGCTGAGCTTTTCTGAGGTTATTACTTTCAGCATTAAAATGCTTATACTTTTCTCATACGGAAATTATAAAACTTCTGACCATACAAATTACGAATTTTCTACCACATAGCAACCTGCTTTTAACAGATATGACTGTCGCTATAGCCTACTGTATACCCTTATTTTTCTTCTACTGACAAGATAGTAAGCAATAAGACAATTTTACTAATGTTTTTCTCGGTTAGCTTAAAGTATAAGGAAGAATAAGATTTTTAACAATAAATTATTGCAGAGATGTATAGAAAGTGATTTGAATGGAACATATCAGAGATTTTTTGGTAACAAAGGGCCCTAAAACGTGCTTTACCTGTGGAATCTCCGGATTACATTTTTGTGTGTACTTAGTGCAATACTTTCTCTATTATACACCATGTAGAGAAAGTAAGAGGTAGATAACACATTCATAATGTTCTGTAAAAGCATTGGGTTTTTAAATTAATATATCTTCATGTATGCATCTCATATTAGAGTGGTAGAGGCGCCGTGGTTGAGTGGTTAGACCGCTCGCCTCCCATCTAGGCGGCCCGGGTGGGATTTATGGTGGACGAAGCTCTGTCTGCGCGGGTTTTCTCCGGGTCCTCCGGTTTCTCCCACCACTCATTTCACCAATTGCCCCTTCATCACCTTTCCTGTCATCAATTTCGCTTACATTTCATATTAGCAACTTCTCATTTTTACGCCTGGCTACGGGCCGACCCATCTTAACAGGTTCTCCATTTATGGTTTCGTGCTGTTGGCTCCCCGAGAGGCTTCTGACCCCTAGGCATTGGCTTGTAAGTCCTAGGGAGTGCCAGTCCTACAATTACGGGAAGGGTAAGCCGATTACGAAACGAAAAAGACAACGCGTCTACAATAAGGTATATAAAACTAATGCAGAGGAACATACACTAAATTACCGGATTCAATAAATTCGGGATGATAGGTGATGATTATGCATTAAAGGCATTTTAGCTTTATATCCCGGATATATCTCTTATATGAAGATAATAGCTGTTATTTAATTAAACGCTTTACAGTGACTATCAATATTATGATACCTTTATATTTGCTCTTGGTTTAACAGATTGCTTCATAATGGTTCTGGGTATAACGCTCGGAAATTTAATAATAGATGAAAGGGATATTGATTTCCATAGAAGCTATAAAGTGTTTACTAGAATATTACATGTGCGGTTAATATATGTATCAATTACTGTACCTCACAGCGCAGAATAAAGGTTCATCATGTATTCGAGTTTACAAAGCCTACTTAGTTCATATTACATTTTCTGCCACGTATAATGTATATCTTACGCAAAGAAGGTATTGCATTCCATCCAAGAATTCGGTACCGATATTTAATCAGAAATTTTAGAGTATGCTCCAAGTGTGGTTTATCTGTGTGTGTGTCTTAAGAGAGTCTGCGAGTCTTTGAATAGCATAACTAAAAATTAATGTCTCCATTCACATGACTTTCTCTACATCTCTGTAACAAATTATTATTAAAAAGCTTATGCTTCTATTTATTTTATGCTAATCAAAAAATCGTTAGCAGAAATAGTTTTATTACTTGCTTCCTTGTAAGCAGGAGCGAAATAAGGGACTGAAGTTCCTTTGTTTGTATGGACAGTACTTGACAAATTCCTGTATGAGAAAAGTATATTTTTCAAAGCTGAAACCAAAAACAAGGAATATCTAAAAAACGATAAGCTCTACTAAACAAATGTATAGATTATAAATTGTGTGTTTTAACGTGCTTTACATTACTGGTGTGGTAAGATTTTGTCCATCTTTTACGGTTTACCAGTTATGCAAAATTCCATAAAATTTATCCAGAATAAAATAGTCTTTAGAGGCTATTCTCAGAAAATTCAAGGCATACATTTTATTTATATGGTAAGTATCTTTAATTTACGATATTTTAATTAAAATCATTAGAGCCATTTTTAAGAAAATCAAAATTTCCTACAAAATGTCCATGTAAAAAGTAGTTTGAGATGTGAGGTTTTTATTGAAAATCTTCGTATTGCATCCTTGCAAAATATCAAACTTAAATACCAAATTTGGTATTTAACGGTTTTTTTCATTTTTGAGCCATGCTGCCCAAAGACACACATACATACACAGACAGATAGACACACACAAGGATATTTTTCTAAAAACGTTTTTTTTGGATTCAGGTGTCTCAAAACATGTATTTCCAGTGAAATCGTTGTATCCAATTTTTGGGAGCATTACAATACCTTCTCTATACACTATGCACATAGTACGTGTAGAGAAAGTAAAAATTAAAGGTCTGCTAAATATCTAATTTTGTATTTTAGTTCAATATTTTCTAAGAAAGCAACACAAATATTTTGAGAGAAATCCTCCAACTACCCTATACATATGCTTTTCAGAATTTTTGCTTTTCTGAAACATTTTTCTAACAATTTTGGTTAAAATATATATTAAAATGTGCTGTGCTCCTTTCACATACTTACTCTACATCTCTGCAACAAATTATTTTTAAAAAGCTTATTCTTCTATTTTCTTCATGATAATCGATATAAAAATTAGCAGTAATTGTTCTTATTACTTGATTTCCTGTAAGAAGATGGGACAAAATCTAATGTGTTCCATTCACATCACTTTCTCTACATTGCTGTAATAACTTATAGCTAAAGAGCTGATTCTTTATGATGATCGGGAATAACATTAACTGAAATTCTCTTAATTACTCCCTTGTAAGTAGAAGGGAATAATAGAATACACCAGGATAAAACGACAGTCAAATGTTTTAACAGCTGGTTACCTTGTACATGAAATCCGTTTTTATGCACGGCCAGGAGCTTACAAATTTCCGTGTGCAAAATGTACAAGTATTTTAAATCTGAAACAAGTAACAGGGAATATCTCAGAACATGTCAATTCGAAAAAATGTATATGACATGAATTGCATGTTTTTACGAGATCTACATCTTTTGTGGGGAGCTTTTTTTATTTGTTACTTTTACTAGTTATGCAAAATTCAGCAAAATTCATCTAGAATAAACAGGTCTTTAGAGGCTATTCCCAGAAAACTCAAAATATACATTTTATTGACCAAATGGCGTGTTATTTACGGACGCTCTGTGGTTCTCAGGGTCCCATTCTAAATTAGGAGTGAAAGGCCGCTTAATTTGCTCAGAGGCCTCTGTGTCAGCTTTGAGGTTCTTTTACGTGCCGTAAAATCTACGTCATGAGACCAACGGCTTTACTTCCCTTCCGAAGGAAACCATGCTAAGGATTTTTACGCCCGAAAAAAAAATCCATCGTCCTCTGCCGGGTTCGAACCCGTGACCTTGGGTACGTGAAGTTAGTATGGTAACCATTACACTACAGAGGGCGACTTTATTGACCACATAAAAATGAAAGTTTTCGATTCTTTTTTCCGTGTAAAGGGTAATTTGGGGTGGACGGATTTTTCTCATAATCTTTGTGTTGAATTCCTGTAAGACACTAAACTTAAAGACCAAGTTTGACATTTTACCGACTTTTCGTTTTTGGGTTATCTTGATCACAGACACGCGGACACACAGACATACACATACACGCACGCACTGACCTTTTTTTAAAGTGGTATTTTTTACACGTTACATAGCACGTGTAGAGAACGTAATACGCACATTACAAATAAATTATAGCTTTACCTTGTATTTTCCGGGAATAAGCTCTGTAACCTTTCCATTCTAGTTGAATTTTGCATGACTAGTAATTTTTTTGCTGCCCAAAAAATCTGATGTGTTCCATTCGCATGACTTTTTCCTGCTGTTCCAGAAAAGATTATTCTTTTATATAAGTCATACTAATCGAAATAAACATTAGCAGAAATTCTCTTACTACTTGATTCCATATAAGCAAAAGGAAAATATAGAAATACACTAGACTAAAAGATAGACAAATATTTTAAAAACTGGTCCCAATATGAACAATGGAAGTTAGGTTCACTTTTTAAGACTGTAAGAAAACGTGAGAAGAAAGGAAAGGATAGGTAGCCCCGTTTGAGAAAAATTACTTAGTTTAAAATTGAAAACAATAACAAGGAATATCTTGAAAACGGTCAATTATTTAGTAAAAAATGTATCTGACAAAATTGTATGTTTTAACGAAATGTACATTTATTTTATACTGAGTGTATCTATTTCTTACGGTTTACTGGTTATGCAAAATTCAGCAAAATTCATCAAGAATTTTCAAGACATAAATTTTACTTGTGACGTAAATATCTGTAATATATGGTTCCTAATCAAACCCTTGAGAGTTTTAAGTAAAACAAATTTATCTGTGATGTAAATATCTTTAAAACAGTGTATTTAATCGAAATTATAAGAGCCATTTTTGAGCAAATCGAACATTTTGAAAAAAAGTTCCTGGTAAAGGGTAATTAGGGGTAAGGGGATTCTGAAAATATTTATGTCGCATCTTTGAAAGATGCTGAACTAATCTATTATGTACATTGTACATGCGGCTAGAGAAAATAAAAATTACTTATGCTTCTGGCAATTCCTACGTCCATCATATTGCTGAAAGAGTGAGGAATATATGAAGCAAATATCGTTCCGTCGAAGTCATTTAGGCCGCCCACTAACCCCTATTTTTACTTTCTCTACACGTACTATGTACATAGTGTATAGAGAAGGTATTGTGATGCATCCAAAAATTCGATACCGAGATTTCACTGGAAATACATGTTTTGGATCACCCTGAATCCAAAAACAGCATTTTTACAAAAAGGTCCGCGTGTATGTGTAAATGTCTATGAACAGCATACATCAAAAACGAAAAGACCGTTAAATGCTAAACTTGGTATTTAAGTTTGGTATCTTCCGAAGATACGACACGAAGCTTTTCAAGAAAATCCTCCACCCCAAACTGCCTTTTACATGGAGCATTTTGGGTTTCTCAAAAATGGCTTTAACGATTTTTATTAAAATACCTTCTGATTAATATGTTTTTATGACAGACGAAATGTACCTATATATTGAAATTTCTGGGAATAGTCTCTGAAGACCTCGACATTCTGGATGCCCTGTGTACGAGTTTAACTGGAAAACCGTAAGAGATATACAAAAACTTAGCACACAAAATTGTAGATCTCATTAAAATACATATGCATATTTTTTTGTAGAGTTAAAAGTTTTCGATATATTCCGGATTATTGGTTTCAATTTTAGTCAATTAAACTTCTCTCAAACGGGAAGACACCTCTCACAGATGACTTCACGGAATAGCAATCGTGGCGTGGCGTGTTATTTATGGACGCTCTTTAACTGCCATGGTTCTCAGCGTCCCATTCTATACAAGGCGTGAAAGACCGCTTAATTTTGCTCACAGCCCCCTCCATCAGGCTTGAGGATCTTTTACGTGCCGTAAATCTACAACACGGGACCAACGGCTTTACTTCCCTTCAGAAGGAAGCCATGTTAAGGATTTTTACACCCGAAAAAATCCATCGTCCTCCGCCAGGTTTGAATCCGCGACCTTGGGTAAATGACATTAGTATGGTAACCATTACATCAGAAAAGACTGGAATTTCGCTTGTTGTACATTGCGACTAACTTCTATAGGACAAAACTATCACTTTAGCCTTTGTCCTTCTGCTTAATTCTGCTTATGTTTACCTTGATGCAGATAACAGATTATTGTTTTGAATGAAAGATTTGTTTACCAAGCAGCTGGTGGACATGTGAATGTAACACATTACATTTTTTCGTTCTACTTACAAGGAACCAAGTAATAACTACAATGTTTATCTCGATTATTATGAAGTGGATAGAAGAATAAGCGTTTTAACAATAATTTGTTACAGAGATGTAGAGAAAGTCATGTGAATGTAACACATCAGATTTTTTTTAGTAAAAATGTAGTTCCGGAGGCTTGTTGGGACTCCGGAGCTGTATTCCTTTTTCATCTTCCCTACAATTTCTTTGTTGACCTATTTGGTTTACCGTTTTCTTTTTGCTTCCAAATACACACATTTACCCACATTAATAAATACACATGTCCAAGGTGGGACACGAATCACCTTTTTGTGACCTCACTTATATACGGCAAAGTAACGTTATTATCAATTACATCGTACGCTAAGAGCGCCAACTATAGCGGTAAATCAATGTTACCTACCTATGAAAATGTCGCTAAAATGAAAATCCGCTATTTGTGGTAGGTTTAGGCCTCACTGATCCCACGGCTACGCGGAGGTTCATTGGGGTTTAGCTTCACAGATCCCTGTGCTACACTTTACAGCTTAGGATCCTCAATCCCTCGGCTATACTTTGCGGCTTAGGGTCCTCAAACCTCGGCTATGCCATGCGGCTTTTTCCATATGTTTGGATTGTGAATGTTGGCAACAAGCGGACAGAAAAGGATAGAAGAAGCAATTTTCTCATTATGCCTTGGGTGGGACTACGTCATCTTCATTTTAGTCCACAGTGACACACAGTGAAATAAACATCTGATGTGTTCTATCCAAATAACTTTCTCTAGCTGCTCCAAATACAACTCTATTTTTACAAAAGATCATTATTTTATCTATTTCATTCTAATCAAGATAAATATTAGCATTGTTGGCCTTATTACTTGCTTCTTTTTAAATAAAAGGGAAATAAGAAAGCATATTAGCCTAAAGTGATAGTCAAATCTTTTAAATACTTGATGTTCTGTAAGGTTTGGCTCGCTTTTTACGGTCCCGTTTGAGAAAAGTATAATATTTTTAAAGCTGAAACCAATATGTAAATCTCAGAAATGGCCAGTTTACAAAAAAGCGTATAAGACATAAATTATCTGTTTTAACGAGATCTAAATTTCTTTATAACGCAAATTTTTGTCCATCTCTTACAGTTTACCATATATGCAACATTCAGCAAAATTCATCCAGAATAAAGAGGTCTTCAGAGGCTATTACCGGAAAATTTCAGTTATATATATTATTTGTGAAGTAAATATCACGATTTTTTTTTTAGTAATGTTTTAACGCCCGCTTTAACTACTTATGGCACCGCAGCCGGTGACACTGATGATACATGAATGATGATGGAGCACCGGTGGAATGCGACGGCGGGGGAAACCGGAGTACCCGGAGAAAACCCGCCCCAGCGCCGCTTTGTCCACCACAAATCTCACATGCGGTCGCTTGGGATCGAACCCCGGCCGTCTAGGTGAGAGGCAAGTGGTCTAACCACTCGGCCACGGCGCGGCCTCAAATATCACGACATTTTAATCAAAATCGTTAGAGCCACTTTTGAGAAAATCAAAATTTCCAAGATTTTTCCACGTAAGGGTAGTGGGAATTGGGATTTTCTTGAAAACCTTCGTGTCATAATCTTGGAAGATACTAAACTTAGACACCTACTTTGGTATTTAACGAAGTTTTAGTTTTTGAGGTATGCTATCCACAGACACACACACACAGACTTTTTTTCTAAAAATAATTGTTTCGGACTCAGGGGATCTCAAAAATACATTTCTGGTTAAATCTCGACATAGAAAGTTTGGGCGGAATACAAAACCTTCTCATTGTGCATAGGGGCTAGAGAAGCGCATAAAAAAGTTTGAAAGCTTGTCTCTGTAGAGTGAGGGTAACGTGTCTGCCTCACAGTCAAGAAGTTCCGATTTGGAATCTCGTTTAGGGTGAGTTCCCCGAATAAGGATTTCTTCTTAGTGGGATTTCTTTACCCCGAGAAGACGAATATCGAGTAACTTTAAAGTCCATGGATCACCTTCTCATTTGAGCATTATTTTATGGATTTTATTCATTATCCCATATGACCTATCAGGTTAAAGGAAGCTATACCACAAAGAATGAATAGTTATGAATGTATCCTCTCGCATATCCCCTCGGGAGGAGGTAATATTAGCTCCCTTACGCATCGGCCACTGTATTTTCACTCACAGCTACATATTTATGAAGGGACCTGCGCCTGTCAGCTGTGTATGCTGGAATTGACAGTTCGTCAACTTCTGATAGAGTGTGCTCGTTTACAGTTGGAGAGATCCATAATGATCCCTGAATGTTGTCTTACCTCGTAACCATTCCGTCACACTGTTGCCACTCTGACCCGTCCATGGCTACGGCATCAAACCTCTCAATCACTTGTCAGGGGCTCTTCTCTTAAATCATCTTCATCGTTGCTCGTAAAGTCAAAGTCATTGTCATTGTCACTGCCATTATGATCGCTTATATTTATAATTACATTAGAATTACTTGGCGTCAACTGAAACTATACAGAGGAATGTTTGTTATATCTGGCAACATTGCTTATGCATGTATTGGCAGAGAGGCAGTCACACCTATCAACTGAGACAGCGCGTAGGCTATCAGGGATCACTATGGATCTCCCCGAATTTTAGTACATGCATTAGCCACTCTACACCTGTCGGTCAGTATTAAACAGCTCCTGACCGATAATATCTATTGGTGCGATGGATAGGATTATTAAGTTTTTATCTACTCTCCCTTCTACCATCAGGATCTAGCTCTACTTCCATGTATTGTGACAGGATCCTGCTGTGATAGTTGTGGTTGTTAACACCTCATTTTAGCATTATTTGTTTGATTTCATTCATCATCAGAGATGACCTATCAGGTTAAAGGAAGTTCTACCACAAAGAATGAATAGTTGTTATGAGTGTATCGGGAGGAGGTAATACTCGCTCGCGTTCGCATCGTATTTCCACTCGCAGCTACCTATTTAAGAGGGAACCTGCGCCTATCTGTCCGCAGTGTATGCTGGCATTTACAGCCCGTCATCTGCTGATAGAGTTGCTTGTTTAAAGTCATAAAGATCCATAACGATACCTGACGTGCCCGCTCCGTCACATTGTTGCCACTTCGTCCCGTCCATGGCTACAGCACCAAACCTCTCAGTCGCATGGCAGAGGCTCTTCTTAATCATCTTCATCGTTGCTTCTAAAGTCACTGTCATTAACATCGCTTATATGTACAATTATGTATACTAGATTACTCGGCGCCAATTGAAATTGCATTGAGGAATGTTTGTTACATTTGGCAACAAGGATGACATCATTGCTTACGTAGCATGAATCTATTGATAGAGAGGCAGACGCATCTCTTATCAAATGCGACAGCACGCTGGCTATCAGGGATTACTATGGATCTCCCCCAGTTTAGTAATGCATGATTCACTTTGCACCTGTCGGCTAGTATTAAACAGCTCCTGGCGGATAATATCTACTGGTGCGGTGGATAGGATTTTTAAGTGTTTATCTACTCTCCCTTTTATCATCAGGATCTAGCTCTATTTCTATTTATTGTAATACGATCCTGCTGTGCTAGCTGCGGTTTTTAATATTTTAACACATCAGCCTTTTAGCTATGGGGATTTGGTTTTAGTTACACCTCTTTTGTCCGCAGTTTAAATAGCTTTTGGATTCCCTTTATGATGTCTGCCATACACCATTTTAATTATCCTACTGGCATTCAATAAGCTCTTAGAAAAACAAATTATTTTTGGTAGATTTTGTTTTACTTTTCAACATAATCTATTTTAGCTCAAAGCACTTCTCTGGGCACTTCCCCGATTGTTTTAAGCCTTCCAAAACGTAGGAGATGACCTCCTTGTTAAACCTTAATAGTTTTCCACTAAGACTCTTTTTCAAATGTGGAAATAAGAAAAGCCACTGGGGGCTAAATCTGGTGAATACGGTGGATGTTGTAGTATTTCGGACCTTAATTCTACAATTTTCGCCATTGAAACTGCGCAGGTGTACGCCCTTGCATTGTCTTGTTGGCAGAGACTCTTTTTCTTTGCCATATGAGGGCGTGTTTTCTTGATTTCTCCATTCACCCGGTGCAATACTATACATAATACTCTCCATTTATCGTTTATCCTTTCTGAAAGTAATCAATGAAGACGAATCCGCGTGCATCACAAAAAATCGATGCCATCACCTTGTCTGTAGATTTCTTCAGCTTTGTCTCCTTTGAAGCCGGTTCGTCTTTTAAAAACCCACTGTTTCTACTGTACTTTTGTCTCTGGAGTGTAGTAGTGTACCCATGTTTCATCACAGTTGTGTATCGACGCAGAAACTCGTCAGGATTGTGAAGGAAAAGTGCCAAACGAGCTTCCGAATCGGTTACACGATTGCGTTTATTCTCCACTGAGAGCAAACGTGGCACTCATCTTGCCGAGACCTTTGTCAGACCTAATTTTTTGGTGCAAAATTGAGAACACTGAACCTTGTGATATGTCTGTGGCCTCTACTATTTCTCAAACTTTGACTCATCGATCACTCAAAACTATATCTGGAATTTTTCTGAATAAGTAGCTATTACAGGTAGTCCGGAACGGCAACGTTTAAATTCATTTATCCAATTAAATTGTTGCAAACGCAGGAGTAGGTGCTCCATGAACTTCAACCAACTCGACTTTTATCTATTTCGGTGTTAAGCTTTTTAAATAGAAGTGTTTAACCACCGCATGAAACTAGTTTTTCCCCCATCTTGCTCATGAATCACAAGATTGTAGATTCAATAGCCTATGGTAAAGAAACCCTTGATGGATATAGCTGAAACTCTAGCTACCATTTAGTACCTAAGAGAGGATAGTTAGGTACTAAATACGAACTTTTTTCGATGCTGCGGTTGTTATTTTTTGGATTTTCTAAGGACTTATTGAACACCCTTTGTAAGTACTAGATTTGCTTTTGTAGAAATTTTGTTTTTATCTTTTGATTTTAACAAGGAATGTTTTATAAAATGCTCTAATAAACCCGGAGTTGAGAGCCCTTAAACCCCACTTATCATCCTGATGATGATGATGCTATTAGTGCATATTCCCGACATTTTGCTAATAAAGAACTAGCGTGTTTGTTAGATATAGCGATTTCGAGTAGTTTCTGGGTGGAGAGTTTATCCAAAAATAAAAGTAGTTTTGTATTTACAAATGTGTTTTACGGTTGTTATAGACATTGCAGTACCATTAATACAAGGATTAATAAAAACTGAACACACTTCTAACATCTCTATACTTGTAACGAGCCGGCTTTTTGGTAGACATGACCCAAAATGAAAACAAACATGAAGGTTTAATATCGCTCGGTGAAGCAGCGACACGGAAAGATCAACAGGACTAGACTCGCTCTAGTTAATTCATTAAAAACTGTGATACGAATTAGGAACAACGTATACTCTCTTGGGGCTCAGAGCTTTTTGCATAAAACCGGAATATCGCTAAGCGCATGTTAAGCTTGGATGAGTAAAAAGGGTTCTTCTGCTGATTACAAGTTCATTTACTAGTGGTCTAAAGCGCTATGCACGGTATTAATGTATAAAACCGTAAAATGGTGCGGATCTGCCCACTACAACTCCATTTAAGCGGCTCTAGATACGGTGCGGTTTTAACCCTTAAATCCACGATGTAGCAAATCTGCATCTTAGTTTATAATAAGGCACCTTACATTTGTAGAAACCGAGCAATTTGGCGGATTCAGTGCGCCTCAAGAACCCATTTTCATCTTTGACTTTCTTTAGTTTTCCTTCATCAGGCGAACGCTGGATTCTTGTAACGTTTCGTAATCGGCTTACCCTCCCCGTAATGGTAGGACTAACACTCTCCCCCTTAGGACTTACAAGCCAATGCCTAGGGCCAGAAGCCTGTCGGGGAGTCTACGGTGCGAAACCACAGAATGGAAAACCTGTTACGAGAGTTGGCCCGTATGAACATGAAGTGAATGATAAAAAATGTAAGCGAAATTAATGATTTGAAAGATGCTGATGGAGCAATTGGTGGAATGAGTGGCGGGGGAAACAGGAGGACCCGGAGAAAACCCGCCCAAATGCCTCTTATACCGCACTCAGTTTGTCACCTTTATTTTTGAAAAATGTTATGTGTTTCAACTACATGGTTTTCTCTATCTGTTCTGCAAACAACCTATTCTTACAAAATATTGTTCTTTTATCCGCATTACACTAATCAATATAAACATTATAGTCTTATTATGATACTTATATATATTACTATACATCATATTAGTTTCTTATAAGTGGAAGGTAAATAAGGGAATACACTAGGTTAAAGCCATGGTCAAACATCTTAAGAGTTGCTTGCTATAAAATGAGTATTGAAATTTGATTCATTTCCATGCCCAGGAGTAATAAAAGAAGATATGGAACGAAACATGAATTCCCATTTGACAAAAAGTTTAAGTAATTTTACTTTGAAAATATTGTCATGGGATATAATCCGAAATGGTTGCTTCTTCAAAAAAAAAAAAAAATGTGTGTGTTTTAACGAGATATAAATTTTTGTGTGGTAAGAGCTTCTATCTGTTATGTTTGCCAGTTATACAAAAGTCATCCAGAATGAAAAGGCCTTCAGAGACTGTTCCCAGAGAATTCAAGGCACACCTTTCATTTGCCATGAAAGTATCTTAAACACTTTAAATTTTAAAATCAAAATTTTCGAAAAATACATCTAAAGGGTAGTGTGGGGTGGTATACTTTGTTGAAAATATTTGTGTCACATTTTTAGATGATACTGAACTTAAATGCCAAATTTGGTGTTTAACGAACTTGTCGTTTTTCAGCTGTGCGCGCACACAGACACTCGGACCTTTTTGTAAAAATACTTTTTTGGCTTCAGGGATCCCAAAACATGTATTTCCGGTAAATTTGATGTATCAAATTCTTGGGAAGAATATAATATCTTCTTCGTCTTCAGGGTACGTGCAATGTACATACATGCTAGAGAAAGTAAAATTACCTAAGAACGCAATGAGAAACTTCTGATGTTTTCAATTCACATGATTTTCTCTACCTATTCTGCATCGAGCTATTGTTGTAAAAGCTTGTTCCTCTATCTGCTACTTACTAATCAAGGAAGGCATTAACAGAAACGGTCGTAATACTTACTTTCTTATAGCCTTGTAGGTATAAGGGAAATAGGGGAGCTAAAAGCGATATTCGAATATGTTAAAAGCTGGCCGCTATGTTATGACATTTTAAATTCGTTTTCTTTGAATGACCTGAAGTAAAAAAGGGATATCACGTTTGCACAGAGACATATTGGCTACCTCGCTCTCCTTCAAAATCTGTTCCAAGTTTTTGTGGCTGAGTATGCGCGTGTAATGTTACTCAGACTATTCGAGATAGAACTGCTTACTGTATGCGATACTTCTTATTTTTATCTGCTCTTCTTAGTGTATAGTACTGTGACAGTGCCGTATTCTGCAATGGTTCTCACGCTCGGCTTGGTAACCGAGTAATCGAAGTTGAAGACCTTGGAATGCGTAACAAACATAGAAGGTGCGACGCTGGGGATCAGAGACTTTGGAACTCGAGACATCTTGACTGTTATATAAGCGCCCAGTGGTTTTGATTTGGTTCCAGAAAGTTCTGTGACGTCATTTTTCTATAAAAGGAGGAAGCATTGAAAGCTGCGTGTGTGTGTGTGTGTGTGTGTGAATTGCACTGAGTAGTGAGCGAATGGAATGTTAATGCGCAACTGTCTACGCGGTGAAACGTTGAGTGAATTATTTGCAGCATTATTATGGAATTCAAAATCGGTTACAAATAAAGATATTTGTTACAGTACATAAATCGAGTAGGTACAGCATTCCACCCTAAAATTCAATACCAATATTTCACTATAAATACACGTTTTGGGGTCCCTGTATTATAAAAGAAATTTCCAGAAAAAGGTCCATGTGTTCGCGTATGTGTGTGTGCGTGTCCGTGAATATAACTTCAAAATAAGAAATCGAGTAAATACTAAACATGATGTTTAAGTTAAGTAACTTTGAAGGATGTAAAATGACAATTTTCTAAGAATATCCCATATCTCTATTCTTTACGTAAAAAAAAAAAAAAAACATTTTGATTTTCTCAAAAATAACCCTAACGATTGCAATTAAAATACTGAATATTAAAAAAACTCAAGTGACAAAAATGTATATTTTTAATTTTCTGGGAAAACTCCCTGAAGTCCCCTTCATTATGAATGCCTTATAATTGGTAAAGCGTAAGAGATAGACAAAAAGTTACCACATAAAAAGGTTGATCTCATAAAAGACACAATTTATGTTATGTACATTTTTGAATAATTCATTTACCAGATATTTAACATAAATTGTTTCAGTTTTAAGATACTTAAACTTTTTGAAAAGGGAATTTGTAATTTTTATTTTATTTTGTTTGTTATACTTTTGGCTGTACAAGAACTGAATCTATTGTTTCACATAGTGACAGCTTTTAAAAACTTGACTATTGCTTTAGCCTAGTATATTCCAACACTCCCCTTTTACGAAGAAGGAACTACAAGAAATAAGATAATTTTTCTAATGTTTATCTTGATTAGCGGGAACTAGATAGAAGAATAAGAATAGTTTGTTACAGAATAGGCTGAGAATGTCATGTGAATGAAGCATATAATATGTTTAAAACCTGCTGCCAAATTATTTACCAAGTCCTGTGACGTTACAGAAGCGAATCGTCGCCGTATGGAAGACTGCCGTTAAGCAAGTCAAACGTTTTGCTGTAATTTCATATATTTAGCAATAATATCGAAAGATTTTTCATACATTGTTTGGAGACACTATGAAATAAGAATTATAAGGGTATTGTGGGTGGACTCACAATGGAAACCTCTAGATCAATGAACGGCAACTTCATAAAGTACAGGGAAGGTAAATTAAATTGTCGCCGAGTTTTAAAAACATAACGGCACAACCTCGGATAGGTCCGCTATTATTTTATCTTCTCTATTATATACGTATTGTGATGTAGTAGGTAAAGTACATATAGTATTCCACCCAAAGGTTGGATACCGAGATTTCACCGGAAACATGTTTTCAGAGCTCCTGACTAAAAAAACAACACATTTTAAAGCAAAAATGCCATTTTTATGTTTGTGGGTTTGTGTGGGTGAGTGGCTGTGTATGTATGTGAGAAAGAGGGAGAAAGAGAGTGTGTATCTCTAGGAACAGCCTAACCCAAAACCGATTAAGTCCATTAAATACCAAACTTTGTTTTTAAGTTCAACATCTTCCAAGTTTTCGACATGAAGGTTTTCAAGAAAATCCTCCCACCCCTATAGCCCTCTAGCCATTACAAGGAACACTTTTAGAAATCTTTGATTTTCTCAACCATGGCCCAAATGATTTTGATTAAAATACAGTATGTTTTAAGATATTTTCGTGGTTAACCAAAGTTACACCTTGAATATTCTGTGAATAACCTGTGAAAACTTCGTCAGATTTACACCAAAAATGAAGGTCTCTTTATTACACACATTTTTTGTCATATTTTTTGTGGAGCTAGCCTTTGGTGATTTAAATGTTCAAAGTTTGCTATCTGGGAAGTCATCATTTGTTTATATCGTTTTTATTTTGTTTTTTACTCCTGATCATTAAAAGAGAACCCAATTCAATAGGATCATATGGCAATCACCTCTCAGAAGATTTCACTATCACATTAACCATTCCCTTTGTGCTTATATGTAAATAAAATAATAAAACTTATTTACGCTATTATTTATCTCAATTTGCCTGATACCGGTGGACAATTTACACTTCTGTAAGGATAGCTTGTTACAAAATAGTAGAGGTAATGTGAGAGTAACATCAGTTCTTATAAACGCAGCTCTTAACAATATTGTTGTGTATGTTTCAAAGAGCAAGGAACCATTTTTTGAGCAGTGTGTATTTTTATTTCTCGTGCTCTCTGCACCTCCCTTTGATAGCTCCACTTTTGCAATACACCCGTCTTTTATAGTTTTATATCCACAGGTTATGACTAAAACATGGCACTTGTACCTTTCAGATGGCCCATACTTTCTTCGGCAATGTTGAAGTGGAGGCAGACGCGCATCTCTCAAACAAAAACAAACACAATTTGAGCCTGAGTAAACTTCACGGATGAGCGCTTTGAAGAAATTTCGGTTTACGTGAAGTGGTGGCTCATCTTTGAGAGAAGGGAATGAAATGTTGCTATAGAAACTTTGTTAAATCTCTCCCTCTGTACAAAGCAAAACACTATTCGATGAGCTCAAATGTCTTTTTGTTGTAATCAAAATATATTATATACAAATACTCAGAAATTTAGTTTAAGCTATTTTCTTGACCTGTCTGGGCTTTTATGTTCTCTGCTTTCAATATTATATAAGGTTTAGGCTAATAAGACGTTCCGAGGCCAATTATTAAATTCATGTTAGTCATTCCCTCTTCTCCTAGTCTCTTTGATCCCTCCTTCCGTCCGGTCTATATAAAATATTCCTGCTACTTCACATTCAATAGGTCCCGAGTTCGAATTTTGGTTAGGGTGAGTTACCCGGAAAACGCTTACGAATATCAAGCACCTGTAAACTCTATGGGCTCATTGGAGCATCATTGGGGCGCCATTCTTATAAGTAGGACTCGGTCTGGGTTCATGAAATTACCAGATTGAGGTTAGGTGCACACAGAGTATAGCTATGACGAGAATAGGCGTGGTCTCTATAGCCCGTTTTGAAACGTGCTTATTTTTTTTTTTGGTAGTGTTTAATGCCCGTAACTACTTATGGCACAGCAAGCGGTGACACTGATGATGTATGAATGAAGATGGAGCACCGGTTGAATGCAATGGCGGGGGAAACCGGAGAACCCGGCGAAAATCCGCCCCAGCGCCGATTTGTCCACCACAAATCTCACATGCGGTCACTTGGGATCGAACCCGGGCCGTAAACGTGCTTCACTATCTAGTATTGCGCACTGCCTTGCCTCGTTTAGCAAGTTTTCTTTTTTCTCTCTCTTTTTTCTTTTTTACCTTTTCTCCTTATATTTTTATATTTATCCCTAGTTTTTGTTGTTTTATTTTTTGTTTCCTTTTTAGTTTCTCTACCCCATATGTACAATGTACCTATATAGAGAAAAAGAAGGTATTCTATTCCACCCAAAAATTCGATGTCGAGATTTCACCGGAGGGTTTGGGGTCCCCCGAGTCCGAAAAACCAGTGGAGGGCGGCTAGTTTTTAGAGCATACATAGAAAAAGTCATATGAATGTGATGCATCAGATATTTTTTTATTTCCTTTCTACTTTCTTCATCTTATACACTTTATTTATCATACTTTTATGTGATCTTTCAGGTCAGTGTTCAGCATTCTAAACTTACTAATTATCCCAAGTATGCAACCGGTCTGATCTATAAGCTCATTTACTAATTTCAATCATTGACATTGTTTTTCCAGGTGCTATTTTCATATCATACAAAATTTAGCATAGTCACAGAACCTTGTAGATTATCTTTTGATTCTGCCAATAAGAATATTGGGTTATCAGCGAACGGAATATTTGTTAATAACCGTATAATGTCATGCAGCTAAGCGTTACCTTCAGAGCTTGATAAATAGATAGGCTGGGCACGTCACGACGATAGACCACCACAGATTGGCACATAAAACAACAAGGGACCCCAGATACGGTCGCAGGAACATATGACGTCAGAAAAGAAGATGAGCACACGACCTGAAACTTTACTTTGGACCCGAATAGACTACACCAGCCAAGAGCTGACGCAGTGGAGTCTATGAATAGAAGCAGTAACAAAACAATGGAGATATTTTATGAAATGTCTAGCCAGCTTGCCCTTCAGAGATTATACGGGCCAATTATTTCCATACCGAAATAAAATGTAGCTTTTTTAATTATGGACGCTCTGTAACTGGTTTTCAGCGTCCTATTCCATACTGGGCATGAAAGACCGAGAGGCCTTTTGCTCAGAGGCATCTTTATCAGGCTTGAAGAGCCGTAAATCTACGACACGGGAATCACAGTTTACTTCCCTTCCGAAGAAAGCAATGCTAACTATTTTTATGTCCGAAAAAAATATATCGTTCTCCGTGGATTTGAACCGCAACCTTGGATATATGACGCTAGCATGGCAACTATTATACCACGGAGGGTGACATTCAATACCGAACGTTGATTATTAATGATCTAATACAAGCTTAAGTTACCGAACGGGATGGGACCACGATAAGGTGTGAGGTTCGATTTAGAGGGTCGGCTACATCTCAGACCATTATGGTTTTTACTTTCTCTACATGTACTATGTACATAGTGTATAGAGAAGGTATTGCATTCCACCCAAAATCGATACCGAGATTTCACAGGAAATACATGTTTTGGGTCACACAGAATCCAAGAAAAGCATTTTTAAAAAAGGTCCTCTGTGTGTGTGTGTGTGTGTGTGTGTGTGTGTGTGTGTGTGGTCAGCATTGCTCAAAAACGAAAACACCGTTGAATATCAAACTTGGCATTGAAGTTTGGTTTCTTCCAAGGATGCGACACGAAGATTTTCAAGAAAATCCCCCCACCCCAAACTACCCTTTACAAGGAACTATTTTCGAAAATCTTGATTTGCTCAAGAATGGCTATAAACATTTTGATTAAAATATCGTATATTACAGATATTTGCCTGACAAAAAATACGTATATCCTGCATTTTCTGGGAATAGCCTCTGAAGACTTATTTTATTCTGGATACATTTTACGGAATTTTGCATATGAGGCACACAAAAACTATCCGCACAAAAACTGTGGAGCACATTAAAACACACAATTTATGTTATATAATTCTTTTTCGTGGGGTTATCGTTTTTGAGATATTCCTTGTTTTTGGTTTCAGCTATAGAAACTCACTTTTCTCATACAGGAATTTGTCAATTTGTGTGCATACAAACAAGGGAACTTCAGTCACATAACAACCAGGTTTTTACTATCACTTTAACCTATGGTACTCCATTATTTCGCTTCTACTTATAAGGAAGCAAGTAATAAGACTGTTTCTGCTATTTTTTTCTCGATCAGCATGAAGTAAATAGAGGCATAAGATTTCTAATAATAATTTGTTGCAGAGATGTAGGGAAAGTCATTGAATGGAACACATCAGAATTGTTGTACATTTCACCTAGCTGTCAAGGTAAATGTCGGTGTATTATTCTCTACTTCGCTTCTCCTTTACCTACTTCCTCTTCTTTAATTTACATTTCATGGTCCAAGTGTGCTTTCAGGTCCTGTAGTGTCCAACAGATGGCACAATTATTTTCGTTATGAAGGGACTTCTTCCCTGGAACACCAAAATGAGTGGCTTTGGATTGCTCTCTAATAGTGCACCAGTGTTCGAAATACAACTTCTGTAGAGTTCTAACTATATCTAGAAGACTACTGTGTGTCTCTGAAGGCCTGTCTGCCTGCTGCTTAATATCTCCTAAGACTACTTCATGTCATCCTTGCCTCCCGAGAAATGTAGCCACAATCGGTGCATTAGCTGCAGAGTGAGAGAAATATCCCCATCCGTTCCAATATCCAACAGAAGTTTCATTATATAAGTTTGGAGGCTCAACTAAATTACTTTAGTGAAAATGTACACAATTGGAATATAGTTAATGCGATAAAATGCTATTTTTCTTGTAATTGTTACCGCTAAAATGTGAAATCAGTTAAAACCGAAGAAACTACGAAATACTGATTTTAAAAAGTGTAATACAGTTACGTTTACAAATAATTTATTACCAACAAGAATTTTAGGAAATTATATAACAATTTATGCTGTTTCTCTGACAACTGCTTAGGAATTGTTGTTGAAACAAAAATATTTTTACAATGCACTATTATATTATGGTGCATAAACATTACTTCTATGTTACACAACCCAAAATTATTATCTTTTGCAACAGGGCATGTTTATGACACTTAGTTACAGACATATTTTTTGAGTAGTCACGACGGATGTTCTAACCGACCATCCTAATCCTTGAACCTCCTTTTAACCCAGTAAGTCATATCAGAAGATTATGAATGCAACTTGTGCAACGATGTTCAAATAAACCAGGGGTTTATTAAAGTTACCCGATAGTCACCTTTTTAAGATATGATCCTGGTAACTCACTCTAACCAACATTCAAAATCACAACTTCTTTAAATTGAGACATATATACGTTACCCCACAAAGAAGTAGACAAAACTAATACTTCTTAATCATTACATAAACTTTTAATTTATTAAACAACAAAATAATTAATTAGATCGTTATTTCATTTTACTCATTACTCCCCTCACAAACCGATCCGAACTCCCCTCATAAAACGATCCAACATTCTTAAGACAGTAAGACATTCTTAAATTGTTTATGTCGCATTTTTGGAAAATGCTAGACCATAATCCCCATGATTTTGGTATTTAACTGACATTTTGATTTTGGCACACACTTTTCTACTTAAATGCATCCTTTTCGATTGAGGGTCCTCAAAATATGTCGAAGTTTTGAGTGAAATGCTTTGTACAAACAATTTAAGTATATTGTTTTTGTTCCACGATACAATCTGATATATCAATAGCTTCACAATAAACGGCACAGGAGGAAGACTATGCAGCACTTGTTAGAAAGTTACTCAAGCAGATGAATTCTGTTTGACAAAGGCCCGTGTGTTACAGAACCTCGTATAACACAGTACAAAAACAAACTAATAATATGATTACGGTGGAAATGCAGGAGGAACGTAAAGTAATTTCGGCAGCGAAAGTATTACTGAAGCAGCTTCTAAATGGAGTACACTAAAAGCGGTGCTGTTTCACAGAAAAACATACGCTGGTAATGTACTAGTGCCCATCCTCCAAATAGAAAGAAACAAAGGCAGAAGACAAAATATAAAGCTTATTTCTCAAAAACATTTTCCAATTCACTTATAAATTAGTTATGAAGGATGTCGCCTCTTTTAAAGTCTTATATTTATATTATTATACTGAGAATATGGTATATAATATATATATTTCGTGACTGCGTTTTTGAAAAAAATAAAGAGAAAAGTTTAAGATGTTTAGAAAGAATAAGAATAACTCAAGAAACTCTACAGACAAATTAGACAAAATATTGGAATTGGACATACATATCTCAGAGCACTGCGGTAGGAGAAATGAAGAGATTGGGCAAATATAAACAAGACTGCAGTTCGATCAAGCTCAGAAACTATCAGAGTAGAGAGGAAATATCTCTTTTCCCCTTTCCCTCTTTCTGTTCACTGTCTCGAACAACTCATTTTGTAGATATAAGCTACCAATAATTATTATTTAAAATCTGTTAATTAGCAGAACAATGTTATTAAAGGTTAATGTCCTGAAAAATATAGAACCATGCATTTGCAACTAAAGAAGAACTGATGAGCTACATCTTCCTGTTACCAATCACAATGAGCGCGATCCGCTTCCCAGCTCCGCCGATAAGCAAGAAGGCTAAAACGAAAGTCGCTTAGCCAGTCCGCCACTTAGCGATTTTAACTTGAGATGACCCTTTGAGTTCCGCAACTCTTAGCAAACGAAGGGGTATCTGTACTCATCAAGTACGGGGTAGTAAAATCACCTAACGTTTAAACCCTCAAGGAGAAAAGTAAGCAAGATATCAGTGAAGTGCTTTCAACAGAATTTTACATCTTGAATAACAACTTGCACGCGGCAACAAATAGGAGTGTTCTACACGCAGACCTAAAGAAGAATGCGTTATGGAAAAGGAAGAGCCAGGAAACTTTGGAAAGACAGAACGAAGTAAGAACTATGCTGACATTAATGAAAAATAACTAAATTGGCTGGAATATTGAATGAGAAAAAATCTGATGTGTACCATTCACATGACTTTCTCTGTATCCCTGCAACAAATTATTCTTAAAAAACTTATACTTCTATTAACTTCATGCTAATCAGTAAAACATTAGTAGAAATAGCCATATTACTTACTTCCTTGAAAGTAGAGGTGAAATAAGGGAGTACCATAGGATAAAATGATAATCAAAAGCTGGTTGCTATGTCACTGAAGTTCCTTTGTTTGTATGGGAAGCAGTTGACAAATTCCTGTATGAGAAATGTATAAGTTTTTCATAGCAGAAACCAAAAATAAGGAATGTCACAAAAACGACAAACTCCACGAAAAAAATGTATATAACATAAATTGTGTGTTTTAACGTGCTCTACATTTTTTGTGCAGTAAGTTTTTGTCCATCTCTTACGGTTTAGCAGTTATTCAAAATTCCGTAAAATTCATCCAGAATAAACTACTCTTCAGAGAATATTCCCAGAAAATTCAAGACATACATTTTATTTGACAGGTAAATATCTTTAATATACGAAATTTTAATCAAAATTGTTAGAGCCATGTTTGAGAAAATCAATATTTTCGAAAAAAGTTCCATGTAAAGGGTAGTTTGGGGTGGGGGGATTTTTCTCAAAATCTTCGTGTCGCATCCCTGGAAGATACTAAACTTAAATACTAAGTTTGGTATTTTACCTATTTTTCGTTTTTAAGTAATCGTGTTCACAGACACACGGACACACACACACACACACACACACACACGGACCTTCTTCCGAAAATGCTTTTTTTAGATAAAGGGGACCCTAAAACATAGTTCCGGTGAAATCTCGGTATCGAATTTTTTGGTGGAGTGCAATACATTCTCTATACACTATGTACATAGTGCCTATAGAGAAAGTAAAAATTGCTTGCTTAGGAGTGTTCCTAAAAGAATGACAAACGGGGAGAATTACTCAAATGAAATATGTATTTAATCATAAAAGGCCAACACTTACGATGAAAAAATAAAAACAAAGTATATTTACATAAGAAATGTCAAATAATTAACTTTTTCGTCGTATTGCGAGCATACTTAACAGCTATTTTACGTTTGGTATGTTTTGTTCTGCTTCAATAGTTGTACAATATGGTATAATAGATAAGGGTACTTTCTATATCACTACCATAATGCCTTTAACGTTAATAAAAGGAAGACATATTCAAACATGTCTGAAGAAAGTTATTAATTACCCAACATAACTCCTGTTCTGTGAATTCATTTGCTCAACATCTACAAAATGATTATAAACATTCACTTAAAATATGCACAAAACTAAATTTCCTTAAAATTGCATTAATTACAAAACTAATCTATATAATTAGATGTCCTTGTTTGAACCTAAATGTTTAAAGCAACAGCATAATCGCAGTCGTAATTTTGGTTCAAGCTTATACAACAGAATCATAAAAAATCTGATGTGTTCCATTCATATGACTTTCTCTACATCTCTGCAAACATTATTGTTAAAAAGCTTATGCTTCTATTTACTTCATGCTAATCGGGGGAAAAAAAAACTAGCATAAATAGTCTTATTACTTGCTTCCTTGTAAGTAGAAGCGAAATAAGGGAGTACCATAGGTTAAAGTGATAGTCAAAAGCTTGTTGCTATGTGACTGAAGTCCCTTTGTTTGTAGGACAGGAGTTTCAAATTCCGTTATGAGAAAAGTATGTTTTTCATAGCTGAAACCAAAAACAAGGAATATCTCAAAAACAATCAACCCCACGAAAAAATGCATACAACATAAATTGTGTCTTTTAAAGTGCTCTACATTTGATGTTGGTAAGTTTTTGAAAATTCTCTTACGGTTTAGCAGTTTTGCAAAATTCCGTAAAATTGACCCAGAATAAAGTAGTCTTCAAAGGCTATCCCAGAAAATTAAAAATATACATTTTATTTGGCAGGTAAATGTTTTTAATATACGATATTTTACGGAAAATCGTTAGCCATTTTTAGAGCATCATTTTCGAAATAAGTTCCATGTAAAGGGTAGTTTGGGCTGGGGGGATTTTCTTGAAAATGTTCGTGTCGCATCCTTGGAAGATGCTAAACTTAAATACCAAGTTTGGTATTTTACCGACTTTTCGTTTTTGAGTTACCGTGTTCACAGACACATGGACACACACACGGACCTTTTTCTGAAAATATTTTTTTTTTGGATTATAGGGGACCCTAAAACATATTTTTCCTGTGAAATCTCGGTATCGAATTTTTTGGTGGAGCGTAATACCTTCTCAGTACACTATGTACACAGTGCGTATAGAGAAAGTAAAAATGTTCAAATTTGCCCCACTCCAGTTTCTTTAATTTAAAAATCAGATGTCATACATCATGACTTCCTCTACATCTCTGTAAAACTATTGTTAAAAAGTTTATTCTGCTATCTACTTCTGTTAATTTAAATAAACATTACGAGAAGTTGTCCTATTACTTGATTTCTTGTGACTAAAAGGGAAATAAGGGGGTACACCAGGCTAAAGCGATAGTCAAATCTTTTAAAATCTGGTTGCCATATAGTTAAAATCCATTTCATTGCATAACCAGCAGCTAACAAATTCCCGTATTAGAAAATATCACTACTTTAAAATTGAAACCAAAATCAAGGAATATCTCAAAAATGGTCAACTCTGCGAAAAAAATGTATATGACATAAATTATTCATTTTAACAATCTCTACATTTTTTGTTAAGTAATGGTTTGTCTTATGTTTACCATTTGTGCAAGATTCCGAAAAATTCATCCAGAATAAAGTTGTCTTCACAGGCTATTCCCAGAAAATTCAAGATATACAGTTTGTCTTCTAAATATCATTAATATATGAATATTTTAATCATAATCGTTAAGGCTGTTTTTGAGAAAATCAAAACCTTTGAACATTTTTCCATGTAAAGGGTGGTTGGGGATGGGGGTATTTTCTTAAAAAATCTTTGTGTCGCCTCCTTGAAAGATAGTACACTTAAATACCAAGTTTGGTGTTTAACGGACTTTTCGCTTCTAGCTACGCTGCCCACAGACAGACAGTCATACGGACATTATTTTTCTAAAAATGTTTTTTTTTTTTTTTTGGACTTAGGTGGTCTCAAACATAATTATATTTCCGATGAAATCTTGTTATCGAATTTTTGGGTGCATTACAATACTTTGTACAGAAGTACAAAGGTTTATAACCCACATAAAAAATCAAGAAGAGGACGATATGCCTAATAATGGTTAATTATGTAGCACGAAATTAAATGACGACCGGGGTTCAATCCCAAGCGACCACATGTGAGATTTGCGGTGAACAAAGCGGCGCTGGGGCGGGTTTTCTCCGGGTACTCCGGTTTCCCCCTCCATCCCATTCCACCGGTGCTCCATCATCATTCATGTATCATCAGTGTCACCACCTGTGGTGCCATAAGTAGTTAAAGCGGGGTTAAACCTACAAAAAAAAAAAATTAAAGTACCTGTAAAATTCTATCTCGCAGTTAGGGTGACTGTTATCACAAAATAAATTTGATAACTCCTTGTGGTTTACAGGAAAAAAATTGAATAATTAAGTTTAAAGCTATATAGACATGTTGATGTGTTACCTCGGTTGATCAGCATAGCGGCCAAAAGCCAAAGATCGATGATTCAAATCGAGGCGATGTCATCTAATTACTTTCTCTACACGTACTATGTAGAGAATGTATTGCATTCTCACCAAATATTTGATACCGAGACTTCATAGGAAATACAAATTTTGGATGCCCCTGAATCCAAAAAAAAGCATTTTCAGAAAAAGCTCCGTGTGTCTGTGTGTTTGTATCTGTGAACAGTATAGCTCAGAAACGAAACCGTTAAATACCAAACTTGGTATTTAAGTTTATCTTCCACGGATGCGACACTAAGATTTTCAAGAAAATCTCCCCACCTCAACTACCTTATACATGGCAAAATTTCGAAATTTTATTTTTTTAAAAAATGGCTCTAACGATTTTGATTAAAGTCTCTTATATTTAAGGTATTTACATGACAGATAAAATGTATATCTTGAATTTTCTGGTAATAGCCTCTGAAGAGATATTTATTTGGGAGAATTTTGCGAAAGTCTGCATAACGGGTAAACTGTAAGAGATTGACACAAACTTATTACGAAAAAAAAAGTAGATTACGATAAAACACACAATTTATGCCCTGCATTTTTTTCGTGAATTTTGGAGATAATCCCTGTTATTGATTTCAGCTTAAAAATACTTAAACTTTTCTCACACGGGAACCTGTCAACTCGTGGCCACGCAAAGAAACGAATTTCAATCCCATAGCAACCACATTTTAAAACATTTGCTTGTCTGTTTAGCCTAGGTATTCGCTTATCTTCCTTCTACTTATAAAGGAAGTAAGTAATAAGATAGTTTAAATTAGAAAAGGCAAATTAAACAGTAGAATAAGCTTATTAACAATAATGTGTTACATCTGCCCACATGTTCGAGTGGTCAGCGAGCTGACTTCTCACCCGGAAGTTCCGGGTTCGATTCCCGGCTGGTGCGGGGAATTTTTCTTTAGCTAGAATTATTCCTTATCCCCCACAGAGACTGGAAGTATTGTGTTTGAGGAAAAAAATAAAATAAACCAAACGTAAAAGAACGAATTGTTTCAAGTACAAAGCCCCCGATATGACCTTAAATGTAAAGGAGGCTAAATAAATAAAACAATAAAAAAATAAAGTACAGAGATTTAGAGAAAGTCGTGTGAATGGAGCACATCTGACTTTTTTAAACTTATTTTCTGCTTTACCTATTTCATATATTGATAAATATTGCAGCAAGAGTTAATAACTGATGGTTTCAGAGGACTCTACATATATATCATGCCGTTTCGACGTTTGTATTTTTATCACAATAGTCGGAAATATTGCAGCCAGTACTCAATTAATTTCATTCCGCTGTTTGTTTACTTTACAAATTGCTGACCAAGAGAAACATATGACGAGCACCCAGGCGAGTGTTCTAACAACTTTGCATATCTGTGGCCGGCGTTACTTACAATGTTTGTGTACGGTATTTTAGCATATTATGATATCTTGTGTTTGTTTCCGGGTATGAATATTTCAGTGTCGCAGCCGGGGCTGCACACTGTGGAGGGGATGATAACATGAATTATTCCTGAGGTGTACAATTCCTTGCCCTCTAGACCACACTTTCCCTCGCGCTATGTGTAATAGAATTTGTAAACGCGTAAGCAATTAAATAGAGACCTATATTACATACTATTATATGTACATGAATCGCAAACAAAGAGTGATTAGTAGTAAGCTTTCACGGTCTGAGTCCAAAGTATAACTAGAAGATTTGTCTGAGCTGAGATGCCGTGGTCTGCTGGAGTTTTCAGGTCCAGACGTTTCGATCACGTCTGCAGTGAACATCTTCATTGGCGTGGCCTAAGTCTTCTTGGTGACGGTTTGGTCGCAACTGACTCGTTGACTAAAATAGGACTGAAACTCATTAATAAGAGAGAAAAGTCAGGTTGATGAAGTTTATTTATTTATTGAAACAATAACAACAACTCCCCATATTTATGGGTTGCCAACAAGGATAGAGTAAAGCAGACACATTATAAATTAACTATCTAAAATAACGAAAAAAAAAACTTGAAACTCTTCTATAAAAATAACGAAATATCGACAGTTTTCATTGTATTGCAATCGAAAAGGAAACTAAAAGCAGCAAAAGGATTATTAAATATAAATAATATAAAATTAACATGAAATAATAATTTATATCAAAGACATATAGAACGAGGAAATACTTAAGATGGTTATTACACAAATGATTTCGAAGAAGAGAAAGTGAAACTCTTATTGCAGATATGGCAATTTCTTTTATTTTTCCCTTCTTCAGTCCAAACTTCTTCCAGGTTTTGAAAAAATGTAAAGGAATGGTGTCCCGAGCTCCGCCCATCAAACCTCTATAATATTCAGATCGTATTTTGCCTCGAAGTATGGGATTGTGGATGTGTAAAGATCTCTTTTCTCTTTGTCCACGTCCTCTGGTTGTCCTAACGGTAGGGTAAGAGTGAGACACTCAATGCCATATCCGGGATTTGAATCACCGATCTCCTGGTTTTCACCCAGTTTCTCTAACCGCTGAGCTACCATGGCAACATGCCAACACGGCATTAAATGTCCCAACTAACTCCCGGCTATTGAGTTTTTCAGTCGGAGTCTACCCTCCAACTCCTGCCCCACACACGGCTAATGTGAAAGAAAGAAATGATATTCAGGATGCTGTCCTTGTCATTATGCTGTAAGTCCTTTTAATTCACATTAATTTTGATTATATGAGAATTAAAAAGTTTAAATGTCACAGTTTTATAACACCCTCCTAAAGAAAGCAGCAGTTTAAGTTACTGCTGAATATTTTCCTTCTGAAAATTGTCGACATATCGCTTCTATCCCTTTTTACACAGTGTTGTGATAACTTAACGGATCTAATGCTTTTATTTATCATCTCCCCTTCCCTGACTGTCCGCAGAATTCTTGAAGTGTTCAAATAGTAAGTAACTGTTAACGTTTGAAAGAATTATCAAAATGTTCGAGTACTGCTTTATGCAATCACAGTGGTTTAAATTTTATACCCTTGTGCTTCACTTTGGCCCCATGTTTAATAACAGTGTCTACTCATAACGTAGTCTGCCCATATTGTGAAAAATCCTAACAACAATGATAACGGTATGCTTATGAACTCTAGTCAAATAGTCGCAAATTTTAGTCATAAAATTCAACATTTTGAAATGACACACAGTCTGTAAACGCAATGTTTATTCACAGAGTTGGAAAATGCATTAAGGTAGAAGGGCATCTTTTTGAAAATTTATTACACTAAGCTACGATGCGTATTAAATACTATTGTACAACACCCGTGCAGTGGTGATACTTTGTGTATCTGCTTTTTATGAATGTTTAATTGTCTGCACTGGCAAAAGAACCTTGTACAAGAAAATAATTTAAACAAAAGCTATTATTTTTTTATGAGAAATAAGGAAACAAAATAAAATATGTTGGTTCCCATTTAAGAAGCGTACCTTGACCCTCAAATTACCATCCAAACCATCTCCAATTAAAACACAACAAATTTACTTTCCCCCATTACATCAAGCAACTTTTATTCAAGATATTTCTTTCTACAACGCTTAATTTTGGAGATACTCTACAGTCTGAAGTTAAATAGTGCACCCTGTGTGTATGATTTTCTTTATTTTTTATAGTGTTTAACTCCCGGTTTTACTACTTGGGGTGCCCAAGTGATGACAGTGATGATATATGGAAATAAGATGGAGCACCTGTGGAATGTAATGGCGGAGGAAACCGAAGAACCCGCCCCTGCGCCGCTTTGTCCACCTCAAATTTCACTTGCGGTCGTGTGTGTGCATATATAATATATTTTTAATCTGTCTGGCATCTGGGTAGTGACGTCATGGAGTTTACTAGAGCGCCTTTGGTTTAAAACCTGACCGCTCGTCCGTGTTGTGTATCAGAACCAATGTCGATTCTGCCCTTTAGCTATTGCACTGCTATTAAGTATCCATAAGCCCTTTTAATTATGAAGATGCGATGTAGGTAGGCAGTAATTTAGCTAAATCCACTCTTTCGTTTTCTGCTATGCCTTGGTGATAAGATATCCATACAAAGATTACATCATTTCCCTGGTTACATATATTTCTGTAGATAACTTGCATTTTTTGCATAACTACTACATCTGTCAAGTGGTTATTTAGTCCTTGGAGGTTCTCAGGTATTAATTACTATGCAAATATGAGAATTTTCTATAATTTGGACACAGTTTTTTCTCTTCAGGGGTGTGTTAAGAATTCACAGAGGCATTCATACAAATTACAGAGGACTGCTCAGAAGTTTCCCTCTAGCGGGCCCGAAGAAAACTCGATCCCGTACTGGAGGTATGAAAAGTTGCCATCTGGTAGGGTCAATAAGAAATTTCAATGCACAAGCCATCTATCCAACACCGATCGCTATACATTCCTGAATCAAGTTCAACACAAAAGAGGAAATAAAATGACAGAAAATGGGAGACAGTACAGTAATATATATGTACAGCATCCTGGCATACATGAATAGTTTCCTATACCAGTATGTATTCTGGAAATATAACACATTATTTGCCACATTTATTTTTATTATTTTCACTGCCAGAGAGAGTTCATGTCATGTAATGTCTATTATTGAACATGTTTGTTTCGTTGAGCTTTAATGAATTACTGCAACCGAACAATTCTTTAATTCTGATATTTTATTAATTGATTACATAGGGAGCGGTAAGCCCATCAGTCGGAATATGGAACAGGCTTGATGTCATTCAGGTCTCAATCGTCTGTTTCCATTGATGAATTCAATGAATCAGAGTATTTGGATTAATTTCGCACTCGAGATCATTTTTAGTGGCAATACAAAATTTTCTAGTTCTTAAGCTCTTGTTTCTAACACTATTATTCAGTAAACATAGACATGCCTATGAACTCTGAAGTTAATCTCGCATCTACCGCGAGAAAAGTGTGTTCTTGACAGAATTTGAAAAACAGATTTAGTACAATTCTCTGTCTTCTTTCCGCTTTTTAATGCTTTTCCGCGTTTATATTTCTCCACAATAGTCAGGATTACTCTGAGCCATGACATTATCGAAAGCAGCAACGCACTAATCAGGTAGCAAGGAATAAACCTACTGTTTAAACGAAAACCGGAATTATTAGCGCATGCGCAGAGCATAAATCCTCTGCTGTAACGGTTCAGTTACTTATGGATGATTCCGAACAAATACATAATTTTTTATGTTTTTTTTTTTTTTTTTTCAAATTTCTCTGCACAAGAACAACCCTAGAAAGTTACGACCAGAACCGAACTGTGTTATATAGAGGGAATAGACAACATTTTAAACGCCCACCAGCCAATGAGACACTCCATAGTCACGTGGCTTAGTTTACATCTTCTTTGAAGTTAAAGTGAAATGATAATAATATACCCTCCCTGGTATATTCAGGATAATTTTATTGACGTGCTCGCATGCAATGCATGCCAGAAATGTAGCTTTCATATATTAACCGGTGGTGTGTGGGACCCAATAATGCAAGATTGTACGAAACACACAACAGGACGTTTTCCATAAGTGGGTATAAAGCGTCCGAGCGGGGAGCTGCACATATCCTTCCAGCCATTCTACGCTGGGGATCGAATGCAAAAATGCATTTTTGTCCTGCATGGAAAAAGAATCTAATGTGTATCATTCACATGACTTTCTCTACATCTCTGCAACAAATTATTGTTAAAAAGCTTATACTTCTATTTACTTCCTGCTACTCGAGAACAAATTAGCAGAAATAGTCTTATTACTTGTTTCCTTGTAAGTAGAAGCGAAATAAGGGAGGACTAGAGGTTAAAGTGATAGTCAATAGCTGGTTGCTATGTGACTGAAGTTCCTTTGTTTATATGGACAAGAGTTGACAAATTCCTATATGAGAAAAGTAAGTTTTTCATAGCTGAAACGAAAAGCAATGAATATCTAAAAAACGACCAACTCCCAAAAAAATGTATGTAACATAAATTGTGTGTTTTAACGTGCTTTACATTTCTTCTGCAGTAAGTTTTATCTAAGTCTTACGATTTAGCAGTTATGCAAAATTCCGTAAAATTCGTCCAGACTAAAGTAGTCTCCAGAGACTATTACCAAAAAATTCAAGATATACATTTTGTTTGTCGGGTAAATATCTTAAATATATGATATTTTAATCAAAATCGTTACAGCCATTTTTTCGAAAATCAAAAATTTCTAAAACAGTTCCATGTAAAGGGTAGTTTGGGGTGGGGGGATTTTTCTCAAAATCTTCGTTTCGCATCCCTAAAAGATGCTAAACTTAAATACCAAGTTTGGTATTTTATCGACTTTTCGTTTTTGAGTTATCGTGTTCACAGACACACGGACACACACACGGACCTTTTTCTGAAAATACTTTTTTTTTGTTACAGGGGACCATAAAACATATTTCCGGTGAAATCTCGGTATCGAATTTTTTGGTGCAGTGTAATACCTTCTCTATACACTATGTAAATAGTACGTGTAGAGAAAGTAAAAATATACACTTCGTAATTCTATTGCTTCCAATTATAATAATCAGAACACATTGATTATTCTCCCCAACTCAGCGTTGTACTCCTGTATTAATTCCATAAGTATGTACCGTATCTACGTATATACAGTAATTGGAGAGACACAGCAGTGACCCGATAACTCAGGAGTGATAAGGACGGAAGCGACCTCGATGGGGCAATAGTTACAAGCATCTCCAGGTTAATGACGTCTCACCTAGGCATCACCGCCCAAACGTGGAAATGCATTGTAGATCATCCAGCATTAGCACAGCCAATCAGGAAAACAACGAGAAGCCCATCGTCAGGACAGCCAATGGGTATGATTCCCGGGACCCCCAAGATTGCAAGTCTCACCCGTCGACACGGAGCTGTACCATAAACCAGACAGACAATATTCGTTGCTCGTAGCGGTACGAAACCTCCTTTTTGGTATTGTTAAAAATAATCATACCAAGAACAAAATTTTAATTGCGGAATATCCTAAAAAAATCTGATGTGCACCATTCATATGACTTTCTCTATATCCCTGCAACAAATTATTCTTAAAAAGCTTATACTTCTATTTACTTTATGCTAATCAGAAAAAATGAGCAGAAATAGTCTTATTACTTGCTTCCTTGTAAGTAGAAACGAAATAAGGGACTATAATAGGTTAAAATGATAGTCAAAAGCTGGTTACTATGTCAATGAAGTTCCTTTGCTTATATGGATAGGAGATGACAAGTTCTTGTATGAGAAAAGTATAAGTTTTTATAACAGAAACCAAAAATAAGGAATGTCTCAAAAACGACGAACTCACGAAAAATATGTATATAACATAAATTGTGCGTTTTAACGTGCTCTACATTTTTTGTCCAGTAAGCTTTTGCCCATCTATTACGGTTTAGCACTTATTAAAAATTCAGTAAAATTCATCCAGAGTAAACTACTCTTCAGATGCCATTCCCAGAAAATTCAAGATATATATTTTATTTGTCAGGTAAATATCCTTAGTATACGAAATTTTAATCAAAATCGTTAGATCCATTTTTGAGAAAATCAAAATTTTAGAAAAAAGTTCCATGTAAAGGGTAGTTTGGGGTGGGGGATTTTTCTCAAAATTTTCGTGTCGCATCCCTGGAAGATACTAAACTTAAATACCAAGTTTGGTATTTTAGCTACTTTTCGTTTTTGAGTTATCCTGTTCTCAGACACACGGACACACTGACACACTGACACACGGACACACACACACACACACACACGCAGGCACGGAAATTTTTGTGAAAATGATTTTTTTGGATATTGGGGACCCTAAAACATATATTTCGGTGAAATCTCGGTATCGAATTTTTGGGTGGAGTGCAATACCTTCTCTATACACTATGTACATAGTGCCCATAGAGAAAGTAATAACGATGTATATGAAGGGATCCAATTTAAAGCACACAGTCAGTTAAACTGTTTGCTGATACATATTTGACCAAGTAATTTCTTTTGCTTCTTTGGCTTAGAACTGTATATTCCAGTCAAAGAAGCACCAGACCGAGAAGGCTGCGGTTGCATGAAAATGAAGTTTTTTAATCATTCATAAGAAGTTTTACTTGGAACATCTGTACTAAGTACGGCGTTCGAGTATTTAATAGGGGAAGTAAAACTTTAAGAGCTCCCTCGAGTGTATTCTGACCATCACATCAAATATTGATGAAGCTCAGCCCCGAGATATCTTCTGGGGGATGTACGCCCCTCCACTCCCGCTGGTTTCCACAACTTTCACTAGAGGGAGTACAGAAACCGCCATGCTAGTTCAGCTGTTTGGGAACGTTTCATTTCACACTTCATCTAATGTGGCAAGGTGTTTCGCTCCACTAAGCATCGAAACCAGGCTCGATCTTCGCCCTGACAGGTCGAGTTTCTTTGCTAACACCAAGTTTTTACTTTCTCTACCAAAGCGATTTTAAGGGGTAACTTTGTTACACGCCTCAAGCTTTTTAACTGCAATGTAGTTAATTTCTTAATATATGATTTCCACTCTAACCACAGCCGTGGCCAAAGCTTAGTTCTAATTTAAAGAGGTGATACTTGTGGAGGCGTGGTACAATAAAATTAAAGTTTCGGTGCAGGTAGGTAGAGTTTGTCTCTTTCGTTCATCTCCCTATCTTATATATCTAATTTAATTTAAGGTTCAGTGTTTATAACATGCTTCATTATCATGGGGGAAATAAACGAAAATATCGTAATTATAAAAATCTGATGTGTTCCATTCACATGAATTTCTCTACATCTCTGCAACAAATTATTGTTAAAAAGTGCCTCTATTTCTGTTATGGACAGGAGTTGACAAATTCCTGTATGAGAAAAGTATAGTTTTTCACAGCTGAAACCAAAAACAATAAATATCTAAAAAACAATGAACTCCACGAAAAAAATGTATAGAACAAAAATTGTGTGTCTTAACGTGCTCTACATTTTTTGAATCGTAAGTTTCTGTCCATCTCTTATAGTTTAGCAGTTATGCAAAATTTCGTAAAATTCATCCAGAATAAAGTAGTCTTCAGAGGCTATTCCCAGAAAATTCAAGAATATACATTTTATTTGTTAGGTAAATATCTTTAATATACTAAATTTTAATCAAAATCGTTAGTCATTTTTAAGAATGTCAAACTTTCCGAAAAACGTTCCATGTAAGGGGTAGTTTGGAGTGGAAGGATTTTTCTCAAACTCTTCGTGTCGCATCCCCGGAAGATACTAAACTTAAATACCAAGTTTGGTATTTTACCGAGTTTTTGTTTTTGAGTTATCGTATTCATAGCCACACGGACACACTGACACATGCACACACGGACTTTTTTATGAAAATGCTTTTTTTGGACACAGGGGACCCTAAAACATACAGTTCCGGTGAAATCTCAGTATCGAATTTTTGGGTGGAGTGCAATACCTTTTCTTTACGCTATGTACATAGTAGGTGTAGAGAAAGTAAAAATACATAAATGTATTTAAAAATCTTATTTGCCTTCTTTGTAGCAACAGGATTTCATGGTCTTCATGCTATTATTATTTGGTTTGTAAAGAACATATAAATCATTTGGTATCTAATTACATATTGTATTGAAAATCTAACATTTTATTTAAACTATTTAAATGTGTTTTAACTCAAGTTAGATTTTATTTTGCTATTTATTTATTAGCCTGCTCAATGTCTTATGAGTTAAGGTCTCCAACCTGCTGATAGCATAGTTAAAAATACTCAGTAGTGCAGCGGATCCTAAAGAGCACATTTCACCGTCCTACACAATACACAATGTTATATTAAATTATTTTATATAAACTTTTTAAAGCTGTTTCTTAAGTGTCTTTCTCTGTCCCTTCTGCATCATGCATAATTTATATTACAATTTTAAGAGTTGTTTCCATACTTTTCTGGCTCTTGCACACCTGGACGACAGATGTCGCACTTTCTGCTTAAAGAAATCCGTCCATGTGGTCGTCTGCTAGCTTACGCATCTTTTATCTTTTCTGATATCCCACATTGTTGTTGTATGTATTTATTTATTTCTCTGCAAGTGGGTATCACCCGGTGGCAGAGTTGTATATGTATACAAGATATATAAACAATAAATCACAGCTGCCAGTTTATGGCTTTGTAAGCTAGATATAGTAGTTATTTACACAAATATAAAAACATTAATTTTTCTCTCAATTCAGATTAATTAATTTCATAATTAGAATCACCAACCAATTTAACATTTGTATTTACAACAATATGAAATCACAAGCATTTCATTTAAGGAATATTTACAAAAATTATCCAACATTAAAATCAAGATTTTTCCTAAATTTCTTCAGAGACAGGGGACAACCCCGAAGGGCTGCTCCAGGCAATTCATTCCAGTCTTTTGTGGTTCTATTTACAAAGGAGAACTTTCCCACGTCAGTTCTGTATCTTCTACCCTTAATTTTGAACGGATGATCGTTTCGTGCATAGTAAGTTGGGTTTTCCAGTTTGTCAGTAACGTCCTCCCATGCGTTTAAGCCAGCGTAAGCTTTAAATAAAGCGCACAACCTCTGTTTCTCACGCCTAACTTTCAACGGCTCCCATTTTATCTCCTCAGCGTTGGATGCCCAAAATATTTACTCCTTTTTATGAATTTTATAGCACTTTTCTGGATCTTTTCTAACGAATCAATTTGATTTACTCTATACGGGTCCCAACAAGTTACTCAAAATTCCATGACCGGCCGCACTAAGAACTTGTACGCGATTTCCCTGGACTTTGCACTCCCCTTTTTTAAAATCCTCATTAAGAAGTGCAGTGTTTTCCACGCTTTCTTAGATACCGAATTTACCTGCTCGTCCCATCCAGCGTTACTCGCCAAGTAAACTCCCAAGTATTTGCAGCTATCCACCTGTGGAATTTTTTCCCCACCCATGTGATAGTTTTGCAGAATTTTTTCCCTAGATCTATTAAATGCAATTGACTTACTTTTGCCAGCGTTAATTTTCATTTTATTTGCAGCAGCCCAATCACTAATTTCATTTAAATCACCCTGAAGAGGAGTCTCATCTTCAACATTTCTAATTTTATTGTAAATAATACAATCGTCTGCAAACAACCTTATCTGGCATTTTATATTAACAGTTATGTCATTTACAAAAATAAGAAAAAGTAACGGTCCCAGTACTGAGCCTTGGGGTACGCCCGAGCTTACCATACCCTTTTCAGATAGCACCTTGCCTACTTTTACCCTTTGCGATCTTCCTTCCAAAAATTGTTTAACCCATAGAACTACGCGTTTATCAATTTCTGTAGCAGTTAGCCTCTGGATAAGTAAATTATATGATACAACATCAAAAGCTTTGGAAAAATCTATCACCACTGCATCTGTTCTTCCCCCTGCATCCACCTCCTCTGCTAAATCTTGAAATAATGACGTTATCTGGCTTTCACACGAGTTGCGCTTTATTGAACCACTTTTTGTTTTCTAATTCCTCCCGTATATATTCCACAATTAAATGTTCCATCAATTTGCACACTATTGAAGTTAGGCTGACTGGTCGATAATTATTTAATTCTGTTTTATTTCCCCCTTTATGAATTGGAACTACAATCGCGGTTTTCCAGTCTTCCGGTAAGGCACAGTTATTTATTGAAATATTAAATAAAAGCATTAGGTACGGAATCATGGATTCCCCTCCAATTTTTAGTATTTCGGTCGGTATATTATCAGGCCCCCTCGACTTTCGATTTTGCAACATTCTGATCCTTCTGCGCAATTTGGATGCCATTATTTGAAAAATAGAATTTCCACTATCCTCAATTTCCAATTTATAATTATAATCCGTTTTGTTAAAAACAGACACAAAATGTGCATTTAATGCGTTCGCTTTTTCCTTATCGTTCAATATGGCAATTCCATTTTCCTTGAGTTCTGGTGGGCCAAGTTTATTTCCCCTGCGTCTACTTACATAATTGTAAAAAGATTTCCAACTATTATTGGTCCCGCTAAGAATTTGTTCTAAGAACCGCTCCTGGGCTTGCAACGTTTCGTCTTTCAATTGTTTAGCTAATTCTTTATATCTGTTAAAATGCCAATCTGACTTCTTTATGAAACGCGCGCCTAGACTTTCGTTTAAGTATTCTGATGGATCTTGTAAAATATTCTGGATCATTATTTTGTTTGATAACTCTGTATGGAACGTATTTCTTTATTGATTCCGAAATAAGTATTTTGAAACTATCCCATGCTGCATCTACATTTGTTGCAGATTCTACAAACAGGCAAAATTGCTTTTTGAGAAAAGTCTAAATTCCATCTACGTCTGCTCTGCAGAAGTTAAAACTAATAATTTCCTCTCTTTCAAACCGGTTTCGCACCTTCCAGTTTATGTCTAATTGTACACAGCTGTGGTCACTTATACCTGGCAAAACCTCACATGCGCTAAACAATGACTCAGGTCTGCATAGAAACACGTCCAATACAGCCGATTTCCGGGTATCTGTTTGGACTACCTGCGAAAACCCATGATCCCAAACCAGAAGGTTAACAACACATTGAGCTTCGCCTCCTAATAACTGCCCATTCCAGTTTACATTTGGCAAATTTAGATCTCCTGCTAAAATAACATTTTTTCCCGTTTCCGAAGAAATTTTTTCCACTAACTTATGAAGAGTTTTAAAGTTAGTTTCGCCAGGTGGTCTGTAACACACTATTAATGTAATGTTATTTGCTTCGTTTTCGTGATCGATAATTTCAATGGCCATCATTTCTACGTCTTCTTCCACCCACAATATCTTACTGCTTAACTCTAACTTGGTACAAATAAAAATTCCCCCTCCCCTTCCTTCCCTGTCCCTCCTAAACACCCTGTAATTTGATCTAAATATCTCCGCGTCATTAATATCAACACTGAGCCATGACTCCGTACCTATAATCACACTTGGGTTACTTATTTCCATTAAATTCCAAAATTCTAATGCTTTGTTTATGATGCTTCGGCAATTTACCTGCAACAGCCTTAAGGAATGTGCCCCTACCTGAGAATCGTCGCTTCCCCGAAGCCGTTGTCAGTGCTGCCCGGTGACACCGCTCCACTCGGACACCCTCGCGAACAATGCTGCCAACTTTGAAGTTCCTCTTCTGTTTAGGTGAACACCATCCCGTCCATAATCCCAGTCGTCAATCCACGCATTTGAGTCCACAAACTGCACATCCAGTCGTTCAGCCACCCACGAAAACGCGTCGTTTACCTGCATTACCTTCCTCCACTGATGACAATGTTTGCTGAGGGAAACAGTGCCTTTGTCTTCTTAACTAAATCATACATGTCTATAAGTCCATCTTTGCAATGTGGCCTCCCCATTTCCATTTGCGACTTTCTGCCTGATAATTGCATCTTGCATTTCCGTTGTCCTTCTGTTTCCCTCATTGCGTATTCTGTCCCTGGGCGTTACTAGTGGTTTTGTCTCCATTTTTAATTGAACATCCCTGGATCATTTTTTTCATGTTCTGTTTTAGCGACCATGTCTGACTACAGAGCAGTAAAACTGAAATAACACATCTCTGTAGTACCTCCACAATTAGGCTCAAATTCAATGTAAGTATTTTGAGGAAGTATACATGGTGGGAAGTAAATAGGAACAAATAATTTGACATTTAATAGAGAACAAAGCGTATAACACATAAGTGTACTCACTTTGTCCGCTTTTAATAACATTATTAGAAATGAATTATACATTTCAGGGTCTAATGTGCTTTGAAGTTTCCTGCGTTATGCCTCGCTTGTATTTACATGAATCATGAAAAGACAAGTCCTGTGTTTAGTACAACTCGCACACAGCTGATCTGCTGCATTCACGTGACTCACAGTGACAAAATGGGGGGCCAAGGGAGTCGCAAACTTACCTTTATATGCTGAATTAGCAAAATTTACACTTAATTTGTGCCATTAGTCGGGGATCTGCCAATACTGCAATTCTAAATTGTCATTTTCCCAAAATACGAATGTTCTCTGCAGTATTTCAAAGAATCCGTAATTCCGATTCTCTTAATTACCTATTTGAGGGGCTCTTTAAGTGTTGAGGTTTAATTTTAATGTTTTGTCTTTGTAAGAGCAATAGCTGTAGTTTGAAAAAGTGCTAAAGCTTTCATATTGATTTGGGTTGTGTATTTGTTTAATAAAATAACATTTATATATGCACAATATCATTGTATTTAAGTTGAACCAGGAATACATTGCGAATCCTTATCAGATAATGATGAATGAAAAAAAAAAAACTCGTGGTCACCTAGGCTGAAGTTTCAGCGCGATTGATGTTCTTCCCTCATATCAGAGCCACCTATAATCGGACAGGGAAAATGTGGGCCATCGTCCTCAAACGTCAGTTTATTTTGCATCAAAATGCCATGTTGTACAACTGTTACTGCTGCGGAACAGGTATTAGGTATCTGAGTTTTAAGCACATTCTCCCAATAGGTCCCCTTGCTATTATTTTGTTTTGTTTCGAAATATGCAAATGCCAGGCGACTGATGGTATCCTCTGCTCTACATTAGAATGGAACATATATATAACATGAAGTGCACGGAGAATATAGGATGTCGTGGCAGGCAAATGTGTGGGTAGCACTAAAAGAATCTGATGTGTTCTCTATATCTCTGTAAATTATTATTGTTAATAAGCTTATCTTTTATTTATTTCATGCTAATCGAGAAAAATTAGCAGAAATAGTCTTATTTCTTGCTTTATTTTAAGTAGGAGCGAAATAAGGGAGTACCCTAAGTTAAAGTGAAAGCCAAAAGCTGGTTTCTATACGACTGAAGTTCCTTTGTTTGTATGGACACGAGTTTACTAAGTCCTGTATGAGAAAAGTATAGTTTTTCGCAGCTGAAACCAAAAACAAGAAATATTTCAAAAGATGAACTCCACGAAAAAAATGTATAGAACAAAAATTGAGTGTTTTAACGTGCTCTAAATTTTTTGAACTATAAGTTTCTGTTCATCTTTTATAGTTTAGCAGTTACGCAAAATTTTGTAAAATTCATCCAGAATAAAGTAGTCTTCAGAGGCTATTCCCAGAAAATTCAAAATATACATTTTATTTGTGAGGTAAATATCTTTAATATGCGTTATTTTAATCAAAATCGTTAGAGCCATTTTTTAGAAAATCAAAATTTTCGAAAAATGTTCTATGTAAAGGGTAGTTTGGGGTGGGGGATTTTTCTCAAAATCTTCGTGTCGCATCCCTGGAAGATACTAAACTTAAATACCAAGTTTGGTATTTTAGCTACTTTTCGTTTTTGAGTTATCGTGTTCACAGACACGCGGACAAATGGACAAATGGACACAGGGACCTTTTTTCTGAAAATACTTTTTTGGATACAGGGGGCCTTAAAACACATATTTCCGGTGAAATCTCGGTATCGAATTTTTTGGTGGAGTGCAATACCCTCTCTATACACTATGTACATAACACGTATAGAGAAAGTAAAAATGGATTTAATTTTTGGTTACTAAGCAATAATAATGTATCACAAAGCGCTTGTATAATTATGCACACAAGGGAAAAGGGGGGAAAAATCTATGGTGTTCCATTCACATGAATTTATCTACTTTATGTGCAACAACCTATACTTGCAAAATCTTATTCTTCTCCCAACTTCATGTTTATCCATAGAAAGAATGGAATGGAAATAAAGGAATGCATTAGTCTAAAGCGATAGTCAACTCGTTTAAAAGCTGACTTGGTGATGCAATTTAGATTCCCTTCTCTTTGCATGACCAGGACGAGAAAAAGATAATAGCAGCTTCCCATTTGAGAAACGCGTAAGTTTTGTACATTTTAAAGCTAATAAGAAGGAATATCCAGGATATGGTTAACTCCATAAAATTATGTATGACATAATTTGGATATTGTAACGAAATCTATATTTTTGTTTGGTTTGATTTTGTCTCTCCCTTACGTTTACTACTTATGCAACTCATTCAAAATTAAGAATGAATTATATGTATATTTATTTGCCGAATAAATATATTTTCTATACGAAACTTTAATTAATTGTTAGAACCCTTGTCGAGAAAGCCGAAAGTTTCGAAAAATATTCAACGTGAACATGCGGTTTGGTGCGGGATATTTTTCCGAAATTCGCCGTGTCTTATCCTTGAAATATATAAACTTAAATACTAAATTTGTTACTTCATCGACGTTTAGTTTTTAAGTTACATTCTCAGACACAATGGCACAACTAGCTGAACGACGCGGGGTCCTTTTTCTTTAAAAATGCAGTTTTTAAAATAAGGTGGACTCAAACATGTATTTCCAGTGAACTCTTGGTTTTGAAACTTTGAATAGGTTTGTTAGGTTAGGACTGGTTCGGTTTGTGAGAGGTGGATGACCAAAAATACAAAATAATAAAACTTTAACTCAAAATTTGACTTAGTGGAAAGCAATATGTTTATTGTACATTGTGTATACTTGGAGGATAAAGTAAAAATATATAGTATTCTCCCTAGATTCTAACAACAATTCTTTTCATAACATGGCACCATCTACCTCTTACTATTTTTACTTTCTCTGCAACGTACTATTTACATAGTGCATAGAAAAGGTATTGTTTTCTACCCTAAAATTCGATACCGGGATTTTACCGGACACACATGTTTGAGGTTCCTTGATTCAAAACATATTTACTTTCTCTATCCCGTATATAGTATGTATGTCTGTCTGTGTGTACATAGTGGATAGAGAAGGTTCTATGTCGAGATTTATCATCTAATAATAATAATAGTAATAAAATAATAATAAAATAATAATAAAATAACAATGATTGTAATAATAATAATAATAATAATAATAATAATAATAATAATAATTGGATTATTGTACCGATTTTATTTAATGCTGTTACAAGTTTTGTTGTCATAAAATATTCTGAATGCGGGCTTACCACGGTTCGTGTCTCTCGTTTGTTTTGTGTTGATGGCACTTGCATTGGCTACCGACGTTAGCTGGTTGGGCCAGCGGTTTGGCGGTAGTGGTGGTGTGTGATTTGATCTCGAGTGCCTGAGCATAAACTGGAGAGTTGACTTCCAAATGCAGCTGTTCTGCCTGCTGCAAATAATTAACTATTACGTAATTTCATTCTGAATGTTGCGTCTTCTGTGTTCACTTTGGAAATTTATTTTATTTTTTTTATTTTTTTATTTTTTTATTTTTTATGTATTTATTTGCTTAACGTCCTTTAACCTGATTGGTCATATCGGACGATGAATGAAATTGATGAAATGATGCTCAAATGATTTTGGAGTTTATATAGCTTGAAGTTACTCGACATTCGTCTTCTCAAGATAAGTGGAAACCCCGAAAAATACCTTATCCGGGTGACTCACCCTAAGCGAGATTCAAACTCTGACCTTTTGAATGTGAGGCAGACACGCCATAACCACACTAACCAGGTTGGCTTAATATTCTTGTTATATGGTACAAGCTGAAGATCAAAATATAAGGTTTTTATTTTAAGTTAATACTGACTTCGTGGCGCGGTGGTAGCGCAGCGGCTTAACAAGAGGGAGGCCCGTGTTGAATTCCCGGATCATATCTCACCGGGAGCAGCTTTCAGGAGTGCACCAGCCAATTAGTCATTGGACTAATTGAAGAACTATTTGAGGGAAAAGTCACGTCTCCAAGTTACTTGAACCACATCAATTGGCTGATAGGGACTAGGGGTCTAACCGTGTTCCACGCTCCAGTATTGCACCCCAATCATGACACCTGTAAAGGGCGAAAGGTACAGGACGGAGTGGTCGATTTTGAGCTATAACATCGCGGGATTTAGTTCAGTTTGAATTAAAATCATATTTACAGTTATTGTTGATTAAGAGACATTTTAAAATTTTAAGATATTCGTTGTGTGATTGTTACGATTCGAGTAAAGAGAAATATTGGTCTTTTAGGCATTCTGATATACTTAAATATATACCACCTTAAAACAACTGCACGGAAATTAATAATTCGTAATTATTTGAATATTGGTTACAATCATTTTGTCATATTTTACTATCGCTGTGTATAATATCACGGTTAAACATTTTTTAGATTAAGGCAGACATTTCAAGAATTAATTTTATGTTGTTTTTCTGCTGTCAGCCAGTGAAGGCTGAGGTCTTTCTCTCAAGGTATCCATGAGAACGGGCAACACCAGCTATATTGATGAGAATATTTAATGAAGGCTAATAACTGATCTGTTTGGAAAGAGTTACCAATTGTTTTAAGATGAATAATCAACTGTTCCTGAATTATCACAGTATTACATCTGTTACATTACAGAGGATTAAGAACTTAACGTGGTAGGCAAAGTTTGTTTCCACAGTGAAATAACGAGTTTTAAGTTACAGTGAGTCACTAAACTGCTATACGACGAATGCCTTACCGATCATCGCTAAGTTGTTGATCAGCCAGGCGCTGTAATTTTCAGTTACGTAACTTGAAAAGCTGCATTAACTTGCGTTAATCTAAGCTCCGTCTATATTAATGGTTCTTCACCAAAGTTCTTACGTTCTTTCTTGCCAAATGTTTTACTTCTGTTCATCGTCATTCTTTATCTTCTAGCTTCCAAGTCGAGTTGGAACTTTAATAGTGGAATCACTAACTGTACAAAATAGATACATGTTAGCAAGTTTTACTGTCCTTCAAGGTAGTTAGTTACCAGTATTGTGTACAATCCGTTGTCAGCGATGTGGACGTCGTAGGATACCTTTAGCAATGCCTGCTGTATTGACAGTTTGAATGGAGCAGTCTACTGCCTGATGAGTCTCTTGCAAAGCTTTGAAGCAAATTCCACGAAGCAGTTCCTTCTTCTTCACCATCAAGTCAAAGTTACGAGGCTTTAAGTCCTGTGATAGTGGTGGATGGTGCAGGACTTCGCAGTTCCATCAGCTGTATGCGGCCAAACACATAATGCAAAATGATGAGTGGGATCTGCAGAAATGGTCACGGAAGATCAGAAAGTTAGAGATTCCAAGATGAACATCGAAAGTTGGTCAGAACCCAGTAATGTGAAAGTTATGGTGTTTCTCTTGTATGGCTGTTATGGTGTTATTCTGACGCTTTACATTCCTCTAAACCAAACCGTTAATGCGCAGCATTACTGTTCATTTTTTGAAGGGAACCTACGACCTTCTTTGAGATAAAAGAAACACAAGAGTGACTTTTATTGATTTCTAAGATGAAGGATCTAATTCATAGCTTTCGCTTCAGAACTGTTCCAGAGATTCCTCAGAGAGTAGACCGCTGCATTTGAACTATCGAAACAGTAGGCGCTGTTAAAAATATCCTAGGGCTTCCACATCGGCAACAATGGGTTGCACACAATACTAGTGACTACTTTAAAGAATACTACACATTTGTAATATCTATCTTTTGTATTAGTTGCAAATAAATAGTTGACTGTATTAAAGTTCCAGCCTCGTTATTTCCCTTTGCTAACATTCAGAAATGAGTGTCGTGCGTTTTCAACAATCTTAAAATTTCTTAACGTTCAAAATTTCCATGAATTGTGTTCAGGACAAGGCTTGGATAGTGGGTTTCTCGCTTCACTAATTATTGCCATTAAAGTGCAATAGAGAAATGTACCCGCGTTGATAAATAACTTATTATTTATTCCAACTATTTAATCGGCATTGTTTCTCAATAAAACAATCAGTAATTTAATATTACAATAATTCTGACCGAGCCAGGCTGGTCAGGCGTTTCGTCTGGGACTGGTATTCGGGAGGTCATGAGATCAGTTCCCCGCAGTCGATCTCTCTGACCCATGGGTACCACGGGGACAAGACGAATGCTCGCAAGTTTCTTCATTTCCCCGAACTTCCTGTACTTTCATTTCATTCTACCGGTCTCTTTCAGGGTTTTAAATATTGACGACGACTGTGGCAGAGATGCCGTTCCGTGGAAGTGACTGCGTTCATGAAATACAGCTCTCGACAGCGGAATGGCGCTGGAGATTCACTCTGGACTGGGATGGTCCATTCGGAACTGAGAAACGGGCTACTGGCACTTCCTGTGTCGAGATGAACTTCTTTTGAACTGTTAGGTACCCTCCATGGTAGCTATCTCACTATCCGGATGTCGGCCTTCCTCTGAAACTACAATAAGCCAACGGCTGCAGTGTGGAATACTCCTCCGTAACGTCCATAAACACACACACACACACACACACACTAATTCTGGTAAAGCTAAGTAACATATCGGAAGAAAAATCATTATCATTTTAATTACACTTTACGATCAATTTGCAAATTTCTAAAGTATATGCATATATCATTTCAGATTATCATTAAAGGCAGTCCCTTGATAGTTCAGGTGACATTTTGGACTCTCCATTTTGAGATTTTTATATTCCTTCCTCTAAATACTAGATAAGTAAATAAAATTGGGAATGAAAGAGTGCAATAAAATGTAAATTACATGCACTATTACTCAGTTTTTGACTTCTGTTTATTATTTAATTTTAATGAGATGAAAGAGTTGAACATCTGAATGAGAGGCAAAAACTTCGTTAAAATTACAGCATCAAAGAAAAGGAAATGGTTAAAAACCTTAAACAGGAGAATGTATGGAGCAAAATATTGGTTAGCCACACAATTGGATTATGTCCTTGGGGGAGGGAGAAGCAATCGCAAACAACGCCATTATAAGATACAACTTATTCACAAGGATTGACAGCCATGTGACATGGAGACCTATATCACTCCACAGGGAATAGGGCAGTAAATCATTCTGCATGCGGGCACTACACTGCGTAGCGATCGCTAACGTATAAATAGCACAGTTTTCAGAGCAAATAATTTATATGCTTTACGAATAATATATGTTTGCTGTCAAAATGTTATATATGATTTTGGGTTATAGTTTTTACTCCAAGAGACATGGATAGTTATGTGTATATAGGAGCTTTTAAATATTTTAATTTTTTATCTTTGACAGTATTCTATAACTGCTAAATTTTGGTCAAGTATGGAAAATAATGTATAAAAATCTGATGTGTTCCATATGACTTTATCTACAACTCTGCATTAATTATTGTTAACAAGTTTATGCTTCTATTTACTTCCTGCAAATCGAGAAAAAATTAGCAGAAATAGTCTTATTACTTGCTTCCTTGTAAGTAGAAGTGAAATAAGGGAGTACCATAGGTTAAAAGTGTTAGTCAAAACCTGGTTGCTATGTGACTGAAGTTCCTTTATTTCTGTGGACACTAGTTGCCAAATTCCTGTATGAGGAAAACAGGTTTTTTATAGCTGAAAACAAAAACAAGGAATATCTAAAAACTATCAACTCGACGAAAAAAATGTGTATTACATAAATTGTGCGTTTTAAAGTGTTTTACATTTGTTGTGTGGAAAGTTTTTGTCCATCTCTTACGGTTTAGCAGTTATGCAAAATTCCGTAAAATATACCCAGAATAAAGTAGTCTTCAGAGGCTATTACCAGAAAATTCAAAATATACATTTTATTTGTCAGGTAAATAACTTTAATATACGATATTTTAATCAAAATCGTGAGACCCATTTTTTAGAAAATCAAAATGTTCGAAAAAAATGTCATGTAAAGGGTAGCTTGGGGTGGGGGGATTTTTCTCAAAATCTTCGTGTTGCATCCCTGGAAGTTACTAAACTTAAATACCAAGTTTGATATTTTACCGACTTTTCCTTTTTGAGTTATCGTGTTCACAGACACACGGACACACGGACACATGGACACACACACACACACACGCACAAGGACCTTTTTCTGAAAATACTATTTTTGGATACAGGGGAACCTAAAACATATATTTCCGGTGAAATCTCGGTATCGAATTTTTTGGTGGAGTGCAATACCTTCTCTATACACTATGTACGTAGTAAGTATAGAGAAAGTAAAAATATCTTATCAGCTTATACTTAGCATTTTTGCATAGTGAATCATAAATATGATTAAAATCACAATAAGAGTATGACTTTCTACCTCAAAAAATTAAGTGTTAATTTATCATATGTTACTTGGAGATTTATGTTGTTGTAGATCTTTTTTGATAGTTTTAAGATGTGTAAAAAAAGGCATTTAATTTTCTAAATATTTCACATAACGCTGTAATAGAATCTAGCTTTAAGTGTATACAGTAAATGCATAAATGCATTTAAAATATTTTTACTTAAAACTGAATTAAAAATGTTTTAAAATGAAATTCTTGGTATACAATCTGGCCATTGTGCTTTGCCAGTTTATGATTTACCTGCTGATTAACTCAGGTGTGCGTTGCCGGAATCTTTTTACGTTCTCTGGCACGTGTGTATAAGGTGTAAAGTAGGGAATATGATGATGTTTTTCGTCTAAAATTTGATACCGATTTCACCGGGAATATAGTAAAGCAGTTTTAGAAAACGGACACTGTGCAAGTGTGTTTGCGTATGTTTGTGTGTGTGCGTGTGTGTCTGGACACATAACCCAAAAACGAAAATTCCGTTAAATAACCAAATGTGGTATTTAGTTTAACATCTCCCAAAGATGGGATACCAAGATTTTCAACACAATCCACCTCCCCCCAAACTATCCTTTACATGGGAAAAATTGTTCAAAGTGATATTTTCTAAAAAAAGACTAATGATCTTGATTAAAGATATTTAATGACGAATAAAATGCATGTCTTTAATTTTCTGGGAATAACCTCTAAAGCCCTCTTCAATCTGAACGATTTTTGCATAACTGGTAAACCGTAAGAGATAGAAGGTTACTACATGAAAATATAGATTTCGTTAAAACACACACTTTATGTGCTTCACATATTTCTTGCACCTAATCGTCTCCTGGATATTCCTTGTTATTGGTTTCAGTTATACTTTTCTTAAAAAGGAAGTTGTCCAGGTTTGTGTATTCGCTTAGTTCCTTTCTACTTATAAGAAACTAGGTAATAAAGATTATTCTGCTAATGATTATCTTGATCTACATGAGGTGGATAGAAGTATAAACTTTTGTAATAATTTGTATATAGGTAAAGAAAGTCATGTAAATGAAATACCCTTGACTTTTTTTTTTGTAAAAGTTTGCCTCAAACGTGCTCCAATAGCTTCATGCAGTACGTTTCAACAGTGAAAGCCGTAAGTGGCTTATACGCACCGTGCACGCTACTCTGGTGGCAAGTTTGGTTACTAACAAGAGGATAACAGAGACAGTGGAGTAAGAATATTAACGTGTGCTAAGGTGTGAAGTATCGAATCTCCTGAAAATGTAAATACTACAATAAGGTGGAAAGGGAAATAAATGCACTGTTGTGGGATGTAATAATACCTACAAGAACTCGCGTCGTAGACCTACGGCACGTAAAAGAACCACAAGCCTGATAGAGAGGCCTCTGAGCAAAATTATGAGGTTTTTCACGCCCAATTTAGAACGGGACGCTGATAACCACAGTAGTTAAAGAGCGTCCATAAATAACACGCCACTTACATTTTTTTACCTACAAGAATACTTCACCAGCTATTGCCTTTTATTCTTTTCCTACGCGGAGAATAAGCACAAAGAAGAAATCTATGCATTCAAGCTGTACATTGAAAGAAGTAAGTATAATAATGTTATATTGTACCTCAAAGCAGTAACATATGCTTAAGAATTAACTGCAGCATGGATAATGTTGTTTAGAAATGAATGCTAACGTTTTAAGTTAATAAATAGAAACTCTAAATAATCTGTCAATTATTATTATTATTATTATTATTATTATTATTATTATTATTATTTATGTACGTATTGTTAGGTACGTATTACTATTAATACTTTATATTTTATTTTGTGTCCTGAAGGTTCATGGTGATAACCAAAACCCGCAACAAAAATTTGCAACATTCACTTCATCGGAAATAAAAGGTCAGAACAACCCCACAGTTGAGCTTATGTTCTCAGTATATTTCCAGATGTGTGCTAAAAGATTTCGATCTTTTGAAACAGCACTTCCAGTAAAATGTATGCACTTTATAGGTAGAAAACCACAAATAATATCTATATCACATATTGTTTCCGCTTCTAATTATCCTCCTAATAAGTACAAATTTTGACACGGAGCGGCGCCACCAGTAAGATTTTCTAATCTGTGCACGGTGCCTGTAGGTTTTTTTTAAAACAGCTTTTATGACAGGATAATTGACTGACCTGCACAGTTTAATCCCTAAACGTACGTATTTAGGTATAAGAAATCCGCATAGCCTCAAAAATTGGGATATATTATTCGACGTTTGTTCTACAATATTTCAGATATAAGAATTAGTTCAGCGTTGAATGTGATCAGCAGTTGCAAGCAGAAATAATTATCATAATTTATAACTAAAACTGGGTTTAATATATTTATATTGCTTCTTGTTTTAGTATTAGTCAGTGGAAAAATACCAAGCGAAACCTCTGCTACCATGTCTATATATTTAATCAGGGGATTTGCTGATCATAATGTGCATCTTATAATATAAAACTAGTTCATTTATCAACTAAAACATACTGATACATTTAGCGATTACTCTTGCGCAAGTTTCGTCTCCAAAACTTGTGTGTATAAAATTCTACGTCGTTTGTATCAGACGCTCTTCATTGAAACATGCATTCTCTGCAAACTAAAACATAACTTAATATATGGCTACCAAAGAATTATTTTGATTTTTTTTATTATTTTTGTTGAAAGCTCTGGTTGAACAATAAAAGTTTTGTGCTCAACTTAAAAAAAGAAACTACTTATATACCTAAACTATAATGTTAAAATAAACTAAAACCAAACTACAGCTCGGGCCAAGCACTTCCGCCCGACCGCTGCGTCATCATCTTTGTCCATTATAGGCATCTTGGTGGGGTGCAGTACATGAGGATGGAAGTGGTTAGTGCCTCGAGTCTCTCTTTGCCATTTAAAGTGATCTACAAAACCCGGAGCCTTTAATTGTCTCTTAAGCAGATTCTCAATTGGTTCTTCAGACACATTATGAGGCTGAGTGCTCCCCGGACCAGGTGTCCTAGTGTGAGAAATTCTCCAACTCGCCTCCACCGCGGTACCGGGAATCGGGAAGCAAAGCCGGGTCTCTTGCTAATCTGCCACACCATCGTCGCGCTATTATATGTGTGTATGGCACAAATTATAGTGAAGTAAATAAGGCACATGATGTAAACAAATGTATCTTCATGCCATGTAAGACAGAGGAAACACAGAGTTCATACAATTGAGAACAGTGCCAAACTTAATTCAAGTTGCTGGCATTCGAATTTGTGACCTTTGACTTCGAATGGATAGCTAGTATATTTCGTCTTGCTTTAACAATGATGCCAGTTCAAATAATCTTCACTAAGGTGTCTGTGATAGCAATAATAAAACCTGGTTTAGGGATTACAGCAGAGAAGGCAAATATGCCAAACTAATTCATACAACAGAAGCTAAACCTAAAAAATCTGATGTGCACCATTCACATGACATTCTCCATATCCCAGTAACAAATAATTCTGAAAAAGCTTATACTTCTATTTACTTCATGCTAATCAGAAAAAAAATTAGCAGATATAGTCTTATTACTCGCTTCCTTGTAAGTAGAAGCGAAATAAGGGACAACCGTAGGCTAAAGTGATAGTCAAAAGCTGGTTGCTATGTCAATGAAGTTCCTTTGTTTATATGGATAGGAGTTGACAAGTTCCTGTATGAGAAAAGTATACGTTTTTCATAGCGGAAACCAAAAATAAGGAATGTCACAAAAACGACGAACTCCACGAAAAAAATGTATATATCATAAATTGTGTGTTTTAAAGTGCTCTACATTTTGTGTGTAGTAAGTTTTTGTCCATCTCTTACGGTTTAGCAGTCATTCAAAATTTAGTAAAATTCATCCAGAATAAACTACTCTTCAGAGGCAATTCCCAGAAAATTCAAGATATACATTTCATTTGTCAGGTAAATATGTTTAATATCCGAAATTTTAATCAAAATCGTTAAAGCCATTTTTGAAAAAATCAAAATTTTCGAAAAAAGTTCCATGTAAAGGGTAGTTGGGGGTGGGGGGATTTTTCTCAAAATCACCGTGTCACATCCCTGGAAGATACTAAACTTAAATAACAAGTTTGGTATTTTACCGACTTTTCGTTTTTGAGTTATCGTGATCACAGACACACACGGACACACGGACCTTTTTGTGAAAATGCTTTCTTTGGATCTTGGGGACCCTAAAACATATATTTCCGGTGAAATCTCGGTATCGAATTTTTGGTGGAGTGCAATACTTTCTCTATACACTATGTACATGGTGCATATGGAGAAAGTAAAAACTCAACGTAGCATTTCCTCAAATATTTGTATTCCTTGTTTTGATAAATGCATTTAATTAAAATGATAGAACAAGGACGCATATGAGAATGTTGAACATGTTCAATAATTTTATATTTAGTATTCTTGTTGAATGCCGCTATTTCACGGAAGCTGGAATATTGGCAGTTGTTTCATAAAATGCGGTGTTTAATAACCTCTTATTTAACTTCCAGTTTGAATCATATCCCAAAAAAAACTGGACGGGTTGGAAATGATGCATATAGTAATAAAACATACGAGAAAAACGTAAACTTAATAACTCATAATTCAAAACCACCTTACAAAATTATATACTTCTCAAACTAACATCCATGAACAAAAACAGTCGGAATTCTGCAAGTTCCTCAAATTGGTCACAAGTTCTGCTATTATTCAAGACTTCATTCTTGTGCTAGATACTTTTCAACAAGTGTTTAGAGTCCACATAATAATTTTGCAGTCAATAAAATTAGCATCATAACGTTTTGTTGATTTCAAGCATAATTGTATAGAGCAGAAGTCGCGGAAAGGCGAATTCATATAATTTCTGTATTGCCTCCACAGTTTCCGCTCCGTTTTCTTTAAACAATCTTCTGAAAATCCTCCTCTGATTTCCACCCTTCACATTAACCCTCACTGCATGTGATTTTTAGCTAGAAATTAAACCATTGGTTCCTGAATTGAATTTTTAAATATCGCAGGAAGTTAATTAAAATGTGCTATCCTTTATAGAAAAACATGCATCGTAATATAATTTGTAGAAGTATAACATTCACGCAAAATATTTGTACAATGTAAATTCATTTTTCATGTACGCGACATTATGTCACAGAATGTAGACAACATAAATAATAATTAAATATTATGCAGATGTTTATATGTTTAAAGCCACAGATAATCAAATTCATGGTAGCCTTATAGTGTGGTGTAGCAAACAAATACACCAAGCAAACACACACCAGAAATAAAATATTTTGTTTCAACTATTCTAAACTGTAACCTATAAAACAAAAGGCGTAAAACATGTCTTAATTGAAACCTATCACGAATTAGCAAAATAAATGATATCTCGAGTTTTTCGAATTCCAAATTGAAACTTAATGCAAATATAATTAAAACATTAGAGAAACACATTAAAATGTTGTGGTATTACTATAATTTACATTATTATTTTTATTTATTCGTTTCATTGTAGACAGATCCTATTTGTGCTCATGTTTTGTACTTACCTTTTCAACACTGTTATATTTCATTATTTAATTACTTTCCCTATACGTACTATGTACATAGTGTATAGAGAAGGTGCACTCCACCCAAAAATTCGATACCGAGATTTCGCCGGAAATATATGTTTTAGGGTCCCCTGAATCAAAAAAAAAGCATTTTCACAAAAAGGTCCGTGTGTATGTCGGTAAAATACCTAAATTGGTATTTAAGTTTAATATCTTCCAGGAATGCGACACGAAGATTTTGAGAAAAATCCCCCACCCCAAACTACCCTTTACATGGAACTTTTTTCGAAAATTTTGATTTTCTTAAAAATGGCATTACGATTTTGATTAAAATTTCGTATATTAAAGATATTTACCTGACAAATAAAATGTATGTCTTGAATTTTCTGGGAATAGCCTGTGAAGACTACTTTATTCTGGATGAATTTTACGAAATTTTGCATAACTGCTAAACTATAAGAGATGGACAAAAACTTACAGCACAAAAAATGTAGAATACGTTAAAACACACAATTTATGTTACATACATTTTTTTCGTAGAGTTAATCGTTTTTGAGATATTTCTTGTTTTTGGTTTCAGCTGTGAAAAACTATACTTTTGTCATACAGGAATTTGTCAACTCCTGTCCATACAAACAAAGGAACTTTAGTCACATAGCAACCAGCTTTTGACCATCACTTTAAACTGTGGAACTCCCTTATTTCGCTTCTACTTACAAGGAAGCAAGTAATAAGACTATTTCTGCTATTTGTTTCTGATTAGCATGAAGTAAATAAAAGTATAAGCTTTTTAAGAATAATTTGTTGCAGAGATGTAGAGAAAGTCATAAGAATGGTACACATAAGATTTTTATTGTTTCATTTGTATAACCCCCTTTAACTTCAATGGTCATATAGAGGGCTTTCACTTACGAAATATCTCATATTATTGTAGGTTTAGAACTTTAGATTAATCACTTTAAATCATGCATATTCACTCTCACATTCATACCTCCAGACTCCAGAAATCAGTTCGCTGACCAGTCGTCCACGAAGACAGTCGAGGGTATTGTATTGAACCCAAAAATTCAATACCGAAAACAAGCATTTTGAAAAAATCTTGTGTTACACTCACATGACTTTCTCTAGCCGTTAAACAAACTTATTACATAAGATTATTCTTCTTTCTGCACCTTATTAATCGAGGTATTCAGCACAATGTTCTTATTACTGAGTTCCTTATAAGTAGGAAGAAAATAAGGGAATACACTAGGCTAAATCGATAGTCAAATGTTTTAAAACTTGTCGTTATGCGATTGTCATTACAAATAGCTTCTTTTCTTGTATTCTCTGTGTTATGTAATTATGATGTCATTCCTAGTCGTCCTCTCTGGTCTGGAGATAGCATGCTAGCCTCTGGTTCTCAATGTCTCGGGTTCAAATCCGGGAAGGGCGATGGAGTTTTTGGGGTGTAAAAATCCTTAGCATGGCTCCCTTCAGAAGGGAAGTAAAGCTGTTGGTAGCGTATCATAGATTTACGACACATAGAAGAATCGCAAGTTTGATAAAGAGGCTCTGAGAAAAATTAAGTGGTGTTTTAGTCCCAAAATAGGACCACAGCAGTTAAACAGTGTCATAAATAAACTCAATTTAAATTTAATTTGTCAATCATTAATATCACATCTCAGTTTGCATACAGTGAGCGTTTATTATTTTCATAAATAAATAAAATGAATTATATTCTATCGGTCTTTGTTTCTTTCTTTCCCTTACTTATACTTTAAAGTTCTTGTGGTTTTTAGCTTTTATTTTGCTTTAAATTCTCTATCAAAGACAGGCAGGAAAACAAATATGCAAGAAATAATATAATTGGGTGGTATGCAGACTCTCGAGGCTAGGAAGGTACCAAATATTAATTTAAACAACTGTAAGCATCCATATGACGTACCAATAAAATTATTCCCCAGTACCACTTAATCCCACCTGACATAGATTTGCCATCCTTGTCTTAAGCACACTATGGCCCACTTCCATGGTGTGGGGGTAGCGTGACTTCTCTCAAATAGGAGATCCCTATTAAGGTGAGTTACTTGGATAAAGCTTTGTTAACTTTTTCAGAATACTTGGTCAAATTTAAAAATGTATTGCCAAACCCAAGCCAGTTTATACATTGTACAATTAACGTTCTGATATCATCTTTCAGCAATATAGGACCCTTGTTATCTCTTTGGTTTTCATTGGTAAATTATCTCTTTACTTCTGATTATCTTACTGCACAGAATAAAGAGAATGGAGAGGTCAATGAAGCAAATATTGAGATTACAATCAGGAACATGAAAGCTTGTTATTCTGTAACTTGTGGAATTGGTAATACAACTAGGCTTCGGACATGACTTTAGGATAAGTTAACTCCTATTATACGGACGCGCTGTTTACAAGCGAACAGGAGGCGAGAGGCAGAGGCCCCGTACGCTACTGAGTTTGGTTATAGGTATAACTGGATACAGAAGTAAGAATGCAGTTTGTAATATAAAGTACAAATACCCTATAGAAATAAAATAATAAATATATTGTAGTAGATGAAATAACAGTTACGTACTTATGCAAGGGACTGCAGTATATTTTATAAATATATAAAAATCAACTCCATATGTACTGGTCGTTTTCTCAGAGTGAATGACCGGCAGTGTTGGGGAGAAAGGTAGGTCCCAGTGAAACCCTGTGTAACCATTTTCTAACCAGAGTGCTAACAAATTGCAACCGAGTCCGAAGTAAGGAATAGTGCTTTTGAAATCTTGATGTTACTAAGTCCGAAAGCAAACACAAGTAAGGATTAGGCTGTTTTACTTTCTCTACACTTACTATGTACATAGTGTATAGATATCAAAAAAAAGTATTTCACAAAAAGGTCCGTGTGTGTGTGTGTGTGTGTGTCCGTGTGTCAGTCAGTGTCTGTGAAAACGATAGCTCAAAAACTATTATTATGTCTACTTTTTGTCCTGTGTAGAATTTTGAGACCCAGTTTTGTAAAAATGATGTTTCATCAGGAATTGTATTAATGTCATACTGCTATTGGAGGAGAAAATATTCAGCCGAGTTAGTTTTAGTGATTTTGTAAATTATTTTCAAACTTGGAACTTACAATCATTTTTACCGTAAAAATGTTCTTGTATCCAACAATTTTCACACATCTGTATTATCATCTTGGATATAATTCAAGCATCCAGATACGAGTATATGTTTATATATAAAAGTGTAATATGTGACATTGCTACTCACTAATAGAGAAACGCTGGCTTTCTTGCAACATCACTTACCTGAAAAGAAAGGAAAAATATTATGTTAGTATGCTTAAATTTAACCAAATTTCAATTTCAGAACCCTTAATACCTACCAAAGTGATGCACATGTAACTAAATTGCACAACTTTCAGAATTTAAAAGCTATTCGTTTTCATAATGAAATGATATGAATTATAAAACTAAGAAAATATATGCATATTTATCTAGTTGGTGATTTAAACTATCAATTAACTAAAACTATGTATGAACAGGCGTAGATTTATTAATAGGTGCACCCAACTTTAAAACTTAATTCTCTCGCAAACCTTTTTTCATAATCTTTCATTCTTTCTATATATAGTGCAATATTTTACTTATTTTACTCAAAATACTGCAGTTCAAAAATACATTAATGAATGAGTATGTTTTCTAAATTATATTTCAGTTTTGATAAATAATATATTAACTTTTGAAAAATCAGGAGCTTTGGAGTGCTCAAAAAGTACTTATTTTTACATTAATTGGAGGTTAATATAATTCATCCGCTATAGTGCATCTATTTTAAACTCATTTATTGTTATCTTTGAACTTCTTCTGTAAGTGCTTTTATAAATGCATTTCAGGAACATTTTTTTTTGGAACTACGATTTTAGACTGTAAAAGTTACTACTTACATCAACATGGGATAAATATCTCAGTGTTATTGTGCGCAATACGTGATAGAGATTTCAACTGTCTTATGTACTGTGCATCTTTTTTCAAATTTCATAAATACATTTCCTTACCATATTGCAACATAGGAGATATACAGAAAGTCTCAGCATTTGACCGCACAAATTGGCAGGATTTAAGAGAGATCCATGTAAGCAGTTTGAGATAGGGAAGCTATAGGCCTTGGGTTCTAAATTATTTGCTAGAGTATAACATTTATTAATGTTTAGAATGCCATAGATCAAACCGCAATAGACCGTGATGTCAGCACCTGGATTTCGGAGACCGTATATACAGTTTTATTATTTAGCGCTAAGATTAACGAGCTATGATGTCCAGATAGTTAAGTGTTCAAACCTCCATAGATATATTTATTACTTTCTCTATACGTACTATGTACATAGTGTATAGAGAAGGTATTGCATTGTACCCAAATATTCGATACCGAGATTTCACCAGAAATACATGTTTTGAGACCACCTGTGTATCTGTGTGTGTCTGTGTGTCTATGGCCAGCATAGCTCAAAAACGAACAGACCGTTAAATACCAAATTTAAGGCATTTAACTGATCTTTGTTTTCCAGTTATACTTTTCGCACACGCACGCGCGCGCGTACCCACACACATATAGACACATACTCCTTTTACTATTTTTTTCAGCTCTTAATTAAAAATCTTATCATATTTTTTGGTAGAATAGAAAGCATTTTCGACTACTATGTTCGACACATCGTGCTAGAGAAGGTTAAACATGCCATTATTCCTGGTTCTTAATAATAACCTCACACTAAAAGTACCTAAAGGTTGCTTAGATATGGTAATGAATGTCAACCGACGATGTACAGCCGTGGACACAAAAAATTAATCATCCCCAGATTCCATGTGCCGATCTAAGAGCTTCGTGTATCTTCGAAAAAGCTGTGTTCACAATGCACACGAAATACACTATGCAACGGTTTGTAACCGACAGCGCAATGATTAACTTATGAGTACTGAAAACAGATCACCGAATAACGTTATAATTGCCAATAGGTTAAGAAGGCCTTGCTTTCAGTCATAAGTTCCTAGGTTCAAATCTCGCGCAGCTTGCAATGTTTGGTTTGTTCATTTTATGACTGTATATGTAGAACATAAATTGCATTAATATAACTTTGGCATTTTAAGTTATGAGCCTATCTATGCACACATAATTATACTAACACTCGTCTTAAATAAAAATAATGTATAAATAAACTATTATCTTCTAAACATAAAACACAAAAAGTAAACACATGAAGACCGTATACTTGTTCTCTATGTTTGGGGCATAGAAAAAATAAATACCTGCAGTAATGTGATCGACAAGCTATAAGATTCAGGCTTCTTGAATTTGTGCCCAGAAGCCATCTTTTGTTCCTCGTCCATTTACAGGTAATTATCCTGTACACATTCAAAAATTCCATCTCATCCTCACAGAGCGAATATAAATATTATCCAGTATTACGGTGTACTGCGCTCCATTCAGTGTATCGTCAAGCTGCCACAGCATACATTAGACCGCTCCTGATATCCAGCCCCAACATGAGACAGATACGCGAGCATGATGGAATTGTGAAGACAAGTATTTTACATTGTATCGGGATCCCTTTGGCCGATAAGCTTTCCGTTATATGTGGAAGAGAATTTGATGTTATTCCAGGTGCGGATAATATCTTTCATGCTATATATATATATATATATATATATATATATATATATATATATATTTCATTAAAAGAGAACTGTTAGTGTCTGATGCGTTTGCGCTCCATTCTGCACCCTACTTGCAGCATATTGCTGTTCGGTCATCATAATAATTAATTATCATATAATTAACTGTATCGAGAGTCCAGTATGAAATAAGTATGTCTGAAATAAATATCCGCTATGTGTTAATTCAGCGTCATTTGAGAAAGGGAGAAAAAATTGTTGTTACATGGAAGAAACGAACCTGTGACACTTACCAGAGGAGTAACCTACGTTTTACCTCAGCATTACAGTGCACACACATGAAAAGTGGCAGGTTAAGTAATGCCGTACAATACAAACTGTATCATGTTTTATATCATTAATTATTTTAATTAATATTGATAGTATGTTGTTGAAGAAGTTTAAGTTATGTATTTGATTATGATTATTAATCAAATGAGTTAGTAATATTAAGATTTGCAGCCTGTGACTGCTGCTACACAATCGTATCGCGGATGGTGTACACAAAACGCTGTCTGTGTCTTGTAAGACATACATGGCTTTGGCGTTCCAGACATGATTAATTTTTTGTTTCCACAGGTTCCAACTCAAGCCAGTATTTTAAATTCAATTCCGTAAACAAAATAACTTAATATCTTAACGTCTCTGCTAGGTTCAAAGTTTAACTACAGTAATATACATCCTTTGAAATACATACGCTACATCAGATTTTACCTTCTCTACTTAGTACATAGGTAGAGATGGCATTACACTCCACAAAAAATTCGATACTTCAGATTCACCGGCAATACACGTTTTAGAATTCCCTGTACAGAAAGCATATTTAGAAAAAGGTCCACGTGTGTGTGCATGGTGTGCGTGTGTATGTGTGTTGAAAATTTCCCTACCGCAAAGTACCCTTTACAAAGAAGTTATTGATTTTCTCAAACATGATTAACGATTTTGATTAAAATAAAGATATTTACACGGCAAATACAATGTATATCTTGCATTATATAGGAATAGCATCTGAAAACCTCTTCAATTGGGATGCGTTTCGCATAACTGGCAAACCGTAACAGAAAAACAAAAATTTACCACACAAAAAATATAGATTTCCTTAAAACACAACATTTAAGCCATATATGTTTTTTTTTTTTTTCTGAAGTTAACTATTTCCAAGGTAATCCTTGTTATTAGTTTCAGTTTTAAACTACGCAAATTTTCTCAAATGGGAAGTCTTCCTACGGTTTTCTCTTATTTTAATGCTAGCCGTGCAAAGCGAACTGAACTTTAATTGTTCACATAGCGGCCATTTTTAAAAGAATTGACTAATGTTTTATTTAGCCTACCGTATTTCCTTATTTCCCTTCTGCTGAAAAGGAAGCAACTAATAAGGAAGTTTATGGTAATGTTCATTTTGATTAGCCTAATATAAGATTTTATATATGCTTTATTGTTGTAATTATCAAACTCGTAAATTTTAATATATTATGTTGAGCCAAAAAGTGTAAGGTTTTATACATATTATAGTTCGTAATTTTAACATGTTAAAAAGAGGGAGTCTTTCAACATGTTTTATGGAAAGAACTGTTATTTTGTTTTGCTGTGAGCGCGTTTCTGCGTTTTGTTGTGAAAATGAATAAGAACTGAATGTAAAAACCTACAGCAAAAATGACCAGAAAAAGGCTTTTATTTGCAACCTTCTATGCGCCAAAATGTTTTGATGTGGTCCAACTTTTTAAAACTGGTGCCAAGTTTAATGTTGCAAACGCTCCAAATTAACATACATCTTTACATCAAAGCGACTCAGTTTACAAACAAACAAAAAACGATGAACGTTGCGCTATTTTTTATTTGTACACCTCTATGAACATGCCCTTTACAGCAATAGAGCACACCGAAAATATTTTTATTCGATGGTCTAATGGATGCAGAACAATGTCAAACGCTAATACTCTCTTTGTTGCAGTGAAATAGTAATGTTTTTTTAATTTATTTTGAACGGTTTTTCATACAGGTGTGTAAGTGCGCGTGCGTTGTGTGTACTTGTGTTTATTTTTATTCTCTTTTTGATACTTCCACTTAATTTCTCTACAAGCCTGTGATATAAAGTAATATACAATTCAACTATTATTAACTGAACTTGACAATAGGTTTTTTTTGGTATAAACACAATTATGCCTTTATATATTTTTTGTCGCAATTGTTGTATATAGCAGTTGTCACAACACATTTTTGGAGCGAGGGAATCGATTTCTGTATTTCTTCTTCTGCTCTAGACTCGTCTAATAGCTCGTGATACTGAATTTGACTGCCCTCTATCCGTCACTGCCAGCACTAACATTCGTAAGGTCATCCTTATTACTACCTTATTTAAAGAGATACTTAACTCTAAGAAACAGCGTTTAAGTTTCCTTATTTCCAGCAATGGTTGAAAGCGAGAAGAACAGACAGTAAAACCTTCCAATCGGACACCAAAAATCTGATCTGTTCCATTCACATGACCTTCTCTACATCTCTGCAACAATTTATTGTTAAAAAGCCTATGCTTCTATTTAATTCATGCTAATCGAGAAAATGGCAATTAATTAGTATGCTTAAGTGCGGCAAGACATACAGATATATTGAAGTTCACCTCAGTCGAAAATGCTGCCAAGAACTTCAAGAGGCATTATACGAAACTTGGAATTATATTACCGTGCATGAGTGCAAGAATCTTGCGTGAAACGAAATGAAATCAAACTGTGCTTTATTTAGGACGGTCTTTAACTTCTGCAATACTCAGCGACTCGTTGATTGGGCATGGAAGGCCTCTTAATTTTGCTCAGAGGCCTCTTTATCAGCGATGAGCATCTTTTAGCTGCCCGGGTTGGATCCCAAGCGCCCGCATGTGGATGAAACTGCTTTTCGTCGGGTTTTCTCCGGGTCCTCCGGTTTCCCCAACCACTCACTCCACCAATTGCTGCCGATTCCGGTGGCCGCGCTCGCTAAAGTATCTCGCTTTGGCGCTTCGTGGTGCACAGGATCGTGGGTTCGAGTCACGCCTTGGGCATGGGTGTTTCTGTGTTTGTAAATGTGTCTATGTTTGTGTATGTATATGTAAAAAAGGAAAATGTAAAGAATGATAAGGTCTACTAAGGAAATATAGGAAACTGGAAAAAATGGAGAAAAAAGGAATACAGCGCCGGAGTCCTGACAAGCCTCCGGAACTGTATTAAAAAAAAACGCGGGCCGCATTAGTGATAGGCGAGTGGTTTAACCCCTTGGCCACAGCTTACTTTTCACATAGTCCAGTAAACTGATATCAACTAAATGTTGCGTTTGATTGTAAAATCCTTTGTTAGCCGATCCCCATGGCCACGCTCGCTAAAGCGTCTCGCTTTGGTGTTTCGTGGGCAAGGGATCGTGGGTTCGAGTCCCGCCTTAGGCATGGATGTTATATGTTTGTGCAATGTGTATATGTTAGTAAAACCAGTAAACCAGTAAAACCTACGGGGGGAAATGTAAATAGGGATACAGTACCGGAGTCCTGATCAGACTCCGTTACTATTTTAAACAAAAACAAAAAAAAAAGTTGCTCCTTTAACAACGTTTCTATCATTCATCTCTCTTGTATTTCATATCGTTCACACTATTACGCCTGGCTACGGGCCCACCGTTCGTTCCAGGTTCTCCATTCTGTGGTTAGATGTCGCTAACTCCCCGACAGGCTTCCGACCCCTAGGCACCCGCTCCTAAATCCTAGGGGTGTGTCAGTCCTACATAAAGGGAGGGCAAGCCGACTATAAAAACATCTATGACACGGGATCAACTTTCCTTCCGAAGGAAGCAATGCCCAAAATATGAATCGCAATCCGCCGGGATTGAACCTGTGACCTTGGGAACCAGAGGCTGGCAAGTTACCGCTAGAACATGGACCACGACAGGAATATTGCGTCAACAATATGACCAGAAGAGTAAAACTGTGTCTAAAATCCAAAGGAGGCTCAAGCAAGCTTTAAACTCATTTGCCATGTATGTTTGAAGCAATATGTTATACATGTATAAAAATTATCTTAAATATTTTCAGAGTAGATATTTTCAAAACAACAGTAGGTATCTTTTTGTAGAACCTAATTTTCTCTATATTATTTTCTCTAAACATACTATACTTAATGTATAAAGGAAGTATTGTATTCCACCTAAATATTCTACCGAGATTTCACTAGAAACATATGCAAAAGAATCTAAGAAACTAACCAAGCGTTAAATATCAAACGTGGTATTTAAATTTTGTATCTTCCAAGGATTCAACACGAACATTTTCAAGAAAATTCCCCCTTTTTGAGACTTTTATCTTCCTCAAAAATAGCTCAAAATATTATGTTTAGAATACCGTATATTAAAACTATTTACAACACAAACAAAATGTTTATCTTGAAATTTCTGGGAATACCTTCTGAGGACCTGTTCATTCTGCATGAATTTTACTGAATTTTGCAATATGAAAACTTATTACAGAAAAGATGTAGTTCTCGTTAAAAGACGCACTTTATGCTATACACATTTTTGTTGCAAAATTGACCGTTTCCGAGATATTCCTTTTTATTGGTTTCAGTTTTAAACCTTTCATCTTCTCAAATGCGGTTACCTTTCGTTACATCTCTTTTGTTTTTGTGGTAACGCAAAGCGAACCGAACTTCAATTGTTCACATATCGATCAACCTTTAAAAGATTTGACTAACGCTTTAATTTGCTTTAGTTCCTTATTCCCCTTCTGCTGATAAGAAACAAAGTAGTAAGACACATTCTGTCAATGTATATCTCGTTTAACATGATATAGATAGAAGAATCATCTTTTGTAAGAATAGTTTGTTTACAGAACATGTGAATGTAAAACATCGGATTTATTTTCATCGCCCTATAGTAAAGCCCCTGTTTTTCTTTAAAGTGCGGCTAACTATGAAATTCACTGTATTCCCTTTCACATAGCATTCTGCTCCTTAGCGGGAGATTAAACATCCTATCACCCCAAGTTTAAGTTTGCTAACTCAATTAGCTCGAACACAAAGACATTAGACTGAAACTGGGCTTCAAAGTTTGCTGATCCACTTTTATAAACGTTATGTCGCTAAGCGAGATGATTTTTCTCAAGTACACGTCTTTATTAAAATTATAATACTAATTAATTTTAAAACAGAACCAAATAATTTATTACGAACACATTCTAACAACATAATCATTAAGTGTTGTCTTTCAGGTATCATTATTTTCTTACCTATCTTCAAATATTTCTGAGAAAACTAATCATTTAATACGCTAAATGTTACTCAATAAAAATTTGAAGTGTTCTACGCACATGACTTTTTCTTATAAAAGAGTATTATTGTATCTATATCATGATGGACATTAGCAGGGTTTTCTTATTACTTGCTTCTTAGAAGGTGGAATGAAATAAGAGAGTGCGATAGTTATATACCTTATTATAAGCCGATCGCAATTTGAAACAATTGGAATTTACTTCTCTTAGCGACAAAAAGAAAAAGATACCCCCAGTTGAGAAACATTTAAAACCTTAAAAGTGAAATAAATAATTCACAATATCTCGAAAACGGCTAACTGAATAAAAATGACGTATATGATATGAATTGTGTTAACAGATTTACACTTTCTGTGCAGTTAGGTTTTGTCTTTCTCTTATGGTTTACCAGTTACATAAAAGTCACCCAGGACTAGGTTTTCAGAGGCTATTCGCAGAAAATTCAAAATATACATTTCGTTTATCATAAAAATATCATAAACATATGCATTTTAAACAAAATCGTTAAAACCATTTTTGAGAACCTGAAATTTTTCGAAAAATGTTAAATGTAAACGCTAGTTGGAGGTGGGGGGATTTTCTTGAAAATCTTTGTGTTGCATCTTTGGAAGATACTGAACTTAAATTTAACAGACTTCAGTTATGCGGCGGTCAGAGAGAAAAGTGCACGTTTCTAAAATTCTTTATTTTATTCAGGGGGTCTCAACATGTATTTGTGGTGAAATCTCGGTATCGAATTTTTGGGTGGAATACAATACTTTCTCTATAAATAAGTACATTATATATACATATATATACACACTAGAGTTGCCCTCCGTAGTGTAATGGTTACCATGCTAACTTCAAGGTCGCGGGTTCAAACCCGGTGGAGGGCGATGGATTTTTTGGGTATAAAAATAATAATAAATCCTTAGCATGGCTTCCTTCGGAAGGAAAGTAAAGCCTTTGGTCCCGTGTCGTATATTTACCGCACATAAAAGAACCTCAAGCCTGATAGAGAGGCCTCTGAGCAAAATTAAGCGGTCTTTCACACCTAATTTAGAAAGGGACGCTGAGAATCACAGTAGTTAAAGAGCGTCCATAAATAACACGCCATTTATTTTTATTTTAGAGAACGTAAAAAGCTTTTCAAATTAAAAAAGAGGACAGAAGCTGACATAGATTTATAAATAGTAATTACCTTTCCTTGAAGAAATGGAAACTGGCTTATTTAGAAACGGTACCAATGTTTATTGCAAAGTGTCATATTAAAGTTAAAACTAAAATGTAGCGCTCTACTGACGATTTTATAGCAGTTACAAGATTCTGAGTAAAAAATTGAGAAGCAATACTACTTTAAAAATCTGATGTATTGCACTCACATAACTTTCTCTACCTGTTCTGCAAACAAACTATGCTTTAAAAAGAGTATGCTTCTATTTGCATCATGCTAAACGAGATAATCATTAACACAATTGGTCTTGCTACTTAGTTCCTTATAAGCAGCAGAGAAATGAGGAAATATACCGTACTAAAGCGATAGTCATACTTTTAAATGCCGATCGATATGTGAACAATTGAAGTTCGGTTCGCTTTCCATTTCCAGAAAAAAAAAGAGCAGATGCATAGTACCAATAACAAGTACTATCTTGGAAACGGTGAGCTCTCAAAAAATGTATATGTCTTAAATTGTGTGTTTTATGACATCTACATTTCTTGAGCAGCAAGTTTTTGCGTATTTCAGTTATGTAAAATTCAGCAAAATTCATTCAGAATGAACAGATCTTCAGAAGCTATTCCCAGAAAATTCAATATATACATTTTGTTTGTGATATAAATAGCTTTAATATACGGCATTTTAATATAAATAGTTAAGAGTCATTTTTGAGAAAAACAACATTTTCAAAGCTTTTTCCATGGAAAGGTAGATTGGGTTGGAGATTTTCTTGAAAATCTTCGTGTGCATCCCTGGAAGAAACCTAACTTAATACCAGTTTGGTGTTTAACGGTCTTTTAGTTTTTGAGCTATGGTGCCCAAAAACACACGCGCGCGCAGACACACACACACACACACACACACACACACAAGGATATTTCTCTAAGAATGCTTTTTTTGGACTTAGGTGGCCTCAAAAGATATATTTTTGGTGATATATTGGTATATAATTTATGGCGGAATACAATATTATTCTCAATACACTACGTATATAATATATGTAGAGAAAGTAAAAATCTGATACGTTATATTGACATGACTTTTCTAACCATTCTTCAGCAAACTATTCTTAAAAAATCGTATTCTTATAATTACTTTACGTTAATCTAACAAACATTTGCTAAAATATTTTAATTTTTATTCGAACTAAAATGTTTCTATCTTTATTCGAACGATTTTAGATACTTAGAATAAGGGAAATCAGTAGGTTAAAGTAAGATAAGTTTGCTATGTGATGGCGTTGAAGGCCCATTCTTTGTGCATCATCATGAGCAAACAAAGGGAATATACACATCCCAGTTTAGGACAGGATAAGTATTAAGTACCATTATCATCTCAGAATTGGTAACTCTGCAAAAAATATATTTGACTTATTAGGTGTTTGAACCAGATCCAATTTATTTGAGTAATTTTATATATCTGTTTCTCAGGTATGGAAAACTAATCCTGAAACAGATACTTAAAATGCTATTCCCAGAAAATTAAATATATACATTTTCTTTTACATATTGTACTTTAATCAAAATTGTTAATAATTTTGAGATAAAATAAATGTTCGCAAGGAGACTCAGTCACACACACACAGGGAATTTTATTTTATCTTATTTTTATTTTTTTATAGATTTATGATGCCCCAAAAGTGTATTTTCAATGTAATCTTGTTATAAAATTTATGGATGTATTGCAGTATATACATTCTACCCCTACTATAATATATAATAGAGAAAGTAAAATAAACGTTTTGTCTAAAATGCATATAAAAGTAAATAGATAAAAACTAAATTAAATTTTCTATTTAAAACACCACAAGAATTACGTAATTTTCTTTTAGAATTTTCAGCATTGTTTTACATTTAAGTCTCCGCATACTAAACAGCTTCAGTATAGCCATTTTGAAAAATCTTGCCTCTTCATAATTACAGTGTTGAATGCAAATGGAATGGAAAAGAGAGAAAATTTGTGAAATGACGCCTGCATTAATTGTATTGTTTATGGATATACGATATCCCGATAGCTTTATTGCTTGGTAAACTTAACCTTGTAAAATTAAAATGTATTTCAACCTTTTTTTAACAAGGCTTTAGCGCGAGCAAGCTGCAGGTTTCAAGAACCTTTAGGCTCAACTCAAGCACGACTCGGTTTTAACTCCCGCATTTCCTTTTGACTTTGTTACTTTTGGAGACAATTCGATATTCTCGCTGTCTTTCACTTCCCCTCTATTCCAATATCTCACGCGCCATGTCCTGGTTAAGTCCATACTTTTTCCTCTCGACAATTTTAAGGGCATCTAAACTGGATTTATTTGCCCCGAAGTTCCATATAGGTTCTATATCCCACTTTGTAGCTGCATATGTTTTCAATAATGGAGCGATATGTTTGCTTCTTCGTTTTCTTTATAATGGTATCCGACGTCAAATTTATAACCTATAGCTAATATACGAACCTATATTGGTTTAACATATGTAAACTCTTAAGCAAAATATATAAGTGTCATCTAGCTCAATTTATGTGTACTTGTGTGCAGGTCTTGCGATCTGGCGAAGTGGGTTGGAGTATCATCCGGGTTCGATCCCTCCCGGGTATGGAACCGGTGCCCACTCATCATCGTTTGTAAAGCGACTGCAGGATACGTGAAGCTGCTCACATCACCTTCCCGGATAGGGTGAAATGTCGGTAGTTCTAGGCTCGTAAGGGCTATTTGGCAGGGGACTATTTTTTATTATAATCAAATGTGCAGTTCTATCCTCTTCATCTCCCCTCTGCACAATTTTAGTCATTACATACGTCACACCATGTGATAGGCGGAGGATAGGAAATATTTGTACACTTGCTTTAAATTTTAAAACCAACTATCATTTTCCTTGGCAAGGCTTAATTACTGAAGCAATTCATAAATTGTTGTAGTACGTTGGCTATGTTCACAAGTAGACAAACGTTGATGAAATGGCGCTACATTTAGACGTATTACTTTGAAATGCCAAAAAATCACTAAATTAAAGTTATAAGTTCAATTATATCCTATATTTCAGATTGAAGTAGAGATATATTTATATGTTGTACACAAAAGAATGTTTTGTCTCACAGTTTTTAGTTAAACTCAGTCTTGAGCACCATTTTGAGTTAGCGGACAATATAACCACGAAAGAATGTGTCTGTAATGGTGACTATAAGCTATAGGTGAACAACGGAGGAAAAAATGTTTTTCTGCGCAAGCTCTCCGTAAGTAGGGAGAACATTCCCCCACTACTAAATTCCTCCTCCAATGTTTATGCGCGCGCATAAACATTGAGCACGTTTTCCTTACAGGGACAAAGATTGTATTAACTGGCTGGTTTGCAGCATGTGAAAGAGACAGGGAAGGCGGTGGAGGCAAAATTAAGGGAAGCAGACCGTCAAACAGCAATCCTTTCTCAGCCCACCTCGGTAGTGTGGAGGTAGCAAGTCTGCCTCACATTAAAGGCGTGGAGAATTCGAATATCGCTTAGTGAGTTACCCGGAAATGATTTTTTGGGGTTTTCCCTTATCCTGAGGAGACGAATGTCGAGTAAATTTAAGTTCTATGGTTCCCGAGATTATTTGAGCATCCTTTCACTGAATTCATTCATTTTGATTTCCAATCAAAAAGTATAATAATTTGGAATAAGCTTTTATATCCACAGATATATTAATAATCTTTTGTAGTAAAATAGCACTTTATTAAAATTATTGAAGCCCATGAGAAAAAATTCCCTTTTGAATGCTGATTTAACCGTCCAATATGATGTGTTCTATTCACATGATCATATCTAGCTGATGCACAAACAATTTTTTCTTACACAATATGATTATTTTATCTACATCATGCTAGTTGCAGCGGTAACATATTCCGCGTGCAGGTTTTGGATGTTTAGCAATGATGTGGGGATGTGGGTGACCCAGCTGAGGATTTTGTGGGCATGGAATTTGTCTCAGGTGTGGTAAGACACACGTGATTTTCCTCGAGTTCCAGATTGTTATCGAACTCATTTATTCATCTTGTTTGACCTTTTCTGCCATCGAACAGACACGCGTTCTTCCCAAATGTTCCCCTTTTCAGCTACGCTTTATCATTCCTCATTACTTTTGACCGTCTGTGGTGCACCAAATAAACACGGTTTCTATATGTAGCCGTTCATTTCTACCAAGGACTCAGCTATCACGTCTTACCTCTACTTATCTCCGCATTAAACAAACACTGTTTCTGTCGCGGCCATTTGTGACCCGATCGACTTGTCCACGGACTCAAAATATCACTTCTTACCTCTGCCAGGCTTCTATAGCTAGTGCCAAAGTGTAGCTTGACCAGCAAGGGAATTGTTTCTGTTTTCCTTGTTATGTTTACCTCAGTGTAACCTCACTCCTTCAGTTCAATGTCCTTCCCTTAACGGTATTATCCTACCTGGGTAGCTTGTCAGCTCGTGATAATTGCTTTCTTAAATGTGTTTTACAATTTTTCTTCCTTAGTCATTTTTAATGTATATTTGTCCCCTCTTAGTATAATTTATATTATATTGGCTATAATTTGTATCTCCCTTTTAGATAACTTTTAACCCCGTGATATGACATATACTGTCTCATAATCAAGAAAAACATTACCAGAATTGGTCTTTTGCTTGCTTCTTTGTAGGTAGAAGGGAAGCAAAAGCTTAAGCGATACTCAGATCTTTTAAAAGTCTGTCGCTATGTGAAACAATTGAAATTTGGTTCTCTTTGTAAAAGGAAGTTGACTTCCCGTGTGAGAATGTTTTACCTTGAAACTGAAACCAATAACTCGCACAAAATCGGACAACTCTATAAACCAAATATAAGAAACAAATTATGTGTTTTAAAGAGATCTACGTTTTTACTAGTAAGATTTTCTCCTACGGTTTACCACTTACACAGAAGCCACACAAATGCCATCCAGAATGAAGAGATCTTCACATGCTACTGTCAGAAAATCTAAGATATATACATTTCGTTTGTCATGAAAATATCTTAAATATATGGAATTTAAATCAAAGTCATTAGAGCCATTTTTGAGAGAGTCAAAGTTTTCTAAAATGTTCCATGTAAAATGTAGTTGTGGATGAGGGGATTTTCTTGAAAATACTCGTGTCACATCCTTGGAAAACTAAGCTTAAATAGTAATGTTGGTATGAAACTAACGTTTCGTTTAAGCTATGCTGCGTACAGAAAGAAAGACACACGCACGTGGGTGGACATGTTTCTAAAAATGATTTGTTTAGCTACATTCGTGCTACATAAAGTAAAAAAAAAATAACCCTTCCTCTTTCCACGTTCTTTTCTACATTGTGTTCAAAATCCAATATAAATATGTCATATTGGAAAATGTAGGTATAAACTAAATTAGATAGGTTTATATTCTTATAAATGAACTACATTATATATATATATATATATATATATATATATATATATATATACACACACACACACACACACACACACTCTCTCTCTCTCTCTCTCTCTCTCTGCATCGTCAAACACTGCTTTTGTTATGATGATATCATTTTTTTGAAAATTCCTTATTTTGTATTCGTTGATTGTACTTGTCGACCATCTAGTGGATTACATGGAGGCTCTGCCATGGAATTAAAGTTAGTAAGCTAATTGGCATAAATTGCGAGACAGTTCGTTTAAAAATGCTTGTTATACATTAATAACAATCTTATATTCGTGTTTGCTTCACATTCAGGAGGTTACAAGTTCTAATCTCATTTAGGGTAAGTTACCCGCACAGGGTTCTTTTCGGGGATTTTCGCTTATCCTGAGAAGACGAATCTCGAGTAACTTTAAGCTCCATGGAACCCGACATCATTTGAGCATTATTTCACCGATTTCGTTCATCGTCCGGTATAATCAAACAGATTAAAGGACGTTAAGTTATCAAAACCATCGTACATGTATATACGTCATTAGCATGTCTGACAAAACAAATGTCGCCCTCCGTGGTGTAATGGTTACCATGCTGACTCGATATACGCAAGGTCACCGGTTCAAACCCGGCGGAGCACAATGGATTTTTTTCGAGCGTAAAAATCCTTGGCATGGCTTCCTTCGGACGGGAAGTAAAGCTGTTGGTTCCGTGTCGTAGATTTACGGCACGTAAAAGAACCTTAAGCCTGATAAGGAGGCCTCTGAGCAAAATTAAGCGGTCTTTCACGCCCAATTTAGAATGGGACGCTGAGAACCACATCAGTTAAAGAGCGTCCATAAATAACACGACATTTACATTTTTACAAAACATATGTTAAGGGGAGTTGAAAGGCCTTATATTGCCAAAGTTAAAATTTAACTAATTGTCTCAGCAAATATTTAAGGTAATCAAATAAAAATTTCAAGGGATATTCAGCAAAATATTTGCTATTGATTAATGAAAAATAGAATACTTCTTACATTAAACGCAAAGGTATCATTTTTTTAAATAAAGATTTTAAAATTTTATTGAAATATTATTAATTTTATATCTAAAAAAATAACTAATCCATATCTAACAAAATCTTTTTGTTAAAATAAACCCTATATATGTGCACATGTGTGGTAACAATTTCAGCTTTAGTGTAAATTAATTTTTGAGATAATGGGGCATTTCTATAGACATTTTAAATTCTTCAGAAATTGCTTTAAAACATAAAATTAAAAAAAAAATGCCAAACACAATTTCGCAGTACTTCGAAATTATCGCATGAAGAAAATATGAGCGAGATGCAAATGCTGCTAATACTTAAAGTCCAACTTTCCGATCAAAGTAAGAAAAAATTCTCTTCTCTAACGTTAATTATTACAAATTTAATTATATATTACTAAGAAATTCACCAAAATGACAACTACTACTATTATTTTCAACAACGTTTTCAAACTATTTCCAATTAGCGTATCTGCATAAAAGGTGTACCAAAATGAGCGGGAGATTCGAAGTAATCACATGTGACTAAAATAAAACAAATGAAAATGGGAAAAAATTATGAAAATCCTATTTCGATTCCCCTTAATAATTTTAATACGTCTTAATTACCTCTTCGCAACTTTGTTTTATAAACTCAATAAATTAATTAATATTGTTTTAATAATGGTTTTAATATTGGTCTCTTTTGTTACACTGTTGAGATATAGGATCTCATTTTAAACTGTTTTCAACCTTTGTCCTTAGACATTTAATTAACATGCCTACATGTACATGTTCTGGTGAACTTATTCTTGCTTGCACTTATATCATATGATGACTAATAATATCTGTTATCATTATTGTAAAGCATGTGTTATAGCTACAAGTCTTTCAAATCGTGAAGCTATATAGCTTCATGTTTAGTGACTCAGAGTTGCTATCAACATTTTTCTGTTAACACAGAGAATGTATTTGTTAACGGATTCAGTGTGGACGCAACTACAAACCAGTGACAACCCCGTGTGTTATAAACGCAACTGTTTTTATTTCACTTCCTTATTAAGTCAAAAGCCACCTAGCTGGCCCGAGTTCACTCACAGATGAGTGTATATGGGATTTGTGATGGATCAAGTGGCGTCTGGGTAGGTTTTCTCTATGATTTTGGTTCCCCCGCCATTGATCCCACAAATTGATCCACAATAACATTTCCTGTTATTCATTTAGCCTTTATTTCATTTCAACTTCATCTAGGTTTCATATCAAGTATTAGGATGATCCCCCATCCCTGGATGATCTCTCCGGTCTTTAGTCTGCTGCTCAAAAGGCATCAGGTCTCTGAAATTGGATTGTAAGTCCTGATGCCTGCATCGCAATTATCTTGGCACGTATACAATAAAAATATACCTGGTCCTGTGATTTTGCTGAAAATGTAAACGTTTGACGGGGACATATCTCTTCATACATCAACTCCGCTCGACACTCCATCAGAATAAGTTGACTTCTATAAGACGTGTGTTAATTTTGTCCACCACGTGCGGGAATTACCTTGGCATTAGACTTTCTATTTGTATTTCGCAGCTCAAAATTTCATTTATTCGCAAGTTATATTACAAGTCCATCTCCTTCTCTTCGGTAACGTGGCCTGTCCAATAAGCTTTTGAGAGCATAGCAAACAGGCAAAAGACATGGGTGGAGTCTGAGTAAAGGCTCAGTCTTTCCAGGAGTATTTTTAATATCTTTGAGTATGCAACCGTTTCCTACCTTTAGTCTTTGGGCTGCTGAAAACACTCTGGCCAAATAATGCCTCTCCAAAATGCTGCCACACGCAGAAGAAAACAGTAAATTAATAGCTAATAATCTTCGGCAAGCAGACAAAAGCCCCTAGCAGAAAATATTAACAAGGCAAATACAAACAAATGTTAGAAAAGTCTTTTTCGGTGTTTTTCTATAATTTGAAATAAACCACAGGCACATTTATCTACAAATGAAAAGAAAACACCACATTTTTGCAGTGAAACCTAACACAGCAATTAACATGTTTGTATTCCCTAACTTGAGTATAGTTTTGATGGCTCTAATCTTGTCTTATGAAAAGTAAAGATTTTAAAACCGACGTTACTATTTTAGTGCCACTTCAATGTAAAGGACTTTAAGGTAGAAAGTTATTCTTACTCATTAAATAGAACCTCGTGGATGTTTTAATCCAAGTGAAACTAATTACTTGCTCCAACTTATTGTAACTTTAAGAAAAATGGGATGAGAAGGAAGGTTAGCCCAGGGCCAAAACTAGTGAGACACTGTACTCACTTTTCAACTGTCCCAGGGAACTAAACTGTCACAGTTTAACATTATCAATAGACTCATCTGTGACAGCGTTTTATTAAAATCCCACAGAGTGGTTGCTGCTAATGAGAAGGAGCCAAATATAATGACTTTACTTCCTTTTATTCTATTTTGCCTCCTCTGAATCCTCAGCACTCTCATCTCGGACGGGTAAATGACATGAAATCGATCTTAGTCATTAATTCAAAGTGTTGGTTCCCTATCTTCTTACACTTCTACTGAAGAAGTGGAAAGTTTGTCGTTTAAGCCAAGGAGAAGAATCTTTCCGAACAGTTCGGCAATATGAAGACGATTCCGCTTCGGTGATCAAATTCTGTAATGGCAGTTTTAGTAGGAGTTTGATAATGTAACGACAAACTTTAAATAACTTCTGCCTTTGCAGATTCTTCTATAAAGTTCCCTTTTAATTATTAGAACTTTTTTGTCCTATTATTACAAGCAAAACCAGCAGCACGTGCTCGCTTTAAAGATGTTTCTGAATATCGATTCTAAATAAGATACCTACAAAGTAAAAGCAACCATCTCAGCTTTCTCTACTACCTACCTTATTATAGTATATAGTATATAGAGCAGGTACGGTAACGTGCCTTACTCTCTGCACATTCTATTATCGAGTGGCGAGGAGTACGTTCTTGCTACAAGTCAAGTGCAGTGGTGGAATTATTCCACTATGCCGTACATATATATTTCTCAACTAGTATTTAAAACGTTTTGTTTATATTGAGCATATTATGCTCTACACAAAAATTATTCCAGAATTTTACTGTGGTTAAAAAATCCACTATCTTTAAGTTTATAACTATTTATTTATCTTGTGGATATAATATAATCTTACACTGCCTTGTGATCCAGATAATAAATTGTTTTCTTTTTAACAATAAATAAAATAATAAAGCAAATTATCATTTAGTTTTACAATGTATTTTTAAATGTGTCCATCATAATACATTGTTAGGTATTAAAGTTTATAAATTATCTTCAAGTTTATATCTATTCCTTTAACATGTGCATAAAATATAATCTTGCACTGCCTTGTATTCCACATAATGCATTGTTTTCTTTTTAACAACAAATAAAATAACAAAGTCAATTTTCATTTAGCTTTACAATGTATTTTTAAATGTGTCCATCATTATACACCATTCGGTTTTAAAGCTAATAAATGTAACAGATACTTAGGATCTTGCTTCTAATATTTACAACATATTAAAATATCTGATACATAAATAAAACTGCAGCCTAATATTGTTAGTTTTCCTATTTTTAATTTTTTAATTTGTATAACAGCCGTTAACCTCTTTGGTCATATGACTTAGGAAAAACCTGCTGCTTTATTATTCGCTGAACGCATTTCCCGTTATTTTTCTTACTTTCTCTAGCACATATGTATAATGTACAGAAAGTAATGCAGGTACTGTATTACACCTAAAAATCTATACCGAGATTTTACAGGAAGTACTTGTTCTGAGGACTCTGAATCCAAAGAAGTCATTTTATAGAAAAGGATTCTGTGTTTGTGGACTACATAATTAAAAACCGAAAACGTAATTAAATAGAAAACTTGATATTTAAGTGCAGTATCTTTCAAGAATACTACAGGAATATTTACAAAAAAATCCCCACCCCAAATTACCTTTATACGGATTTTTTTTCTCGAAAACCTTTATTACCAGAAAAATGGCTCTAACGAGTTTGATTAAAATATCACCATATATGATATTTTATTTGTACTTTAATTATAAACAAAATATACATAATAACATATATATGTGTGTTAGTGACTTTAGCCATTTCCGAGGTTACTTTGACTTTTCCTATAGCCCTTATTTTTTACTTTCTCTAGCCCCATATGTACAATGTACATAGGGATAGAGAAGTATTGTATTCCACCCAAAAATTCGATACCGAGATTTCACAGGAAATACATGTTTTGGACCCCCTGTATCCAAAGAAAGCATTTTGAGAAAAAGGTCCGTGTGTGTGTGCGTGTGTCCGAGTGTCTGTGAACACGATAACTCAAAAACGAAAAGTAGCTAAAATACCAAACTTGGTATTTAAGTTTAGTATCTTCCAGGGATGCGACACGAAGATTTTGGGAAAAATTTTCCCAACCCCAAACTACCCTTTACATGGAACTTTTTTAAAAATTATGATCTTCTTAAAAATGGCTCTAATGATTTTGATTAAAATAACATATATTAAAGATATTAACCTAGCAAATAAAATGTGTATCTTGAATTTTATGGGAATAGCTTCTGAAGACCTGTTTATTCTGGACGAATTTTGATTAATTTGGCATAACTAGTAAACCGTAAGAGATAGACAAAAACTTACTATACAAAAAATGTAGGTCTTGTTAAAATACACAAGTTATGTCATATACATTTTTCTCGTGGAGCTTACCGTTTTCGAGGTATTCATTGTTATTAGTTTCAGTTGTGAAGTACTTATACTTTTCTCAGACGGTAGAGTCCGTTTTTCTTTTGTTCTACTCCTGGCCAAGAAAAGAAGCGATTTGAAATGACAATCGCATAACGACAGCTTTTAAAACATTTTACTATCGGTTTAGCCTAGTATATTCACTTATTTTCTTCCTACTTATACGGAACTAAATAATAAGAACATTATGCTAATGAGTACTACGATTAGCAAGGTGCAGAAAGAAGAAGAATCTTATGTATGAAGTTTGTAGAACAGCTAGAGAAAGTCGTGCGAGTGTAACACATCAGATTTTTTCCATTGCGGTCTGTATGGAAAAGTACGAAACTTTAAGTTAATCACAAAACAACAGCTTTTACAAGATTTGACAATCACTTAGGCTTAGTGAACTCCCTTATTTCTCTAATACTTACAAGAAAATAAGTAATAGGACAATCGTTTATCTCGATTAGTTCGAAGTAGATAGAAGAATAGGGTTTTGCAAAAATAATTTTTGTTGCAGAATATGTAAGTAAAATCATGTGAATTGAGGCAATATTTACACCTCAATCTCATGTTACCGATATTTTGTGAACGCTACTCCATTTTGTATATATTTCTCATTCAGATGTATTCTCGTTTCATAATTAAATCAAAATCATTGAATGCAAGCTAATTAGTCTGTGTACTTTCGTTAGTTGTGTTTTGATTTTCTCTCTGTGATTTTGTTTATTGTAAACAATCTTCTTGGTAACGTGTTTCTTTTAGGTTGTGAAGCCAGAAATTATAAAAGACGATAACCGTCAACAAGAAAAGACACTCGGAGACTATTCCTGGTCGAGTAGGAGATACTTCCTAGGCAGGGGATCCTAGGAAAAGACACATGCAGTTAATTCTTTACGCCTTGATTCGAGAACGCGAGTATATTTGCGGAGGAATATAATTCAAATATAGAATCTGCAAGTAATTCACATTTTAATCAAAAAATCTGATGTGTTCCCTTCACATGATTTTCTCTGCATCTCTGTAACAAATTATTGTTAAAATTTGTATACTTACATTTACTTCATGCTAATCGAGAAAAAAATAGATGTAACAGTCTTATTACTTATTTCCTTGGAAGTAGAAGCGAAATAACAGAGTAGCACAGGTTAAAGTGATAGTCTAAAGCTGGTTGCTATGTGACTGAAGTTCCTTTGTTTGTATGGACATTTGACAAATTCCTGTATGAGAAAAGCGTAAGTTTTTAAAGATGAAACTAAAAATAAGGAATATCTTAAAAAATGATCAACTGCGGGAAAAAAGTATATAATATAAATTGTGTGTTTTAACGTGCTCTACATTTTTTGTGTGGTAAATTTTTCTCTGACTTCTACGGTTTAGCAGTTATGCAAATTTTCGCAAAATTCATTCAGAATAAAGTAGTCTTCAGAGGCTATTCCCAGAAAATTCAAGATATACATTTTATTTTTCAGGTAGATATCTTTAATATACGACATTTTAAACAAAATTGTTGGAGCCATTTTTAAGAAACTCAAAATGTTCGAAAAAAGTTCCATGTAAAGGGTAGTTTGGGGTGGGGGGCTTTTCTTGAAAATCTTCGTGTCGCATCTCTGGAAGATACTAAACTCAAATACCAAGTATGGTATTTTACCGACTTTTCGTTTTTGAGTTATCGTGTTCTCATACACACGGACACACACACACACACACACACACACACACACACACACACACACACACACACGGGCCTGTTGCTCAAAATACTTTTTTTGGATACAAGGGTTCCTAAAGCATATATTTCCGGTGAAATCTCATTATGGAATTTTTTGGTGGGGTGCAATACCGTCTCTATACACTATGTACATAGGACGTCTACAGAAAGTAAAAATGTATATATTTTGTTCAGATGCGACGAATATTAAATAAATCGCAAGATAGAATTTTACGAAACAGATTAAATATCACAAGTGATTTCGATTTTGTGGATTGTTTGTCAAGATTAATTGAAATAAAATTCAGTTCTACAAAATAAGGGAATTTTAGTAATGAATATTTTGAACAGTTTCCTACCCATATTTACAGCCTGGATTTAGACTCCGTAAATCCCTGAAAACGCCCTGAATAAAAGACCTCATAGCGCCTGTTGGCTACTGCTTCAGATATGGAACACATGAGATTTTGTTGTTGTGTGTTCTATTTATAAGGCGCTTTTAACCACTTGGTCACATCGGCGGTTCTTTCATTTGGAACAATCGCTCATAAAAATGGTGTTCTTCCGTTTACGTTTTTACTTTTAGGTTATCATCTTCAATTTATAACACATATCCACACTCTCATTCATAATTTCACACTTTTCAAGAGAAGAATTCCCATATCATAGCTGGGTATCGAACTCGGGACCTCTCGCACAACAGGCATGGAACAGACGGTCAGTATTTTCCGGCCTTACACATTTGCGAAATATTCATTCTTTTTGGCGACTCATTTGTTTCTCTGATATACTGCAGGAATATAGAATTTCAAAACTAGCATTAACTACCCACGTTTTACTTTCTCTAGAACGCATGTACTATTATGCATGTACGTAGTAGCTAGAGAAGGTATTGTATTGTATTCCAACGAAAAATTCGATGACAATATTTCACCGGAAGTACTTGTTTTTAGGTCCCTAGAGTCCAAAAAAGCATTTTTAGAAAATGGCTCGTATGTTTGTGTATTTGTGTGTCTGTGCGTTTCTGGACACCATAGCTCAAAAACGAAAAGACCGTTAAATACCAAACTTGTTATTTATTTTTTGTATCTTCCAAGAATGCAACATGGAGATTTTTGAAAAAAAAAAATCCCCCCTCCCACAAACTACCCTTTATGTGGGAAAAGTTTTGATAAGTTTGTTTTTCTCAAAAATGGCTATAACAATTTTGATTAAAATGCCGTAGATTAAACATGTTTATAACATAAATAAAACGTATATTTTGAACTTCCTGGGAATAGCCTCTGAAGACCTCTATTCTGGATCAGTTTTGCAGAATTTTGCAAAGCAGTTAATTTGTAAGAGACACATTTTAGACAGGAATATAGATCTCTTCAAAACACATAATTTATGTCATATACGGCTTTCTTCTAGAAATGACAGTTTTCGAGATATTCCTTGTTATTGGTTTCAATTTTAAATGAACTAACCTTTCTCAAACGGGATTATGCAAAGCGAACCGAATCACAATTGTTCCACAAACAACCAACTTTTAAAAGATCTGTCTAACGAATTAGCCTAATGTATTCCTTTCTTACCCTGCTGCTTACAAGGAGGCAAGTAATAAAACCTATTCTAGCCCGCCTAGATAGTGTGGTGGTGGCGTGTTTGCTTCACATTCAAAAGGTCGTGAGTTCGAGGTTTTTTTTCCGGGTTTCCCCTAATCCTGGGAAGACGAATGTCTAGTAACTTTAAGCTCCATGGACCCCGAGATAAGCATCATTTCACCAATTTCATTCATTGTCCGATAACCAACCAGGTTAAAGGACGTTAAGCTAATAAAAAAAAAAAAAAAAAAAAAAGCATTCTGTATGGAATCTCCTGTATGAAAAGTTTGTACATGGAACAGCTAGAGAAAGGCGGCGCCGTGGGCGAGTAGTTAGACCGCTCGCCTCCCATCTAAGAGGCCCGAGTTCGATCCTAAGCGCCCGCATGTCGGATTCGTGGTGAACAAAGCGGCGTCTGGGCGGATTTTCCTCGGGTGCTCCGTTTTCCCCCGCTACTTATTCCACCAATTGTTCCATCATTACCTTTCCAATCAACAATTTTGCTTAAATTTCATATATCCACATCCTCATGTTCATGCCTGGCTACGAGCTGACCCCTCGTAACAGGTACTACATTCTGTGGTTTCGTGCAGTAGGCTCTCCGACAGACTTCTGACGGGCTTGTAAGTCCTAGGGGGGCTCTCAGTCCTTCAATTAGGGAGGGTAAACCGATCGATTATGAAACAAAGCCGCTAGAGAAGTTATATGTATGGAACACATCAGATTTTTAATTATATAATTAAGTGCTTGAACCCGCAACGTATTGTGTAAACTAGGCCGGAACTGCTTAGATGAGCGCCAAAGAGCAGCGGAGTACTCCACGACTCACAGCGGTCTGACTGAGTATGCAATACAGCTAAGCAATCTTTAAGTGTATACCATTGTTGTTTGAAAAAGTCAACTTTTTCTTGACTACCATATATTTACAGTTCTCTTACAAGTGTGACACACACACAAACACACACACAGGCTGTTTCAAAATGACACCAAACGAAGATAGCAGTCGATTAGCTTACACTTTGACTTGTCCGAAACTTGAACTCTTCTATTTAAAGTTTTATGTGTGTTTAAAAATCGAACACATTTGGGATTAGGCAGCGAAGGAACAACGATTGTCATACGTCACACCCACAGGCTGCGTTTTCCGTGACCTGTGCCGCGCCGGCATGTCTATCAACCACGCGACTAAGACCTTCGTTACCAACCGGCATCTCTCTTGGAGTGGGCCAGGCATATATCATTTGGTTATGATGAACTGCCTAATCCACGATAACTTTATGACAAGTTTTTGTATGTGCCGAACTTAGAGCTGAAAATTATAATCATGTATCACGTACGGTATGAACAGCAAGGTCCACATCTTCGTTTGGTGTCGTTTTGAAACACCCTATATTTAAGTATACGCAAGTATTCATCTTATAAACGTCAACTCCGTGGCTTCAACGTTTATTTCTTTGATTTGATTAAAAGGTAGGCATATAACTAAATCATTACCATATGTAAGTGATGAGCTTTTGTGGATCTTGGCGTATATGCTCTCTATTTGCGTCAGTGTATACCGAGCGAGCGTTTTCATGTTCTAGTTGGCGTTTCCGCAACGAGCAAAAAATGGGTTACTATGATTTAATAAGTAACCCTGTGTTTACGCTCCATTTATCAAAAAATGACAACCTGCCAGGTTTAGCCGCTAATGATTACATGTCACCGTTGCTAAATTCACACATTTTACTTGTACTTTTACGCTTGGTATATAGACCAATCACGTGTAGAAACGTGTTAGAAATCAATACGTCAGCACCATGGTTCATTGAAAATTAATCAAACGTTCTTTTTCACCTCAAACGCGACGAAGCACCTGTTTTCTTTGTAAAAAATTGTTGTTTTCACGTTTCACCTCAGTTTCCTTTTTCTCTCTACATGTACTATGCACATATTGTATTCCACTCAATAATTAGATGGCGATATTTTACCGGAAGTACATGTTTTGAAACCCCCTGAATTCAGAACAAGGGTTTTTAGAAAAAGGTGACTATGTGTGTGTTGAACATCATAGTTCAAAAACGAAATATCGAACTTGGTATTTAAGTTTAGTACCTCCTGAGGATCCAAGACCTGGGTTCGATTTCCAGTACCGGCGTGGGGATCTTTCCCCCGCTGGGAGACCTGTACCGGGGTAAACTCAGCCTCGTGAGGTCCCTGGCAGGGGCCAATTGAGGAGCTACTTAATGCAGAAGTAGCGGCTCCGGGTCATGAGGACCGCATTAACCGGCGGGGAGAGATTCGAAGCGCTGACCACATCTCACCCTCCAATACTGCACCCCATCCATGACATCTGTCATGAACCGGGATGGGGGACACTGCGGTCGGGCGGTAGGCCAAGGTTCCTTGTGAGCTGTCGTGCCATGGAGTTATTATCTCCTAAGGATGAAACACGTAACTTTTCAAAAAAAAACTCCACCACGAACTACCCCCTACATGGAAAATTTTTCGAAAATTTCAATTTTTTGATAAAATATCGCAATAAAGGTATGTACATGACAAATAAAATGCATGTATTAGGAGCAGCTTTTAGAGACCTGTCTATTCTGGACGAATTTAACTGAATTTTTCATAACTGCATAACTGGTAAACTGTAAGAGAGTGACAAACATTTGCTGTACAAACAATCTCGTTACAGCACTTAATGTGTAGAGCTGGACGTTTCCGAGATATTCCTTGTTGTTGGTTTCAGCTTTGAAATACTTAAACTTTTCTCATACGGGAATTTGTCAATTCCTGCTCATACAAAAAAAAGTATTTCAATCACATAGCAACCAGCTTTTAAAATGTTGACTATCCCTTTAGCCTATGATACTCGCTTATTTCCTTTATACTTACAAGGAAGCAAGTAATAAGACCACTTCTGCTGACTTTATCTCGATAGCAGGAAGTAGATAGAGGAATAGTTTTTTAACCAAAATTTATAATAGAGATGTAACGAAAGTCATGTGAATGGAACACACCAGAATTTTTTTAAGAAAAGCGCATTTACAAATTCGCTATCTTACTATGGCTATTGGATGGATATTTATCGGCTTAGTTGCAGTGTAGAATAATACAGACTCTCGTGGAATCATGGAGATTCTCCTCCTTTTAGCTTCTCTACATGTACTATGTGTATATTGTATAGTTCTATACAGAGATTTCGCTGAAAATACATGTTTTGAGACCCCCGAATCCATAAAAAATATTTTTAGAAACAGGTCCTGTGTGTGTCTGTGGATAGCAGAGCTCAAAAACTAGAAGACAGTAGAATACCGAACTTGGTATACAATTTTAGTATCTTCCAAGGATGAGACACGAAGATTTAAAGAATATTCCCCTACCACAAACCATCCTTCACATGGAAAATATATAAAAATGTTTATATTCTCAAAAATGGCTCTAACGATTTTGATTAAAATACAGTATATTAAATATATGTACATGTCAAAATGTATAACTGGAATTTTCTTGTAATATCTTCTAAAGAAGCTATTCTGGGTGAAATTTGCTTAAAAATATAGATCGCGTTAAAATACAGAATTTATATCATATACAGTTTTGTTGCAGAGTTGACCTTTTTCGAGATATTCCGTGATATTGGTTTCAATTTTAAGTTACTTAAACTTTTCTCAGACGGTAGGTTATCTTTCTTTCGTCCCATTCCTGGCAGACAAGAAACGGAATTTCAATTGTTTTACATAGCAACCGGCTATTAAAGGAATTGACTATCATTATAACCTAATATATTACCTTGCTTCCCTTCTGCTTATAAAGAATAATGTAATAATACCAACTTTGTAAAGGTTTATCTGGATTAGCATGTTATAAATAATAGGATAATCTTTTGCAAGAAATGTTTTTTTAGCTTGAAACATGAGTTCCTTTTCGCATTCGCCCTAAATTTGAAGTAGAAATTCACTTGCGCTTGAGCTTAGTTTGGAATAGCAATCGACTCTTATGTTAGGGCGTTTTGATGGGTTTGTTGGGCTTTACAGATCCAGACTTGGCAATTTCTTAAATAATCCATCAATAGAATTTTCTTTGTGTTGATTCACAATTATTTCGTATAATTCTTTTACGAAACTACAATCGCTCGATACAATAATGCGGTTATTTCGAACACGCATATTCTTTCTCTCGCGACTCTTAACTTATTTTACAAGTTCCGACGTGAAAATCTGATTCCACCGAATTACATTATGGTACAAAATAACGTGGCAACACTGTTCTTACGCTCCACGCTATTTGTAGATGCACTTGATATGTAGTTCTGCCTTTTGCCGCCTGAGTTCCGAGGCTATAGAGGGAGGGAGTCATTCTCAAGTTGGGCCGGTTCCCATGGATCATGCGTTCGAATCCCGCCTTGGGCATGGGTGTAACATGTTTTTGTATACCTGTGCGTGAGTGTGTGTGTGTGTGTGTGTGTGTGTAAAAGAAGGAAAACAGCAATCCAGTAATCATACAGCAAACAAAGTAAAAAAAATATAGGTACATAAGAGTGGGGTATACAGCGCCGGAGTCCCGGCCAGACTCCAGAACTGTATTTAAAAACAAAAAGTTGGAGTGCTTTACGCACACAGGCTTTTCTCAAAATGAAGTGGTAAGTGTCTTCATATGCCGTTAATTCTTTATTGTAAGGGCTATTACGTGGACATGATTGCTTGGTGAAACGAATATTTAAATCCATTCGGGTTAACTGCCATGATTTCTCATTTATTTATTTCGTTGCCAGTTACGTGGAATAATATGCCACATCACGACGTTCTATAAGTGCATTTTACTGATTTTCATCTTTGTTAAAAAGTTAAACCATAGCGGAACTCTGTAATCTTATTTTGAGTGGAATAGGAATGTAACTATAGTATGAACATTATCATTTTACTATGAATTGTTAAAGTTTCCATAGTTAATGAATGAAATAAATTGCTGTTATAGAAGTTATACTTGATCTCATTTTGTTTATTACAGTTAGCGGGGCAGGACATATATAATTTGTGTCTGCTGTTACCGTATTGATTCTGTAGTACAAATTTGACCTGTCCTCCATTTTTCATAAATGTGAGTTGCTGGGTGAAATCGCCCAAAGTACAACTGGTAACACTTTGTAATACAAATGAGTGCAAATTACTCAAAGATCTCGCTACAAATGTTTGTGCGTGTATAATTCTTCGTGAATACTTAATCTACGCGTATTCTCGCTAATGACTTCAAAGTGGCCTTTTACATGCTTGTGAAAAAGCCTCTTTTATAATAAATGACTTCACAACCAAGAAAATCAACACGTATCTATGATACTTATTGTTGAATGAACAAAATCGCATAGAAAAATTCAAAATACTTATACACGACGAAAGCACAAGGAATAATAAACGTTGCACCCAGCGATGTCAACTTCGGAATGCAACAGAACAAAAACATTTGGACATAAAATATTACAAAAATAGCATGAAATTCATAAAATGTCGGCAGATTTTGTGGTTATGATATAAATATAGCCTCAAGCTGGAGAAAGTCATGTGAGTGCAATATGCCAGATTTATCTCGGTTCGTGGTGTGACAGAAGGATATTTGTACTATATTGCACTAAATAAAGTGCAATTCAATCTTATGTGCTGCTAATGTCTTAAGTTCGACTCAATAAAGAGAAGCGGTTGACCTTTCATTGACAAAGTACTCTGCAAGTAACCCGACGCGAATTACATACATCATGCGTTCGATGGACAAAGCGACGCAGGGCCGGGCTTTCTCCGGTTTCCTAAGCCATTGCATTCCACCGGTGCTCCATCTCCATTCCAAGTTTCACCAGAGGCATCCCCTGCAGTACCACAATTCGATAGCAAACTTTCACTAAAATACACGTTTTAGGGTCTCCCTGTATTAAAAAAAGCATTTTTAGATAAAGGCCCGTGTGCGTATCCGTGTGTCAGTGTGTCCTTGTGTCTGCGAACACGATAACTCAAAAACGAAAATTCGAGAAAATACAAAACTTGGTATTCAAGTTTAGTATCTTTCAAGGATGCGACACGAAGATCTTGAAGAAAATTTCCCCACCCCAAACCATCCTTTATATGAAACACCTTTTCTAAAAATGTCTCTAATGATTATGATTATAATAAGTATCGTGTATTTAAGACATTTTAATGACAAATATGTATATATTTTATTTTCTGGAAACAGCTTTTGAAGTGCTCTTCATGCTGGGTGAGCTTTATCATAACTAAAAAAAAAATTTGATAGACAAAAATACATGGATGAAAAAGCAGATCTTGTTAAAACACATAGTGTATGTCAAATACATTTTTGTGTAGTTAACCATTTCAGAGATATTCCTTGTTATTATATGCTTATAATTTTTTCAAATGAGAAGTCATAATTCATTTTCCTTTGGATTTTACTGTTTGTCATGCAAAGGGAATTGAATTGCAATATCATCACACAGAAATCGTCGTTTAAAAGACACGACTATCGGCTTATCCTAGTTTACTCCCTTATTCCCTACATAGAAGGAAATAAGTAATAAAACTATTAAGTAATGTTTATCTCGATTAGTACGAAGCAGTTAGAAGAATAGTCTGATGCAGAATAAGTAGAGAAAACTATATGAATGGAACTTCGATCTTTTTCTTTGGCCTCCACTGATCATTGATGCACAAAATCTCATAATATTCAAATGAATCTAAATCAGTTTGTACGCTACTAACGGATGAAAAATAAAGCAAAAATAATTATCAAACATAAGGAATTAAAAATACTACAGTATATGGTACATCATTATTCGTTGGCACATTTAATGTTCACAAAGACACACAACTTTAATAATTAATAATACTGATATTTTAGTGAAAAGAGAAAAGTATCTTTATGTGGACACTAACAATTTTGCAAAATTCGGTAAACGGTAATTCAACTATCAAAACATATTTCTCTGGATTTTTCGTATTCATATATGCAAATCTGTCAGAAAACATTCAAAGTTTTACTTTCATTGAAATGTGAAAGTTGTTCAATCCAGGAAAAGTGTGAATACTTATCAGAAGCTCCGACATTCAGGCACCTTTACAAATATGTAGAATGGTGATTATTTTTCTACGAACGTAGTTAGTTGTGAGGTATACGTCATGGCCTTCCTACGGAAAACATGTATAGACCTTCTCGATATTCATAATACGTCAGAAAACTTTGACCCGTGACAGATATTACTCATAAAGTGTTCCGTTTCCTGTCATACTATAATGATCAAAAGATAAGCTGAGCTGTTTCTGCTTTCTGCACACGTACTATGTACATAGTGTATAGAGGAAGTATTATATTCCACCCAAAAATTCGATACCGAGATTTCACCGGAAATACATGTTCTAGGCCCCCTGAATACAAAAAAAAAGCATTTTTACAAAAAGGTCCGTGTGTGTATGTGTCTGTCTGTCTGTTAGTGTGTGTGTCTGTGGATAGCATAGCTCAAAAACGAAAAGTCCGTTAAAAACCAAACTTGGTACTTAAGTTTGGTATCTTCCAAGGATGCGACACGATGCTTTTCAAGAAAATCCCACCATCCCCCACTACCCATTACATGGAAAAATTTTCGAAAATTTTTATTTTCTAAAAAATGGCCCTCACAATTTTAATTAAAATATCGTATATTAAGGATATATACCTGACAAATAATATGTATATCTTGAATTTCTGGAAAAGGTTCTGTAGACTACTTTATTCTGGATGAATTTTACGGAATTTTGTGTAACTGGTAAACAGTAAGAGATAGACAAAAACGTACCAAACAGGAAATTTAGAGCACATTAAAACACACCATTTATGTTATACACCTTTTTTTTTCGTGGAACTTGTGAATGGAACACATCAGATTTTTTTTTTTACTAGAAATAGAAAAAAAATCCTTGTGTGTCTGTGAACGGTGCAACTAAAAACGAAAATGTCGTAAATACCAAACTTGATATTTAAGCTCAGCATAGTGTAGGGATTTACACGAAGACTTACTAGAAAATCCACCGAGCCAAAACTACCCATTAAAAGGAAAACATTTCCAAAAGTTTGATTTTCTCAAAAATAGCTAACGATTTTGATTAAAATACCGTATGTTAAAGATGTTTGCGCGACAAAAAAAATTTATAGATAAGTTCAATATCCTGTCAGTTGCCTCTCAGAGCCTTTGCATTCGGAATCACCATATCTGCTAAACTGTACGAGATAGAGTAAAACGTAATACTCAAAAGATGTATGTAGATCTCATCAAAACACCCAATTTATTCCAATACATTTTTGTTATGAAGCTAACGAAAAAAATATTATGTGTTTGACTCACATGACTTTCTCTAACTACTCTACAAAATAATTCTTACAAAAGATAATTTTTCTTTCAATAGTATTACTTAGTTCCTTATAATTAGAATGAAATTAAGGGAATGCAAATTGTCATTGCAAATCGCTTCTTTGCTCGGTCAGGAGAAGAAAAAACGAAAAAGGGAAAAATATAAGAACTTCACAATTGAAACTAATAACAAGGAATACCTGGAAAACGCTAAGCTCCACGAAAAAAAATGTATATGACATAATTTGTGTATTTTAACAAGATCTACGTTTTTGTGTTTTAAGTTTTTGTCTATTAGTTATGCCAAATTAAGCAAAATTCATGCAAGATATTAGAAGCTATTCCCAGAAAATTCAAGATATACATTTTATTTGTGATAGAAATGACTTTAATATGTGGTATTTTAATGAAAATCGTTAGAGCCATTTTTAAGAAAAACAAAATTTTCAAAAATGTTTCCATGTAAAGGGTAGTTTGGTGTGGGGGATTTTCTTGAAAATCTTTGTTTCGCATCCTTGAAAGAGACCAAACTTTAATACAAAGTTTGGTATGTAACCACGTTTTCGTTTTTAAGCTATGCTGTCCACAGACACACACGGACCTTTTACTGACTTTTTTTTTTTTTTTTTTTGATTCAAAGGGTACTAAAACGTGTGTTTACGGTGAAATCTCGACATCGAATTTTTATGTGGAATACAATACTTCTCTATCCCTATGTACATTGTACATACGGGGCTAGAGAAAGTAACAAAAATTCAGTGTTTTAATTCATATTTTGTACAGTGAGTTTTTATCTGTCTCTTAGGATTTACCAGTTACGTAACATTTAGAAACACTCATCCAGAATAAAGAGGTTTTAGGAGGATATAACAAGAACATTCAAGATATAGATTTCATTTTTCATGTAATTATCTTAAATATAAGAGATTTTAATCAAAATTGTTAGCGCCATTTGTCAGAAAACCAAAATGATCAAACTTTTTTCCATGTAAAATGTAGTTGGGGGTACGTAGATTTTCTTGTCAATTTTTGTGTGCATCCCTGGAAGATATTGAACTTAAATATCTGGTTTGGTGTTTAAAGGAGTTTTCGTTTTTGAGCTATGCTGCTCAGAGGTAACGTCATGGTGCAACAAACTTTCAAAGAGGCCAGTTCATGGAACACTTGAGGCAGACATTTTGTTCTGTGCTATCTGGCAGTATTTTGCCCATAAAGCGGAATCATTACAATGTGGCCACTTTCTGAGGAAAAGGAAGAGATCATCTTCTTGCAAACACTTCTCGTTCGCTCACTTCTGTTGGGAAATTTTCTCCTGGGAAGAACCGTCGTTTTGTTTCTGTATAATACAGTTTTGTCACCCATTACAATGTTAAAATATATTTTGGATCTTCCTCCATCGAGTTTTTCAATAATTTCTTGGCACAATTGTACGTACTTATTTCTGATTATTTGTGAGGTGGTCGGGGATCCAGTGATTGCAGAGTTTCCTGATTTTAAGTTTTTTATTAAGGAGTGTTTTCACTGTTGCCGAATAATATTTAGGGCTTATTAAGTCTATGTTCAGTGATGATGTTCCAGCAACTGGCTGTGTTTACACCATATTTTCATTCATTGTTGCTCTAGCCGGGCGTCTTGCTCGATCTTCATCGTCGAGGGAATCAGTTCCTATTCTAAACTCTGTATACCATCGATAAGTGGTGGATTGCATAGGCTAAAGATCCACAAATGCATGATGCGTTATTTCTCCGACGTTATAGTTCATAAAAATCATGGGCTGGAAATGTTATCGCTTGAGATCTATCCTTGTATATGGCATAGCAACACCTACATATACACACACAGTGCTGAGGAAGAAAATTGTTGGAACTGGGAATTGCATACGTTGCTATCTGGAATTCAATTTGAAGTTAGGAAAAGCTTCTTTGGCTTGCCACAACTCGTTTTATACATTTTCAAAACTTTTGGAGTGACACTCTATTAGTCTACGATTAATTTCTGAACGAGATTGCACTATGCCAAATTGCCTGATTAATCCTTGATATTATAAAATAGGAAGGAAGGAATTTTAAATTTAACACGCAGCTGCATTCTACTGCGTTGATGTGGCAGCAATATGTCATAATGCCCACTTTACTCTATTACTAAAGAAGTTGTCATTCTATCTTTTGGTACTGCTGCTAGCTTTGCGTGATATTTTTTCTGTAGTGCAGTGTAGGGTAATATAGTGGGCTGGAGGGAATTCTGCACCTCAGCCAGTGATTAGGTGTTTGGTACTTTACACCCCGTGAGGAGGGGATGATATGAGAGCAATTACAGAGGGCAGCCGGAACCAGTCTGCGACACAGAACCATCCATAAACAGTTCCCAAGCAGTTCATCTCGAGTGCTAGGAGCCTGCGCCACTGGTCTGAATAAACGCCTCTGAGGATGCTGACGACCTCCAGCGCCATCCGAGTACTGAGTTTCCAAAGCACAATCATCCTCATGAGAGGGCGCCACCACCGCAGTCCTTGCCGACACTAACAAACCAGAAAGAAAGACCAGGTGGATAAAATGGATGGATAGGAAATCCTGGGGAATGAAGAATCCTCCACAGTATTCGTCTATTTACCTGGGAAACCCCGAAAAAAACACAAATCAGAGAGGTTGGCCATAATCTCCCAAATACCAGTCCAAGACGAAACACCTTAGCCATGTAGCTCGGTTTTCTTTCTGTACCGTGCATACCTTTTGAAACATTACACCCTATGTAAGTCTGAAACCTTTGAACTGGTTTACTATCTCAAATTACTTTTCTTATGTCCCTTTACATAGAATGTTTATTGTTTGAAGACAGTCACGGATGACGTATGTGAAAAGATGCCCTCAATGGTCAACCCCTTTGCTGCAAGTCTTGCTTTTAAAAAGTACCAATGCTTACAGTCAGTTCTTTGAAGCATGTGCTGCAGCATAGGTGCAAACCATACAAAGAGGAGAGAGAGCTTCAAAATGAAACACATTTCTAAACAAGGTTTGTTTAACAACGAACCTAGCAGAGGCAAAACTTTTACAATAGATAGTGAAGTAAAAACAACTGTAAAAGAGAGTAACATCCACAGGAAATCTGAGAGAACGTGCAAACATCAAAGTAAAAGAGAAGAAAAGGAAAAGGGGAAAAAAGAGCACAAAAGTATGACAAACGCCCTAAGGAAGAAAGACTTTGAGTAGAGAGGGAGAGAGTATAAAGAAAGGAAAAAGGGCAACAAAAGAGAGTAGACGTGTAACTGGATATTGTCTACACATTTCACATTCTGCTCAAGCGACCGTTTATCACGCGCAGCACTTGTTTTTCAATCTCTTTGTTATGTCCGGGTTTACACATCCATTCTGCTCCATATAGTGTTCTCAATGTGTTCAGTATAGAAACTTTTGTGGTTCACATCTGCAACTGAAGTCTCAGTCAACTTTTCTATTTTTCGTTTCTTGCGACAGGTAAACTGGCTCCAGATAACAGGATACAGAAAATTAGAAGATCTTATCTACCAGAAAGTATATGTCACAATGACTTATATGAAAACGTACTTTAAGCAACATCACCGTAGTAATGAGAGTTTGCGCTCTATGCACAGAATAAAATAAAACTGCAACAGATTGCGCGAAACAGCCGTCAAACTCCATTTTGATTACGGTTATCCACCGCCAAATAAGGGAATTCTTCAGTTATTTACAATCGTCCGAAACGTGTACTGTGCAAAAAAAAGTAGTCAATTCCTATAGATCGCATTAGCAAGAATGTATAATGTACATAATAGGTAGAGAAGGTATTGTGTTCCACTCAAAAACTGGATATCGATTCACTTTTGAGTACCCCTGAATCAAAAGCATTTTAAGAAAAATGTTAGTTGGCGAGTCTATGTGTGTGGACAATATAACCTAAAACTACCCTTTACAAGAAAAAAATCGAAAATTTTGTTTTTCCCAAAAGTAACTTAACGATTTTGATTAATATACCCATATTAAACATCGTTACATGACAAAATGTGTATCTTGAATTTTCTGGGAATGGCCTCTAAAGACCTCTTTATTCTGGAGAAATTTGCATAACTGGTAAACCACATTAGTTAGACGCAATCGTAGAAATGTAGATATCGTTAAAACATAAAAGTTATGCCATATACACGATTTTGAAAATGTAGCTGTTTCCGAGATATTCTTTGTTACTTTTTTTCAGGTTTTAACTACTTCAAATTTGGATTTTTAGAGTCAGACTGAAAAATTCAACGCCATATCCGTGATTTGAACCACGGATCTCTCGGTCTCTAGCCAGCTGCTCTACCACTGAGCTACCATGGCAACATGCCGGCATAACACTAAATTTCACAACATGTTTCCCGGTAAACCACAAGGTGATCTCAAGTTATTTTGAGATGACATACCCCAATGGCGACTTACAATGTTTCAAGAACTTTAAGTTCCAGGATTCATAGTATAGCCAACTAATATGGTCAATTGCTATTGATTTTATTGTTTTCTTCACACAAGCCTTGTGAGGGACAGAAGTGGGATAGGTAGAATCAGACTGAACAATTCCATAGCCGGGATTTGAACCACGGATCTCCCGGTCTCTACCACTGCTCTACCACTGTCCTACCATGGCATTCAGTGCTATGCTGGCATATTGCTATAGAAGCTGGTAGAGCAACCATGCTGGTAGAGAGATAGAAGAATAAGCTTTCTTAGGAATACATAAAGTAATGTGAATATAACATCAGGTTTTTATTTTATCAACTGCATAACTATAGTAATTATAGAGAGATTTCACTGGAAATACCCATTTTGAGATCTCAAAGTCCAAAGCACGTTTTACAGAAAGCTTCTGTGCGTGTGTGTGTGTGTGTGTGTGTGTGTGTGTGTGTGTGTGTGAACAAACAACTAAACTCATAGTCAAATACAAGTATTTCATTTCAGGATGTTCTAAGCATGCGATACCAACCTAAACCATCCGTTCCTTAGGATACGCTTCGAAATTTTTGAATTTTCAGAAATGAGTAATGATTTTTATTAACTCCATGGCACGACAGCTCATGGGTAACCTTGGCCTACCGCCTGGCCGCTGCGTTCCCCATCTCGGTCCACTTCAGACATCATGGATGGCGCGCAGTATTGGAAGGTGAGGCGGGGTCAGCGCCTCGAGCTCCCCCAGCCGGTTAATGTGGTCCTCATGACCTGGAGCCGCTACTTCTCCATCAAGTAGCTCCTCAATTGGCCCCCCAGGCCAGGTCTCCCAACGGGGGAAAAATCCCCACACCGGTACTGGGGATCAAACATAGGTCTTCCGCTTGGTAAGAAGCTGCGCTACCACCGCGCTAAGGAGACGACTAATGATTTTTATTAAAACATTTTAATAGCATCTTTTGGTTCTGCACTTCAATGTTTAAGCAGTTGTGTCTGTTCCATCTTCAGTTTAAACTACCACTTTCTTCCTCTTAGTAGGTGCTTTTTCCATACTGTTTGATTTCCTTCAATCTTTTCATTAATATTGTAAATATATAACTGATTTCTAATATCATAGCGTCATAATGGTATTCTTTGATAGTACCAAAAAGTTTCCTAAGAAATTTCATTATCATCAAATCCCAATATCATTTTATTTTATCACATTTTTTAAGGATCCATCACTCACTTCAATATAGTAATACAGGCGTAAACATGTTTTTATAAAAGTTGACTTTTGTTTCCTTTTACATCTTATTTTTGATTTTTACTTTCTCTAGCCCCATATGTACAATGGACATAGGGATAGAGAAGTACTGTATTCCACCCAAAAACGCGATGTCCAGATTTCACCGGAAATACATGTTTTAGGACCCCCTGAGTCCAAAAAAAGCATTTTCAGAAAACTCCCGTGTGTGTGTGTGTGTGTGTGTGTGTCTGTGGACAGCATAGCTCAAAAATGAAAAGACGGTTGAATACCAAACTTGGTATTTAAGTTTGGTATCTTCCAAGGATGCGACACTAAGATTTTCATTAAAATCCCCCCACACCTAACTACCCTTTACATGGAAAAAATTTCGAAAATTTGGTTTTCTTAAAAATGGCTCTAACGATTCTGATTAAAATATCACATTAAAGCCATTTCTATCACAAATAAAATATGTATCTTGAATTTTCTGGGATTAGCTTCTAAAGACCTGTTTATCCTGGATGCATTTTGCTTAATTTAGAATAACTAGTAAACCGTAAGAAATAGAAAAAAATGTGCTATAAAAATGTAGATCAAGCTATGTCATAAACATTATTCTCGTGGAACTTACCGTTTTAGAGTTATTCCTTGTTATTAGTTTCAGTTGTGAAGTACTTATACTTTTCACAGATGTGAGTGTTCGTTTTTCTTTTGTTCTACACCTGGCCAAGCAAAGAGGCGATTTGCAATGACAATCACATAACGACAGCTTTTAAAACATTTGACTATCACTTTAGCCTAGTGCATTCCCTTAGTTCCAGTCTACTTATAAGGAACTAAGTAACACAATTCTGCTAATGTTTATCTCGATTAGCGTGTGTTGAAAGAAGAATTATCTTTAGTAAGACGTTTGTTTGTAGAGTAGCTAGAAAAAGTTATGTGAGTGTAACACATCAGATTTTTTTTGTTTATCATTGTACATATTCATTGATATTTATTAGTTCAATTGTCTATACCTCTCGTATGTCGATTTCATGACATTTGAAGTGTATTATTTTGACTTTTCGGGGAATAGTTTCTGAAGTCATTTTCATTTTCAAAGTTCCTTGCATAATTATTGGTAAACGTCGGAGGTATACGAAATCTAACTACTCAAAAATGTGGATCTCATTATTATAAAAACCATTTACATTATTTTGTTTTAATGAGCGGGAAAGTGTTTTGCTCAAACTCTATATCTGGCATTCCAGAGTTCCAGATTTAATTCCCATTAAGGTTTTCATTCCCATTTCACTGGGCTTACCGTTGTTTTCCTTAGGCACCAAAATAAATACTATTTTAGCAGCTATTAAACAGCCATACAGTATGAAAAGGGCTTCAAAAGACTAATAGCGAATAATTTAAGATATACATTTAATTTCTTATACAAACATATTAAGAATTACAGTAATGGTTTGATTTATTTTCACACAAGCCTGTATAGAACAGGAGTTGGGTAGATAGAGCACAAAAGTAAATTAACACTAAATGATCATAATAGCTAAACTATGAAGCCTGGAACTTAAAGTAGTTACGACATTGGAGGTCGTAAATTAGTTTTGAGTTCACCTTGTGGTTTACTGGGAAACGCCCTGCCGGCATGTTGCCATGTTAGCTCTGTGATTAGAGTGACCGGGCTCAAATCCCTGTGTTGCATTGAATTGTTCCTTTCAAATACCTATCCAAATACATAAGTATGTGATATTTTAATAAAAATCATTAAGAGGTTTTCAAAATCAAAACATTCAAATCTATTCTATTTGAAATTTTAAAGGTATAGATTTTTATTGGAAATCTTCGGGTACGATCAATGTAACTTAAATTTCAATTTTGATACTTACATTGCGGGTTTGATTTATCCTATGAGCGAACAAAAAAACAAACAAACCCAAAAAAGCACTGACTTTTTTCTAAAACGGCGCTTTTAGGATTCAGGGGCTCTCAAAGCATTCATTAAAATTCAAACATTTTGAAGTCATGTTTTACATATGTATATTAGAAGTATACAGTGTGTAAAACTCCATAATAAGAGTTATATTAAGTGTAAACACCACAACAAAAGTATTGACATTAATATAAATAGACAGAATAATGGAAACAGGAAGTTTTTGATATTTATTTACATATCTGTTTCTATTACGAAATTTAAATATATAGGAAAATACAGGTAATTATTTATAATCAATCAAATATATTATGGTCAAATGTTTTAAACTCTAGTAGCAACACTGTTTTCTAAGACTGTGGTGTAATGCTGGAGTGAAAGATTTGTTGCAGAAATCTAAATGTAGGGCCGTTTACTTTCGTGTAATGGACAGACAAAAATCAAGATTAACATTCTGTATTGGATGTGAACAGGTACATATGCCACTTTTGACTGATTAAATTTAACCGTTCGAGATGCGATCCAAATTTTCTCTGTCCATTGTAAATGTAAGCTCAAAATGGCTTACCTAATTTACCTTGGATTTTGGAAAAGAACATGGGTTTATTTTTTAAATGCTCATCAATACCCTTAGGCAGAGCATTTGCTCAGGTGTCTAGCTCAGACAATTAGTTGCCCGAGTTTCTTCCAGTTCAGTCTCAGGTGGAATTTCAGGTGTTCTCCGGTACTTTCTTGCCATTTTGAGTTCCAACTGTTAAACATGTCTTTCTTTAAAGCGTTCTTTACCAAGGACATTGGGCATTTTGTATATTCACATTCTGTGACTACATTAGAAGCTGTTTTTGAAGTTCGTCAGCTCTTTCATTGCCTATAATTCCAGTGTGACCACATACCCAAGATAAATATAAATGTTATTTGTAGCGAAATATTGCATTTCTGATATCGACTGCAATAGGATTTAGGTTATATTTATCATGTAGTACTTCAAGCGCAACTTGACAATCACTGAAAAGCGTGTTCCTCCTAAGCTTGCCCCTTATCTGTTAGCTGTTATGTTATTAATCACCTCTGGTAGGGTGAAATTGGCGAGGATCTATTAATACCGTCTCTCAGATGACGAAAACATCTACTACCTGTCTGACGAAAGAGTGCAGTTAGGTGAGTAGCATGGCACATTTTGTGTAGCATGGGAAAGTTTAAAGTGGTCGGAGAAGACTGGAATATAGTGCAGTACAGTCTGACAAACAAAATATCAGCACAGCGTACGTAAACCAAAATAAACTAAACACGTTAAATTTGCTGTTTTCTTTATCACTAATGAATATTAATTTTCTACTTTGTGAGAGTATACTACGCACGGCAGTGCTTGAACTTTGACTTGAATAGGTCCCGTGCAATGTAAAAGACACAACTGCTGCATTCCAGTATTGCCAAACTTTACAGAGCATGCACCGGGAGTGATGACGTAATACCACTGTGCTGTTTGTGTTTAGGCAAACTTCCGCACGATGCTGTCTGGATTCATTATTCATATAGGTAATACCTCTCTATTATGTCAGAGTGTTTATGCCACTTGCATCGCCTGGCCTTGCTCCACATAAGGTTTGTTTATCGCCTGTCAGAGGTGTACTCCATGGGAAAGGGATTGGGAATGGTAAGGGGCAGCTTATAAGAAACTAGGATTAGTTCACGTGACCCTTAGGCGATACCGAGCAAACTTACGTGGAACAGACTTTAGAGTAAATTATCCACACTCCATTCAGTTGTTTTCTTTAAGGCTAAAAGGCTCTAATGCAAGCTTGTATTGTCTGCAGGTAACTTCTGAGTCACCAAAAGCGCAACCAACTTACACTGTATTACAGAAACGTGATCCGTCTGTATGGACGAGCAAATTATAATTAAAGCAGCATTGATGAACTGGATGTGTCTCTAAGGCTAGGTGTCCAGAGAAAAGAAAGTGGGCCAGAGGTTCTATTATCTATTCACTCTTATGTTGATCCTCGCCAAAATGGATCCGCATGGTCAGTGCATCGCGGAACAACATAGTAGTAGCGTGCGCAAGAATGCAATCCTATGCTAACAATCTAAAATTACAAAATTCATTTATTCTTAAATGGTATAATATCCTATAGAAAAACGTAAGAGTTAAATTGACACCGTTAGACAAAGCTACAAGTCGCAACATGCAATTCGTATAGTCACCTTATTTCCGCAATATTGTTTATACAATAACAGTTGCTGGTTGTCGCTGTTTAGAATCATGGAGGACGGTGAATTTGCTCTTGCGTTTTCGTCGTTTTACATAAAGCATAAGGCTGGTAAACCGTTGACTGGAAGTGAAAAATCTATAGCGTTGAATGTTTATTGTCAGTTTTGTGAGAAATATTCAACAATTCCGGTAAAAGAAGTGGTGAAATTAATATCCGAGCTCACCGGTGCTTAGGCTAAAAATATAAACAGTGCTTGCAAAGAACAATTTGAAACGGCAAAAGAAAACCTGTGAAATATGGGATGCAAAAATGTGACGATATTCTAATAGTGCCCAATTTAAAACAGTGCTACATGTAATAAAAGAAGAAGTGTTGTTTTCGGAGATGGATAGTTTAAGTGACATCGTTGTTGATATCCTGGCTAACAACCTTGAACTGAAAAGCAGCAGCACAAAAAACTCACACGTATTTGTGATCTGGAGGGTATACAGTTACTCCAGAGAGCGAATACATTTACGTTATTGCCTAATGTTCCTTTTTCACTCTTGTTTTTGGAGTTAATTGTTAATATGCACCTATTTATTTTGTTATGACTATCAATATTGTCATCATTATATCTAACAGAATATTTTAGTCACCTTTTAAGTTGTCAGAATTAGAGTTCTCTTCGCAAGCGTCACATGGTCGTGAAAATATGAAAATTATGAAAATGATTTGGTGATTGTGAAAGGCTACATTATACAGTACACTGGTCGCCTGGGTTTTGTTTTGGCGAGGATCAAATTAAGACTGAGTAGATAATTCCAAATTGGCAATTAACGTGATACTTTTTACTTTCTCTACACGCACTCTGTACATAGTGTGTAGAGAAGATATTGCACTTTACCTATAAATTGGATACCGAAATTTCACCGGAAATATGTTTAGGGTCTTCTGTAATAAAAAAAAAGAATTTTTAGAAAAAGGTCCGTGTGTCCGTGTGTCCGTGTGTCTGTAAACACGATTACTCAAAAACGAAAAGTTAGTAAAATACTAAATTTGATATTTAAGTTTAGTGTCTTCATGAATGCGATACGAAGATTTTGAGGAAAATCCCCACTCCAAACTACCCTTTACTTGGAAAAAATTTCGAAAATATAGATTTTCTCAAAACATTGCTTTAACGATTATAATCAAAAGATATATTATTATATTAAATATATTTATATGGTAAATAAAATGTTTATTCAGCAAAATTTATTCAGAATAAAGAGGTCTTTAGACGTATTCCAAAAAATTTAAGATATACATTTTATTTTCAATGTACATATCTTTCGTGTACGGTATTTTAATTAAAATCGTTAGAGTCATTTTTAAGAAAATAAACATTTTAGAAATGTTTTCCATGTAAAGGGTAGTTTGGGCTAGAGGAATTTTTCTCAAAATCTAGTGTCGCATGCCTGGAGGATAGTAAACTTAAGTACCAAGTTTGGTACTTTAACGACTTTTCGTTTTTGAGTTATCGTGTTTACAGGCATACGGAAACATGGACAAACAATGCGTGGAATGCAATAAGTACTTTCTCTATACCCTATTTGCGTGTAGAGAAAGTAAAAATATTAATATTTGATTAAAGTAACGTAAAATCCAGCATTTCTAGTCCGAAACTACAGAATTTGTTTGTAGACTACAATACTTCGTTTTTAACTATAATTAAGAAGTAACGAAAGTGAAAAAAAAAAAAAAAAAAAAAATGTTCCAGATGTAATCTGACCACTGCTTTGAGTGTACCTATGAAAATGGAGGTTCATCAAATACCTCGCCAGAGGATGCTGGTGTATGATGCTTAATCCTGATGGATATTGGTCTTTCTGCTCGGATATTCTATAGCCGAGTTAATTAGGCCAGGGTAGTGAAACGCTAAGCGAGAGGTTCTTCACTCATCAGCACATATGGCTAGCGTAAATGTCAGCTTTGATGAGATGGCGAACCACACATTGCAGATAGAGTATTAGCAATAATCACACCTTGGTCAAAGGCAATCATATTCCTGGACGGTAGCTGTAGAAAACGACTAAAACATGTATGGCCAGTGGCCTACTCCATAGGCGTTTAAACCAAATTCTATCCCCACATTTCATTTATGTCAATATAGCACAGCGCTTTTCATAGGAGATTTTATAAAATCTGATGTGTTCCATTCACATGACTTTCTTTACTGTTCTGCAACAATATGTTCTAACAAAACATTACTACTTTATCCACAACCATGCCAATCAAGATTAACATCAGCAGAAATTGTCACAGTGCACGATATTATAGTTAGAATGGAACTCAAATCTTTTAAAAGCTGTGGCTAAGCAATCGCTTCGCTTTACATGACCAGGAGTAAAACAAATGAAACACGGAGGAGTTTCTGTTTGATAAAAGTATAATTATTTTAAATTGAAACCAATCACCAGAATTATCTCGGAAATAATTAGCTCCACAAAAAAAAAAATATATAGGACATAAATTGTGTCTTTTAACGAGATGTGCATTTTCGGTTCAGTAACTTTTTGTACCTGAAACTCTTACAATTTAAGAGTTATGCAAAATGTAATTAAAATTAAGAGGATTTTAGAGGTTGCTCCAAGATATTCATGATATGGATTTTATGTAATTTTTTTTCATTTATGGAATTATTACGGCCTTTTTTAGTAAATGTAAACAGCAGTTTTGGGATGCAGTATTTTCCTTAAAATATCGGTGTCGTATCCTTAGAAAATGGTGAACTCAAATGTTAAGTTTAGTATTAAACGGACTTCTCGTGTTTTAGTTAGACACTAAGACAGACAGAAACTCGCACCTTTTTCTAAAAAAGTTTTTCGATTTTATTCAGGCGCCCTGAAAATATGTACTTCCCGTGAAATCTTTGTGAACAATGCTAAGGAAAGCAACACATATATGACATTTGACTAAAAATTGTGGAAATTAAAATATACAATTATATTTTCCATTATGAAGTAATAGGAATTTTAAAACTTAAGAAAATATATTGTTTTTCCCTCTTGACGCACTTTAAATACTAACTGAAGTTATAAATTGACAAGTGCATGATTATTAATAGCACGCTGAACTTTAAAACTTATTTTCTCGCAATTTTTTTTCTTAAAAATATGCCTTTATACTGTAGATTTTCCGAATTTCACAGTTGAATTACCTTAACTTGTTTTTAATAACTCCTCGGATACGGAACACTTCATGTTTTGATATGAAAATGTTATTAATAAGTTCTAAAATTGTCAACAATTATCGCAGAAATTATAACGACATAGACGAACATTATAAATGACAACTATTAATAGAAGACCCAATTCCGAAACTTCTGACAGTTTGCAATTCTGAACAAATGGCCGTAAGTGTCAAGATAGACATACTTCCATGGATTATAAAAGTTTCAATTGAGTACACCAGAAGCTTGAAGGAACAAATTTCACAAATTTTCAAAAAAGGCTATTGACGCCTTCATCTGTACGCCTCCATTTTGGAACTTGTAATTACACCGGTATACCCCGCCTGGGTAGTGTAATGGTAGCGTGTCTCCCTCACAATCAAAAAGTCCTGAGTTCGAATCTAGCTTAGAGTGACTTACCCGGATCAGGGGTTTTCGGTGTTTTCCCTTATCCTGAGAAGACGTATGTCGAGTAACTTTAAGCTCCATGGACCTCGAGATCATTTGACATCATTTTACCAATTTCATGCATCGTCCGATATGACCAACCAGGTTAAAGGACGTTAAACTACAATAAAAATACGTTTAGAAGCTGATGTACACCTTATGTACGTGAGAAGCATATCTAGTAGCTTCTCTAGTACATTATTTGTGGTAAACTCACTTTTTTGTTTAAAATTAAATCCTTAGTGATAAGTTGCTTTTGTGCCAAGTTCTTAAGAAAATTCAGTTAGTAATTTCTCTATAAGTACTATGTACTTAGTATATAGAAAAGGTATTATAATGCACCCAAAAATTCCAAACCGAGATTTCACCAAAAATACATGCTTTGGGTCCCTCTGAATTAAAAAAAGCATTTCTGGAAAAAGGTCCGTGTGTATCTGTGTGTGTGCCTGTGTACAGCAGAGCTCATAAACGAAAATTCTGTTAATCAACAAACTTGGTATTTAAGTTTGGTATCCTGCAAGGATGCGACACAAATATTTTAAAGAAAATTCCCCGCCCCCAACTACCCTTTACATGGAACTTTTTCGAAAATTTTCATTTTCTCAAAAATGGCTCTGACGATTTTGATTAAATTATATGTATTAAACATATTTACCAGAAACATAATATGTATATCCTGAATTTTCTTGAAATAGCCTCTGAATACCTCTTTATTCTGGATGAATTTGACGTAATTTTGCATAACTGATGAACCGTAAGAGATAGACAAAGGCTTATCACATAAAAATGTAGAGCACATTAATACACACAACTTATGGTATATACAATTTTATCGTGGAGTTGATCGTTTTTTTTTTTTTTAGATATTCCTTGATTTTGGTTTCAGCTTTGATAAACTCATACTTTCCTCATACAGAAATTTGTCAACTCGTGGCCACACAAACAAAGGAATTTCAGTCACATAAAAACAGTTTTTGAATATAACTTTAACCTATGGTACTTCCTTATTTCGCTTCGACTTACAAGAAAGCAAGTAATGAGACTATTTCTGCTAATTTTTTCTCAATTAGCATGAAGTAAATGGAGGCATTAGCTTTTTAAGAATAATTTGTTGCAGAGATGTAGAGAAAGTTGTGTGAATGGAACACATCAGATTATTTTTTCACTACTGAAAACCTTACACTGAAAAAGTTAACTTATATTGTATTTTCTCTCGCCAACATTTTTAATTTCGCAATTATACATTAAACGTATGCTTTTTTATTATCAAATCAGTAGAAAAATTGTGTTTTGAATGCAACTGCGTTTGGCTTTGTTTGTTAATTTTCAAAATGTATTACTATACCGATTTTTAATACTAGCGTATAAACATCAATCATGAAAGCAACTCAATTTTTCAAATTAATTGGGCACAATTTGAGAAGTCAAATATCAATGTGAGCAATATAGACACACACAAACAATAATAGCTGGTGACTCATCTGAAAAAAGGGGCACGGCACGGTTGCACCGCCAAGACTTTTAAATTACTACATTAAATTTAAAGTTGAAAGATAAGCAAAATACTCCGGCAACACGTTCTCAAATGTAGTTTCCCTGAACAGGTTTTCAGAAAAATGTTGATTGCAAATGCAAAAAGGAATAGAAACGTTTTTTGTGTACTAGTATAATTCTGAATAATCGTATGGAACTTCTTTGAAATTAAAATTTAATTGGTTTTCCACAAAATTCAGGGTATAATTTTTCCAATTAACTTTTAACGAAACACGATAAAATTTTAATGTGCGTATAGAACATGATAAATGCCAACTGTATATCAGTTTTTTAATAATTTAACTCATTAACTTAAAATTAAATTTTCATGTAAAAATTTTCGTTTTATTTTCCATAAACTGTTGACAATTTCTACACTCCTAAAGGGGTTTTCAAAACTCGTGAATATATTCGTTACTAATTACCTGTATTATAAGCAAGTAGAGCTGAATGACCTAATTAAAATTTTAATTCTAAAAGGTATAGCCCCGGTGTTTACCAAATTTGAAATGTCAAAAATTCACATTTTAAAATATATTTAATAAAAGTCTGAAAATATTGTTACATAGTTTCCAATGTGCATTACTTGCTAAAAACTTCAACCAGTCTGTTTAAGCGAATACAATTTTTTACTAGTGTGTACCTTTAGCCAGTAATGTAACTTCTAGGATGCCTAATACACACACTTCGGTACAGAATTATAGCAACTGGTGAGGAAATGCTGCACAGCAACATTAGAAAAAAAGACTAAAGTGTTCCGCTCACATGTCTTCCTCTACATCTCTGCAACAAAATGTTGTTAAAATTTAATGCTTCTATTTACTTAATGCTAATCATAAAAAAATTAGCAGAAATAGTCTTATTGCTTGCTTACTTGTAAGTAGAAGGAAAATAAGGGAGTACCATAGGATAAAGGGATAGTCAAAAGCTAGTTGCTATGTGATTGAAGTTCCTTTGTATGGACAGGAGTTGGCAAATTCTCGTATGAAAAAAAAATACTTCAAATATCTCGAATGTGATAAACTCCACGAAAAATGTATATAACATAAATTGTGTGTTTTAATGAGATATACATTTTTGAGTAGTAAATTTTTGTCTATCTCTTATGATTTACCAACAAAGCAAAATTCAGCAAAATGCATCCAACATGAATTGGTCTTCAGAAGCTATTTCCATAAAATTAAAGATATACACATTTTTTTGTGATGTAAATAGCTTCTATATGCGGTATTTTAATTAAAATCATTACAGTCATTTTTAAGAAACTCAGCATTTCTGAATTTAAAATCCAAATTTCTATTCAATACACTTTTCATTTTTGAGTTATTTTATCTACAGACACACACAGACAGACGTGAACCTTTTTCTAAAGATACCTTTTTCGGACTCAAGGGGGCCTCAGAACATATATTTCCGGTGAAATTTCGGTATCGAATTTCAGGTGAAATGCAATACCTTCTGTATACACTATGTACAAAGGTCATGTAGAGAAAGTAAATTAAATATTACCTACTTTTATCCTGAAGTACACTATAAGCAAGTGTGGAAAAAGCCAAAGGTAATACAAGGAAATATTGGATGATAACGGTGAAAGTCCCTCTATTTCTTCCACAGGTTTTTACTTACGTAAACAAGAGAATGGAAAATTACAAAAAACCAATAAATGCTCCTTCACTGTTGCTTTCAGTTAGGGGAAGCGTCGAAATCATTTATTTCCTTGCGTAGCGCACAATTCTGTTCCTTTTTTTTTTTTTTTTTTTTTTTTTTTTTTGCATCCTGTTGAGAAGTTTTACATATGCTCTAACAAGTTGTTCTTTATGCTTAGCAGAATTGGTATATTTGCGAGTTTCAGGTTTACTTGTACTGTATTGTACTGTACTGAACACCTAGATTTTTCATATCAAATGTTTAGTACTGAATGCTATCATTTTATGCAATATTTATCAGTGTTTGTAATGTCGGAGGGGGTTTCGATCTGCAGCCATTTCCTTATTATACGGCAGACACCAGGAGAGCAGGATGAGGTGAGAGAAACTTCAAAGGGAGGCCAAAACCGGACGTTTGGGGAAGAGCCACTGTGGAGATCTCTAACATATTCCAAACAGGTCTTCATTCCGAAGCAGGGAGCTTTAGGAGCCCACCTCCCCCAGTCTGACCGAACTCCGTGGATCTACAGGCGATTTCCAACGCCATCCCGCAGCTGAGAGCTGTATTTCCAGATCGCCGTCCCAACTACGAAATAGCGCCAACACCACAGTCCTTGCCGACACTTACAGCCCTGAAAGAGACCGGTTGGATAAAATGCAGATGAATTGAAGGGACAAGAAGTTTTGGAAATAAAGAAACCTCCCTGGCGTTTACCTAGTGACTCGGGAAAAATCTCTGAAAACACCTATGGGTCAAAGAGATTGGCCATAGAGATCGATCCCAGGACCTCCCGAATGCCAGTCTCAGAAGAAATTGCTGAGTCATTTTAGGCAATATGCAGTGCAAAATAACAATTCGGAACTGAAATATAGTTTATAACAAAGAAATTGAATACATAGCTATTTATTGCATCCTAAGTATTAAAGCTGCTTTGCACAAAAGTGTGTGTTATACATTAGTTATGAAAAGCATTGATTAAAAAGAAGACTGGAGGGTAATATTCTTTAAAATAGTCATGGATTATCTTTAATGTATTTTCTCTGATATTTGACAAATGAAGATCTATATCTAGAGTTTTCTGGGAAGAGCGTTTGACGTCCTCTTCATTTTAGTTGACTTTTGCGTGATCGGTAAACCGTAAGGGATAGTCAAAACACTTACTATACAATAAATGTAGATCTCGTCAAAACACATACCTAACTTAAGATAAATAAATTTCTGTTGTGGAGCTAACCATTTCCTAGATATTGCTTTCTACTTTCTCTACACGTGCTATATGCATAGTGTATACAGAATGTATTGTATTCCCCCCAAAAAATCGATACGGAGATTTCACTGGAAATACATGTTTTGGGTCCCCCTGAATCCATAAAATGCATTTCTGAAAAAAGGTCCGTGTGTGTGTATGTGTGTGTGTGTGTGTCTGTGTACAGCATAGCTCAGAAACGCGAAGACCGTTAAATACCAAACTTGGTATTTAAGTATGGTGTCTTCCAAGAATGTGACACTAAACTTTTCAAGAAAATTCCCCACTCTCAAATACCCTTTGCATGGAACTTTTTTAGAAAATTTTGATTTTCTCAAAAATGGCTAAAATGATTTTCATTAAAAAGACGTATATTAAAGATATTTGCAAGACAAATAAAATATATATCTTGAATTTTCTGGGAATATCCTCTAAAGACTACTTTATTTTGAATGAATTTTACGGAATTTTGCATAATTGTTAAACCGTAAGAGATGGATAAAAACTTACCAATTAACAATTTTTGAGTTTATTAGAACACACAATTTATGTTACATACATTTTTTTCGTGGAGTTGATCGTTTTTGAGATATTCCTTGCTTTTGGTTTCAGCTTTGAAAAACGTATATTTTTCTCATACAGGAATTGGTCAGTTCCTGTCCATACAAACAAAGGAAATTCAGTCACCAGCTTTTGACTATCACCTTGACCTATGATACTCCCTTATTTCGCTTATACTTGCAAGGAAGCAGGTAATAAGGTTATTTCTGCTAATTTTTTCTCGTTTAGTACGAAGTAAATAGAAGCATAAGCGTTTTAACAATAGTTTGTTGTAAAAATGTAGAGAAAGTCATGTGAATGGAAGACATCTCTTTATGCTTTCATCCTGGTGAGGTAAAGAGAACGGCGTTTCAGAACCATCATGCAAGGAGCGCCTTTTAACACATTTGACTATCGCTTTACCTTATTGTACATAGTTACTCACCTTGTATAATTTCTGCCAATGGTTAACTTGCTAAGTGTGAAATACATAGAAGAAAAAACGTTTGTATAATAAGTTTGCATGGCAGCGATGTGCTCCAGTGGCTATGTCGCTTTCCTCTCACCTAGGAGGTCCAGATTGGACACCAGGGAATCGCATTTGGGATTTATGGTGTACGAAAAGGACTCTGTTAAGATCTTCTACAGGTCCTCCTGTTTTCCCCGCCATTCATTCTAAAAGCTCTTCCGTGATTCTTTCAGTTATCCATTTCCCCATCATTTCATATCAGCCACATCCTCACTTTCATATCAGGCATCTGGCTCATTGGCTGATCTACTTCTCAACAGGCGTCTGACCCCAAGCGCTGACTTGTAAAGTCCCACTCACGAGGAGCGTAAAAAGAGAAGAGAGAAAGGATAGTTTTCTGCAGCTTAAGCAGAGAAATTATGTGAGTATAGCACATCAAATTTTTAAAAATGTTTCGCATGTAGCATTTTTACTTTCTTTAGCATGCATATAAAATGTACATAATATAGAGAAGGTAATGTATTCCTGCCAAAACTCTAAATCAAGACTTCGCAAATTGATGTTCAGACACATCCCGATTCTAAAAAAAAGAAAGAAAAATGGCACTGCATAGAAACGAATTTCAACCTTAACACAAACCAGCTTGTAAAAGATTTGACTCTCGTTTTAGCCTATTGTTTTCCCTTATTTTCCTTCTACTTACAAGAAAGCAAGTAATTTAGACAATTTCTGCTAATGTTGATCTCGATTATCATAAACTAAAAGAAGAATATGCTTTTTAATATAGCGATGTAAAGAAAGTCATGTGAATGCAACAAATAACATTTTTAACTAAAGCAATGAATTTAAACATTAAAACATCTTATGTAAATAACCATTCAAGCCAGAATTTTAAAGCATGCCAAAAGTATCATAGCATGTCACAAATTGTATACATTTCACCAATACCACATTCGTTGGCTTTTCTAAAGTTTACAGATGCATTGCCTTATTGAATAAGTTTGCGCTGGAGAAGGCTATTAGGCTGTAGCAAATTGTGTAAGTCTATTACGCCCAAGACAAGAGAAGAAAAGCAAATGCAAAGCTAAGAGTGAAGAATACATTTGAGACGCAGACTTCCACATGCAATACGACCAAAGTATCCTTAAGGCCTTACCACCGTATGCACTAATGTTATTCTCCGCCCTTTTCTTTATGTTTTCCGTTAGAAAATGCCAGAGAACATCAATACGTATGAAGGCTTTCTGCTCAAACGGAAATGCACACTGTTCCAAAGCGGGGATATGGTTAGGGATAAAGGGCGGGTGTGCTCGTCCTTTGTAAGGTTTTTCCTGCTCTTTGCAAGACAAATATTAAGTTAACAACATTGAAATCCTCTCTTTTTAGAAGCGCTCAAGAGAGATTTGCAGCCGCAGTACCAGAAAAGCCTTCCTTGTTCGGAGTAAACCACAAAATGAAAGTGTGGCGCAGTACTGCAGAAAAGGACATGAGGGCCTGAGCAAAGTGATCGTGCATCCCGCTTCTAAACTGAATAAAATGTGATTTTATTTCTTGTGGTATCCTCTTTCGTTTTAAGTTAAGAGTGGAGCGAACGATAGAATACATGTTTTCAACTCTTCCGTCAGGTTTATTCTAAAACCAATAAGAGACTGCATATACATTACGTCATACTCTGTAAAGATTTGGAAGGAATATCAGTATTTGTGTGATGTCTCATGTCCCTTACTTATACTTTTCTTGCAGTAAAACAATAATAACATTCTAAAAATACTGCGTCTCGGCCTTGTTTCCTACAGGTAGATTTTTACACTTTATTCTCAATTACAACATTAATTCCCATATTATTATTATTACTTACACGAACTGTGTATAAAAAGGCATTGTAATGCACCCAAAAATTAGATGCCGAAATTTTATTGAAAATACATGTTTTGGGCCCCCCTGAATCCAAAAAAAAAGGAATTTTTGGAAAAAGGTCCGTGTATCTGCGTGTGAACAGCATAGTTTAAAAACGAAAAACCCGTCAAATACCAAATTTGGTATTTAAGTTTAGTATATTTCAAGGATGCGACACGAAGATTTTCAAGAAAATCTCCCCACCCCCAACTACCCTTTACATGGAACATTTTTCGAATATTTTGATTTTGTCAAATGTCTATAACGATTTTGATTAAAATGCCTTACGTTTAAGATATTTTTATGACAAACGAAATGTGTATCCAGAATTTTCTGGAAATAGCCTCTGAAGACCTCTTCATTCTGCATGAACTTTGTATAACTGCCAAACCGTAAGGTATATACAAAAACTTACTACACAAAAAAAAAAAAATTATATCACATTAAAACACGTAAACTATGTTATATGCATTTTTGCTGTAGAGTTAACCATTTTCGAGATATTCTGTATTATTAGTTGCAATTTTAGCGACTAAAATTTTTCTCAAACGGGAAGACGTCTCTTTCATCTCGTCTGCTGTGTGTTTACTCTTGGAAAGCAAAGAAATTGGAATTTCAATTGTTTCACATAGTGACCGGCATTTAAAAGACGAGACTATTGCTTTAGCCTGTGCATTTCCTTATTTACCTCCTACTTACAAGGAACCAAGTAATAAGGACATTTCTGCTAATGTTTATCTCAATTATTATGAAGTAGATAGAACAATAAGCTTTTTAACACTAATTTATAACAGAGATGTAGAGGAAGTCATGTGATGGAACACATCAAATATTTTTTCAGAGCACTTATAGCTAGGCTACAATTTTAAGTTAATAAAACAGTTTAAATGAAATAATGATATGGAATAAAGGAAAATAATAAGGTAGAGCAAAATTTACACTTTCGTGAAGCTCCTTTCTAATTTCTAAGTCAAGTAATTGTGAATCAGCAACTACTGAGCAACGGTAACCGGCTGAAATCACGTACATAACTGTTTACAGGGTTACTACAAAAGAAATAGACAACTTCAACTGCCTGTAAAACAAAAACTATTAGAGATAGCAACCTAATTATTCTGTAGGTATGTTGAGAAACTGTCAAAGTTTTGTTTGTTACTATTGGTAACGCTGTAGTGTTTTGTTTGTTGTTGTAAAAGCTGAAATGGCGGAAAATCCTGTGGAAAAGGCATATTGCGTGTTGGAATTTGCTAGAACGCAATCAGCAACTGTTGTCCAACGACATTTTAGAACACGTTACCACAAAAATGAAATGATGCGCTCACAAAAACCAGCATCGTCTTCATCATGTCGCAACATGTCGATGCAAAAGTCACGCCGTATGACCGTATCTTCTTCAATCAGAAACTGCAACATCTATAATCTGTAAGGCATCATAGCAGTCGCTTCCGCAAGATTTTCCATACAGTTTGCTGTGGAATTTGTATTGCATGCTTGCCCTAGATGTTGATTTCTGTGGGCTTCTTATGTAGGCAGAACGAACACGTTCAACGTTTTCTTCCGAAACTCTTGGTCTTCCCCGAGCTCTTCCCTTTGCACAAACATCCCGCTGTCTCGGATTTTCTATACCAGTCGTAGATTGACTGTCTAGTCGGTGGCGTTTTGTGGTAACGTGTTCTAAAATGTCGTTGGACAACAGTTGCTGATTGCGTTCTAGCAAATTCCAACACGCAATATGCCTTTTCCACAGGATTTTCCGCCATTTCAGATTCTGCAATAACAAACAAAACACTACAGCGTTAACAATAGTAGCAAACAAAAGTTTGAGAGTTTCTCAACATACCTCCAAAATAACTAGGTTGCTATCTCTAATAGTTTTTGTTTTACAGTCAGTTGAAGTTGTCTATTTCTTTTGTAGTAACCCTGTATATTATTTACACCACTTTCTAGTTAGCAATTATTTTTTGCAGTGTTGATAATTATCACGATAAGCAAAAAAGTAAATTCTGAATCTGTTCTGAATTTAGATTTGGACTTATTTGACACCTGCTGTCATATATAATAACATTATAGCGTATTACTATAGTATGTGTTCAGATTAGGTTTAATCAATTTATCCAGTACTGCTAACACTATTAGATACATAGCATATTTTTACTTTCTCTATACGTGCTATATACATAGTGTATAGAGAAGGTATTGCACTCCACCAAAAAATTCGATACCGAGATTTCACCGGAAATATATGTTTTAGGATCCCCTGTATCCAAAAAAGTATTTCCAGAAAAAGGACCTTGTGTGTGTGTGTGTGTCCGTGTGTCAGTGTGTCCGTGTGTTTGTGAACACGAAAATTCAAAAACGAAAAGTTGGTAAAATACCAAAATAGGTATTTAAGTTTAATATCTTCCAGGGATGCGACACGAAGATTTGGATAAAAATCCCCCCACCCCCAACTTCCCTTTACATTGAAATTTTTTCGGAAAGTTTGATTTTATAAAAAATAGCTCCAACGATCTTGATTAAAATATCGTATATTAAAGATATCTACCTGATAAATAAAATGAATATCTTAAATTTTCTGGGAATAGCCTCTGAAAACTACTTTATTCTGGGTCAATTTTACAGAATTTTGCATAACTGCTAATCCGTAAGAGATGGACAAAAACTTACCACACAACAAATGTAGAGTACCTTAAAACACACAATTTATGTTATACACATTTTTTTCGCGGAGTTGATTGTTTTTGAGATATTCCTTGTTTTTGGTTTCAGCTATAAAAACTTATACTTTTCTCATACAGGACTTTGTGAACTCGTGTCAATACAAACTTCAGTCGCAGAACAACCAGCTTTTGACTATCACTTTAACCTATGATACCCCCTTATTTCGCTTCTACTAACAAGGAAGCAAGCAATTAGACTATTTCTGCTAATTTTTGCTTCATTAGATGAAGTAATTAGAATAATTTGTTGCAGTGATGTAGAGAAAGTCATGTGTATGGAACACATCAGATTTTTATTTAAACATAGCACATAATTCCAACTTATTTATTTTCTTACGTTCTAAATGTATGCACTTTTGCAGTGTATATTTCCATGTATTGCATGTTTATTTGCACATGATGAATATTTGACGTATTATTTAAGGTATTATTTAGCTTAATCGTGCGTATAATATACATTATATTCAGTTTAAATGATACTGTATAACTTTAAATGGGCACCTAAATTTCTCATATGTGTGTTATTTCAGCTTCATAATCAGGAATGAAACAGGGGTGAAAAAGGAAAAAAATAATTTGATATGTTCCATTCACATGACTTTATGTACATCTCTGCAACATATTATTGTTAAAAAGCTAATGCTTCTATTTACTTCATGCTAATCAGAAAAAATTAGCAAAAATAGTCTTAATACTTGCTTCCTTGTAAGTAGAAGCGTATAAGAGAGTAACATAGGTTCAAATGATGGTGACTGAACGATCAACTCCACGAAAAAATGTATATAGCATTAGTTTTATTTTAATTTGCTCTACACTTTTGTGTGATAAATTTTTGTGTGTCACATACAATTTAGCAGTTATGCAAAATTCCGTAAAATTCATCCAGAATAAAATAGTCTTCAGAGGCTATTCCCAGAAAATTCAAGATATACATTTTATTTGTTATGTAAATATCTTTAATATACATGATATTTTAATTAAAATCGTTAGAGCCATTTTTGAGAAAATCACCGTTTACGAAAAAAGTTCCATGTAATGGGTAGTTGGTGGGGGTATTTTCTTGAAAAACTTCGTGTCGCTTCCTTGGAAGAAACCAAACTCAAATTAAAAGTTTGGTATTTAATGGTATTTTGGTTTTAGAGCCATGCAGACACACACACACACACACAAACACATGGACGTTCTTGTAAAACTTCCTTTTTTGGATTCACGGGAACCCAAAACATGTATTTCGGTGAAATGTCGGTATCGAATTTTTTGGTGGAATGCAATACCTTCTCTATACACTATGTGCATATTACTTGTAGAGAAAGGATAATCTTCCCTATACGAAGGTTCATTTTTACTACTCCCTTCTATTGACTGCGTGCCGTAGATTGACTTATTACGTCGGATATTTTTAAAATAACACGTGAGGAAAATATGGAGGCTTCAAGGAAACTGTCGACAGCTAAAATTTTCGTCACAAGCACGCTATTTCAGGTAGGTGGACTGTTTTTCATCTAAAAACGTTGTTACATTTATGAACATGAAAATTGTTACTTATACTACGATCAACTTTCGAAACCGACCTTTGAGTTCAGATTTTGGGGTGAATGTAAACATTTTTCATTTTCAATGTTAGTATATCACTTAGATCTTCCAAAACTGGATATTTTTACTAATCTTTCTTTGCAGTGTGTGAATCTCTTAAATGCTTAATGTTCTTCTTTATTTTGTTTGCGTGTATTCCTGTGATTTTAATGTAATTCATATTAAATCTTGCAATTCTTTTTTTTTTTTTTTTTTTTTTGCACGGTGAGGTAACCAAAAGGAAGACTATATTACATGATGCTAATTCTTTTAATATACAAATTAAATAAACATTAAAAATTAAAAAATAAAATTTACATTTTGACATCCTATAATTAATAACAAATTGTTAATTCATAAAATTATACATCAATTTCTATTTTTGTCACAAAAGAAGAAACTGCTGCTATTTTTAGGAAAATTGTGTATCGTAATGTTTCTTTGTATAACTTTAGAAACATTTTTAGATTAATTTATTAAAGTTGTGCGCTTTAAGAATATTTAAGTAAACTTAAATGTGTATTAAAATTTCAGATAAAACACACTAAACAATTTAAAGTCGACTAGTATGTCACATTTGCTTCAAATATGGCTAAAAACATGGATTGAAATAAAGGAACATGCAATATATTTCCAGCTGATCGAACATATTGGATAAAACTAAAGTGCATGAACCCACGCATACTTTGATATTCTATAATGAAAGAAATCCTGTCTTTAATTAGCTTTTTACTATGAAAGAGCGTTTCCTTCCAACATAGAAGAAAAATGAAAGATTTATTTTAATTGCCACAAGACACAAATATCTATTTGTTAAGGGATATGAAATGCATAAGATTAATTCAGGAAGAAACTTGAAGAATTCTAGCCCAAATTTAATTATTTCAAGCGATAAAGACTATTGGTTGTACAAGTTTTGGAATAAAATGTTTGTATGAAGCTAGAGAAACAGCCAACGCCTTTGAAGCTACAGATAACGTAATTTAATGTGTGTATTAGCTCTTCACGAATTACATTCGATAAACTTATATCTTCTTAAGGTGACGCATGAGCGAAATATGACCATAAATTGTCAACATTAAAAACTCTTGTGTGTTCTATTCACATCATTTTATCTACATCTCTGTAACAAATTATTGTTAAAACGCCTATTCTATCTACGTCATGCTAATCAAAATAAACATTAACAGAAGTTGTATTTATTACTCACTTCCTAGAAGAAAAATAAGAGTGATCACTAGGGAAAAGCCCTTGTTAAATCTCTTAAAATCTATTTGCCATGTGGTTGAAATCTGTTTCTACGCATTGCCTGGAGTTTACAAATTTCCGTATGAGAAAAGCTAGTAGTATTTCAAACTGAAACAAATAATCAAAAATATCTAGAAATGTCAACTCCACGAAAAAACATATGATATAAACTGTGTTTTTAACGAGATCTCTCTCTCTCTCTCTCTCTCTCTCTCTCTCTCTCTCTCTCTTTATTTTTTTTTATTTGCAATAAACTTTTTGTCTATTTCTCACGGTTTGCTAGTTATACAAAATTCAGCAACATTCGTCCAGAATAAAGAGGTCTTCAAAGGTTATTCCCAGTAAATTCAAGTTATACATTTTATTTGCCATGTAAATATCTTTAATATACGGTATTTTAATTAAAAGCATTGGAGCCATTTTTGAGAAAATCAAAACTTTCAAATTTGTTCCCATGTAAAGCGTAGTTTGGGGGGGGGCGACGTTTCCTCAACATCTTGCAGTCGTATCCTTGAAAGTTACGAAACTTAAATCCCAAGTTTGATATTTTACCAACTTTTGTTTTTAGGCTCTTGTGTTCAAGGACAAACATGGACCTTTACCTAAAAGCGTTTTTTTATTCAGGGGCCTTAAAAGGATTTTTGTATAACATTTTTGGGTGCAATACAATACCTATACACTATGTACATAGTACCTGCAGAGAAAGTTAAAAAAAAAATTCATATTAAAATTATAGATTGCGCCGTGGCCGAGTATTTAGACCACGTTCTTAAGTTCGATTCCAAGCACCCGCATGTGGGATTTGTGGTGGACGAAGCGGCGTCTGGGCGGTCCTTCGGTTTTCCCCGACACTCATTCCACGAGTTTCTTCATCATCAACTTTCCTATCATCCATTTCGCTTGCAACTGAATGATGTACGAAGTATCAATATTCCAAGACATTAAGATGCTATACGTTAAAGAAATCCTTTGTAAAACCCATGGCTAGTCCCAAACTATTCGTTTTACTTTTTCTACGCGTGGTATATATAGAGGAAATATTGTATTCCACCCAAAAATTCGATACCGAGATTTCACCAGAAATACAATAAAAAATAAGAAAAGCATTTCTAGAAAAAAGCCCGCGTGTGTATGAGTCTGTCTGTGTGTGTGTCTGTGAACAGCATAGCTCAAAGACGAAAATCCCGTTAAATACCAAACTTGGTATTTAAGTTTAGTATCTTCCAAGGATATGACACGAAGATTTGCAAGAAAATCCCCTTACCCTAAACTACACTTTACATGGAGAACTTGTCGAAAATGTTGTTTTTCTAAAAAATGACTCTACCGATTATGATTAAAATACCAATTATTAAAGCTACTTCTATCACAAATTAAATGTATATCTTGAATTTTCTGGGAATATCTTCTGAAGACCTGTTTATTTTAGATGAATTTTCCTGAATTTTGCATAACTAGTAAACCGTAAAAGATAGCAAACACTTACTGTACAAAAAATGTAGAGCTCGTTAAAACACACAAGTTATCTATTTTTCCCGTGGAATTGATCGTTTTTGAGATATTCCTTGTTATTGGTTTCAGCTTTAAAATACTTTCTCATACGGGAATTTTTAGTTCATGACCATACAAACAAAGGAACTTCAATCACATAGCAACCAGATTTTAAAAGATTTGCCTATCGCTTTAGCCAATGATTCTCCCTTAATTCTTTCCAATGGTATGCTTACAGGGAACCAAGTAATAAGACCCTTTCTGCTAATTTTTTCCGGATTAGCATTAAGTAAATAGAAGAATAAGTGTTTTAATAATAATTTATTGTAGAGACGTAGAGAAGGGCATTTTAATGGACCTCATCAGATATTTTTCCTATCTTAAATATCACAATATGTAAAGAGATTTAATTTTTAACCGACATTTGAAAGACGATATAGCAATTTTTTTTTTTTTGTAGCCTAACGTCCTTTTAATTTGGTTGGTCATATTGGACGATGAATGAAATTGGTGAATTGATGCTCAAATGATCTAGGAGTCCGTGGAGCTCAAAGTTACTCAGTTACGCTCAGGATAAGGGAAAACCCCGAAAAAGCCCTTATCCGGGTAACTCACCCTAAGCGAAATTCGAACTCTTGACCTGTTAATATGAGGTAGACACGCTGTCACCCCAGGTGGGCTGAAATAAATTCGTTTAAGTAGATTATGGTATGTACATTATTGGAGTTGTGTTTAGTTTCCAAAAACACTCCAAATAAAGAATTTTTATTTCCCATTTCGCGAGAGACATCACAGAATAAGCGAGAGGAGGTATGAGAAGAATCATACCACTTAGTCTACGAGACAACAGAGAGAAGCTATAGGCTTGCAAGTGATATTAGATTCCGTTTACCTACAGAGACCCTTAGGGGAATGAAACCGCAGTGCGACCGATGTAAAAGAACCTTACAACTGCAGCAATAACAACACCGCTGCGGTGGGAAGCAATTCCCAACTCCCAACTCCTACCCAACGTATAAGAAACATATTGTGTCGGGGACAATCCACACTTGTCACGGAGGCGGAAATTGCTCTTCGTTCCTGAAATGAGGACATAAAGGTCCTTGGAGGTCACCTATATCTTGTCCAAAACGGCCGGACGTGTTAACGGTCTCCCTACAATACTAAGAGCATTTCGTCGCCGCCTTCCGTCATTTGCATAATTCTCAGCAGTTGTCATCCTTTGATAAATACGCACATCCCAGCTTTTGTGCGCGAGCTGATGTTCAAGATGTATGCTTAATATCACTGAGATCCGAGTTAGAGAACAAAACGACAATTAATCCCGTGATTCAATAAATTAAAAGCAACAGCAGATGCTTTGGCAAAGACTGGATATCATCCTTTAAAGAGTATTAGTACTTACCCTCTATTGTTGTTCAAGTTAAGTATTTATGCGACTAATGCGATATACAGAAGTCTTTGTCAACTTGATTATAAATGATAGCTGGGCTTGTAGGCCGTGGTCCGAAAGGTTCAATTACCGACGTTTCGCCGAAATCTACGTCCGGCGTCTTCAGGGAACAAAGATATTAGTCCAGATCCGGAGTCCAACAAGATTGCACCATTATAAAGCAACGCACAAAAGGGGGGCGTGGCATAGCGGGTGGAGCATAGTTGCCTATATATAATACATAAAAGACTGGAGCGCTATTCAATCGTCTATATATCAGCTTGGGAAAGGTGGACATGGCCAGTTAGGGGGTGATCCATAGTTGCCTGTATACAAGGTGGTTCAGCTGTTCCTTTTTATTTTTGGAGATAGGCAACTCTTCATACTCTGAAATTAATATGGTCGAAATTACCATGCTTATCGGCCTTTTGGTAACCATACAAATGTAGCCTGTTCTTCATCGGAAATAGATCTTTGCAGCAATAGTTACGTCCATTCCAAAAACATGCGCTTATTAACTCCTGTTATAGTATATGTTATTTCAATAGGATCGCTATCATACGCTCTGCAACATAAATTATAATGAATAGCTTAAGCTAAAAAAATCTGATGTATTACATTCACATGACCTTCTCTAGCTGTTCTAAAAACTTCATATATAAAATTCTTCTTCTTTCTGCACCTTGCTAATCGGGGTACTCATTAGCACACTGTTCTTATTATTTAGTTCCGCATAAGTAGGAAGAAAATAAGGGAATACACTAAGCTAAACCAATAGTCAAATGTTTTAAAAGCAGTCGTTATGCGATTGTCATTACAAATCGCTTCTTTTCTTGGCCAGGAGTAGAACAAAAGAAAAACGGACACTCCAGTCTGAGAAAAGTGGAAGTACTTCACAATTGAAACTAATAACAATGAATACCTCGAAAACGGTAAGCTCCATGAGAAAAATGTATATGACATAACTTGTGTATTTTAACAAGACCTACATTTTTTGTATAGTAAGTTGTTACCTATCTCTTACGGTTTACTACTTATTTCAAATTAAACAAAATTCATCCAGATTAAACAGGTCTTCAGAAGCTTGTCCAAGAAAATTCAAGATATACATTTTATTTGTAAGGTAAATATCTTTAATATATGATATTTTAATCAAACTCGTTAGAGCCATTTTTAAGAAACTCAACATTTTCGAAACAAATTCCATGTAAAGGGTAGTTTGAGGTGGGGGAATTTCTCTCAAAATCTTCGTGTCGGATCCCTGAAAGATGCTAAACTTACATACCAAGTTTGGTATTTTAGCTACTTTTCGTTTTTGAGTTATCGTGTTCACAGACACAGGGACACACACACAGACCTTTTTTCTGAAAATGCTTTTTTTTTTTTTTGGATACAGGGGGTCCTAAAACATGTATTTCCGGTAAAATATCGGTATCGAATTTTACTTCTTTATCCCTATGTACATTGTACATATGGGGCTAGAGAAAGTGAAAACGGGTCCACAACAGCTATAAAGAGATCAGAAGGGGTGATGGAGACATGTGTGGTACCTAGAAGTTTTAAGGGAAGAAGTGGGAGCGATGATTATAGCTCAACTGGTTAATTACAGGTTCCCTCATCACCTCCAGCGTGTCAGCTGTTCTAGTCCCACAGTCTGCATGCACTTTTTTTCTTCTTTATGTATTATCCATCGAGGTGCAAAATTAGTTCCGTGTTTGTCACTCTAATATTTTAGTAATAAACAAAAAGGTATACGAATGAAGAACAAACGAAGATCATTTTATATGTTATTCAGTCTTCAATGCCATGGTCGAGATTTGAACCACGGATCTCCCGATCTGGAAACAGAATGTTTCAGTCTGACTCTACCTATCCAACTCCTGTCCTTCACATGGCTGTGTATAAAAAAACAGTTATTCCATACAAATTGACCATAATAGTTGGTCATACTATGAATCCTGGGTCTAAAGTACTTACATCATTGTAAGTCTTCATTGAGGTTGTCATCTTAAAATAATTTGAGATCACCTTGTGGTTTACCGGGAAACATGCGAGTCAGTTGAGAAATTCAATGCTATGCCGGCATGTTGCCATGGTAGCTCAGTGGCAGAGCAATCGGCTAGAGATCGGGAGATCCGTGGGTCAAATCTCGGCTATGGCATTGCATTTTTCAGTCTGATTCTACCTATCCAACTGCATCTAGCATCTTGGATCTCATGCTAACACCGGGCGTTAATCAAATACGCCACTGTTCAGCTACAACTTATTGCGCCAAAGTCTATAATGTTAGTATGCAAAAGAGGAGGGATTTTTTTTTCTCACAAGAATGAAGCAAATAGAGTAGCAAATTACTTGAAAATAAGTACCTTGATGGAGTATTTAAGTCACTTATAAAGCAGCGTATGTACATATTGTAATTAACAGTTCATTAATAAATACAAGTTAAATGCTTTAATAGTTACAAGTGTATTTTGGGGCAAAATTTATTAAAAGTAAAGTTTAGAACAGCCATGTGTTATCAAGAACTCTGAGAGGAACTCGCTGGAAGTGAGGCAAATGATAAAGTCCGGACCGAATTGTGTACGGGTGTATTTGAGTATGTCCGGGCAGACTTGCGGGAATGAGGGAGTGTTCAGGTAGGCTTGCGGGGGTGTTTGAGTGAGTCCGGGCAGACTTGCGGGTGAGTTTGAGTTGTGTGGTAGGCCTGCGATTGTGCAGGAGGGTGCGTTTGAGTGTCCGGGTAGACCAGCGGGTGTGCGAGAGGGTAAACTTGAGTGTGTCCGGGTAGACTTACGGGGGTGTTTGAGTGTGTCCGGGCAGATTTGCGGGTGAGTGAGTTGTTGTGGTAGGCTTGCGATTGTGCGGGAGGGTGTGTTTAAGTGCCCGGGAAGAGTAGCGGATGTGCGGAAGGGTGTACTTGAGTGTGTCCGGGTAGGCTTGCGGGTGTGCGGGAGGGTGTACCTAAGTGTGTCCGGATAGACTATGGGATATGCGGGAGGGTGTGTTTGAGTGTCCGGTAGACCAGCGGGTGTGCGAAAGGGTAAACTTGAGTGTGTCTGGGTAGGGTTGCCGGTATACGGTAGGGTGTGTTTGAGTGTATGGCAACGATTTGGTTAGAATGCAATCGGCGGGTTGCATAAAACCAAAGAATAAGGGACAGGTTAACCACAAAGGAAAAGGGAATCATAAATCTCCGTTTGAGAAAATTTTAAACATTTTAAAATTGAAACTAATAAGAAGGAATGTCTCGGAGATGCTTAACTGCAAAAAAATGCACATGACAAATTGTTTTCTTTGACAAGTTCTTCGTTTTTATGTAGTAACTTTTTGTGTGTCTCTTATGTAAAAGCCATTCAGAGAGGAAGGCTTCAGAGGCTCTTCCCAAATAATTCAAGATGTACATTTTATTGCTCATTTACGACCGTATTCATCTTTAATATGCGGTATTTTAATTAAAATAGTTAGGGCCATTTTTAAGAAAATCAAACATTTAGAATATATCTTTTTCTTCTTTACATTAAAGATCGTTTGGGCTATGGGGATTTTCTTAAAAATCTTTGTGTGATATTAGGTTTGGGATTTAACAGACTTGACGTTCTTGAGTTGACGTGTTGACAGCCACACGGACCTTTTTTAAAAATTCTTTTTTTGATACAGGGTACCCTAAAAGTGTATTTTCAATGAAATCTTGGCATCCACTTACCTATTTACTAGTACCGATGCACTTTTTCTGAACCCACCACTGCAAAACATAATTTATGAGGTAAATATATTAAAACATAATAAATCTTACTGAAGTTACATTCACATGACTTTCCATACATACTTCAGTAAATGTTTTTTCAAACCCGATTCTTCTATATGTATTTTATATACTGAGAATCCTTTGTAAACATGATTTGTTTACACATTTCCTTATAGAGGCAATTGGAATGGTGAAATACAGAAGGGTTATGAAATAGTCAAATCCTTTAGGAGCTGTTTGCTATGTGATTGATTTGTAATTCTATTCTTTTTGTATGACTAAGGAAAAAGAAAAAAAGAAAATCCAACAAACAAATAACAATAACCCATTTGAAAAAATATACGTTTTTAGAAATTCAAAGCAGAAATAACGAATATCTTTGAAATTATTATTACCATGAAAAAGTTGAATAACTTCTGTGTTTTAGTGAGGATTGCATTTTATTTGTAGTACGATTTTGCATATCCGTTGTGATTTACCAGTTATGTCAAAGTAATTCAGAATGAAGAGGCTATCTCCAGAAAATCCAAAATGTATTTTAACTTATCATGAGAACCTCTTAGATATGTGCTATTTTAATCAAAACCGTTGTGCCATTTTTGAGAAAATTAAAATTTCCTGAACAATTATCCATACAAAGAAAGGTATTTAGCTGTCTTCAGGTTTTCTTCGTGTCACATCGTTAAAATGTACTTAATTAAATTATGTTATTCATAGACAGATGAACACACAATGGATTGATTCTATTTTTACCTACTCTATACGCACTATGTACATAGCGTATAGAGAAGGTATTGCACTCCACCCAAAAATACGATACCGAGATTTCATCAGAAATATATGTTTTAGGTTACCCTTTACCTAAAAAAAAAAGCATTTTCGAAAAAAGGTCCGTGTGTGAGTGTATTCGTGTGCCTGTGAACACGACAACTCAGAAACAAAAAGTCGGTAAAATACCAAAATTGGTATTTAAGTTTAGTATCTTCCAGGGATGCGACACGAAGATTTTGAGAAAAATCCCCCACTACCACTAACTTTTACATGGAACTTTTGTCGAAAATTTTTATTTCCATAAAATGGATCTTAATGACTTTAATTTAAATGTCGCATGTGTATTAAAGTTATTTATATGACAAAATGTATATCTTGAATTTACTGGGAATAGCCCCTGAAGAGTACTTCATTCTGGATGAATTTTACGGAATTTTGCATAGCTGCTAAACCGTAAGAGATGGACAAAAACTTACCACACAACAAATGTAGAGCACGTTAAACCACACAATTATGTTATATACATTTTCTTTTTAGACATTTCTTGTTTTTGGTTTCTGCTTTGAAAAACTTATACTTTTCTCTTGCAGGAATTTGTCAACTGCTGTCCATACAAACAAAGGAACTTCAGTGACATAGCAACCATCTTGTGACTATAACTTTAACCTATGGTAGTCCCTTATTTTGTTTCTACTTACAAGGAAGCAGGTAATGAGACTATTTCTTCTGTTTTTTTTTCTAATTAGCATGAAGTAAAGCTTATCTTTTATTTATTTCATGTTAATTGAGTAAAATTAGCAGAAATAATCTTATTTCTTGTCTTATAGTAAGTAGAATCGGAATAGGGGAGTACCATAGGTTAAAGTGAAAGCCAAAAGCTGGTTACTATGTGACTGATGTTCCTTTGTTTGTATTGACAGGAGTTGACAAATTCCTGTATGAGAAAAGTGTAAGCTGAAACCAATAAAAAGGATTATCTCAAAAACGATCAACTCCACGAAAAAATGTATATAACATAAATTGTGTGTTTTAACGTGCTCTACATTTTTATGAGTTAAGTTTTTGTCCATCTCTTACGGTTTAGTAGTTATGAAAAATTCATCCAGAATAAAGTAGTCTTCAGAGGCTATTCCCAGAAATTTCAGAATATACATTTTATTTGTCAGGTAAATAACTTTAATATACGATATCTTAATCAAAACCGTTAGCCATTTTTTAGAAAATCAAAATTTTCGAAAAAAGTTCCATGTAAAGGGTAGTTTGGGGTGAGGGGATTTTTCTCAAAATCGTCGTGTCGCATCCCTGGAAGATACTAAACTTAAATACCAAGTTTGGTATTTTACCGACTTTTCGTTTTTGAGTTATCGTGTTCACAGACACACGGACACACACACATACACACGGACCTAAAATATATATTTCCGGTGAAATCTCGGTATCGAATTTTTTGGTGGAGTGCAATACATTCTCTATTCACTATGTACATAGTGAGTATAGAGAAAGTAAAAAGTGGCCCATATTGGAACGCGGTCGCTTATGTCGATGATGGATATTTAGTTCCGCCTTCTGCTTGCGTGAACGTCCTGTATTGCTCGAACATAATGCTAGTCACTGGATTGGCAGGGTAATTAGATCCCACAAAATAAGCCGAACCAGTAACACTAATATTACAAGTTATTTCTCGATGTGTTCAATTATGGAACACCATCAAGAGAACGCTTGGTAGAATTTGTCTAAAATATAATATTATATAAAGGATTATTATATATGGTATTATATTATGTATTATATACAATATCGTATTATGTAACAGTATAGGAGAACTTAATAAAACGGTATGAATAGTAATAAAGTAGAAATGAAGACATTGGGTTCGTATTTTCTTACTAGGCTATCGTTTCCTTGTTGTCGGTTTTATTATGCCTTTCAATGGCTGCAAAATATTGTAATCTTCGTCTCCGTCTTCATACAAATGTTGTCCAGTTAACGATACATACAAAAATTCGTCTCCTCTTCTTCTAAATGGCTGAATTATGATTGATTAGTATTTAGAGCTGACATTGGAACATTCCACATAGGTTATAATATCACTCATTGGTTTATTTATGTATACCTCAATTGTTTTTCAATATAGTCAAATAGAGAACTAATTTGGAATGGGGGGAAGGGAAGTTGGTTACCTAAAGGTAGAAAATTTGCCGAGAGAAACGAACGTAGTGTGATCTAGGGTAATTGACCACTTTTTATACACGAAGGTGTACATGGTAGTAAAAGAGAAATATATGTAAATAGTTCTATTATATACACTAAATAAGCAAAACAAATAAGTTTATACAGACAGATGCTTCGAATTGAAAAGGATTACTGGTCCAAATAATCCTGGACTAGCCTGTTATTGAAAGAAGAAGTTAAGGTCAAGAAGAGGTTGAATAGACAAGCATCTTAAAGAGAGAATCTGGTAGGGTCGGGAATGTTGGAAGCGGAATGCACAAATCCGACCTCAGCGTTATATAAGTTCGGAATATACCAACTGAATCGATCGCTTCTAGCTTTCTAGATCTATGCAACCCATAGAGTACAGTTTTGACCGAAAACATCGCTCCTTATCCATGCAAATGCGTTATGCTGCAACACATATATTATTAATGCGACTCTTCGATATTATGTAGTAACTATTAAACAAATGCAAACAGAAATCTTAAGGGATATTAAAAGCTATATCGCGACAATGTTACATATATGAGGGCTAGAACTTTAATAGTGGAAACCATTTTTACTTTATCTACACATACCATGTACTAGTGTATAGAGAAGTTATTTCATTCCACCAAAAAATTGATACCGAGATTTCACCGGAAATAAACGTTTTACAGGCCCTATATATATATATAAAAAAAACATTTTTGGTTACAGGGACCCTAAAACGTCTATTTCCGGTGAATTCTCGGTATCGAATTTTTGGATGGAATGTAATACCTTCTCTATACACTATGTACATAGCACGTGTAGAGAAAGTAATAATAATAATCCCATAATAAAAATAGAAATAAAATTATATAAAAATAAGAAATATACTCCCCGGACTTAAGACTTATGACTTTGACTTGATTCTGAAGATGAAAGAACTAGTTCATAGCTTTTGCGGTGTTAATTAGAGAAGCTAGACTATTTTTCTCAATTTATCCATATTTTGTTAACTTTCTCGCTTATAGACCGGGATCGAATAATAACATTCTTAAAACTTTACCTGTCCTTCTTAGGACAGAAGGGAAGAGGGCAGTAACGGCTTACGATTGCGGTTTCATGTAGGCGGTTTCTTTATGCCTACTTTTGAAGTAGTGGTAGGGATTGCATACAAACTGCTGTGTTGTGATTGACTGTTATTTTGGCTGAAGTGAACAAAAATCAAGTCTCTTTTAGCTTAACCTCCAAGTGTCTGATGTAACGTATATGATATAAGGTGCTTTGTTAAGGTATGGCCTTTCTTTTTACTTTCTCTACACGTACTATGTACATAGTGCACAGAAAAGGCATTGCACTCCACCCAAAACGTTGATACCGAGATTTTACCTGGAATACGCGTTTTAGGGTCCCCTGAATCCAAAAGCAATTTTAGAATGTGTGTTAGTATTTGCGGTGTTATGATCGTGGTGACGTTGGGTGCAATATGCAGTGTTATCTTTTACATCACATTTGAGACGCCTTATGTGGTGAGCGCAGATTGAAGACATGGGCAAGACTCACTCCACTAGCTATGAGTAGACCCACTTACCTGGTAAGGTGAATCTACTACCGTTGAATTTGCCTCGGTGTTGCTCAGCCTGCACGATGATTGACTCACTCGGGGTGGTGCAGCTAATGGGGGTAGTTCAGGGAGTGGTCTTATAATATTAAAACTTATATACGTTCCTGGAGTTTATTCCTTACTAGGAGAAGCGAGATAAGCACATTTGCTTTACAATAATGCTAACTTCTACACCTGATACGAATTCTAACACTTGGCTGATTACACGTAATTACAGTCCCTTCTTCTTCCTTAATTCTACGTTATACTATACACATTAGCGTCACTGACCTTAAATTCGTTACACGTTACAGTGTCTAACTTTGTGTGAAGAAGTTAAGTTCAGCTCGACGACCGACAGCATAGCAGTGACAGATAGATCAGCTAGTAACAGACAGCTCACAACGGATAGATCACGATGGGCCTTCTTGGGGTCTTTATATACAAAAAGTGCCGTCATGGCGGCCTCTTTCTGATTGGACAGAAAGGCTGCGCGATTGACGTAAATATTTCCCAAGGGTCAATTTCCCTATCCCAGGGTGCACTACAAACCTCACGTGACATGTCTTGTACAATGAAGAATTACCGTTTTACGGTTCACCCCCGTTGAAACTCGATTGTACGTCACTGGACAAAAGACACCTTTCTAACAAAAGCCCTTCTTTTTGAAAAATTAGATTTTCTCAAAAATTACGCTAACGATTTTGATTAAAATACCGTAAAATAAAAATATTTATAGATATCTCGTTAAAACACAAATTTATACTCTATACATTTTTTTCGTGGAGTTGACCGTTTTTGAGATATCCCCTGTTATTAGTTTCAGCTTTAAAATGCTTATACTTTTCTCAACTCCTGTCCATAAAAACAAAGAAACTTCAGTCACATAGTAACCATCTTTTAAAAAATTTGATTGTCGACTTAACATATGGTATTATTTCCCTTCTACTTATAAGGAAGCAAGTAATAAGACAATTTCTGCTAATTGTTTCTCGATAAGTATTAAATAAATAGATTAATAAGCGTTTTAATAATAATTTATTGTAGAAATGTAGAGAAAGACAGTGAATGGAGCACATCAGACTTTTTAAGTAAGAGTTGTAGTGTTTTAAGGACAGAAAGCAAAATTCACGAAAGTGCAGTCAAATGTAACCCCGGAGCTACCAAACGTGCCATCAAACGATTATTTTAATTTTACCCCCCCCCCAGTACATAGCCACATTTGTCTGCACTTGTTGAGCCATTTTTTAGAAAATAAACATTTTGGAATTTTTTTCCATTTAAAGGGTAGTTTGGAGTGGGAGAATGTTTTTCAAAAGCATTGTGTCGTATGCCTGGCAGATACTAAACTTAATATCAAGTTTTGTATTTTGCTCACGTATTGTTTTTGAGTTATGTTCACGGATACACACGGACCTTTTTCTGAAAATGCTTTTTTATGGATACAGGGGACTCTAAAACGTGTATTTCAGTGAAATGTCGATATCGAAATTTTGGGTGGAATACAATACCCTCTCTATATACTATGTACACAGTACGTGTAGAGAAAAGTAAAAAGTATCAAAATGGCATAGTAGCTTATCTGTGTTTACGCAATGGAGATTTTGTATCCCTAGATTTACTAATACTAGTTGAAGAGCAATGGAACTGGGCCAAAGAAGTTAAACCATCCTCTGTTGCAGTTTCTTTCCAGTTAGTCGAATAACTGAGTAACCATTAGTACGTGCAAAACATGATGGCATAGATTGCTGGGGGAACGATCAATACAAGGGATAGTTCCTCAACCCAAAATATGGAATAATGCCAAGAGATTCCGCCAGAGCTTCCGCTCTGGAGTGATAGGGGCCGACAAGAAAGTTATCACAATGAAATCACCTACTACGCCGTCACCGGCTGTAATTTAGTATTTTCACTTTTTCTACACACACTATGTGCATAGTGTATAGAGAAAGTGTTGCACTCTACCCATAAATTCGATACCGAGATTTCACGATATATGTTTTAGGGTCCCTTATATCCAAAAAAAGCATTTTAACAAAAAGGTCCGTGTGTGTGTGGCCGTGTGTACATGTGTCCGTGTGTCTGTGAATAGGATAACTCAAAAACGAAAAGTCGGTAAAATACCAAACTTCCAGGGATGCGACTCGAAGATCTTGAGAAAAATCCCCCGACCTCAAACTACCCTTTACTTGGAAAAAAATTCAAAAATTTTGATTTTGTTAAAAATGGCTCTGAACAATTTTGATTAAAATAGCGCATATTAAAGATATTTACTGGTCAAATAAAATGTATATCTTGAATTTTCTGGGAATAGTCCCTTAGGACTACTTTATTCTGTATCAATTGTACGGAATTTTGCATAACCGCTAAACCGTAATTGATGAACAAAAACTTACCACACAAAAACTGTACAGCACGTTAAAACACTCAATTTATGCAATATGCATTTTTTTTTTTTCGTGGAGTTGATCGTTTTTAAAATATTTCCTGTTTTTAGTTTCAGCTTTGAAAATCATACAGGAATTTGTCAACTCCTGTCCATACAAACAAAGGAACTTCAGTCATGTAGCAACCAGCTTTTGCCTATCACTTTAATCTATGATACTCCCTTATTTCGCTACTACTTACAAGTAATCAAGTAATAAGACTGTTTCGGCTATTTTTTCTCGATTAGCACGAAGTAAATAGAGCATAAGTTTTTTAACAATAATTTTAAGTAGATGGATTGACTCCAACTTTTCGAAGATGTATATTTATCTTCAGCTGATAAATTGAAAGCCTAGATTTGTGTATTTATAGTGCCCAAGTGAAGCTAGCATTTGATCAGTCAGATGCTAACTTCTCTTGGGCACTAAAAACGTGAATCTTGATTTTCGATATATTATTAGTTATCGCTGAAGAAAAAGATGATGCTTATCTTCGAAACGTTGGGTGTAAATCCATGAACTTTCCTGGCTATAAGCCCGAAAACACTTAGAGATTCCATTTTGTTTTAAGGAGATCTACATTTTTATGTAATAAAATTTGTCTATCTCATGTGGTTTACCAGTTATGCAAAAGTCCAGAATGAATAGGAGTTCATAGTCTGTTTCCAGAAAATTTCAAGATATATTTTTCAATTAGTATAAAAATATGTTTATTTTCTCAAAATGGTTCATAGTGATTTTGATAAACGTATTCAAAAATGTTCCATTGAAGATTACTTTGGGGTAGGTGATTTTCATGAAAATCTTCGTGTATTCTCTTTTTGGGAAAATGCTGAACTTACTTATCAAATTTCGTTTATGAGTTTGTACACATGCACACGTACACACAAATGGACCTTTACTAAAAACGTATTATTCAGGGGACCTTTACACATATATTTCCGTTGTAATATAGATATCGAACTGTTGTGTGGAACACAATACCTTCTCTATCGCCTGGTTCTTCAGCTCTGCAACAGAGGGGAAGGAATTGATAGGAAAAGGAGCTGATGCACAGGAAAATCGGAGCATGTAATGAATATTCCCAGCATTCGCCGGGTAACCCGTGAAAACACCCGAAAAAATCCATGGGTCAGAAAGACCGGCCACAGGAATCGAACTCATTACCCTAATGGGAATCTCATTCGTTACCGTGGCGCCCACTTCACTGCGCCATTCGCAATAACAGAAAATACTGAAAAATAGTATAATAGTAGTATAGTCGTAAATAGTTACTCGGAATGTCCATTATAGAAAGGGTTCGAGTCAACCAAACTTCATAAAAAAAACATCGTACCAAGAACTACTTTTTAGCACCATTGAAATGACAGAGAAAGTCGTATTTGTTCGGTAAATTTGCCAGATAACGTACATGCCAAGTGAATGACAGAAGCTCGAAGGGTAAAAAATCGAGATTGGAAAGGTAATTTCGGGTGAAAACGTCACGTTAAGGACCAGTTTTGGGAATCAGACATTGAAAAGTGGATGTGCAGTCTAGGATCGATGGCTGGAAAATGTGAGATTGGCTCCGGAACGGTTGACTTATACGTCGATTGGCATTCTGGTTAGCGGAAAAATTGGATATCAATCAAAAAGCATGTAAGGAAGGAGAGGAGCGGAGCGGTGCTGCATACCTTGCAAGATTTATACCTTCTGACATCACGAAAAATGGAGGTTTATTCAGTTATTGCCACTGAATAAACAAGAACCTGGAATGGATTCACATTCCCTCTCTACCGTATTCCCAAGACTGGGGGAAGTATTGCAATGGCATTTGCATTTTCGAGTTCTATTCTGTATTTTACTGCAAGTGTAGATTCTAGGCTTGGTTTCCTTAAAACAAACATCTAATGTATGACACTGACAAGACCTTCTCTACTCTCTCTTTACAATCTATTCTCACAAAAAGTTATGTCAAAATATTTTACAGTTAAAAAATATTACAGGTAAACTTTCAATGCACATTTATACACCTTGTTTTAGCTTATGGTATTAGATAAAACAAACGCAGATTTTTAAAGAGGGTGTATATGGATGACTTTGACATTCTTAGAGTGTCCAAAAGATAAAAGATATAACAAAATAACGAATGGGACTTTCGAGTTAGATCATTGAAAATTATACAAAAGAGAACAGCCTGAAAATTGTGTTTCACAAAAATATTTTGCTTTAAATATCCACATTTTTTGTTAGTAATACATTGTCTATTCCTTAAGGTTCAAGCATTATACTTAAGTCATAGATAATGAACAATTACTGAGTTCTATTACAAGAAAACTAAAGATATATATTTTATATGTGATACAAATGTATTAGAGTATTTTTTGGCATACTGAAAAATAACGAATTTTAAGGTTACATCGGGACTCAGGACTTTCTTGAAAACCTTTGTGTCGTATCCTTGAAAGATTCTGAATTTAAATAAAATTTTTTGTTATGCAGTGCTATTCAGTAACACGTACACACACGGAAAATTTAAAAAAAACGTTTCTTTTTTGAATTAAGAGGATTTTAGAGGTAAAAACTTCTTAACAAAATTTTGACTAGTTTACAATGATTCCTTTACCAATTGGAATAAGTAGTAGAGGTAAAAATGAGGTATTAATGGCACAAAAGGTGCACGTTTATGAGCACGTTAACTATAATGAAAAATTGGAATACATTAAAATCTAGATAACTAAGTCAGGTATATTTTAAAAACTTTAATTTTTTCAAAAATGTTTCTACCAAGTGCTTTATAATGATGTCATATTTGAGATATAGACATAAATAAATGTAGGTATATATTGGATTTACTATTTATATATTCAAAAGTCTGTTTTGTATGAGTTAGATGTTGAATATGTATATATGATAGTATATATTGGTAAAATAATACATGTAGGCCGTGGTCGAATAACAAAATTATTAAAATTTGACGTTTCGTCCTCAGCTGTGGAGAACATCCTCAGAAATGAAGCGGGGCAGGAACGGCTATTTTATCAATAATAACACCGGCCGTGAAATTCTGCGAGCATATTTGATAGCGTTTATATCATTAGTAATAACTTTCAAATTAAAAAAGTAAAATAAAAAGGATGCAAATATAGGTAATTTAAAATTAAATAGTTTTTGCTACTGCGCGCAATCCACCCAATAAAGTGTAATAGAATTTGAAGACTATTGAGCTAATAACAATATTGCAAATATTTCAGTCAAGTTCCATCACGCCATGGTGGCGTATTTTGGGACACCTATAGGTGTTTTCTTACACAAGATGGAATTTATAATTTGCAGTTCCGCTGCTATAGACATATGGGGACGAGGAGTCAGTTTGTCGACCATAGAATGCAATAATAGCTGTGGACTCGAAAATAGTGCAATTTTGTCCTGGGACATCAGTTTTCAAGGAACTGGTTCATTTCCATGTAAATTAACATTAAATTGGACCAGCAGCTTTGGAAGTGTCCGCAATGTTACTTCAGTGTGACGTGGCAGGGAATTAAAACACTCTCACCGTCTTCCAGCTTCCGACTATTTGCTGGGGTATAAGGACTGCTGCTTGGAAGCATTAGACTCAATGCGAGGCGGAGTCCTTGCTCTATCTATTCTACTTTGGGAGGAGGTCTCAAACCGATATAATGTAGGGACCCTGTCATGGCTGTGCCATCGTTCCAGCTCCGGCCGCCCGGTGTCTCCTCTCAGCTCTTCCTTCCCTCTCTTCCGAGGTGCCCCTCGTTCAGCACCATCTATGCTTCCTACAATGCAACATTTAATTTTATGGTGCAGAGTTCAGGGGGAAGCTTAATTTATATTTTAATGTCATGTATACAATATGAATATCTCTGTATGGGAAACAAAGTTTTATGTAATAAAGGCATGGATCTATAAGAGGAACAACACATGTCCAAGGACATAAAATCTTTTTTTTTTTGGTAGTGTTTAACGCCCGCTTTAACTACTTATGGCACCGCAGGCGGTGACACTTATGATACATGAATGATGATGGAGCACCGGAGTACCCGGAGAAAACCCGCCCCAGCACCGCTTTGTCCACCACAAATCTCACATGCGGTCGCTTAGGATCGAACCCAGGCCGTCTAGGTGAGAGGCGAGTGGTCTAACCTCTCGGCAACAGCGCAGCCTATATTATATATATATATATATATATATATATATATATATATATATAAAACATCCTTGAACAAAAGATTAGTATAACTGGCGCAACAAATCTTGGAATGTGAAAATGTTAATGAAAGCTAGGAAGTGAGTTGTATATCTGTTGTTACCAGATAAGCAGTTCGCTAGTCGACTGCATGCATGCTGAAGGAATGCGTGTCACAGCCAGTGTCAAATATGTGTCACCGATTATACATTGCATCCCATTGATTCATGATCTACAAATATCACTGTACAAAGGACCTGACATAAAAACAATGTCAATCGTCTGCCTCCAATTCTTCCACACCTTACGGTCCTTCGTCTTCACTCACTCTACGAGAATATTGGACACAGAAGAGTGCAAGGTGCGTAAGTTTATGAATCAATTTCCTCCATTACTATCATCACCATTGCTATCGCCAATTTCTGCATCATTATCCTGGACGAGAATTCTTTTTAATTCATTGTCTACAATTCCATCTTTTTAAAAATTCGATTGCACGAGAATATTGAATAAACAAGAACGCTTAATGTGCATAATTTTATTAACATCTTTTCTCCAAAATTTTGTCAGTTTTTGCCTTTGTTTACAAAACATCTTATACTGTATTTTTTTGTTCTTTTTTGGAAGTGTTTAACGTCCGCTTTTACTACTTGTGACACAGCAGGCGATGACATGGTGATACATGGATTGAAGATGGAGCACCGGTGGAATGGGATGGCGGGAGAAACCGGATAACCCGGAGAAAACCCACCACTGTGCCGCTTTCTCCACCACAAATCTCACATGCGGTCACTTTGGACATGCTATCTGCCACACACCTCACCACAATGTTTGCACTTACATTCTGGTCCTAGCATGTGATATTCTTTTCTTCTTTATTTATTTATTATATCCCTTAATCTTACTGGTCATATTGGACGATGAATAAAACTGGTGAAATTATCTCGATAGCTTAAAATTATTCGACAGGCGTCTACTCAGTATAAGGGAAAACTGAAAAAAAGAACGTTATCCGAGTAACTCGCCCTAAGCGAGATTCGAACTCGCAACCTCCTCTTGATATTGTATTGTTTTGTGGCACAACAGATAACTGGAAACAGTGAACAGCGAACTTTACGTGCAATGTTACGAGGATGAACAATGGAATTGTGTCTATTGATTTTCGAAAATCAGGCTTTTGGAGAACTCTTCCTTCATCGCTGCCTCTTGCTTCACGAAGTCGATGGCTTTTGAATTATGTCTGTCCTCTTACTATGGAATTCCTTGCCACTTAACTATAAAAACGTAGGAGGCGTGGCTATTAATGTCACAAAATAAAATTAACACTATTTACTGCCCTCTCTGAAAATACAAACAGAAGCGAAACACTTTCGATGCAGACTGCACAATGTTTTGCTCGCTGTGACTTTGAGTAAGCAGTTGCAGAGGTACATAACGCAAATTCCGAGTAAGCTAGACTCTTCAGCTGGGTTGGCGCTCAGGGTAACGATTCCAGAAGTTTTGCGCTCGCTATAGATACATACGTACACACGCACACAGACATGCACACATGAGAAAGAGGTGGAAAATGACAAATATTCAAACTGTAGAATATAGCAACAAAGGAATTACTGACTCTCACATGTGCAAATGATGATCGTACATCACAAAGAACACTCAATTCCAGAGTTTCAGGAAATAGAAATTTAGGCTGGTTACGGAAATGATGGAGAGGACAATAACTAATTTTTAATGAAACCTGAATATATACTTATTCAACGAGGTGATGATTTGACCTTGTAATTTATTGCCTGACTTCTCAAGTTGGCTGCGCTTGGGACGTTAGATGCACGTCAAGACTGGTTTGGATGGTTAGGAAAATATGGCTGATTCGCTCCGTTGCTACTTGACTTGCATGAAAGTCTGCGTTCTTACAATATAATTTCAGTCAACCAAATTCAGATGCAAAGCATTAATGAATATTTTAATAGAATGCAAACCATTAAAGCCTCATTTCACAAACTACTTATGTTTTTACATATCCATTGGAATAAAACTAATATGTTTTGGTAAACGTTAATATATTTGAACACGCATATTGTTTATCTTCAATTACATTTTTTACAAAACATCGTAATAATTGTTGCTCAGAATGGCAATGGTTCTGGATAAAATCGTTCTCTGGCCTTTAAAACTGTGTAATATACACGTTGCAAAGTATATTTCTTTCTCCAGAAATATTGTTAACTTACAACATGATGTATCTCTTAAAATTCTGTATTCTCTTAAATGTAAATGAGATCTTTCTGTGCACGCAAAGGCACTAAAAATACGCCTGGAAATACTTATCTTAAGACGACTCCACCCATGCCTTTCACCTGTTTGTTATGCTCTTAAAGGCGTATTGGACAGACCATGTTTCCGATGAGAGCGGATTGGACACGAAACGTAACTTGCAACAAATGAAGTTCTGAGTTGCAAACTGGTGATTCTTAAACTTAATGGTTGCACAGTAAACCACATCGGGTGTAACAAAATTAGGTTAATGTTTTCTCTGCGCTTCATAATGCATTCCATCCTCATCTTTATGGCTTTTAAGTCTTTTAAAAAGACATTTTCATGCAATATTTGGTAGAAGTAGTGCAATTTCAACATTAAAAAAAAAATGTGATGTGTTACACCCACATGACTTTCTCTAGCTGTTCTACAAACTAAGATTATTCTTCTTTCTGCACCTTGCTAATCGAGGTACTCATTAGCACAATGTTCTTATTACTTAGTTCCTTATAAATAGGAAGAAAATAAGGGAATACACTAGGCTAAACCGATAGTCAAATTTTTAAAAACTCTCGTTATGTGATTGTCTATACAAATCGCTTCTTTTCTTGGCCAGGAGTAGACCAAAGAAAAACGGACACTCCCGTCTGAGAAAAGTATAAGCACTTCACAACTGAAACTAATAACAATGAATACCTCGAAAACGGTAAGCTCCACGAGAAAAATGTATATAACATAACTTGTGTATTTTAGCAAGGCCTACAGTTTTTGTTTAGTAAGTTTTTGTTTATCTCTTACGGTTTACTAGTTATGCCAAACTAAGCAAAATTCATTCAGACTAAACAGGTTTTTAGAAGCTATTACCAGAAAATTCAAGATAAACATTTTATTTGTCAGGCGAATATCTTTAATATACGAAATTTTAATCAAAATCGTCAGAGCCATTTTTAAGAAAATCAAAATTTTCGAAAAAAGTTCCATGTAAAGGGTAGTTTGAGGTGGGGGGATTTTTCTTAAAATCTTCGTGTCGCATCCCCGGAAGATACCAAGCTTAAATACCAAGTTTGGTATTTTAGTTACTTTTCGTTTTTGAGTTATCGTGTTCAAAGACACACGAACACACACACGGACCTTTTTCTGAAAATGCATTTTTTGGATACAGGGGGTCCTAAAACATGTATTTCCGGTAAAATCTCGGTATCGAATTCTTGGGTGGAATACAATACTTCTCTATCCCTATGTATATTGTACATACGGGACTAGAGAAAGTAATTAAGAAAATAATGGCAATTAGAAAGAATCGTATAATTCCAAGGTAATTTGCAAATTAACATCCTCCGTATACTATTATGACGGAGCGTCGAGTAAAGTGAGGGATAAAGGGGTGAATTGCCCAATTGGTTTTGCCTTTTCTTACTCACGTGGTATGTTGTAAGAGAATGACACCAATTAAAATAATCTTAAGACCCGAGTACCCGTCAAACGTTCACATTTTAGCTAAATAACAGCAGCAGGCGTATTTTTATTGTCTTTGAGTGTACGTGTTGACAGTGAGTGCCTGTCTCATTGCCATATAGCTATTAAACTGGGGGGGGGTGGACGTGAAGTCATACGTGGGATGTATCGATATCGAGGCAATGAAAACGTCATGACGAGCTCAAATGATGTTAAGTTTAATAACTATACATTACTGTATTCTCAAAACGTTCTCGTAATTGTTAAATAACACAGAATTCACTATAATGCAAATTGCACGATTCTTACAATTCCACTGCGCATTGACACATTTTTAGCGCACTTAAAGTGCTTGGAAGTACAGCCGGTTGCCCTGTTGCGAAACGAGTTGTAGCGCTCTCGCCACAATTTCATCGGCGTTGGCGAACCTTCGTCCCTTCGAAAGAGATTTCAACCGCCGAAAGAGAGAGGTCAGAGAGTGATTTCTGGAGCACTGACGTTGTGCACGGAAAGGTAATTTGTTTACTAGAACCGATCGATGCGATGGTGAGTTGAGCGAAAGAAACCAGTGTTTTGTACCCATTTTTACTTTCTCTACACGTACTATGAACATAGTGTATAGAGAAGGTATTGCATTCCACCAAAAAATTCGATAACGAGATTTCAGAAATACAGTTTTAGGGTCCTTGTATCCAAAAAAGCATTTTTGGAAAAATGTATATATGTGGACAAGATAGCTCAAAAACGAAAACTCGATAAAACACCAAACTTGGTATTTAAGTTTAGTATCCTTAAGGGATGCAACAGGAAGATTTTGAGAAAAATTCCCTATCCCAAACTACCCTTTACATGGAAAAAATTCGAAAATATCGATTTTTTCAAAAATAGCTTTATATCGTCTATTAAATATATTTATATGACAAATAAAATGTATATTTTGGATTTTATGGGAATAGTCTCTAAAGACCTCTTTATTGTGCATGAATTTCGCTGAATTTTGCGTAACTATTAAACCAACGTGTTAGACAGAAACTTAATACATAAAAAATGGAGATCACGTTAAAACACACAATTTATGATATATAAGTTTTTATTGTAGAATTGGCAATTTCTGAGATAATCCTTGTTATTTGTTTGAGATTTAAAATATTCCTGGCCATGCATAGAAACGGATCCAACCATATGGCAACCTGCTTTTAAGGGACTTGACTTTGGTTTTAGGCTAGTGCATTTTTTCCCTTCAACTTATAAGGAAGCAAGTAAATAAGAAAAGTTCTGCTAATGTTTATCTTGTTTATATAGAGTAGTTAGAAGAATATGCTTTTTAACAATAATTTGTTACAGCGATTTAGAGAAAGTCGTGTGAATGGAACACATAAGAGTTTTTAGAAAGTGTGGTTCCGAGTTCCTGAGACAATGAAGGATTTACATGCCAGTTCTTTCATTACGGTTTGATCTTCTGCACACCCTGAGCTTTACATCCGCTGGTTTCCTTGGGAAATATTTGTTGCCTAATGTTTTGAATTTCCATTCACATGACCGTCGTCAAGGTTCACCACTTTTCATTTTCAGCAATTATGTTGTTAAACATTTTCTTAGCGAGCCACACCGATTAGATGTCTAGAAATAGCAACCCTTGATTCATTGTTTTCAAGAGACAGTATATTTGAAACTGACTTTTAAAATAAAACGTAACGCACGTTTAATTGTCTGTATGTATGAACACTTACAACCAAAAGTCCAACATTTTCTGCAATTTTCTAAATAATCTATCTTGGTCCTGTTTTTAACAAAGATACCAATTTTGGATGATCTAACTTTCGCGTTTACACTATGTGAAATGCTCCGTGCGGAACATCCTAAGTGTTCAAAGTGCTGAAATTCATCTCGAAGTAGCGCGCATTTTTTTGCAGGTGTTACACCAACTCCATGACGAATTTGTAATTGAAGTGAAAGACAACGCATAGATTAATTGAGTCCCGTATTGCAATAACGTCAGCTGCGCTTGTGAAAGATCGACCTGGTCCACATTCATCAGCAAAGATGCCTGTTCGTTGAAACTTATTCAACAGTTTCCATATGGTTTTATTCGTTGGTCCATCCTTACTAAAGTTTAGTTGAAACCTTCGTCGCAGTTTGAAACAGCCTGTAGACAGCGTGTGACAACGCTAATAGCCAACATACTGATCAGTGATGAAACTGTAACAAAAAGACTTTCGTAAGCTACCTCAATCACGAATTAGTTACTTATTTGATGCGTCTTCTTAGATTCGGGAGAAGATCACGTCGGATTGCCGACGTTTCGCTCATCTTGCCGTTGGCTTCTTCTGGGCTCTTGTACTGTCCTTGCTTTTTTGCTCTCGCGAACCGGTGGAGTTTGCCCCGCCCCCTCACTTCTGGTTGGCTAGTTGCCCGCCGAATGGGTGCTGGCGCCGCTCTTTCTTGATGCTGACGTTGGTTTATGTTTTTTTGCTGCTTTGATTCCTTTTCGTCCTTTTTCTTTTCCTAGATGGTTGTTTGATTTTTCTTTTGGCAAAGGCTGCTGTGATTTGCCAACAGTTTGGAGAAGATCGCAAGACCGAGAGAGAAAATAGAAACAAGAGCCCAGAAGGGGCTGCGCCGTGACCGAGTGGTTAGACCAATCGCCTCTCACCTAGACGGTCCGGGCTCGATCCCAAGTGACTGCATGCGAGATTTGTGGTGGACAAAGCAGCGGGTTTTCTCCGGGTTCTCCGGTTTCTCCCGCCATTCTATCGGTGCTCCATCTTCATTCATGTATAATCAGAGTGACCACCAGTGGTGCCATTAGTAGTTAAAGCGGGCGTTAAACACTACCAAAAAAAAAAGAGCCCAGAGGAAGCTCACGGCAAGATGAGCGAAACGTCGGCATTCCCACGCAAGATAACGCGGCCTTCTCCGGAAGCTAAGAACACACATCAAGACACAGGTCGTGGAAGCCTAAGCAACCATAGTTACTTATTTTGTGAACACCCTATATTTACACAACAAATATGGAAATATTCGTCACTCTTCACAACACAATTTTCTTTGACCGATTTAAAGAACTGGGCGGTAACGTTTTCCCAAGTTAACAAGCTTGTTTGGAACTTGCAATTCGCTGCACGTATCTGCTTATTTCGACGCAGCACAGAGTATAGGTTGTAACTGGCTGTATCACAAAAGCTTCTCGAAACTCTTGAGAGAGTTTGGAATTCACTCTCTGGTGTAAATTAGAGATAAGAAGTTAGCAGTTTCGGAGAATGCGTGCAACTGTCAATGAAATGTGCTTTCTAATACTATCATGTTCACGCAGGCGAGTTTGGAGTATATCCCAGGAAACATACATGGGATTCTAGAAGTGGAGCTAATTCTTTTGTGAGCAGCATTAATGCCCTATATCCCGTGTTTACCAGTTCAAAAGCCCACCCAGCTTTATTTACAAAACGTTGAGAATCTTGAACCGAGGATGAAAAACAATTAAGACCACTTAAACTTGCATGGATAAGTCAGATATGACCGACCATGGTATTAAAATTGTCCAATGCAGTTAACTTTAAGAGCATTGTCGGTTACACATTATAGCTTTAGGACTTAGCTGCGAAAGGTTTTTTCCACGTTTTCAAAAAGTTAACGAATTAAGAGTACTAAAATTATTTGCTAGATAGTTGAAGGTAAAAGAAAGATTTTAATGGTATATGCTTCTGCTATTAAGTAAAGGTGAAATTATACTATTAATTAAAAGGTGAAATTATGCTGGGTGGAACAAAATTATAACCTTTATTTGCTGGTAGAATTAACCTTATTATTCAAAAGTCTTTTATTGCTTTCTCTACTGAGTTCTATTTAGGTACATAGTCTGTAGAGAACATTTTGTATTCCACCCAAAAGTGTGATACAGAAATTTCACCGGAAATGCACGTTATGAGGTCCCCCGAAGCTATAAAATCATTTCTAGAGAAATGTAGGGGCAGCATAATTCTAAAACGAAAAGTCCATCAAATACAAAACTTGATATTTAAGTTTAATATTTTTCCAAATTGTGATATGAATATTTTAAGAAATATCCCACCCCAAATGGAATTTTTTTTTGTTACCGTCTATTAAAGATACCTACATGACAAATAAACTATATGTTTAGCTTCCTGGAAATAGCTTCTGATATCCTCTTCATTCTGGTCGACTGTTGCATAATTGTTAAACCGTAAGAGATACACAAAAGCTTACTTCAGAAAAAAAATATTGATCTCATTAAAACACAAATCTATGTTCTGTATATTTTTCTTGTAGAGCTAAGCATTAACGAAATATTCGTCGTTATTGGTTTCAATGTTATGTAAAATACTTATAATTTGCTCATACAGAAAGTCTTCATTCCTGCTTATTTTGTTTTACGCCTGAACATGGAAAAGAGAATGAAGTCCAATATCAATAGCAGAGAATCGCTGTAAATATTAAAAGAATGGTGTTTTTACTTGACTTCTTAAATACAGAGGAAATAAAGGAGTGCATTATTCTATAGCGATGGTCAAAATCTTTTAAAAACTGGTTGCATATCACTGAAATTCATTTCTTTGAATAACCAGGAGTTGATAAATTATTATTTAAGAAGATTTTAAGTAACCTAAAACTAAGTTCAATAATAATTGTCTCGCAAGTGGTCAATTCCAAAAAAAAAAATTGTGACATTTTACTGTGTGTTTTGCTGTGATCTACATTGTTTGTTTAGTTAACTCTTTCTGTTTAGCAGTTATGCAAAAGTCACCCAAAATGAAGAGTTCTTTAAAGGCTATTCCTATAAAATACAATATATATATATATATATATATATATATATATATATATTATTTGCAATATAAATAAATTTACTATACGGCATTTTAATCAAATTCGTTGTCCATTTTTGATAAAATAGAATTCTTTGATTTTTTTCCCTTGTACAGGTAAGTTTGCAGTGTGGGATTTTCCTCTTTGTGTCACATTTTGGAATGTACTAAACTTAAATATTTAATACTTAAATATTTTATCGTCTTTTCGCGAACAAACAAACATCCTCATGCAAAATTTTACAAAAAGTTATTTTATTTTTTGATGCCCTAAAACCTATATTTCCGGTATCAAATTTATGGGTAGAGAAAGTAAAAAGTCCGAATATGTTTTATATGCCGCAAAAAACACGATACCGTTATCAATTCTTTTATTGTACAGTACATTGCATGCATAGATCTGATGCTTTCAATATGGTAAAATATTACTGCAAGAAATGCCACGATACTTAATTACAGAAGACAATAAAGGTCATAGACTTTTCAATTGTACAAACCACTATTAGATAACACAATTATAAATAATGAAAGATTACATTTATTAATTTTACCACCTATTCTACTATTCCCTTATAGGCATGTAAGTTCACGTAAAAAATTTAAAAGGTCTACTCTGTGTATTATGGTCTGAGAAAAATTGGATTGTTACTAAAACTGTACACCACGTGAAAATCTAATCATATGTAGCTGCACAGTATTTTCAATATCCTCACCTGTTGCAAACAGCCTGCCACGTAATGGTTCTTTTAGCTTGCCAATGAGATGTCGATGTCTCATGGAGAACGTGAGTGCTATAATTCATCCCTCGCGTTGTAGTAGCCTTTCGACACACTCTACTTTACCTGTCCATTTCGTGACAGTCTAGTATGGCAGGGCATTATTCCCATTATTCTGTCAATTCCCTGAAGCATTATATGGTAATTGTTTCATGGAGTATGGCAGCTTTGATGTGCGAACGTTGTGCAACACAAGTTACAGCCATCTGGCACGGCAGTCGACTCACAAGTGATTCCACATTGCTTACTACGCTACAAGTCATTCCAGCACCATCTGAAGTTGTTAGCATGTATTAGGAAGGCCTCTTTCCTCGCGACACATACTTTTGTAGTACCTCATAAAATAAGATAGTGCCATGACTTATTCCTCAACCCTCGTATATTAAATCCTCTAACCTTACTACGGTTATTTTTGCGAAGATGGAATTTAGCGATATTGGATATTTAAGTGCTATCATTTAAATCTTACATGGGTGTTTCATTTCCTTTAATATATTGACATTGCTTATGATTTTATTCATGCACTAGTTGTGAACCATATTTGAATATTTTATCCGTTAACAACAAGGCTGACGAAAAAACATTGTGAAGATCACGTTGACATAAAGGCAGAAATTGGCCGTGCCAAGGTGGCCCGGGTTCGATCCTAAGCAACAGTATTTGGGATTTGTTGTGGACAAACCTGGGCGGGGGCGGTTTTTTTTCGGGTACTCCGATGTCCCCCGCCATCACATTCCACTGGTACTCCATCTTCATTCCATGTATCTTCAGTGTCAACACCTGCGCTGGCAAAAGCTACCAAAAAAACTACCAAATAAAAGGAAAAACTGCGTAGTACTTGCATGAAATAGAATATAACAGCTGATATCACCTAATCCTTTAGAGGAAGTGAAGAATAAAAACAGAAGAGAAGGAGAACACAAAGTAAGTATGAGCTGCATGTTATTCATTGTTTAAATTCAATAAGTAGGCGTGGTGGATAATAATTGATCAACACTTTGTCACCAGGTAAATGTTGGTGATCTTGGTATTGGAACCAGTATTTCCAACAGCCATTATTAGATACATGAAAATGAATAATATTTACTTTCTAAGTTTATTACTCACTAAGGTCGAAACATTAGTATGCAATGCAGATATGTGAAATGCGTTCCAGAATCTTGGAAGTAAAAAATGCTCCACTTCAAATCGCACTCCCCAACTCTTTCTCTTCCTCTTTTCCAATGATGCATTTTGCCAGGAGTGGCAGATTCAATTCCGGGCAGGGTTAACTATTTGTTTCTACACAAAGATTATTTCCCATTTTTCCCAGAGCCTGGAGGTAAGAGCAAGAGTGTGGATGTGTGTGTGTGTGTGTGTGTGTGAAGATTATGCACTATCACAACATACCTAAATTACATTAAAACCAGATACTTATTCATAAAGCTCGGTATTAAATAAGAATATAGATTGAGCTTTACGTATATAATATAATTGCTTTTCAAGAATTGAAAAAACTTGGTTGATCGTGGATTTAATATAAATAACACAGTATTATATGTGATGACCAGATCCTCATAGGCTAAGAATTTACAAATATCCATTTCGAAATTTTGGCCTCCGAAAGTAAAGATACAACAAAAATAATCTGATGTTTTACAATCACACAGCTTTCTCTATCCATTCTTCAATAAATTGCGCTTAAACAATTTCTATCCACTTCACGTTAATCGAAATAAAAATTTGCAGATGCTTGCGTTTATATTAATTAAGGCCCTTCTTCACAGTTTTATTTATTTTGATTCAGGGGAACTAAATACATTTATTTCCGGCAAAATCTCAATATGGAATATATACCTAATGTGTACTTTGTTTGTACATGGCCGAAAAATAAAAACAGATAATCGAAAAAGTAAAGTTCTTCAGTTGCTTGCGATGTTACAATATACTGGATTGTGCGTTCTGTAGAAAACAAAATTAAAGTTTAAAATATAATTATTATTGTTTAAAACACTAAAACAACTAGAGAAGAGGGAATGCCTTCTTAAGTTAGAAGACAATGGGGGAAAGGTACTGATTGTCAGAGAAGAAAGGATGTAGTAACCAGAAACGATAATTGCAAACATTTGGAAAGAGCATCGATCAACAAGCAATATTTTACAAACTGCGAGGATCAGGAGTAATCGGACAACCTAAAATAAAGTGCACACAAGAGAAATAAATTGTGAATGGGACATTTGCTCACTTATGAGAACATTCTCACGGTCAGCTGCGAACGCTGAATTATTTCACAATGTTTTTTCTCCAGTGTATGATACTAATATTGAATAACATGTATGTATGTTTTAGTTAGTCGTATGTTTAGTCGTCTCCTTAGCGCGGTGGTAGCGCAGCTGCTTACCAAGCGGGAGACATGGGTTCGGTCCCCGGTACCTTCGTGGGGATTTTCCCCCCGGGGTGCACTCAGCCTCGTAAGGTTCCTGGGGGGCCAATTGAGGAGCTACTTGATGGAGAAGTAGCAGCTCCAGGTCATGAGGACCGCATTAGCCGGCCAGGGGGACTCTAGTCGCTGACCACGTCTCACCCTTCAATCCATGACGTCTGTAGTGGACCGAGATGGGGGACACAGCGGCCATACGGTAGGCCAAGGTTCCCCGTGAGCTGTCGTTCCATGGAGTTATGTTTATGTTTTAATTAGGGATAGGGCATTTTCGGGACCATTCCAGTGAGAATACTGAATTTATATTACCGGAGTGAGCCCCATGAGGGAGGATGACATGACAGGAGACGCCGACGGCTGGAACCACGAGTGAGGGTACAGCAATAACAGGGTCGCTACAGTTTCCAAACTGAGACGCAACGGCTGTCCGACAGGTAGAACATAGGCCCACGCCCCAGCTAGAGGGTCTAGGCTGAGGGACAAACCAAGTTCTATAGATATATCTTTTTCCTGCCACGCACCACAAAACCATCGCCGACATTTCCAACACTGAAAAAGTCAAAAGAGTGAGGGATAAATGTTAAAATATGAAGGAGCATAACCATTACCAAGAAGTAGTGACCTGACTAATCAAGTGTGCCTCTGACACTCAAGGAGCAAGTCCGTCCTCCTGCCTACACAAGGCTGGAAGTGGATGTGCTACTTACGTCAATCCCATTGAGGGATGAAGGACGGCGGGGTGGGGTCATTTACTAACTACTGTCTACTTGGTTCCTTCAGGTTAGTTGCCACAGGACAATACTAAGGCACCTACAACCTCGCCCATGCGTCACTGCCCAGACATGTACAATCTCCCATGGGTTTTGTGATCCACTAACCAGCTGAGAACAACTCAACCCGAGAGGCTATATCACGAGTGCTATGGGTCCTCCACGGGAGATGAAACAACCCCTCCAGCATTTTACTGAGATCTAAGGAAACACACGAAAAAAATGTGGATAAAAGATGGGCCATGGGAACTGAACCCGGACCTCGTGAAGGCTCCACCTCTTCGGTTAAATCGTAGATAAACCACTAGTTCCAGAGTCACCAAGATTATCCAGTTATTGCACAACTACACAACTACACAGCTACACAACTTAGTGTTTCTGAAGCAATGTTACAAAAAAAAAAAAATAAAAAAAAAAAAAAAAAAAACATTGTATGCTTTTAAACCAAGCATGAAAACAGACGACTGTTGTTTTGAAACTTCACATAGTGCGGTTACATCTGAATTATCTTGTATTCAAGCGACACATATCCTTTCCTAGAGTTGGAATAATAGAAGAATGGTATTTGCTCGTTTTGCAAGAGATCATAGGAAGAACCAACAGTCGCTTCCATCACATTGTGTGTCTCCCAGCTCAATAGAGCTGAAAACTGGAGTTCCCGGGGGGGAGGAGGGAAGAGAAGGAAATATATCGGAGTGGGAGAACACGGCCTGGGACCTCGATGAATTTCATATCGGTGTCTGAGGGCAGGAGAGAGGACTGTGGGGTTTATTTTATGGTCCATGGAAATCGACACGGCGGCTGGTCGGAAAAGATCGGCCTTTCTGTCAACTGCCAGCTGGGAATAAACTGCACAACCCACGAGAAAGATAGCTCAACAATTAATGACTTATTGTTCAAATCAGTTTGTCTTCACACACCTGGCAAGCACAGACAATGGTAAGCACACACATCGAGTTCAATCATTAGAATTTTAAAGCTGTAAAACAAAATATAAACCCTTGAGAGTATGAAAAAATCATAATGATGCGGTGATATTAGAATGTTTTATGCACTTTCAATTCCTGCATTTTTATTTTACCACGTTTGTTTCTCTCATTTGTTTATACACGGCTAAATGCATTTTTGTACTAGCCGAATCGCCTTAACTACCGTTACAAATATGTCCTTCTTCCGCCTTTCACAGTTTAGGCATATCGATGTTCTGCCTTACGTTCCATCTTTTAACTGTTTAATGTTTTATAATATATTCATTAGGAGTCTTGTCCCGTGTATTGTAAACTTTAACTGTTCGTAGAAATTTCATCTCAGTGTCTTAAATGTCAGAGCTCTTTTCTCTTCATATTCCAGGATTCACTGCCAAACAGTAGAACAGGTATGGTAATTGCCTTATAGAACCTAATTCTTGTGTCTCTTTGAGTATTTTTATGTTCTCCTTATAGTTCCACGTGAATTTTGGTATCTCTAATTTAATATCTACATCCTTATCTTTGTTAAAAGTAACATAGATTCTTAAGTAATAGAAGCGTTAAACTTTTCCAGGGTACTATCTTCAATTAAACCGTTATTTAGTATTGTTTATTCCCCAAGGAATGTCACTGTGCTAGTTGTGTTATGCTGACTTAAATTATAATCCTTGACAATTAGGTTTAAAAGATGGATTCATTGCAAAAGGCACAAAAATGATTTTGATATAACATTCTAGTACTTCAAGGGCTCTTAACTATTGCTTGAGTCTTTAATGTGACTAACTCTTATAAAGAAGTGTTTTTGTAAAATTTCAAGCACACACTTAAAACTATTTGAGAATTGCGATTTTTTAAAGCAAGTTTAATCTGTTTAAATTCAGAAATTAAAAATACGATAAACACTCACACCCTTAAATCTGCCCCACACCTCATATTACGAGCGACTTTCTTAAAAAATCTGATGTGTTGCATTAAAATAACATTCTCTAGCTGTTCAAACACAAACTGTTTTTACAGAAGATTATTCTTTTATTTACATCATGCTAATCGAGATAAACATTAGCTGCTTCCTTGTAAGTAGAAAAGAAATAAGAAAACACGTTATGCTAAAAGGATAGTGAAATCTTTTAAAAGCTCATCGCTATGTGAAACAATTAAATTTCTGTTCTGTTTATCATTCCCGAAAAAAAACAGATGAAACAAAAATTTACTTCCCGCTGGAGTAAAGTTTAAGTCGCTTTATTTCCGTTCTACTTACAACGAAGCAAGTAATAAGAACAATCTAATAATGATTATTATGACGTGGATAAAAGAATAATCTTTTGTAAGGAAAGTTTGTTTGTAGAACAGCTGGAGAAAGTTATGCGATTGGAGAAAATCATATCTTTTTACCCTCACTTTGTGAATCAGCCCTTGCCATATATTGCTCTCAGATCGCTTCGAACTGAAGACTCAATTTCTTGCCTTTTCTGCTCTCATTGCTAAGCATTTTATTTCCACAAAAGAAGATGTAACTTACAAAAGATTCAGAAGTTCTAAAATACTCATTTTTACATTTGTTTTGAAAGAACTCTGAATTCGCTCATTTCCTTTTATGCGCTAATTATAGCAAGGTATACGTATTGAAGGCGAACTCGCTGCCCATTACCAATGTGCCTTAATTCTTTCTGATCTACTTCTATTCAGCATTACTTACGTGAAATTAACCTCATTATGCTGTACCGAGCAAGAGATCGGTTATAAGCGGCTTAAAAAGAAAATGGCTGTACCGAAAATAATGAAGTAAAGCTAGAACTACCAAAGGGAAGTCAACGAGAACAAAAAGAAAGCTTTTAATGAGACAAAAAGCGAAACTATTATAAAGAGGTTAGAAAAGCACAGCTCGCCAAAGAACTTAAGTTAACGAAGAAAAAAAATCAAGTAAAAGAAGGGATAGCCACATACTTGAAGATTTATGAAGAGTAATATTTCAGTGAAAGGGGTATTTTGCCGCTGATAGAGGAAACACACTGTGTGCAAGAATGAACCTAGAAAATAATATTCCATTCACGTGACTTTCTCTACAGATCTGTAACAAATTATTTTAAAAATCTTAGTATTTTATACATATACTAATCGGGATAAACATTAGCAGAATTAGTCTTATTACTAGCTCCTCGTAAGTAAAAGGCAAATAAGAAAATGCACAGGCCAAAGCGATAGTATCGTCCTTTAAAAGCCGGCCGCTAAAAATGAAACACTTGAAATTTCAATATATTTGATTGCTAGGAGTAAACAAACGAGAAAGAAGAAAAAAAGAGGTCTTCCCGTTTGAGAAAACTTTGTGGCTAAAATTGAAACTAATTATCCGGAATATCCCTAAAACGATTAAATCTACGAAATTGTGTATTTCAATGTAATAAGATTTTGTATATCTCTTCCGGTTTGCCAGTTATAAAAGTCATCCAGAATGAAGAGGTCTTCAGAGGCTATACGCAAATAATCCAAGGCATACATTTCGTTTGTTATAAAAATATCCAAACATAAAGTATTTTAATCAAAACGTTACAACCGTTTTTGATAAACTCGAAATTTTCGAAAAATGTTCCATGTACAGAGAAGTTGGGGGGTGAGGGAATTTTCTTGAAAACCTTCGTTCGTGTCTGGTAGATATCAGAATTCCAAAAATGTTTAATATAATAAATATAATTTACAAACTCTGGAGCTCTTACGTAAACGCTAACACAATTCAAAAACGTGGAACAACATGGCGTTTGTGCAACCAAATAATTTGCTTTTCATTCAGACAATGCCTATACTGCCAACCGAACAGCTGCAATTAACCAAGTAAGGCATATACTTTCCCTGGAGAGAACTTTTAAAATATTTGTTGGTATTCATGAACAAATTGAATTTGAAGAAATATGCCACCGTTGGTTTCTGGTGAACTTTTAAGCCTGCTGACTCTAGGTATATGGAGGTTGTTAAGGGTAAATAATATTTTGGTAATAATGCTGCTCTAATGTTCTACAATTTTCTGAATATTATTACTTTCTCTATCACGCATGTACAATAAATATAGTAGGTAGAGAAGGTTTTGTATTTTACTTAAAGGTTTGTTGACGATTTTACCGGAAATATAGTTTTGAAACCCTATGAATAAAAAAAAGAAGTTTTAAAAGAAGATTCGTGTGTATGTGTGCCTATAGGGAGCGTAGCTAAAAAAACGAAAAGTTCGTAAAATAGTGCGAGAATATTCCCTTTTTCTGGAAATTTCTGTAGTAATTATCAACAGCTACAAAAGGAGGAGCTGCAAGCCTGGCGAGTCAGTTCTGATGTGAGCTAACAATTGAACGTGCAGCAGTAGCGTCAAAGTGAGAGCAAAAGATTGAATTGCAGAATTGTTGTGAAAGCATTGGAATAAATAATTTTTTGTTACAATACGAATACAAACTATAAACTGTCAAAATTTAGTGACACTTAACCAAACTCCACTGTTCTCTGCTATGGCGTCAATGAGGCAGGAGAATTTTGAGGTAAAGTTGGATAAGGTCAGCTGAAAGAGTACTCGTATTCCTAGTTGGGCAAATGGCTTCAGTCGCCATGATCTTGGGTTCATTCGCGCCACGGGGGTTGAGCGTGACGTCATCACTATTATAGGAGAGAAGAGGAGGAAGATGGTTGGAAGAGGAAATTACAGAGGAAGCAGGGATGTGCACATAATGAAGCGAGGCCAGCTACAACAGCAGCACAGATTAAAGTTAATGCAGCAAAGGCATGGAACAGGCTATCTGACTTCGATCCGAGCAGCTTTAAGAGGCCGGTAGTCCCCTCTCCCTGCTAAAGTGTGAAGAAGCACATACATCCAAATGATACCAGCAATAATTATATTATATGTATAGCACTTGTTGCAACAGACCATAAAACAAAAAACTGCGTGCACTACTCATTTTTACATGCTGTTTCTCTTTTCTCTTTGGTATGTTGTTCTGTGATATTTTCATATACATGAACTGCACAGCAGCAATTTTTCACTGAAATGTTTTTATGCCCAGGAATGGTATTTGTAAAGCGTTCCAAAGAATGTGAGGCAGAATGTCTCTAAGGCCATATAAGTTGGACTCAGTTTTTAATGATCCTAAAAATTGCTAAAGTAGATGTTCCGCAATGGGGTGGTTTAAGTCTGATCCAGATTTGCAACTGTAATATGTGAATTTACATTATCTAGTGATGGGTCAGGAGGTAACATCTGGAGGTTCTAGATTAAAAAATCTGATGTGTTCCATTCACATGACTTTCTCTATATCTCTGCAACAAATTCTTGTTAAAAAGCTTAGGCTAACACTAATCAAGAAAAAATCAGCATAACTAGTCCTATTACATCCTTCCTTGTAAATAGAAGCAAAATAAGGGAGTACCATAGGTTAAAGTGATAGTCAAAAGCTGGTTGCTATGTGACTGAAGTTTTTTTGTTTCTATGAACACGAGTTGACAAATTCCTATATGAGAAAACTAAGTTTTTTCAAAGCTGAAACCAAAAACAAGGAATATCTAAAAACCGAACAAACTCCACGAAAAAATTATATAACATAAAGTGTGTGTTTTAACGTGCTCTACATTTTTTTGTGTGGTAAGTTTTTTTCCATCTCTTACGGTTTAGCAGTTATGCAAAAGTCCGTAAAATTCATCAAGATTAACGTAGTCTTCAGAGGCTATTCCTAGAAAATTCAAGATATGCATTTTATTTTCCAGGTAAGTATTTTTAATATACGATGTTTTAGTCAAAATCGTTTGAGCCATCTTTAAAAAAATAAAAAATTTCGAAAAAAGTTCCATGTAAAGGGTAGTTGGGGGTGGGGGAATTTTTTTCAAAATCTTCTTGACGCATCCTTGGAAGATACGAAACTTAAATACCAATTATGGTATTCAACGGTCTTTTCGTTTGTGAGCTATGCTGTCCACAGACACACAGACAGGCAGGCAGGCAGACGCACACACACACACACACACGCGCGCGCGCGCGGATCTTTTTGTAAAAATGTTTTTTTTGTATTCAGAGGTTCCTAAAGCATGTATTTCCGGTGAAGTCGCGGTATCCAATTTTTGGGTGGAATACAATACTTCCTCTATACACTATGTACATAGTACGTGTAGAGAAAGTAAAAACTGTGTGCACCACATGTTTTTTATATTCTGTTTCTCTTTTCTCTTTGGTCTGTTTCTCTGTGATATTTTCGTATACATGAACTACACAGCAGCAATTTTTCACTGAAATATTTTTATGCCCAGAAATGGTATTCGTAAAGTGTTCCAAAGAATGTGAGGCAGAATGTCTCTAAGGCCATATAAGTTGGACTCGGATTTTAATGATCGTAAAAATTGCTAAAGTAGATGTTCCGCAATGGGGTGGTTTAAGTCTGATTGAGATTTACAGGTGTAATATGTGTATATACTATATGTGGCGATGGGTCAGGAGGTAATATCTGGAGGTCCTAGATTCAAAACCAAGACCGTCTTGATCAAAAGATTTTGCCTTTTGTTAAACGATATTCTCCATTGATATTCTCCTCTCTTATTCCGTTCTTCTGTTCTAAAGGCTAAAGGAACAGACAAAATAAGGATGGAGATAGGTGAAATGTGGCGGAGAGTATGTTCCAAGAAAGTAAATCTATTTTGGAATCGCAATCTTTTCTGTGAGAGGCGTAAACACAGCCGCTTTCCATCTGGAAACATTAGGGATCCGTGCTGGCTGTAATCCTGAAATTTTCTCCAATACTAAACTATATACACTTTGAGAGAAATACTGAATATAGAGTGCACTAGCGTTTTTTTGTTTTTTGTTTTATTTTGGCGATATGAGAAACACACCTTATTTTTTATCGCTTACCTTAATAGGTAAAGAATATTTATGCTTCATAATATAAGCTTAGATCTTAAAGAAAACACAAGTTTTGTTTATGTGAAACGAGCTTTCCTGTTTATCAATTCTTTATTTAAACACAGCTTTCTTATTCGAGTAGGTAATTATATATAGGTTGCCACTATGGACAAAGTGTGTTGAAGAATAGCAACCAAATATTCAAATGATACATACAAAGAATATATATAGAGTGATGACAAATGAGCTTGAATTACAAAGTACAGGTTAAAGTCATCAAAGACAAAACTTAAAAAAAGGTAATATTAACAATAAGAGAAACCATAATAATGCAAATAATAGCAATGATGTTATAAGTCATATCTTATGAGTTAACCAGTGTACAAATAGATGTGCAATTTATTGATCCTCTAATTGCAAAATAATATATATTATTGTATTCTTCTCCATGCTGAACACATTCTAAGAGGTAAGAAAGAACTTGATTTCACATACACCCACCATCAAGTCTATTGTCACTAAAACAATTTCCTAAGGTGTACATTTATTCAATAAGGCAATTTCCTTTTTGTAGAAGCTTTAAAATATAATGAACCCATTGAAGTAGTTCTAGAGACATCTCAACACTACTGAGTGCATACGTTAAAGCCACTAGACCTGAGAAAAAGTTAATATTTATCTTTGGTTGTTATTTTATAACAATCGTCTAAAAATCAAAACACTTTAAGAGAAAATCACGCGAAGCATTAATATTCTCTCAAATTGTGTTTAGTAGAATTTGTAGCCCATTACCTAAATACGACAAAAGATGTTAATAATTTCAGATACACCACGATCAACGACATCTAGAAATGATGTCTGTATTGAGTGTCCGTATTTCGAGCTCTAAAGTGTAAATTTTAAGTCGGCCTACCCAGAACCCCAGCCTACATCTTTGATGGCTCCTCGGAGGTCTTGGTAAAAACTCTAGGTCCTCTCATTCCGCATCTATCTTCATTATCTTACCATCAGAAGTAATGTAAATCAACCCGGGTGCTTCCAATTCGGAAATGGGTCCGTCATGGTATAGTTGAGTGCGGTAACAGAGATATTAGCATTAAAAATGAAACACGCGCACTAAATTGTGTAGCATTGTCATAGATGAAGCACAAATTTCAAGTTTTAATGTTTTAAACGGCTTACGTTATGTTTTCATAACACACTGCCAGCTCCGGTGTTTAATACAGCTTGCACACCGCCGACCTGTATTCGCGTGACTCACATTGAGGGAACGAGGGACCGATTTAGTCGTAAACCTCCCTTTCACAATGAATAGCATTGCTAATTCTTAACTAGCCAATATTTGCTTAATTTACTCCGCAACTGGGGTATTTGATAATGCTGCGGGGGACTGTAACAACGGCGATTTCTAAATCGTCATCATCCCAATGGACGAATTTTAACTGCAGTGTTTCAAATGGTTTGTGACACATGTTCTCTTAATTTCCGATTTGAAGATTCTTTTTAATTGTTGAAAAGTAATTTTAATTGTTCTGCTTTGCAAGAGCAAAGTTCGGAATTCCAGATGCTTACAAGTTGGTCCGAGTTATGTATTTGATCTATAAAAGTATATTTAATTAAAATATAATAATTTCATTGTATTCAATATTTTTAATTTCAACCTTGGCTACGTTATGAATCCAAAGCAGATAATGTTGTATGAAAACAAAAACGTATGGTTACTTGGATTAAAGTTTCAGAGCGAACGATATTCTTCCATCACCTCATACCACCTATGGTTGGGCAGGGCAAGGGTCAGATCGGGCTCAACTAGTTGGTGCTTTGTGGGCAGGGGATCGTGGGTTCGAGTCCCGCCTTGGGCATGGATGTTATATGTTTGTGCAACGTGTATATGTTTGTAAAAGAAACAGTAAAACAGTAAAACAGTAATCAGTAAAACCTACGGGGGGAAATGTAAATAGGGATACAGTACCGGAGTCCTGATCAGACTCCGTTACTGTTTTTTATATAAAAAAAAAAAAACTAGTTGTATAGACAATTACCAAACATCTGAGATAGAGAATAATAACCATCCTAAAAACATCATGAAGTTTTTTCTTCAACATTTTTTTCGTAATCCGCTTCCCTTCCCATATGAAGGACTAACTAACGGTTGCATGGGGGTCAGAAGCCAACGGCAAGAAACCACAGAATGGAGAACCTTGGAAGAGTGGTACGTGAGAAAATGGATGATATGTAAGGTGATGATGGAGCGATTGGCGGGGAGCACCCGCAGAAAACCCGCCCAGACGCAGCGTCGTTCACCACAAATCACACATGCGGTGTATGGGATCGAAACCGGGCCGCCTAGGTGGGAGGCGAACCGTCTAACCAGTCAGACACGGCGCCACCATCGCTTGAACATAATTTAGAAAATAGTGAAAAAAACTACAAATACTGAACCATCACGTCGTCCTCAAATACTGATACAAATGTTTACACTTATTCACCTACCGGTATTATTGGAATTAATTTAATCATGAAAGGAACAGCAGAAATTTTCAAGTATTTATGCATAAAGGAGGATTCTTTTCCTTTGGTTTTAAGGATAGTGGTGAAACAATTTTTACGCTGTCTGCCTTGTAAATGGCTTATTTTGAAGAATGACCAAAAGGTTCATTTTGTAAGTCTGCCTGAAGATAGGTCTGTCCTCTGGTACTGCATCATAAGGTCCCCCTACGTCACAGAGATGATGATGAATTGGTATCACTGTTACACGCGTGGTGTGCTATCAGTGTACAGTAATGGGATATCAATTCTTCACTGTCCTGTGCATAAAGCAGGTCCATAACATAGTAATATTTTGTTGCTAGGAGGTGTCGTAATGTCGGCTGTGTCATTGACTGCTAGATGAGGTGCAATGTCGTTAACAAAGATTTACGCAAGTCGTATATCAGCCGCTTCTACCTTACTCTGAATATAAGCTAGGGCATGCTCGGGACGTCGGCTTTATATGTGCGCAATGACACAAATACCTTCTTTTGCTCACAGAAAATACTGGATGGAAAGAGTCGTAAATAGGCTATTTCATACAAAAGGTGCACGAGTTCTATCTGATGTGTAACTTCAACAGATTTTTATTTTCTCCACACGTACTATTGAAGGTATTGCATTGCACCCAAACATTCGATAGCGAGATTTCACTGGAAATACATGCTGTAATAACACCTGAATCAAAAAAGGCACTTTTAGATAACATTCCATAAGAGTGTGTGTGTCTGTGGGCAGTATACTTCAAAGAGGAAAGGTCCGTTAAATACCAAACTTGGTACTTAAGTTCAATATCTGAAAAGGATGTGCAACAAAAATTTAAAAAAAAATCCCCCAACCTCAACTATCATTTATATGGAAAAATTTTCGAGCATTTTGATTTCTCAAAATTGGCTCTAACGATTTTAATTAAAACATTTGCATGATAAATAGAATCTATTTCTTGAAGGCTCTAGGAATAGCCTCTGAAAACCTCTTTATTTTGGATGAATTTTGCATAACTGGTAAACTGTAAGAGATTGACAAACACTTACCTAATAAAAATGCAGAGCTCATTAAAACACACAATTTATGTTATACATTTTTTCGTGGAGTTCACCGTTTTTGAGGTATTCTTTGATATTGGTTTCATTCGAGAATTTGTCAATTCCTGAACATACAAACAAAGGAACTTTAATCATAAAGCAATCAGCTTTTAAACGGTTGGATTATCGCTTTAGCCTAGTGTAATCCCTCGTTTCCTTTTTATTTAGAAGGAAACAATAATGCGACCATTTATACTACTTTTTTCTTGATTAGCATGAGCTAATTAGAAGAATAAGCTTTTTAACAATATTTGTTGCAGGGATAGAGAAAGTCATGTGAATGGAATACATGACTTTCTCTATCCCTGCAACAAAGTATTGTTAAAAAGCTATTTCAAAAACTCGATGTCAAAATTTCAACGAAAATATACGTCTTGAGATCCCTTGTACCCTAACAAATGCATTTTTACAAAAACATCCGTGTGGGTTTCTATGCGCGTCTGTGGACGTAGGGCTCAAAAACGTACAGGCCGTTGAAAACCAAATTTAGAAATTATATTGACTATCTTGCAAGGACGGGACACAAAGATTTCCAAGAAAATCCCCAATCCCAGACTACATTTACATGGAAGATTTTGTTTTTAAAATTATGCTCTTTTCCAAAATAGCTCTAAGGATTTAATTAAAATGCTGTATATTAAAGGTATTTATGGAAAACATAAAATAGAGAACTTGAATTTACTGGGAAGAGCCTGTAAAGACCGTTTTTTGAATTAATTTTGCTTAATTTTGCATAACTGGTAAACTCTAGACAAAAATGTACTACAGAAAAACTCTAGATCTGATTAAAAAATATGTAATTTACGTCACACATATTTATTAATTTGACCATTACCGAGATATTCCTGGTTGGTTCAATAGTAAACCACGCAATTTTCTCAAATGGGAAGTCAGATTTCGTTTCATTTCCCTTTTGTTTTACTGCTGGTCCTGCGAACCGAAGTTCAATTGTTCACACAGCGATGAGCTAAGATTTCACTATCGCTTTAAGCTGGTGTTTTCCGTTACTTCCCTTCTGCTGGAACAGGAGTAAATAGTAAATCATTTACTGCTAATGTTTAAAAAAAAAAACTTAGGGAGAAAGTTTCCAGGAAACCGCAAAAAAAAAAAAAAAAAAACACGGCAGAGTTTGAAGTTGTTTCGACAAGTAGTCATTAAGGTTATATCTGCTTTTGCCGTTAATGCTTTTAGCTAGAGTAAGTTATATTCGTTAAAATTTTAAGTTGCAGTGGTAAGTTACGAGATTATAAGTTGCAGGCCATGAAATACAATTTGAGCAGAAATCTTATAACGAGGAAACACCCGATTGTCCCGACTAGCAAAGCGAGTTTTCACAATAATAATGGTGATAATTTAGACTCGCCGAACGTGTTTAACCCCAAATTTTACAAAAGCCGAAAGAAACACCACTTTTGTCTACCCTCGGCGGCTATGCAGTAAGGCGTCGCTGAGCTCTAAAAGGCGATCTGTCCAGCGGAGTAAATACCTATTTCTGTCCGACGAGGACCTAGATGAAAGATACTTCTAACATTTTACACCAGGTCACAGCTGAGTCTCATATACGTCACTCTGAAGATGGCGGAAGTCTTGTTTATTTCATAATGCGTGACGTCAGTGGATATAACCGCAGTTGATCCGAAGATAGTGGAAGGAGATAAAACAATGCAACACCCTCCCGCCGCACGAAAAAAGCCACTACGATCATTGGACCTCTGGGCGACATCTGCGCTCCTCGAGCAAGAATGAAAATAAAGCACAAGAAGAGTAAGAGAGAGCAGGCAAAAGAGGCAAAATGGTACAAGTTAAGCAAAACCAGGTTCGGGAAAACCAGAACGTTCTCTTATACATCAGAGTGACAAACTCCAAGAAAAGTCAGTTCAAAATGGCAAAATCATTTGGCAATAAAGCAGGCCAAATTAATACGAGCTAGTTAGTATACTGCGCTAAAATTTGGAGAAAAAAATATGTTTGTTTAAGATAAAAAAACAAATCAGGCCTCTCGATTAGCATGATGTAAGAGTACTTTGTTTGCAGAATAGGTAGAGAAAGTCATGTGATTGAAACCCATCAAATTTTGATGTGCAAAATTATATTGATGCTTTTTTTTGGACACAGAAAAAGTCGGATAGAAAGAACTGTGAATAGGTCATTTCACACAAAGATGGAGTTCTAACTGATGTAAAACAACACAGTTTGTTTCCATTTATAACTCACACATGCACAATATGTATTATTCACATTAAAAGTTCATACTTCTACCAACCTTATGCTTCTAACGATAAATTCCTAACTGTACATATATATTTTAAATTACATAGATAATTCTGTTTTTTCCTCAATAGTGTTGGACAGAGTGGGAAGGCTCAGGCGGCAAGTCTGTGCTCTGCTTGCGGGAGGTTTCGTGTTCAAAATCCGTGGGTCGACCAGTCTGGCTGGGATTTTTCGTGGTGTTCCCTCAGTTGCCAAGGTAAATGCCAGATTGGATAGTTTATTACAACTCAAAGTTCCACTTTCAGTCTAAAACAATATAAAACGGTGGTCTTGGATGGGGCATGGAAGTTTTCTTTGATCACAATTATTTCCTACCCCCCTCCCACACAGAGTATGGAGGTAAGCATGAGTGAGTGTGTGAGTGAGAGTGTGAGGACTTTCCTGAATAAATTGTTTTATTATCTTATCAATCAAAAAAATTGCCCCATTAATGTAAATTTCCTATATGTAGATTTGGTAGATTCGTGGTGAGCCTAGGTGTCGTAGTAAGGGCTTAACTCAAGATGAGTTTAGGTTTGTTCTGGTGCAGTTTAGAGTGTTGGTATTAAGAAGGGAACGCTACAGGTAGGCTCTTCAAGAGTGTGCTCCGCTGGCATTTTGTTTTTCATTGCAGTTGGTGTTAAGTTTTGGATGACTACTCCCAAGATTGGGACATAATTGTACTTAGTTCAGATTTTGCTGTTGACTGTATTTAAGCTGTGTTACCGAGGGTACCCACAAACCATGCGGGGAACTCCGTACTGCCTGTAGTTGGCATGTAGTCCCCTGACAAGGACGTTCCCATGTTAGCCCAATATTGCGTAGACATTTTGAGCCCGCGATTAATTACGACCTCCATGTATCGGAGGGCCGAAGCTTCAAGCAGTAGCCTCACTGGGAAGCGTTATACAGAATAGATGGGCCGGAGTCCTCTATTCCGTATTCGTGTAACCAAAGAATCCAGGTGTCTGCTGCCATGCCCCACACCTCGCAAGCATAGAGCATCAGAAGGACTGTGTGTGTTTAATTGTATAAAATGATTAACCTAATGGCAATAACCTATAGTGAATATATGAGCTGTTTCACAAGTAAGCCCCTGATATGACAATAAGAGTTAAAAGGCTATACAAATGAAACAATTAAAAATTGTAGAAACTAAAAAAATAACACGACTAGTGCTGCCATCTACCAGAGACAGTTAAAGAAGCTAGACTAAAGAGATACCATAACGTCATTTGCTTGTAGCGAAGAAAACTAACATGGGGATATGGCCATGAATAACTGGCTGTACTCTGTCATTTGACTACGCATGATGGAGGCAGTTAGACTAAAGGCTATGATGCCTAGCTGTTTGCGCCTACTGACTACAGCTGGCGAAGGCAGTCAGACTCTGGCAGCCCATCAACATCTGCTTGGCACAAGCGTAAAATGGCATGCTATGGGGATAGTCCTAAAAAGCAACTCCACCCCACAAACCACCAAGATATCCTGCAGACTAATTTAGCCGCGATATGAAAGCAATGCAAAATAAAGGATTAAAAATCTGATGTGTTCCATTCAATAACTTTCCCTACATCCCTATAAAAATGATTCTTAAACATCTTATTCCTTTGACTTCTGCATAGCAATTGAAACTATTAGCAGAAATTGTTTATTACTTGATTCCTTATAAGCAGAGCGTAATTAAGGTAATATATTGCGCTAAAACGATAGTAATATGTTTTTAAAGCTGGTTGCTATGGAATTGAAATTTGTTTCTTTGCATGTTCAGGAGTTGACAAATTATCTCATGAAAAAAGTATTTTAAGTGAAAAATATTACAAGAAATATCTAAAAATGATTAAATCCACCCAAAAAATTGTGTGTTTAACGAGTTCTACATTTTTGTGTATTATATTTTTTTTCTTTTTTCTATCTGTTACGCTTTACCAGCTAGGCAAAATTCAGCCACACTCATCGAGAATGAACAGGACTGCAGAAGATATTCCTAAAACATTAAGCACATACATTTTATTTGCCTTGCAATTATCTTTAATATGCGGCATTTTAATCAAAATAGTTAAAATTATTTTTGAGAAAAACAACACTTTCAAAAACTTTTCCAAGTAAATCGTAGTTTGCAGTGAGGGGATTTTCAGGAACCTCTGGGTGTAGTATCCTTGGAGAGTACCACGCTTAAATCCAAGTTCACTATTTAACGGCCTTTTAGTGTTTGGGTTATGCTGTTCACAGACACACGCCTTTTTTATAAAGCTATTGTTTTTTTTACTCAGGTAATCTTAAAACAAATATTTCCCGTGAATTCTCGATATCGAATTTTTTTTTGAAATCCAATACCTTCTGTATACAATATCCACATAGTACGTGCATAGAAAGTAAAAACATGTTTTTGTAAGTCCAACGACATAGTATCTTTCAAAGTAAATTCAAATGTAAGTTTACAGCTTTTCCTCAATATTACGCTTTTAATATTCCGATTAGAATACTTCATTTTATCCTAGTTTCTTGTGTAAGAAACAGTGCAAATGGTTTATTAAAACCTAAATTACACACACGCACACACACACACACACACACACACACACTCACGAGGGTCATTTCAAAAGACACGGAAACTATTTTATATTTTCCGAATAACCCACTATGAGGTTATTGCAATGTATACATTTTAAAACATGTGTACTGGATGTCACCACCAGATGTCGCCTTAGTGTATTTTTAGTTGCTAGTAGACACATGCAAATATTAGTATGCTAGAATCTGTGTTCCAAGATGGATGTCACTAATGTTAAACAGCGAGTATACGCAAAAATTGCATTTCTGCGTGGCAGGAAGATTTGGGGGATTATTTTTAAGACTGTCAGCTCATAAGAGTATTACGCGTACGTACGCACACGTACTTGTTTGTGCATATGTAATACATATAAAACAATGCTTACTATTTACGCATTTTTCAATATTCCGTAGCTTGAGTCGGATTCCAATATAGTTCCAACATTACGAAGAATATTCTAGGGACTTTCAATTGTATATAATGAGTTTCGTTTTCGCAGCTTTATTATCTGATAAAATAGTTGCCATGATTTGTGGAATGACCCCCGTGTGTATTGTATTTATTCTAGTTCTTGATTATTAATTTGATACGATTATAATTGAGGTAGAGTGAAATAATATGATTTATAATGTTTTATGTTATCCTTTGTGTATCTACAGCAATTTTACTTGTTCATAGAATATATCACAGACTTCCTGTTGTGATGAATAAATCTGGAGCTCACCATGTGAAGAAAGTTGTTTTAACTTTCACTGACTGTATTCTCCTAAAGACGGGTTTTAGATTTCCTAAGTGAGTGGTGGGGGTGAAGGAAGTATCGTGAAAAAGTCTCTCATGAGATGCCTTGACTGACATAGAAGCAACTGTAGCGTAACAGCGAGTCTCTAGCAGGAAACTGTTTTATCCAACGAGAATGGGAAAACCCAGGTTCTTGTTATTTTTTATGTAAAGAGGAGCACAACCGTCAGTGCAGAAAACTAAGAGAATACTTTGTATGGGTTAACAAGATCCTCTGTCTGCGAGATGAGGCTCCAGTTCATAAGAACATTTCTGCGACAGCATTAGCAGTACGCAATATCATACCTGTAGGTACGTTCGCTACACCTTTTCAAGCACAAAAAGTCCAGCACAAATAATCACACATGTTAGATTCTGATGAATTCCTCTAGCTAGTCTTAAAAAATCTTATTTATTTCATTCACAGGACTTTCTCGACATCTTTGCAATAAATTATTGTTAAAAAGCTTATTCTTATATTTACTTCATGCTAATCAATAAAAAATTAACAGAAATTGTCTTATTACTTGCTTTCTTGTAAGTATAAGGGAAATGAGAGAGTAGCACAGGCTAAAGCGATAGTCAAACCTGTTGAAAGCTGGTTGCTATGTGTTTGAAGTTCCTTTGTTTGAATGACCAGTGGTTGAGAAATTCTCGGACGAAAAAGGAATAAATAGTTTAAAACTGAAACCAATAGCAAGGAATATCTCATAAACGGAAAAATCAACGAAAAAATGTATACAACATAAATTGTGCTCTACATCTTTTTATTGAGTGAGTGTTTGTCTATCTCTTACTGTTTACCAATTATACCTAATTCATCCAGAACAAAGATGCCTTCAGAGGCTCAGAAAATTTAAGATAAACATTTTATTTGTCATATAAATATACTTAACATATGAATATTTTAATAAAACCGTTAGAGGCATTTTTGAAAAAATTAAAAGTTTCGAAAATGCTTCCATGTAAAGGATATTTGTGGGAGGGGGATTTTCTTGGATATGTTAGTGTCGAATCAGATACCGAACTTAAATACCAAGTTTGGTATTTAACGAATTTTTGGTTTTTGAGGTATGCTGCCCAAAATACACACACACATACACACACACGGTGACAGATAGACACACGGACATTTTTCTAAACATGTTTGTTTTTTTTTTTTTTTTGATTCTGTGCTCTCAAAATGTATGTTTCTGATGAACTATCGGTATCAAATTTTTGGATGCAATTCAATACCTTTTCTATGCAGTATGTACATAGTACATTTAGAGAAAGTAATTATTCTATTTATTTCATCCCAATAAAGAATGACGTTAAACAAAAATGATTTTATTACATATAATATCACATTGAACACTCAAAAGAAATTAAAAATAAAGCTGGAAATTCTTTTTTTAAGACGGGATCTTTGCGCTGTCTTTGCCCATGTCTTTCATCTGTTTGCTATACAAGCTGTCTATGGACAGGCAACGTTACCGAAGGGAAGGGGTATAACATGAAACATAACTTGCGACAAATGAAGTTCTAGGTTGCGAATTAGTGATCCCTAAACTTTCTGGTTGAACAATAAATACTCCACGCTTCTCACCGGGTGTTGCAAAATTATATTAATCTATTCTTTGCTTTACAAACTGAAATTTTAATGCTAAGGTAATTCGTACACGTAGTGGAATAAACTAACATATTGTTTATACAAGTCAATTGGTCTGAGGGTGAGTCGAGCGGGGTTGAGGGAAGAAGGGATGGATTGCCCGATCGGTTTTGCCTTTTCTTACTCGCGGGGCTTGTACCAGAATGGCACTGATCAAAATCGTAGAAAGACATGAGTGCTAGTCAAACGTTCACATTTTCATCAAAATCGCAGAGCTAAGCGTATTTTTAATATCTTTGAGGACATTAGAAGTAATTGTGTATATACTTGGCAAAAGCGATAATCAAATCTTTTAAGCCTTGGTTGTTGATTAGTGTTATACAAAATACGGTCTGTATTCAGTTCAGGTTTGTCCAGTGTCGCTACTACCGAAATTTCCTTTTTAGAGAGAGGCAAGCTACGTTCGTTCGACTTTACTCCTGTTTACAAGATGGTCGCTCTCATTTACAAGATAACCCAGTCAAGGTAAAGGTTCTCTACGGCTTTCGGAGAAACTGATAATCAATCTTACGGGATCCAGCATAATTTTGGTGCCTAATGGATTTTATTGTTTTTTTGTTATTTTTTTTAAGTTTAACGTCCTTTAACCTAATTGGTCATATCGGACGATGAATGACATCGATGAAATGATACTCGAATGTTCCTGGGATCCATTGAGCTTAAAGTTACACGTCATTCGTCTTCCCAGGATAAAGGAAAAACCCGAAAAAGTAACTTTCTTTCCTAAACGAGGTTCGATCCGCGACCTGTTGAACGTGAGGCAAACGCGCTACTATCACTACCCAGGCAGGCTTATTGTTTTTATATACAGGAAATAAATACAAATTATCAGGTGGAACTTATATATGTGTAAGTTACGTATTTCACTACCGATCATGTATTTTAAATAAACCACACATAGATTAATCAAACTACGTTTAAGAAAAATAATTGTTAGTTATAAGCCTATAAATAATTAGAGTACAAATTATTAATTCGTTATAGCCAAAAAATTAGCAACTCAAAATTAATAATAGAAACAAAAATTTTCTCCTTTCTCAGTATCATATAAAAGGAAAATAACTGGAGTAGAGATGCTAACACCAAATGGGAATGCATTACAAATTAATTACTGATTGACATATTGTTGTGCATTAATACAATACTTCCATGGTGTGGTATGGGTTTAATCAATCCATTATTATTATGTATATATCAATAAATTTCCGACAAGAGTTTACTGAACTCTGATTTCACTGCAACGCGTGGAACGTCAGTAAATCAAGCGAGGCCATCATCCATTCTAGTCAGCAAATATAGCTTCCAACATCGGTTTATGAGGAATGCGTTGGATCCTCCCAAAATAATCAAATGTTGCCCAAAATTAGATTTTAAGGGTATTTAAAAAAAAAAAATTACCATATTATACTTTCAATATATCATCATTCTACACAAATTCCATTCCCTTCGAACAAACTGGACCGTGCTGGGGAATCTTAGATTACGCGCTCCAATCAAACGTTTTGGTGATTGCGTATGCAAGTGGGCTCACGTTGTCGCGTCTTGGTTTCCCATCTCATGTTCAAAAATTGCACAACATTGGTTAGTGATTTAATATTTAAGCAAAATACAAGTATTAGAAAATGCAAATTAAATAAGGGAATATTTCGGAAATTGTTAACACACAAAAATAACTTATTAAACACAAACTGTGTACTTAAAAGTGAGCTACATTTTTTTGTACTAAGATATTGTCCATCTGTTACGGATTACTTATTTTGCAAATTGTATTCAAAACGAACAGAACTTCAGAGCCTATTTTAAATATATGTCCATAAAAGGTGTAGTTTGGAGTCAGGGTTTTCTTAAAAAACAACTTGCTCTCGCATCTTAGGAGGATATTTTATAATTTAAATATAAGTTTTAGAGTTTAACCCTATTTACTTTCTCTATGTACATAGTGTGTAAAGAAGGTATTGTAATGCATTCAAAATATCGATACCGAGATTTCACCGGAAATATACGTTTTAAGACTCCTTGAACCCAAAAAATCTGATGTGTTCCATTCACATGACCTTCTCTATATCTCTGTAACAAATTATTGTTAATAAGTTCATTCTTTTATTTATTTTATACTAATCGATAAAAATTAGCAGAAATAGTCTTATTTCGTGATTTATTGTAAGTAAAAGTGAAATAAGGGAGTACAATAGATTAAAGTGAAAGTCAAAAGCTGGTTGCTATGTGACTGAAGTTCGTTTGTTTGTATGGACGCGAGTTGGCAAATTCCTGTATGAGAAAAGTATAAATTTTTCAAAGTTGAAACCAAAAACAAGGAATATCTCAAAAATGACTAACTCCACGAAAAAAATGCACGTAACATAAATTGTGTGTTTTAACGTGCTCTACATTTTTATATGGTAAGTTTCTGTCTATCTCTTACGGTTTAAAAGTTATACAAAGTTCCGTAAGATTCATTCTCTATTAAGTAGCCTTCAGTGGATTTTCCCAGAAAATTCAAGATGTATTTGTCAGGTAAATATTTTTAATGTACGATAATATACTCACAAATTCGATATGGAGATACTCGATCCTGTATCCAAAAATACATTTTTAGAAAAACGTCCGTATGTGTGTGCGTGAAAAGGATAACTCAAACACGTAAGTATGTAAAATACCAAACTGAGTGTTTGAATTTAGTATCTTCTAGTATTTACACAAAAATGGCCCTAATGATTTTGATTAAAATACCGTATATGAAAAATATTGATATGAAAATAGAACATCTTGAATTTTTTGAGAAAGTTTGCATTTTTTGAATTTGCATATCTGGTAGACGTAAAAGATAGACACAACATAGATACCACATAAAAATGTAGATCTGTAAAGACACGCAATTTATGTCATACAATTTTTTTTCCTATTGTATTTTTAAATATTCTTTGTTTTTGATTTCAGTTTTATAATACTTGAATTTTTCTCATACAGGTATTTGTCAACTCCTGCAATGCAAAGAAATGGATTTCAATACATGGCAACCAGTGTTTAAAATATTTGATTATTGCTTTAGTCAGTGTACTCCCTTATTTCAGTTCTACTTACAAGGAACCAAGTAATAATACCATTTCGTTATTGTTTATCTCTATTAGCATGAAGTAGATAGAAGAATAAGCTTTTAAACATTAATTTTAGAGAGGTTTAGAGAAAGTCATGTGAATGAAACACATGAGATTTTTCTAAACATACTTCTTTTTATTCGTTACCCTGAAAACATGTATTTCCGGAAAATGTCAGTATCGAATTTGTGGGTAGAATATAATACATTTTCCAGCTACCAAGGCTTACCAACTTCTGAACTCTGAATTCCGGAAGAAAATTAGATATAAGAGTAAAGCTAGAAAAATCGATAAAAAACATATGAACTTTACCAGGCATCGTTAAACGTGCATTAGTATTTCTTTTTCATATCTACTCTCGATGAACTAACCATTACAATAGTCAACTCTATCAGAGTCAAAGTCCTCGACTAAAATACCTCAAACTTCTAATAATTATTGATTTTGTGATTTGTGTTTGTAAATATAGCATATATAGACTAGATGTTGACGCAACAATGGACTGTATTTCTTCTTTCAGACTTCAACACTGCCGGCACACAAATCAAAGCACTACTACTTTCTTCTATGCACCGCTAACCCTTGCATGTATACAGAGCTAGGAAGTTCGTACCCTTCGCCGTTTCGTATACAGGTTGCGACCGACCTACTCGCCGAAACAAAACAAGTCATTGATAAGAACAAACCTGTTGTCATTTAAACAGTACTCTTTCCAGAGAACAAAAATCACTTTCGAGACATTTCTATTTAGATCATTATGTACAACATACCAATCGTTGCATATATAAGGCTGACTCTGACTGGTTTCCTGCTTTACATATGTACAGCATGAAAACACCCAAGCAATTATAACAAATATTGTAATATTTACTGATCGAATGTATAATAATACCCAAATAATAACATTCATTTCTTGAATATCTTCAGACTGTTACTAGGTAGAAATGAAAGCAGGAATGAAACTACTAAGTCTTAACACATTTGCAGCCGTATTACTGAAAACTATATGCACTTTTGTAGCCTTTCAAATGAATACCTCATTTTACGTCCGACAAACAAGATTTGTAATGCGAAAAGGTTCCCTCCATTTCGCATGATGTGATCGGGGCAGATTTGAAATAGGTTTTTCATTTTATTTTTATTTCAGATAGGATACTCCCGGATTGGTAGATATCCGCCTGGAGAGTTCTTCTATATGCCGCACAGATTCAGTTCAGCTCTATCTCTGTCGACTGTATCAGTGTGGTGCTTGTGGGTAACTTTTTGCACAAATTTAGAATCAATAATATGTTTCTGTGAAGCTGTTCGGTTTCTAGACGTTTGACAGTGGTATACTAGAACTGCCATCGGTTTCTAAATAAATGCAATAAGTACATTGCTAGAAAACTTACTATAGTTGTAAAGGAAATTCAATTTGCTCAGATATGAGCAGAACAAAGCTGTTATTCGAACGCCTTCCTTCCTACCAACGAGGCTTTGTGTCACGCAGTGGTAGCTGTTTTACAGTAATGGTTTGCACTCTACTTTGACCTTTGCTCGCGCAAGTAGCACTGCAAGCTATTGCCAGCCTGACCGCTCTTTCCCTGCTTAAGGAAAATGTATGAAATTCCTAGCTCTGCATATAACAGATGAAATACTCGTATTTTTTAAAAGTATGGTATATCAATAATAATAATAATAATAATAATGTCTAATAATAATCATTATTATTATTTCGAAGGAGATAGGCACCACATAATTCCGGGAGATAATTTCTATTCCGGGAGCCAGGAAATTCCATTCAATTCCAGGAGACTCCCGGCCATTCCGGGAGATTTGGTTAACCCCAAACTATTATATCCGTAGAGAAGGTAAAAATATTCCAGCCTGGCAAAGATACTGACATTGTGAATGTGGTTATACGCGGAGTTGGCAGAATTAACTTTCTTGAGTAAGCAACAATTAAATTGGGTTTATTTTAAAGTGGAATTTTCCACAGATGACATAAGCAGACAGCGTTTATGAATTCATTAACTCGTGCAGTGAAACCCACGTGTTGCTTGTTGAAAAAATGCTTGGAAACACAAAAACAGCGCTAGATGGAGTATTTCTGTCTCATTATGCGTTGTTTAATAGCTGACAGCATTGCTTCAATTACGTCACACATGTTTTGCGTTAATGCATTTGGAGTAAGCTCATATGTATAGGGCATGTCAGAAATTTTCTGCCTCCCGCTGAATGATGGCATTTTAGATGCTATAGGCAGCATACTTAATTAATATATTACACGGCAACTATGTAAATCTATCAGTTTCAAAACGGAAATTATGACAAGTCATAAACGACGCTTGCGATTTATGTTATGGATGCGATACCTTTGTTCGATGTACGAGATTATGTGACATCACTATATCACAAGCAGTGATTCCGCTCAGTGTTTGCTAATGCAGAACTAGCACAAGTAATTTAACTGCAAATTTACTGAGATTAAATATTCCAGCAGTGTATTGCAATAACTGTATGATAGCACAAATTAACAAAATCAGATGTGACTTTCTCTGGCTGCTCTACAAACTTCCTACAAAATATTATTCTTTCCACACAACGCTAATCGAGATAAACATTAGCAAAAAGCTATTGTTACTTAGTTCCTTATAAGTAGAAGGGAACTAAGGGAATGCACTAGGCTAAAGTGATAGTCAACATTTTGAAAAGCTATCCTTATGCAATTGTCCTTGCAAATTGCTTCTTTGCTTGGCCAGGAGTAGAACAAAAGAAAAACGGACACTTCCTGAGAGAGAAAATTATAAGTACTTTACAACTCAAACCAATAAGAATGAATATCTCGGAAACGGTTACCTCTACAGCAAAAATGTGAATGTCGAGATCTACATCTGCCTCTTAAGGTTTACCAGTTAAGGAAAATTCGGTGAAATTCATCCAGAATAAAGAGGTGTTTAGAGGCTATTTCCAGAAAATTCAAAATATATAAATTTTTATTTGGGATGTAAATAGCATGAATATACTGGAGTTCATTCAAAAGTAATTTTTAAGCAAATCAACATTTTTGAAAACTTTTCCAATTAAAGGGAAGTTTGTGGTGGAGGGATTTTCTTGAAAATCTTCGGGCCCCATCCTTGGAAGATACTAAACCTAAATACCAAATTTGGTATTTAACGGTCTTCTCGTTTTTGAGCTATTCCGTCCACAGACACACATACACACACACACACACACACACACACACACCCAGACAGACACACAGACCTTTTTTTTAAAAATGCTTTTTCTCGGACTTAGAGGACCGTTATACATACATTTCCCGTGAAATCTCCATATCGAATTTTTGGTTGGAAAACAATGCCTTCTATATACACTATGTACATTGTTCATGCGGGCTAGAGAAAATAACAAAGAAGGAAAATTAAAAAGAATATGAAACTAAGTCAAGCACATATTATATTCATTATTGTATTCTTATTATTAACATATACCAAGAATATCATTTCACACATTTTAAGAATTAAATGATACTACTTTCAAATTACTTTCTCTACCTTTCTTCAACAAATAATTCTTACAACTTCTTCTAATTTATGTAAATGGCATTAACATGTTTACTTTCTCTACATGAATGCATGTGGTGTACAGAGAAGTTACTGTATTTCACACAAAAGCTCAATACTGATATTTCACCGGAAATACATGTTTTAAGGTCATCTGTCGGTGTCTTTGTCCAAACTACCCTTTACATGGAAAACATTTCAAAAGTTGTAATTTCCTAAAACATGATTCTAACGATTTTGATTAAAATACAGTATATTAAAGATATACATATTACAAAAAAATTATCTTGAAGTTTCTGGAAAGGTTCTGAAGACCTGTTTATTCTGGATGAATATTTTTGGTTTTGCATAACTGGTAAACCATAAGAGTCAGACAAAAACTTACTGCAAGAAAATGTAGATCTCGTTAAAATACACACTTTATTTCATAATCTTCTTTCGTGGAGTTGACCGTTATTGTAATATTCCTTTTCGTTGGTTTCAGTTTTAAAATACTTAAACGTCTCTCTTCTGGCAATTCAAAGAATTGGATTGCAACTACATGGCAACCATCTTTCAAAATATTTGACTATCGCTTTAGCCTAGTGCATTCCCATATTTCCCTTTTACTTAAGGACGCAAGTAATGAGATAATTTTTGCAAATGTCTTTCTCGATTAGCATGTAGCAGAAATAGAATAAGGTTTCAGGTAATGATTTTTTTTACAGAGATGCAGAGAAGCTACGTGAATGAAAAGTATCAATTTTTTTTTTTAATTTATTACCTTTAGGCACAATGGGAATAAGAAAATGCGGTAGGATTAATGAAAATCAACAAACTTTTAAGAGCTGGTCGCTAACTTTTTCGTTCAGTTCTTCCATGCCTAGAAGGGTAAAAAATGAATAATATATTCCCATCTGTGAAAATAACAAGATTTTAAAAACCATCTCGGAAATAGTTAACTCGAGAATAATATTTTTTCACAAATTATGTGCTTTAATGAGATCTACATTCCCCGTGTAGTAAAATAGCATTTACCTCTTCCAGTTATGCAAAAGTCATGCTGAATAGTTCAAGAATTCAAGATATGTAATTCATTTGTCATAAAAATATCAAAACATATAGTTAACCATTTTCAAGGCAATGAAAAGCTTTGAAAATGAACCGTAGCTTGGGAATCTTCGTGTCGCATCTTTAGAAGATGCTGAACTTAAACATCTAGTTTGTTATTTGATAAACCTTTCCTGTTTTCAATTGTGCTGTTCACATAGCGAAGGAGACAGACACAATCTACATGCATTCTAATTTGTTTTGTTATTTTTTTCATGATTCTTCAAAATCTAAATTTATAGTAAGATCTCGACATCAAATTTTTGTGTAACATAGAATTCTAGTACACACAAAATACCATGTCCATGGTAGAGAAGTCACATGTCACGTGTGACATTTCCAAATATTTTAAAAGTTATAAATTTGTTGAGGGTCATCTCCTTAGTGCGGTGGTAGCGTTGCTGCTTGCCAAGAGGCAGAACTGGGTTCGATTCTCAGTTCCGGGGTGGGGATTTTTTACCTGCTGGGACACCTGGACCGGGGTGCACTCAGCCTGGTGAGGTCTCTCGGGGGGGGGCCAATTGAGAGGGCTACTTGAAGGAGAAGTAGCGCCTCCAGGTCATGAGGACCGCATTAACCGGCCGGGGGGGTTAGAGGCACTGACCACGTGTCACCCTCCAATACTGCACCCCATTCATAACGTCTGTCATGGACCCAGATGTGGGGCGTAGTGGCTAGGTGGTAGGTCAGGTTCCTTTAAATATATTTATATATTTTTTATATTTTTTTCTACAGGTTTAACAGTATGTTATTCTTTTCGTTTATTTTAATATAACCAAAAATAATTAAATAAGACTTTAAATTATTAACTTGAAATTATTGATTTAATCTTCCCATTTTTATCAAAATATAATATAAAGTTTTCCTATGCATTTATAATTTGTTAAATGAAATCGTTTGGCCATTTAACTAAATTTTGTAACTAACCTTTTATATACAGACATTGTATATAAAATGTGTTTAGCTGTATTTTATTCCTGAAAATACATAAACGTCATTTTCCGTTTGTTGGGAAGAGTCGAGTAAGGTAAATTAGGTGGAATGAGAGTTTCGACAAGAAGCACATAGGAGGCCTATAGCGCCTACTGAACCTTAGGGAAGAAGGGGTGAAGCTAAGGACTCCAGGTTTGGTCCTCAACGTCTCCAATTGCGACATCCCTTACAAATCATCCTCTTCGCTGAGAGTCGTCACTAGAGCTCGTTTTGGGTTCGAAGCGACACAGTTACGAACACACAGAACAGCCAGAGGTATAAAGGAAGGGCAGTGTGAGGGTTTTGTAGTTTGAACACTTTGAGGTATAAACTGTAGCTCATTACATGTATTGATATTATATCGTTCTAATTCACAAAGTAACACAATAAAACAATTATTTCATAATATGATTAGTAAAAAAAAAGACGCCTTGTATTTTTACAAACAAAAAAAATAAAGCTTGATACAAAAACATCAGGATAATAATCTGCAGGGCTTGAAGAGAGACAATGAACATAAATCACTTGGAATTCATTGCAGTGAATTACAAGATACATCTTTCCTGTATTGAAAGAAAAGGCTCTCCTCTTGTTACTTAAAATACGTTTAAATCATCCTTAAATTGGTTCAGTACCTAAACGGTAACCTTTAATACTTTCGACATGTTTCAATCTGCGTTCTCTTATTAATCCACTAGCAAGAACTGAACGAGGCCAGGCAGTGAGAAATGCTAGATAGTGCAACACGTTTCGAAAGACTGTAGAAACCACTCTTACTCCCATCACATCATAGCTATACTGTGTGTACGTTGAACTTCAATCCAGCTCTGGTCGCCACACTGTGGAGGCCATGACAGACAGCGCAAATTTTTAGAGATAAACCCTACATGACAAGAAAATTAAATGAGAGGAAATTAGACTCAGCAACGTGCATGGCGTTACAGAAACCATTTCAGCATTATCCTACCAAAAATGTAAATGGTAGGTCTAATGGGAAGCGAACCCGATGCTTCCCGAACGTGAGACATCGCGATTGGTCCATTTAAGGAATTATGGGGGAGTAGGTATTTTGTTATAACTAAGAATGTTTATTTATTAGTATTAGATTGATTTGTAGCATAATGGATATAAGAAACGTTTAAATGTATAAGTAAATTATAAAAATGTGGAATGCGTGCTTTAGTTTAAGATTGCATATTTATGTTTCATTTCAGTACCACCTATCTATGAGATTTTAAATACGCAAAGATTTGGTACGCTTAACTTTTAAAGTACTGAACCTAGGAGATGAAATTTAGGCATGATATTCTGTAAATATTTTACTATCTATTAAATATAATTAAGCTACTATTATTATTTACGGCCATTTTTCTGGTATATTTTCCAATGTAAATTTTCAAAACTAACACTTTTTTAAAGCCAAAAATTTCACGTAATCTTTTGTTTTAATATAAGGAGCAGTTTAATATTAAGCATTGTTAAAAATGGGCATATCTAAAATTCTAAAAATCTTAATCATTTAAAATGAAGTTAAAAATAAACCCACAGGGCAAGAAACAAGTTACAGGACTTAAAATAATTGCTTTTAATTGCTAGTCCTGGTTAAAACTTATGAATCTCACTGCAGGAGCAGCAGCCCCCCAAATGAAGATACTAACCTACGTCAGGAAATTCGGTCCAAAGAAGTAAAAAAAACCGCAAATATTAAACGAGTAGTATGGGTTTAAATACTTGTTTTATAGGATACTTCCGGTTGGAGTTTAGAGCTCAAGTTTGAGAATATCTTGAAATGTGAAAGAGCAAAATAATAAAAAATAATAATTCTTGAACATATTAATTCACATCGATATATCTGGAATCTTTATAAATACTTCATATCTTTTCAGTAATCTGCAGCTTAATGAATACTCATTTTCCTGGATTAAACGAAACTGTAGCATGATAAGTGATGTTCAGATGTAGACCTCGGCAGGGAATTGTTCGTTTCTCTGACGCAGTATGACTCGGTACACCTAGAACTGTTTTCTTAAAAACATGATATCCCGCAAACCGTACCACCGCCCCTGCCACTGGGCAATAACTATTAGCAAACCACTAGCAAACAAAAGGTGACCCTCTTTTAGGGGCTAGAGGCAACTAGTAAAATCTCCGTTTCCTGTAGACTCTGTAGGCAATTCAATTGCGTGTTTCGTGTTAGTACGTGTCCAAACCAGTGAATTATTCAACGACATATTAAGAGACCAGTAAGTGGCAGACTTAGCATCTGTGAGGTTTGGTTTCCAGCCGCACATTTCATAATCCCAACCTTTAAAATCACACCACCTTTTGGCAGAGAGATGGGTTATCATGTTTGAAAACTGGGTAGTTGTATCGCAAGTCGGTCTTTGTTAAATACTCTTATTTGTCTGTGGGTAGCGTAAGCTTCAGTAGTTAGTAGCTACGCTAGTACTCAAACACACTATAAGCTTGTAATTTCTAAAATATATATTATGAACGAAGGAACCAAAAGATTATATTCTAGAGAACCCGGTTTATAACTTTAGATCAAGCATCACCAACTGGTTGCTCTTTGAGTAAAGCAGAGAGATTAAATTTGCTCCATGTTCCTGTGAAACGCCTTCTCTGCTTCTCTGCACTACGTGATCAACTGCGCTAAAAGCAAGAAGAGTTAATTCCTTCACTACAGTGAAAGTGTGTAATATTTAATATGTAATCCATCATTCTTAAGTTCAGTATTGGTAGAACTAGTGTTCTGTTTATGTCTCTTGTATTACTACTTATACTTCTGATATAAACACATATACATTTCCATAGATTAGCGGTAGCTTGAAGTCGTAACATAAATAATTTCAAAAACTAAAAATAGTTACTATAGTACTAACAAGCTGATAGCTAGATTACGTATACTGTAATGCTAGCAATATAAGAATTTCTTTATAGTAGTGAGTATGAATAGTCGTCTTAGCAATTAATTAGTGGTAAACACAACTCTAAAAAAAGTTTTCTCTTTTATAGCTGTTGTACTCAGTTGCATGGGTTGCGTAATGACGCCGAAAGTTGACTTTTCTCAGTGCAGAACATTGCCGCAAACTAAACATTTATTCCGCCACTTTCTATAAATGAGGATTCCTCTTAGGCAAGCATAAACATAGAAGTCGATGCTAGCGTGTTGGATTGTTTTTTGTTTCCGACATTATAAACTGGCACACAACACACTGTACAAGAAAGAGACACAATCTCCGTTTACTTACTGCTGCACGAAGCAAGCCTGCTTGCTTATCCCATAATCAAGGAGTTGGTGACGCCTGATTTAGATAATTATATTACCGTTAAGGATAGTATAATATTTATATATTTCCTTTAGTTACATTCCATTAAAGTAAGAAACATTTTCAATAATTTATTTTCTTGGTAATGCAATATACTAGATGAGATGATGCAATTAAGTTGACAATGTAGTTTTATGTTATTATAAAAATGATTATATTGCACACTAGCCTGAGGCAGGACACCAGAAAATCAGGAAAGTGGTTAAATGTGGGCTCCTTTTGGAATAATCCGCACTGCAATGGGTGGACAATTCAAGTTGCCTCTGAATTCAAGGTTTCGTGGTCTAAACACAATATATCACGTGTTCCTTTATATTATGGGTATTTATTTTGTTCCTTCAAAAGGCTTTCCTCTAACAGTTTCTTAGCTTGTATAATAATACACTATTTGACTCTCTTTTTGTGGCCAATTATTACACAGGAGCTAAATTTTTGAGCTTAATTGTTAACAACGCCCCAGAATATGAACGTATATGGATTTGATATTTAATAAACTAAGATAAAAGTTACAGTGTGATTTAGTGGACTAATAGGAGCCACTACATGACCAACATTGCTTTATCAGCAAACAGTAGCAATAATGGCAAAAATAAAAACAGCAATATTGAATAAAACCATTTATTAGCCTCGAAAAGAAAAAAGTTTCTGGCCACGCCGTTGTGTTTTCTGCTGCAATCCATTACTTATTTGGCGGTAGATTATAAAGGTTTTTGGTGGCGTTTTGAAAAGATTCGGCAATACGAACTGAAAACTTAAATGAACACAATATAATGTTTATTCAAAAAATAATGAATGAGAAGCATTATATATTTAGCACATAGACTACTAAAATTAAAGTACAGCTCTTTATGACGTCGGTGATAACGGATATAATCTTAATAGTAGTAACCTAAGACATTTACTCAATAATATTGAATGAATAGGTATACTTTTGAGAGAGAGAGAGAGAGGAGAGAGAGAGAGAGAGAGAGAGAGAGAGAGAGAGAGAGAGAGAGAGAGAGAGATGTTTAAATGCGGTGACGTAGCTAATTGTAGTAGAACCAAATATTAGAAAACGAAGATAAAGTATTCAAAAACAATGCCAAGGGATTGGGCATTGTTATCCGAGTCCAACTTAGTTTGGGTACAAGCGAGGTTTCACAGATATACTTTATAAAAACGCCAGAACTGGAAGAACCCAGTTTGTCATCGGTTTTACACTAGGAATTAAGATACAACACTTTAATGCACATTGTGAAAGAAACAAAAAAACTAGTTTATTATTTGCGTATAATATAATCAGCAATTAACAACAGGAGTAGTAATAATATTAGTAGAATATAATAGTAGTGGTCGTAGTTTGCGTTTTAACTAGAACGACATTTTTTGAGTGGTAAGATTTTGTCTCTCTCTTATGGTATATGCAAAATTCATCTAGCCTAGAATGAAGATGGCATCAGAACTATTCCCAGAAAATTAAACCAATGCATCTTATTTACGTAAAGATCTCTAACGCTCAGAGGTATTTGAAAAAATCGAACATTTCGAACAGTATTTTATGAAAAGGGTTGTTTGAGGTAGGGGATTTTCTTGAAAATCTTCGTGTCGCATCCTTGGAAGATACTGAACTTAAATACTAACAGACAGCCACTAACGAAGCTTTTTCTAAAAGTGTTTTATTGATTCAGGGGACCTCAAAATATAATTTGGTGAAAATTCGGTATGGAATTTTTAGATTGAAATAAAATAGATTGATAGTACCTTCCCTATCTACTATTCATAGATAGTAGTGGTAAAGTGGTGCGCAGCTGAAGAAATGAGCTCGTCTGTTCGTTGGCCGGGGTTAAAAACCCTTAAAATTGAAAAAAAAGGAGTAAAACCGTGGTAAAGGTTACCTGATAGTTCCCGAAATATCAATAACAGTAGCACATAAAATATCATTTACATGCCAAGATAGTAGAAACTTCTGGTCGTTTGAGTGATAGGAAGGAGTAAGGTATGAAGTGGCAGTGTCAGTTTTATGGCAGCAAAGCAACAGGAGTTAGCTGACCTTCGTTTTCTTACAACCTGCTTCAGACTGCGCGAGGTTGCTCTCAAGTTTCTGTAAGTGCATGACATCTTTTTTTGAAACCATAAAGCTAATAAGAAGGATGAAAATAACTAAGGAGACTAGCCTCGTAGCACAGATGGTGGATCACCTTCTTTCTATGCCAACATTATTCCCCATTCTTCCCAGAGAAAGGGAAAGATGAAAGTTAGCGTGAATATACGACTGTAAAAGCTAATTCACCATTATCTGTAGTAAACGAGTGAAAAAAAAGCACTACGAGTAATTGTTACGAAAGAGAAGCCGTTGATATGACCAAGGTGTTAAAGGTGGCATATAATTAATGGAACAAAATTAAATTGATAATTAGGGAGCGGTCTTGCTGTTGACGCTATTTTCTGTGGTATTTGGCAGTTCTTTTTGCTGTATTAGCTTGTGTAAACCGATTCTTACCAACAAAATTATAGCTGGTACTTGAATTTCAGCAGAAAATCAATGTTGTCTGATTTAGTAAACTCCTTTATATGGAGGGGTAGCTTGGTTAGTCAAGGACCAATTAGTCATCTGGATTAGCATCCTTTAACCGAGTTGAATGTATTGAAAGGTGAATTAATGAATTTGATATAATGATGAATTGGCCCGGTGTCCATAATCCTAAGAGTAACCCCCATAAAAGCCTTATCCAAATAATTCACTCGAACTTAGAAATCCCTTGAATGTGAGGTAACCACACAACCCCAAACCACAGAGGTGGATAAACAGAGGCCATTGTTGCATTAATGTCACAGATTTAACTATAAATATACGTTGAAATAAAAATACCAGTATCTAGGTCTTTTCTCCTATTTGGTCTCTATTCGCCGGGGAAACAAATATGTACTTCTAAGTTTTAACAGACTTTAGATCCGTCTTCCTCTCAATGGTTAGCTGCCTGGTACCATACCAGGCATGTTAATGACTTTGCATGACAAATAAAAGGTATGTCCTGAATTTCTTTAATGACTTATTACAAATGACCTCACGGGATAGCAACCGAATTAGATTGCAATCAGAGAAATCTTTAGTGACTGCTGTATGATTGGTAAACCGTAACAGACAAAACTTATCACATAAAAATGTATATCTCGTTTAAACGCATATTTTATGTCATATATAGTTAACTTATTGAGCTAACCATTTCCGAGATATTCCCAGTTATCGGTTTCAATTTTAAAACACTTGAGAATTTTCTCAACGTGAAGCTTGATCAGTTTAATCTCTTTTGTTTCACTTCTGGTCATCGAAAAGAGTCGAATTTCAGTGACAATTCCATAACTGCAGCTTTTAAAACATTTGACTGTCGCTTTAGCATAGTGTATTCCCTTCTACTTATAGGAAGTAAGTAATAAGAATTTCTGCTAATTTTTATCTCGAATACTCTTTTTGCAGAACATCATGTGAAGCAGTTAGGTTTTTATCGTCTTTTTCTGTTCATTTGTCTCGTTTCTTTTCCTAAACAATACATCTTCATATCTTATTTCTTTACATTCTGTCATATAGTACTCTCTGCTTCCACCTCACAGTTCACATATTCCTTTTCCGTAGTCTCCCAATCCTTTAAGTATATTGACCCAGTTCTCATCCATGTTATTCCTACCTTTTCCTCCCTATTATATTCTCTTCCTACTATCCTTTTATGTTTTTATAAAAGCCTGATGATTTTTCCTTTCTTTGCTTTCCCATGTCTCTTGCCATTCTATGTCTTCCATTCTACTTCGTACTAACTTCCAGAATGCATTTATGTTTCTCTCTCCTAGCATCCAAGCGTCTTTCATTCTTATTTTTCTCACAAATTCCTACACATCTGCCCACCAATTGTCTTTGTTATACTATTTTGTTGGTTCATAGATATATTTAATGTGTCTCCCTCCTTTATCATCATCTACACCGCATTTTAGAACCGTTTCTGATTCCCTCCCAATTCTACTCAGGCTGCCTCACCTGGTATTGTCTTATCAGTCCTAGTAATTAATTATTTACAAGACATTCTGTAATATGATTATTTATGTTGGCTAAATTCAGATCCCGCCGTCCCCCAAATTTCTACTGAATGAAAGCACTCTACCAGTCATCCCTTTATTTGTCATTTCCGAGTTATATTTACATATCCTTATTACTGTCTACCCTTTAGCTACATCTTTCTGCCTTGGGCAACCCATTCTTCATTATTACTCATCCTAAGTAGTCAGTCAAGTTGTTTGACTATTATATCTAAAGTCCGGTCAAGGACCATTTTATTTTCTCTAGCACGTATGTACATACAACTTACATAGAAGCTAGAGACGGTATGATATTCCGTACAAAAATTCCATACTGCGATTTCACTGGAAACATAATTTGAGATATTTTGAAGAGACTGTTATACCTCAAATTATTCTTTAGATAGAGAACTTTTTTAAAACGTTATGTTCTCAAAAGTTATTCTAAGGATTTTTGATTAAGATACCGTACATTAACTTTAATGGAAAACAGGCTTGAGGTTCTTTTATGTGCCGTAAATGTACGACACGGGACCAACGGCTTTACTTCCCTTCCGAAGGAAGCCATGCTAAGGATTTTTACACCCGAAAAAATCCATCGCCCTCCGCCGGGTTTGAATCCACGACCTTGGGTATATGAAGCCATGGTAACCATTACACCAGGGTGACCTGTCTTTGAGATCAGACACTATTTTCGTTTTTCTTATTTATATAATCATATTTCACAAACGTATGTTGGGGTTATATTTTTATACATCCGAGAACATACATATAACAACATAATTTACAGTACGATAACATAATCTACAGTACGATAACATAATCTACAGTAGGATAACATAATGTACAGTACGATAACATAATGTACAGTACGATAACATAATTTACAGTACGATAACATAATGTACAGTACGATAACATAATTTACAGCACGATAACATAACGTACAGTACCATAACATAATTTACAGTACGATAACATAATCTACAGTACGATAACATAATTTACAGTACGATAACATAATGTACAATACGATAACATAATTTACAGTACGATAACATAATCTACAGTACGATAACATAATGTACAGTACGATAACATAATGTACAGTACGATAACATAATATACAGTACGATAACATAATCTACACTACGATAACATAATCTACAGTACGATAACATAATCTACAGTACGATAACATAATCTACAGTACGATAACATAATCTACAGTACGATAACATAATGTACAGTACGATAACATACAAAAGAGAGAACTGTCACATTTGATTCAATAATATAACATACCGTAAAGAACACGTAATATAAACTTTTAAGTTTAGAAAAAAATAACATTAAAAGACTTTTCAGAACCATTTAAGCAGTACTTATTACAGTTGTTTAAGTGTGCGATTAAATAAGATCTACTTCTGCAAAAACCGATCAAACAAAATATGTTCGACAAATGAAACACACTCTTGACACACAGTGAGAAAGCCAGTTGTAATTTTTGTTTTAAATCGCTCAAAATAATCTCCGAATTTACCATGTCCAGAAAGAAACTGTATGGTGTTCCCTTATATTGGCAAACCTTTTTAAACAAGTTCATCCTCGCGTCTCCCTATATCTTTTCTTCACGCTGCACAAGTGATACTTAAGTTCGCTCTTGTCGTTCAGAGGTTTTGCAATGATTATAACAAAAATCTGATGAGTTCCATTCAAATGAATTTCTCTATATTTCTGCAAAACATTATTGTTAAAAATCATATGCTTCTATTTACTTCATGCTAACAGAGAAAAAAATAGCAGAAATAGTCTTGTTACATGCCTCCATGCAAGTAGAAGCGAAATAAGGGAGTACTATAGGTTAAAGTGATAGTCAAAAGCTGATTGATCTGTGACTGAAGTTCATTTGTTTGTATGGAAAGGAGTTGACAAACTGATATGTGAGAAAACTATAAGTATTTTAAAGGTGAAACCAAAAACAAGGAATATCTCAAAAACGACTTAATCCACGAAAAAAAAGTATTTAACATAAATTGTGTGTTTTTAGGGGCTCTACATTTTTTGTGGTAAATTTTTGTACGCAATTGAGCACGGAAGTAGTGAAGGAAGCAAAAGACTTCTTAGCGTTTCTAACCATGCATTATCTACGCTTGTATTGCGTAATCGTGTTGTATTTTTAGCCATCAGTTATCATTTCACTGTGTAATAATCAATAAAAAGTATATTGTTCAAACAGTACGCATCAAGTTTCCTTATTGTTGGTAATATAAAGGACACTTGCATTCCTTCGCTCGAGATAATATCAGCATGAATGTTGTTGCTCACGGCTCAGCTAGACCTTGGCAAATAAAAACAATATCAACGCGATATCGTGACAGGAGAGAAAGAAAGATTATGGAAATAATGGCTCTTATATGTGTAGAGCGAAGGTAGTGTGAAACATCACTCACTACGACAGCCCACCATATAAAGAGTGTATTACACTGACGAGACTACAGATTCTCAATCCCATAAACATCCATGTCCCCATTCCCGTAATAGCCATTCCCTTCTTCGTTACAATATGGAGCCCAGCTTGCATTCCTGCCATAATCTCTCTACATTTACTATGTACATAGCATATAGAGAAGGTATTCCATTCCACCCAAAAATTAGATACCGAGATTTCACCGGAAATACATAGAAAAGGTCCTGTGTGCCTGTATGTGTCTGTATGTCTGTGGACAGCATAGCTCAAAAACGAAAGATCCCTTAAATTCAAACTTGGTATTTCAGTTCAGTATCTTCCAAGGATACGACACGAATATTTTCAAGAAAATCCCCCCACCCCAACTAAGTTTTACATAGAAAAATTTGTCGCCCTCCGTGGTGTAATGCTTACCAAGCTAACTTCATATACCCAAGGTCGCGGGTTGAAACTCGGCGGAAGACGATGGCTTTTTTCGGGCGCAAAAATCCTTAGTATGGCTTCCTTCGGAAGGGAAGTAAAGCCGCTGGTCCCGTGACGTAGATTTACGGCACATAAAAGAACCTCAAGCCTGATTGAAAGGCCTCTGAGCAAAGTTTAGCGGTCTTTCACGCCCAGTATAGAACGGGACGCTAAGGACCACAGCAGTTAAAGAGCGTCCATAAATAACACTCCATTTACATTTTTTTTATATAGACAAATTTGCGAAAATTTTGACTTTCTCAAAAATGGCTCTTTCGATTTTGATTAAATTATCGTCAGATTTATCTGACAAATAACATTTATATCTTGAATTTTCTGGCACTAGCCTCTGGAGACTACTTTATTCTGGATAAATTTTATTGAATTTTGCATGACTGGCAAATGTAAGAAATAGACAAAAACTTACTTTGCAGAAAATTTACAACTTGTTAAAACACACAATTTATATTACACACATTTTTTTTCGTGGAGTGGATCGTTTTTTATATATTCCCGTTTACTGGTTTCAGATTTAAAAGCTTTTCTGGTGCTGTAATTTGTCAACTTCTCCATACAAACAAAGGAACTTCAGCCACCTTACTTATTTCCCTTCTACTTGCATGGAAGCAAGTAATAAGACTCTCTCTTGTAATGTTTATCTGGATTAGCATGCAATGAAAAGAAGCGAAGCTGTTTAACAATAATTTGTTGCAGAGATGTAGAGAAAGTCAAATGAATGGAACACATCAGATTTTTGTTGTATCATCTCTGTAGTGCAATTTTTTTCGAATGTTATAGATAATTTAATTTTTTTATCAATATTCTTCATTTTCTTTCTAGCCTCTGAGTTTCCCAAATCCCGTCGAATGTTTTCTCATATACTTTTCCATCATAGTTCGTTGTAGATAATTCTAAAGTGTAAGTGAAATGATGTTTTATTTATGACACTCTTTAACTGCTGCAGTATTTAGTGTTCCATTCTATATTGGGCGTGAAAGACCGCTTAAATTTGCTCAGAAGTCTCTCTATCAGGCTTGAGGTTCTTTTACGTGCCGTAAATCTAGGACACGGAACCAAGGCTACTTCCCTTTCAAAGGAAACCATAAGAAGGATTTTTACGCCTGAAAAAACTCGACCGTCCTCCGCCCGGTTTGAACCCTCGACCATGGGTATATGAAGTTAACTTGGTAACCATTTGAGACTGTAACTCTTCTATATTCGCTTAAACCATCGAAATTATGTAACTAACAATAATATGTAAAAATAAGATGTATTGCGCAACGAACTGATAGTGATCATTATACTTAATTAAATAGATAGCGTTTGTATATAGTAATGTCTTATTAATCATAGTAAGGGGTAATAAGCTTTACTTTAACCGTTATTTTATTTGTGAATATTTGTATTTTGTTAATATTTTACACGCCGGCAAGGTTTGAAACGTGGTTTTAACTATAAATGCTCAGTTTTCCGTTAGCAAGAGACCTTGATGTATTGTGAGTTGAGCTTTCAAAAGGAAACATTCTAAAATGTTATTGCCCTGTCTTTTGTATAACGTTGAGTGACTTTAGGGAATATAGGCATACGTACATGCAACCAATAGCAAGAAGGGACGCTATTTATACAGACAGGAAGCTAAGTTTAAAATCACAACCGTTTTGGGCGACACTATGTCGGTCGCTGAAGCAAAATCACGCCACATTGCTCACCGCGGTTGAAACAAAGAATTCATGTTTTTGCTTTCTTCAGATTTGTAATCATCACCCACATGTTTGCAGGTGTCACTTGGTTGTCAACGGTTAGAGTTTATGCCGTGTAATATTATACTATGCATAATTTCTTCAATAATATTTACGAACCAGTGATTTGTGTTATTTTCTTCATTACCTTTTTGTATTTCCTGCTATACCACGCCCTGTACCGAGTAATTCATGTTTGCCGATGAGGAGAAACAACCTGAGCTAAAACCGGAGCAGTAAAGACATCGAAAAGTAGGGAGATGTCACTAGGTTCCACCCTAACCGGACCAACTGACCCACACAATAACATACGGAGGAGAAATATGGGGGTGGGAACAAACAGGGAATCTGGATCAAGTGAGGACCCAATTTTTGAAAGGAATTCTGGGTGTAGGGAGGGGTACGGCAAACTGCGGAATAATGAGGGAATTCGGGGCACATAGTGAAACGATAGAGTGCAAAATGAGAGCAGTTAAATATTGGCTGAGAATCGTTCACGGAAACCAATCTCTAATTAGGGCAGTCTGCTACCGTGAACAGTTGCGAATGGAAGGTAATTCGACGTGGGCATCAAAATTAAAGAAAGGGTTGGAAGCCATTGGGAAGGGAGACATTTGGATGGCGGGGCAGGAAAACAGGCGAAGTATTTGGAGAAAAATTAAGAACCGCCTCTGTGATATTGACAGACAGGAAATAATTGCGCAATGCACAGAGAAGGTGTCATTAGAAGTACAGTCTGGGCTGAAATCGGAGTGGAGTATGGAACAATACATCAAAACAGGTACCAAACTCATTAGAGAGGGGCTCGCGTTGTTTAGACTAGGAGAATGGAGGAGCACGAAAATTTCTGACGAGAATGGTACGAGAATCTGTCCCATTTGCGGGGAGGAAGAGTCGTGGACTCACATCTTGGCAAGATGTAGGAGTACGGAGGAAGGGCGGGAAAAATATTTGCCGCGAATGTAGGGCTAGAAGCATGTTGGACGCTACTGGCAGGCACGGAAAACAAGGACGGGCTAGGTAAATTTATACTTAAGGCAAGACAGCTGAGATCTGAGGTGGCTGCCAATAGAGAAGGGGGGGGGGAATAAGATCAGCTAAACAAAAGTGACTACATTGTTCTACATACATATATATTATGTCATACTTAGGTCACTGTTGTGCTATGGTTTTATATATGTTGTATATATTATGTGTATATATGTCTTTTAAGTGTAATTTTCTATTGTAAGAGGGTGCATTTATGAAGGTGTACTCTGTGCTGTAAATTTAAATTGCTATATTTAAATATCTTTGTATTTTTATTTTCGGGTTCACTCTTAATTCTTTATTGTTGTTTAATAATGCTTTGGACTGTGTATTTCTTTTGTCTTTTTATTTTCGTGTGTACTCTTTTAATTATTTGTTGTTGTTTTAATATTGTTTGTAATGTGTACTACAAAAGCACGTACGGTCTGTGGACCCGTGCGATTGTTGAAATTCTATGTATGATATTGCTATGTCAATAAATACACTTATTCATTCATTCATATACTATTTAAATAATATTCAGGACAAAGTCACCAATAGCAGTTGCGCAGTGAGAGTGACCATTCTAAAGTGTGATTACTGTGAATATAAAGAATAAGACAATGGCAAACGACACAGTTGAGAATACTTTGCCACAGAATACGCATATCTTCCGACGTTGCATTCAGTTCAAAGCCCTTTTCCTGCAAACGGTTAAAGAGCGCTCGTAAACCGGGTGGGCGTGCTTAATGTAGCGAGCAAATGAATAAAACCCAGACGGCTGCAGCAGTATTGAGCGAGCAAAATGATGATTGAATATGCAATGCAGCTGTTAGTGAATGAGAACTAGTACATGTACAGTCAAAGGCCAACTTGTATACAAGAGCTCTCTGTCATATCGCTTCAAATGAAAGCCTTCTTATGAACGGCGCGAGATAGCCAATAATCTCATATATATGGCACATCAATACTCGTGGGTTTTCATAATTTGTACCATCTCTGCACTCTCTCATCCTATACTATCTATTACACGTAATATACAAATATAAACCGTTCCACCCCAAGGATGCACGTCGACGTCCGTGGTGTAATGGTTACCATGCTAACTTCATATACCCAAGGTCGCGGATTCGCGATGGATTTTTTCGGGTGTAAAAATCCTTAGCATGGCTTTCTTCGGAAGGGAAGTAAAACCGTGTCGTAGATTTACGGCACTTATAAGAACCTCAATCCTGATAGAGAGGTCTCTGAGCAAAGTTAAGCGGTCTTTCACGGTCAATTTAGAATGGGTCGCTGAGAACCACAGAAGTTAAAGAGCGTCCATAAATAACACGCTATTTACACTTACCAACGATGCAACTTATAAAGATAGTAATTTCCTTAAACAATGTTTGAAATACCAAGAAACAAGTTTACAAAGAACAATTTGAGTAAGTAATTTTAGAAATATCTTAGAAAATAATGGTTTAGGCAATATTTGGAGGAAAAGAGAAATTATAAAGATTTCTAGAAGGGAGCAATAAAAATATTCAAAGATAAATAAATTAAAAAATGGTTTAGTCAGATATCAGGGAATATCACTTCATTAGCAGTAATAGGTTGAATTGCAATAGGTATAAATCTGTGGTTAGTTCACACATTTCTGAGCATTCCAGGACGAATAAATCAAAACGTATATTTGTATTTTATGTCCCCAGTTGTGGACCCGATTGTTGAAGTTCATGTATGATATTGCTATGTCAATAAATACACTTATTCATTCATTCAAAAATGCCTCTTTTATTCAGGGGACCTTTAAACGTGTACTGCAAATGAAATCCCGGTAAAGGAATTTTGGGTGGAATGCAATACCTTCTCTACCTCTGCACTGGGTGGAGAATTAAAAGTTAGTTTTTCCTACCCCATGACTCGGTCTATTTTTACTTTCTCTATAGGCACTATGTATATACTGTATAGAGAATGTATTGCACTCCACCAAAAAATTCGATACCGAGATTTCACCGGAAATATATGTTTTAGGGTCTCCTTTATCTAAAAAAAATCTGATGTGTTACACTCACATGACTTTCTCTATATCTCTGTAAATTATTATTGTTAATAAGCTTATCTTTTATTTATTTCATGCTAATAGAGAAAAATTAGCAGAAATAATCTTATTTCTTGTTTTATAGTAAGTAGAACCGAAATAAGGGAGTACCATAGGTTAAAGTGAAAGCCAAAAGCTGGTTGCTATGTGACTAATGTTCCTTTGTCTGTATTGGCAGGAGTTGACAAATTCCTGTATGAGAAAAGTGTAAGTTTTTCAAAGCTGAAACCAATAAAAAGGAATATCTCAAAAACGATCAACTTCACGAAAAAAATGTATGTAACAAAAATTGTGTGTTTTAACGTGCTCTACATTTTTATGGGTTAAGTTTTTGTCCATCTCTTACGGTTTAGTAGTTATGAAAAATTTATCCAGAATAAAGTAGTCTTCAGAAGCTATTCCCAGAAATTTCAGAACATACATTTTATTTCTCAGGTAAATAAATTTAATATACGATATTTTAATCAAAATCGTTACAGCCATTTTTTATGAAATACACATTTTCGAAAAAAATTTCCAGGTAAAGGGTAGTTTGGGGTGGGGGGATTTTTCTCAAAATCTTGGTGTCGCATCCCTGGAAGATAATAAACTTAAATACCAAGTTTGGTATTTTACCGACTTTTCGTTTTCGAGTTATCGTGTTCACAGGCACACGTAAATACGGAACACACGGACACAGGGACACACGGACACACACACACGGATCTTTTTTTGAAAATACTTTTTTTGGATACAGGGGACCCTAAAACATATATTTCCGGTGAAATCTCGGTATCGAATTTTTTGGTGGAGTACAATACATTCTCTATTCACTATGTACATATTGAGTATAGAGAAAGTAAAAATCTGATGTGTACCATTCACATGACTTTCTCTATATCCCTGCAACAAATTATTCTTAAAAAGCTTATACTTCTATTTACTTTGTGCTAATCAGCAAAAATTAGCAGAAATAGTTTTATTACTTGCTTCCTTGTAAGTAGAAGCGAAATAAGGGAGTACCATAGATTAAAGTGAAAGCCAAAAGCTGGTTGCTATGTGACTGATGTTCCTTTGTTTGTATGGGCAGGAGTTGACAAATTCCTGTATGAGAAAGTATAAGTTTTTCAAAACTGAAACCAAGAAAAAGGAATATCTCAAAAACGATCAACTCCACGAAAATTTATGCTATATACATTTTTTCGTGGAGTTCGTCGTTTTTATGACATTCCTTATTTTTGGTTTCTGCAATGAAAAACTTAATACATTTCTCATACAGGAATTTGTCAACTGCTGTCCATACAAACAAAGGAACTTCAGTGACATAGCAACCAGCTTTTGATTATCATTTTAACCTTTGGTACTCCCTTATTTCACCTCTACTTACAAGGAAGCAAGTAATATGGCTATTTCTGCTGATGTTTTACTGATTAGCATGAAGTTAATAGAAGTATAAGGTTTTTAAGAATAATTTAATGCAGATATATAGAGAAAGTCATGTGAATGGTACACATCAGATTTTTGCTGTTTGGAATTGATTCAAACCAACCGTAGGGATCAGTAGCATTAGTTAGATAAATGTGGGACTAAAATGGGGGCCACTTTTTTAAACAGATGTACAGCAATTGTAAAACAGCAGTTCTAGTGTTATATTTTCCACACACATTCCGAAGCCGATTGTGTGTCACTTTTACAAATAAATATTTTTAGCCCGGTCGTTCAAAATAGGCACAATTTCCTTCTGTTTTGGGAGTCATACCGCCCATTTACGCCTCCCAATTCGATCGGAACTCATTTGATGTTGGTCAGTGGACCCATCGTATCTAGCCGGGAGAACCGAGAGAAGTTCACGGGGTCATTTCCCTGATTTACACTCAAGGGAGCTCCGCTTCGCCATGACAGATCGGCTTCAAATGTAAATGATTTGCAGATATAAAGGATTTTGATGAAGAATAACAATGAGTAGATACCCTCAACAATAAGCGCACAGACCAGAGTCATGCGCAAATTAATTATTAGCATAGGATTTTTTTTTTGTATGTAGTTTAACGTCCTTTAACCCTGTTGGTCATATCGGACATTGGTCATTCATTTTCTCAGGATAAGGGAAAACCCCCCAAAAAACCTTATCCGGGTAATTCACCCTAAGGATTGTATTTACCACAATATGTATTGCATATTAAAAGTGTTATCGTCTGTAGTGTAATTATCATATAGTACTGATATTATTAAAGTTTTGTTTCTACTGTGTTTAGAACCTGCTGAAAAATTCAATGCCATAGTCAGGATTTTAACACAGTTATCCTGCTTATCATGTGGTTCTTCTAACCATTCGGCTGATATGAAAGCATGCCGGAAGGACATTAAATTCTCCACAGATAGCTAAACATTAGCGTGAGGAAGTGAATGATATGAAATGCAAGCGAGATGGAGGATAGAACATGTGATGCTGGAATAACTGTGGGAATGATTGGCGGAGGGAACAGGAGGAATCGCCCAGATGCAGTGTCATCCACCACAAAACCACATGCGGGGGCTTGGAATCCAACCCAGGCCTCCTAGGTGGGAGGTGAGCAGTCTAAGTATTTGGCCGCCTATTGTTATTGTCTAAATTACTATCAAACTATTTTACATTTTTGTTAGAACCAACTGAAAAGTAATACAGTGTAATTGCTGGAATCTGAACACGGTTCTCCTTCTTAGGGACGGTTTTACCAACAACAATGATTTTACTTAACTCGGGTTAAATATTTTAAATCCGCGCTTTGGTAAAATAGCTGATTCACCAACCAAAGTAGCTAATGATGCAGAGGTCTGTAAATCCGGTTCAAGTCTTATCGGCCATTTTCCAACGTTTACGATTCCAAATCCTGATCAGCGAAGCAAAAAAGAAACAAGGCGCCGCAAAGAATAATATAAGAGTATATGTTATGGACAACAACGATAACTTGTAAAAGTAGCGAAGATAATAGTGTAATACGAAAGAATAGGGATAGTTTAGATAATGAAGCAATTAGTACTTCAATATACATTGTAATGTAAACTTTGTGGTTGTGATCCAATCTTACACACCATTATCGTAGCGGAATGGCATTAGGACCTAGAAGTTCCATGAAAGCATACTAGGTGCCGCAGTTTCAACAAATTGTTTTTGAGTCAACGTACCTAATGTAACCAATAGTTATGAAATAAGAAAGTGCTGTATTCTATTTTAAAACAAGGAGCAAAAAAACCGAAATTCCTATCCAAAATATAACTAATAGTTAAATACTAGAATTTGCATTATTAATTAAAGATTTGTTCTAAGTGTTTATTTTCTCCTGCGTCAGTATCCGTTATATCGGCTGCAGTGAAACATTTTATAAGCTAATTAAGCATTAGTGGTAACAAAAAGTACGTATTAGCCCAATGTGCATTTTTTTCCCTTGGGACATTTCTTTTTGCATAAATTAATCAATATAAAAATGAGATTCACACTCTAATCCTGTGCATTCACTATTTTAATTTCAAAAGAAGATGAGAGAAGGAAAATGGCGAATAGTGGTTCTCGCTTCTTATGTTTGAGAATTTGCTGGTACGTTTAGTAGATGTTCACCAAGTCGACGTTAACGGGGTTTACATCTCTTGGTGAAATGTGCTTCTTAAGTTCCCGCGATAGACACTAATATCAGCGATTATATTAACTAGGATAACAGGAAAAGTTATCATTGTTGGTGAAACCGGCCGTTAGAGCACCACAAAAACAGCATCACGCTATGATATTGAATTTTTGGTTCTGCTTCTAATTTGCCATTATCTCTAGGATATAGCTGTTTTCAAACTCCGTATCTTCCTTCGTTTGAATCATGGGGTGTTAAATTTATATTGTTGCTTCATGTATACATTTTTCCGTGTTAGTACTTTGTTTTCTCCTCTTGTTCTTTTTACTTTCTCTACACGTACTATGTACATAGTGTATAGAGAAGGTATTTCATTTAACAGAAAAATTCGATACCAAGATTTCACCGGAAATACATGTTTACATGATTCTCCCTGTATCCAAAAAAATGAATTTTAGATTAACTTTCCGTGTGTGTGTGTGTGTGTGTGTGTGTGTGTGTGTGTGTGTGTGTCTGTGGACAGCATAGCTCAAAAACGGAAAGATCGTTAAATACCAAATTTGGTATTTAAGTTTGGTATCTTCCAAGGATACGACACGAAGATTTTCAAGAAAATCCCCCCACCACCAACTACCCTTTAAATGGAACATTTTCCGAAAATTTCAATTTTCTGAAAAAGGACTAACGCTTTTGATTAAAATATCGTATATTAAAGATATTTACTTGACAAATAGTATGTATATCTTGAATTTTAGGCAATAGCCTCTGAAGACTTTATTCTGGGTGAATTTTACAAAATCGTTTTACTAAACGTAAGAGATAGACAAAACGTTACTAAACCAAAACTGTGGAGCACATTAAAACAAACAATTTACGTTGTATATTTTTTTCCTGAAGTTAATTGTTTTTGAGATATTCTTGTTTTTGGTTTCAGCTTTAAGAAACTTGTACTTTTCTCATACAGGAATTTGTCAACTCGTGTACACACAAACAAAGGAACTTCAGTTACAGAGCAACCAGCTTTTGACTATCACTTTAACCTATGGTACTCCCTTTTTTCGCTTCTACTTACAAGGAAGCAAGTAATTAGACTATTTCTGCTATTTTTTTCTCGATTAGCATGAAGTAAATAGAAGTATTAGCTTTTTAACAATAATTTGTTGCAGAGATGTAGAAAAACTGATGTGAATGGAATATCAGATTTTTACCAGTTTAAAATGTCCTTAACCGTTCATGGTTGAGAATTCTCAGTACGTCTCCGTACCTCTGAAGCACGCTATTTTTCAAAGGTTTTATGACGGAGCCTGTTATCTCCATCCGCATCCATACCTTCTCATTTCGGATTCTGCCTGCCGAATTGGCTCCACACATCTTCTCGTATAATCCATCTCTACTGTTCTAATTTATCACCAACTTTCCTTGTTTGGGGAAACATTTCTGCTTTGTATGGTATTATATTTTCCCCGACATTTTCTTAATATCCTAGCATTATTATTCCATATTATTCGTTGTAATGTCTGCTATCTCTTTTCCTCGTTATTATTCTTAACTAATATTCTCCTCGCATGTAGTGGAATTATTTATTATTATTATTATTCCTAAATATTACTTTCTCTAGCATGTATTTATTATATACTTGTATATAGTAGTCAGAAGAGTTATTGTACTACACCCAAAAATTCAATGTCGAGATTTTATTAAAAATATATGTTTTGAGGTCACTTGAGTCCATAAAAAGCATTTATAGAAATCGGTTTATGTGCGTGTATGTGTGAGTGTGTGTGCACAGCACAGAAACGAAAAGACCATTAAATATGAAACTTGTTATTTATGTTTAGTACCTTCCAAGGATATAACACAAAGATTTTGAAGAAAATCCTTCCATCAAAAACTACCGTTTACTTTGAAAGTTTTTTTTTTTTTTTTTTTTTTGTATGTTTCTCTTAAAACTTACTGTAACAATCTTTATTAATATAACGTATATTAAAATATTTATATTAAAAATAAATCCCAGACCTCTCTCTCTCTCTTGCATACACACGCGCGCGCGCATGCGTGCGCTTTGTTTCTTTTAATAATGCAGTTAGTTCACGTAAATTAGATAATGTATTCACCTTAATGGCTGAAGGCCTCAATCAAAAAATCTCATGTGTTTCATTCACATGACTTTCTCTACATCTAAGCAACAAATTATTATTATTATTATTATTATTCTTATTATTAATGTTATTATTTTGTAACTTAACGACATTTAACTTGATTAGTCATACCGGACGATGAATAAAATCGGTGAAATGATGCTCAAATGATCTCGGAGTCCATCTTCTCAGGATAACGGGAAACCCCCCCAAAAAAACCTTATCCGGAGAACTCATCCGAGCGGGATTCGAACTCGCGAGCTTTTGAATGTGAGGCAGACACGCTACCACTACACTACCCCAGGTGGCTAACAAATTGTTATTAACATTAACAGAAATAGTCTTATTACTTTCCTCCTTATAATTAGATGGGAAATACGCTAAAGCGATAGTCAAATTGTTTAAAAACTGGTTGCTAATGTAATTTATGTTCCTTTGTTTGTAGGGCCAGGAGTTGACAAATTCCCGTATGAGAAAAGTATAGTATTTTAAATCTGAAACCAATAACAAGAAATATTTAAAAAAGGTGAACTTCACGAAAAAAAAATGTACATGACATAAATTCTGTGCTTTAACGAGCACTACATTTTTCGTTTAGTAGGCATTTGTGTATCTCTTATGCTTTACCAGTTATGCAAAATTCCGCAGAACTCATCCGGATTAAAGGTGTCTTCAGAGGCTATGCCCAGAAAATTCAATATTTGCACTTTACCTTTAATATATGGTATTTTATACAAAATCGTTACAGCCATTTTTGAGAAAATCTAAATTTTAGAACATTTTTCCATGTAAAGGATAGTTTGAAAATCTTCGTGTCGCATCCTTAGATGATACTGGGCTTAAACACCAAGCTTGGTATTTAACAGACTTTTGAGCTATGCTGCCCAAAGACACACGTTATACACACACATAAATGGATATTTTTCTAAAAATGTTTTTCGGATTTAGGGGATCCCAAAACATATACTTACGGTATTGAATTTTTGGGTACAACACAATACCTTCTGTATACACTATGAACATAATACGTGTAGAGAAAGTAAAAACGCTCTTTGGTTGAAACTCTGCAGAAAGACAGGCGGGCATGCTCTCTCTTATGCCACCCTCACTGACTCGCTTCCCCGATGTGTGCATAATAGATATATTACTTGTGATATCTCTTTATCGAATTTTTATTGTAATACACTACTTTCCCTACGTATTATATGAAGTAGAGAGAAGAAAAACTAACACAGAACTAACGTTGTGTTTAAATTGTGCTAACGCTAACCACTGCATGCTACTTGACAGTCACTTGGATCACGAATAACAGATAAGAAAATTACACTATACCAACTTAGCAAACGCTGGACTTTTCTCCATTGTTTTACTCCTCTGTGCATACTAGGAGAAAGAACTAAAGAAATTACTCTATTTCCTTGGTTCTATAATCGAGTTAAGGCATCAAAATGTATGCTTAGCAAATTTTCTTGTTACTCTGCTGGAAAAATAAAAACATAGTCTGGATATTCCACAGCCCTTCCAGAAGAAGGCGGTTTAAAATGTATTCAGGAAGAGAGGAAAAGTGAAGAAAGTTAGTTTTATTTTGTGTAATGTTCCATTTTATTCCCTCCATTTAACTTTTCCGTTGAACTTGAAGTGGAGAGGAAATGGATACGATCCAGATAAGCGTCGGAACGCTTAGCGCCTCTTCTCTAGATTAATGACACAGCACTCTCTTGCAGATAAACGTCTTACTCTGTAGAATCTTGGCGATGAAAGGAGTACATGAAACTCGAAACTTGTTAATACGTCAACTTCTGTGAAACGACTGAAGGTAACTCTGTTTACGATGCTCAAACTTTGTCTCCTAATAAAGTACTCCAAACTTTCCTGTTCGTTTTGAAGGGCGTTTCTCTAGCAACAACACACTAACCTAATACTATGTTATCGTTCAGCTGAGAAATAACTCTGGTCCTCCGATCCTTTGTTTTGGATTCCTTCGCTACTAGTGGAGTAGACACACATTTAGGATAATATCCATTCCTATTGATATTTAATATTATTTAAAGTTTTTGAAAGTCCTAAAAATTGTCAAACTCTCCTAAAAATGAACTGATCTAGCTTTATTTCCAAAACATATCTACCAACAATAGCGCATTTTTTCTGTCTGATATTTAATTACACGAGTACACCATTATGAATTTCATTTAAAGGAATGCCGAATAAACTTAAGTCTGTAATGAACTAAGAATTTAACGAACAATAGTGTTGCAACACATCAGTAAAAATAGTTATTATTTAGTTTCTTGAAAGTAAAAGTGAAATAAGGAAATTAACTAGGCTATCGGGATAGTCATATTTTAAAAGCTGTCACTATAGAGATGTACTTCAGTTTTCTTTACATGATCAGGAATAAAATAAAAGATCTGAGACGACATCCCGTTTGGGAAAAGTTAAAGTAATTTTAAAATTGAAACTAATAACAACTAAAATCTCTGGAGTCATCCAGAATGAAGAAGTATTCAGAGGTTATTTCCAGAAAGTTCAAAGTATACATGAATATATCCCTATTATACGTATGTTCCCAGTGAAATCACTAAATCGAATTTTTTAGGTGGAATGCAATACCTTGTCTACCTACCATGTACGAAGTAGAGGCGTAAAGGGAATACGTGAATATACTAAGTTAAAGTGTGTCATATCTTTATAGTTGGGAGGCTATTTTGGCATTGAAATTTCTTCTTTTTGCATGACTAGAATGAAAAAAGAACGACTAATGATTTTCCCTTTGAGAAAAGTGTAGGTATTGAGAAATTTAAATCAATAACAAAGAATATCTCGAAAATGGTTAACACCACCAAAAAATCTATCCGAAAAATGTTCTATTTTAACAATACAGTTTTGGGTGGTAAAATTTTGCCTAAGGTTTATCTGTTATGTAAAAATAATCCAGAACGAAGAGAGATTCCTAGGCTATTCCCAAAATTCAAGGTATATGTTTCATTTGTCATAAAAATCATACGATATGATGTAAACATAGCAGAGCATCTAAATCAAAATCGTTAGTCATTTTAATGAATTAGAAAGAAATCCCCCTTGGGCCGAAAAGAAGACAGTTCAAGTGGTTAAGTCGTCACCGAGATGACTTTACACTCAAAGGCGTAGGGTTTGATTCCAGGCTGGGGTGGGACATTTGTCTTTAATCACATTCATTCCGTATTCGCCACAGACTCTGGATGTGAGAGTGAATGTGTGTGTTTTAAAGAAAATAAAATGGTTAAAAACCCAGCGATTAAGAACTTAAAGGTAATGAGCTGTTTCTTAAGCCAAATATGACCATAGATGTTAATTGGATCTTTATAAATGAAAACACTCTAGTGTGTTCCATTCACATGACCTTCTCTACATCTATTGTTAATAAGTTTAATCTTCCGTCCACTTCATGCTAATCGAGATAAACATTAGCAGAAACGTCTTATCACTTAATCAGCTTATTCTTCTATTTACTTCAAGCTAATCGAGAAAAAATTAGCAGAAATAGTCTTATTACTTGCTTTCTTATAAGAAGAAGCAAAATGTGGGAGTATAATAGGTTAAAGTGAAGTCAAAAGCTGGTTGCTATGTGACTGAAGTTCCTTTGTTTGTATGGACACGAGTTGACAAATTCCTGTATGAGAAAAGTATAAGTTTTTCAAAACTGAAACCAAAAACAAGGAATATCTCAAAAACAATAATTTTCTCAAAAAATTGTATGTAACAAATTGTTTATTTTAATGTGCTCTACATTTTTTGTGTGGTAAGTTTTTGTCCATTTCTTACGGTTTAGCAGCTATGCAAAATTCTTCCAGAATAAAGTAGTCTTTAGAGACTATTCCCAGAAAATTCAAGATATACATATTATTTGTCAGGTAAATACCTTTAATATACGATATTTTAATCAAAATTGCTAGAGCCATTTTTGAGAAAATAAAAATTTTGGAAAAAAGTTTCATGTAAAGGGTAGTTGGGGGGTTTTTCTTGAATATCTTCGTGTCGCATCCTTGGAAGGTATCAAACTTAAATACCAAGTTTGGTATTTAACGGTTTTTCGTTTTTGAGTTATGGTGTCCACCTTCACATAGACACACACACAGACATACACACTCACACACGCACACACACGGATCTTTTTCCAAAAATGTTTTTTTTTTGATTCAGGGGGACCCAAAACATGTATTACCGGTGAAATCTCGGTATCGAATTTTTGGGTGCATTACAATACCTTCTCTATCTCTATATACAGTTCCAGGGCAACCGGACAGTGATGCGACTCGATACGATCCCCCACCCAAAAATTTCTAATTCTGCCAATTAAACCCTGACTTATTAAAATAAAATCTATTACACTACCCCCATTTTCATTTATGAAAGTGAGTTCTCCCTCTCGATCCTCACCGTACTTGCCATTCATTATTTCTAAAGAGAAGGCATCGCAGAAAGCAAGTAATTGTCTGCCCTCCCGATTAATAAAACTATCCTTGCTCTTTCGTTGACCTTCGCGGAATTCCTCCCCCCATTGGTGACCCCCCGTTAGAGAAATATTCTCCCCTCCTAACCTCGCATTAAAATCTCCTAAAATAATTAATTCAGCTCCTGGAAACTTTTCCTGTAACTCCACTAGCGTTTCGGTTAAGTCACTGAAGAAATTCCTGTTTGCATATTTGGACGTTGCTGGCTGGTTGTATAATCCTATAACTATTATATGTACTCCCTCCCCCCCCCCTGTGCCAAAGATACAGCAATCATCCCTTCCAAACTGATTTCTAATTTAGTTATCTCAGCCTCCAGCTCATACCTGAATGAAACTGATACCCCCCCTGGCCACCTTCCCCTACTAAAACTATGGAAATTAGCAAGTGTTACATTTTCTCCGTTTTTCAACCAAGTTTCTGTTAAGCATACAACGTCAAAATCACTAAGGAAGTACAAGAAATTCTCGCTACCCAACCTTTTTTTGAAGCCTTCGATGTTCCATGTGACAATCCTCAGAGAAGGGGTTGGGTCCTATTGTTTCCTTGCTGTTGGTCTTCCTACAACTTGGCTGACCCTTTGTGGAGCTGTTGTCTGCCTAAGGGCGCTTGGTGCTTCGTAGCGCTGGGGATCGTGGGTTCGAGTCCCGCCTTGTGCATGGGTGTTATATGTTTGTGTATATGTGTGTTGTAAAAGTAAGAAAACAGTAATAAACAGTAATAATACGGCAAAACAAAGTAAAAAGAAAAAGGTAAATAAAAGTAGGGTATACAGAGCCGGAGTCCTGATCAGACTGTTCCAAACTCGCCCGTTAATGAAGAGCTTGTCATAGCGCAATACGGCATGACAGCCCTGCTTCCTGGCCTCAAACATGTGTCCCTTTTAAGAACTCTCTCTCTCTTCTCTTACACGCTGGCTAAAGTCCTCGCTAATGCTTATTCCCGTTCCCCGTAAATAACGAGCATCTCGAAGGATGGCCACCTTGAGTTTATAATGGGCCAGTTTACACTCAATACATTGCCACGTCGACCTACATGATGGGCTCTCTCCACATCAAACTCGCGGAGTTCGATTCCTATGCACATTGTACATATGGGGCTAGAGAAAGTAATAATTGCTATGGGATTAAAATCCGTTTTTGCATGCCAATAGTTGATAAATTCCTGTATGAGAATGGTATTTAAAACTGAAACCAATAACAAGGAATATCTCGAAAACGGTCAACTACAGGAAAAAATGTATCGGACATAAATTGTGAGTTTTAAGGAGCTCTATATTTTCTGTGTAGCAAGTTTTTGTCTATCTCTTACGGTTTACTAGTTATACAAAATTAAAAAAAAATCATCCAGAATAAAGGGGTCTTTAGAGGCTATTCCCAGAAAATTCAAGATATACATTTGATTTGTTATGTAAATACCTTAAATTAGAAGATTTCAGTCAAAATCGTTAGAGCCATTCTTGACAAAATCAAAATATTTTATATTTTTTGCATGTAAAGTGTAGTTGGGATGGGGGATTTTCTTGAAAATCTTTATGTTGCATCCTTGGGAGATACTGAACTTAAATATCAAGTTTGGTATTTAACGGACTTTTCGTTTTTGAGCGTGGCTGTACACACACATACACACAGACCTTTTTCTAAAACTGCAATTTTTTTAATTCAGGGTGTCCCAAAACATGTATTTACGATGAAATCTTGGTATAGCTTCTCTATACACTAAGTACATAGTACGTGTAGAGGAAATAAAACATTCACTATTCACACTATTCCTTATTAAAACGAGTAATGTATGGGCTCAAAATTGAAATATTTTCATTATTTACCTGGATAGGTGTCCTTTTCAAAGCGGAGATGAGGCTGAACTGCTTTTACTGTCAATGGCGAAGATATATATCTGTTCTTCTCGTTGATCCATCGACTGTTAAACAATGAACATTTTTGTGTAGGTCCTACTGCAACCTTCGAAGACCTTTTAAACTGAAACTTTGTATTTCCTGATGGCGTGTGTTTCTTAATAATTCTCTATTGTAGTAGTAATTTAAGATATGCCAAGGTTTTCTACTTCACTGCAACCAGGTTGGTGGCACTGTTCCTATGTCTGACAAAGAACAATACCAGGAACAGCTGTTAAACATCATAATTCCTTTAGGCGAGCGCACCAGTGCATACCTTAAAGAAACAACTACATTGCAATAAGTTATGGCTGGCCAACAAAACAATGCACTAACGCTATCGCATTATGGATTTCAAGTGAACTAGAGCAGGGTCGGCCAACTCAATTACGCGTGACGTATTGATGTATCTCTGACGTAATTGGTTCAGAGAAGCTTTGGTTAGGGCTCCCCTTGCACTGCTAGTTCACATCGCTTCAGGACTTCCCATTTCTCCTTACCTCTCCTTCACCACGCTCCTCTGTGAGCTTCTTTCGGTGTTCCACGGAATTAATGGTCATGTTCTCAGAGATCATTCAATTGTCAACAGAAAGATATATACAGAAATAGATGGCCTTACCAGTCATGGAACATATGTTTTCTGTACACGTACTATGTACATAGTGTATAGAGAAGGTACCTATTGTATTGCAAACCAAAAAGTCAATACTGAGATTTCACCGGAAATACATGTTTTGAGACCTCATGAATCTAAAAAGAAAAAGCTTTTTAGAAAAAATGTCCGTGTGTGTATCTGTGGACAGCATAGCTCAAAATCGAAAACACCGTTAAATACCAAACTTGCTATTTAACTTCGACTTCTTCCAAGGATGCGACACGAAGATTTTCAAGGAAATGCCACCCCAACAACTCTTTAGTGGAAACATTTTCGAAAATTTTGAATTGCTCAAAAAGTTTTCAAACGATTTTGATTAAAATAGCGTATATTAAAGATATTCACATGGCAAATAAAATTTATATATTCAATTTTCTGGGAATAGCCTCTGAAGACATATCTACTTATTCTGGATGAATTTTGCAGAATTTTGAATAACTGATAAACCGTAAGAGATAGTCCAAAACTTACTAAACAAAAACTGTACAACCCGATAAAACACACAATTTATGTCAAATACATTTTTTTCGTAGAGTTTGCCGTTTTCGAGATATTCCTTGTTTTGTCAACGACTCTTGTTAATTGTCAGGATTATATCATCGCTGTCGGTTTGCCGGAAATTCTCTTCGCAGGAGTTTTTTAATATGTCAGTAAATCTACTAAAGTCGCTTTCGTTTTCATTACACTTAAAAATCATCGGCCTGGCCAAGCTTGAGTCCGCAGTTCAGAAGACCTACTAATCAACTGAGCTACCAAGAACTATATTCATGGAATAGGCAATTATCGTAGCAGACACAACCATTTGCTGCTAATTCTGAATTAACTTTAAGATGGCCGTATATTTAAAGATTACTACTGTATTAGCAAAAGATAAATATTACAGCCTATAGTGTATCTGTTTATACAAATAGAAAAAATACCTATTATACTCCATCCAAAACTTCGGTACCAAAATTTCACCGACAATATATAATTTAAGACCCCCTTGAACAAAATAAAAACGCATTTTCACGTGTGTCTGTGTGTCTGTGGCCAGCATAACTCAAAAAAGTTCATTAAATACCAAATTTGGTAATTTCCAAGGATTCGAAAACTAATTTTTACATAGAACATTTTTGAAAATTTTCGATTTTATAGAAAATGGCGTAAGGATTTTGACTAAAATGCCGCATACTAAATACATTTACATAAGAAATAAAATGTATCTTGAATTTATTGGGAAATCCCTTAAGCCCTTTTCATTCTGCATAGCTTTTGCGTAACTGGTAAACCATGAAGAAAGAGAGAGAGAAAGAGAGATAGAGAGAGAAACTTATTACATAAAAATGTAGTTCTCGGTAAAATACTCATTTAATGTAATGTACCTTTTTTTAGAGTTAACCGTTTCCGAAACACTTCCAGTTATTTGTTTTAATTTTAAAATGTTGAAACAATTTTTTTGCCCATTTTATATCTCTATTGCTTTACTCCGGCCATGAATTTCAATGGCAACCTTATAGCGATTTTTAAAATACTGAGTATCGCTTTAGCCCAGTGTATTCTCTTATTTCCCTTCTAATTATAAAAGAAGTAAGTAATAAGATATTTTCTGGTTTATCTTAATTAGCAATGTGTAGATAGAATGATCGTTTATAAAAACAGTTTATTTGCAGAGCAGAGAAAAACATGAGAAAAGTATGTGAATGGAACACATCAGCATTTTACTATTCAGCGCACACAATAGTGACCAAATAATTGAACAACTCACTAAAATATCTGATGTTTTACACTCACATGACTTTCTCTAGCCATTCTACAAACTTCTTACATAAGATTATTTTTCTTTCTGCACCTTGTTAATCGAAGTATTCAGCACAATGTTCTTATTACTTAGTTCTTAATAAGTAGAAAGAAAATAAGGGAATACACTAGGCTGAATCGATAGTCAAATGTTTTAAAAGCTATCGTTATGCGATTGTCATTACAAATCGCTTCTTTACTTGGCCAGGAATAGAACAAAAGAAAAACGGACACTCCCGTCAGAGTAAAGTATAAGTACTTCACAACTGAAACTAATAACAGTGAATACCTCGAAATCAGTAAGCTCCACGAAAAAAATGTATATGACGTAAGTTGTGTATTTGAACAAGGCCTACTTTTTGTATAGTAAATTTTTGTCTATCTCTTACGGTTTACTAGTTATGCCAAATTAAGCAAAATTCACCCAGAATAAACAGGTCTTTAGAAGCTATTCCCTGAAAATTCAAGATATACATTTTATTTGTCAGGTAAATATCTTTAATATACGATATTTTTATTAAAATCGTTAGAGCGATTTTTAAGAACATCAAAATTTTCGCAAAAAGTTCCATCTAAAGGGTAGTTTGGGGTAGGGGGATTTTTTCTCAAAATCTTCGTGTCGCATCCCTGGAAGATACTGAACTTAAAATACCAAGTATGGTATTTTAGCTACTTTTCGTTTTTGAGTTATCGTAATCACAGACACACGGACCTTTTTCTGGAAATGCTTGTTTTGGATTCAGGGGGTCCTAAAACATGTATTTCCGGTGAAATCTCGACATCGAATTTTTGGGTGGAATGCAATACTTCTCTATCCCTATGTACAAAGTAAAAATGCGGTTCAAAATGGTTGTCAAATTAGTGTTAAAAATATTGGTGTATTATAATAAATGTATAATGAAAAGATCATTACAGATCTTTTTTCAGGGAATTAGCGATGGCTATAAATTTATTATGAAGGAATTTACGGTCAGTACCATGGTTTTGGACTATGTTACTGGCAATGAACGGTGATGATATACTTTCCATTATTTCTATTCATTCCGTTTCGTTCTCATTTTTCAAGGTGATCCTCAGTTTATAGCCTATGACTTTTCCTAGATGGTTATTAAAATTATTGCTGTTGGCGCGGATATAGGCTCAATGGAAAGAATATCTCACGTGGACACCAGAGGGCTGCCATATCGCAGGATTACTTTATCCCTACTTGCAACCCCTCTCACCAGAGGGGTTGCAAATGCTAAGAACTTCCGCGCGTCTTTGGGTTTGTAACCTCCATTATTACTAACAGTCGATCTGTGTAGGTTAAAAGGCGCGAGGTGTTCTATTCCATTTTATACCCTTAACAAGCTGCAAAAGAAAGTAAAAGTGAAAAATATGTATGTTAATGCAATAAAACAGTTAACTTCCTTTTCCTTTATCTTTAGCAGATGTAGGAGTTGATTCATTTATATTTATTTATATTTATTTACATTGTTTTCTTCAGAAACATCTTTTATATTTAGACATGAACCGATACTCTCAAGCTATGGCCATTGAATGCTCTTATGGTACTTCTGCACAAGTTCAGGGAGAAATTTAATGAACATTATGGGAAATTTGGATGAAAAAAAGTTCTTGTGCGATATTTTGAGTGCAAACGCGCACACACATACTATGTTTCTTCCTCTTTCTAATGTTTCTTTACCGACCATAGGGAATAAGCCATCACATCTCATTACTTTCTCTGTCTATTCTGCATCAAATTATTCTTGCAAAAGCTTATTGTACTTACTTCATGCTAATCCAAACAAACATTAACAGAGATTGTCTAATTATTTCCTTGTAAGTACAACGGTGATAAAGATAGTGCAGTATTTTAAGAACTGGTGGCTAAATAAAGAATGTAAAAAACAGAAACAAAAAAAAAAAAACAAACAGCAAACAAAAAAAAAAATCTTATGTGTTCCATTCACATGACTTTCTCTATATCTCTGTAACACATTATTAATAAGCATATATTTTATTTATTTCATGTTAATCGAAAAAAAATAGCAGAAATAGTCTTATTTCTTGCTTTATTGTAAGTAGAAGCGAAATAAGGGAGTACCATAGGTAAAGTGAAAGCCAAAAGCTGGTTGCTATCTGACTGATGCTCCTTTGTTTGTATGGACAGGAGTTGACAAATTCCTGTATGAGAAAAGTATAAGTTTTTCAAAGCTGAAACCAAGAAAAAGGAATATCTCAAAAACGATCAACTCCACGAAGAAAATATATGTAACATAAATTGTGTGTTTTAACGTGCTCTACATTTTTTGTGTGTTAAGTTTTTGTCAATCTCTTACGGTTTAGCTGTTATGCAAAATTCATCCAGAATAAAGTAGTCTTCAAAGGTTATTCCCAGAAAATTCAAAATATACATTTTATTTGTCTGGTAAATATTTTTAATATATGATATTTTAATCAAAATCGTTAGCCATTTTTTTAGAAAGTTCCATGTAAAGGGTAGTTTGGGGTGGGGGATTTTTTCTCAAAATCTTCGTGTCGCATCCCTGGAAGACACTAAACTTCACTACCAAGTTTGGTATTTTACCGACTTTCCGTTTTTGAGTTATCGTGTTCACAAACACATGGACATACACACACACACACACGGAACGTTTTCTGAAACTACTTTTTTATAGATACAGGGGACCCTAAAACATATATTTCCGGTGAAATCTCGGTATCGAATTTTTTGGTGGAGTGCAATGCCTTCTCTATACACTATGTACATAATATGTATAGAGAAAGTAAAAACAGAAAGGAAGAAAGAAAGAAAATCGAATGAAAAATGTGCCATTTGATTTGAGAAACAGCATACAAGTTGGCAAATATAAAGCAACAACAAACATTTCAGATATGAATAGGTTCAACAAAACAATGTTTTGTCATAAATTGTGTGATTTAAGGAAATCTACATTTTTAGTCCATTAAGGTCTTGTCTATCTGTTATGGTTTATCAGCTATGAAAACTCATTTAGAATTACTAGCTTTTTATAAAAAATTTAAAAAATAGATTTAATTTTGATGAGAATATTTTAAATATATAATAAATAATCGACATGGTTAGCAATTATTGAAAAAATCAACATTTTCAAAAAGTCTCCATGTAAAAGATTAGTTTGGGGTGATGATTTTCTTGAAAATCGTTGTGTAGTTGAGTCTAAATATAAACATTTTGTTTTTTTATTATAATGCACATAGACATACAGAGGCCATTTCCTAAAAAATACATTTTTTAAGGAAAATTATTCCAGTAAAATGACGACATAGAATTTTTGGATGGAATACAATAGTGTTCCTGTTTACTCTTACGTGTTAGAGAAACTAAATACAAAGATATTCGGAGAACGTCCTCTGCCTGGCTCTCGGTTAATGAACCAATACGTGCTTCATAACGCTGTTTTCAGTTACAAAATAATCTACTCTCTCTTCAGAAAGGGAAAGCCAATAAAGCTTAGGCAGAAATCACCCAGCTCGCAGCACAATGGTTACAGCGGGCACATTATTATTAACTCACGAAATCCCTTTTAACAGCCCGGGATTGCTGGGTATCCAACAACTGCGCCTAATAGGACCTTTACGCTTCAGTTTTATTGACTTTGTTAAGGCTGCCACTCCTTAAATAGAATCAGCCTTCTTAAAGCTGGGAAGATGGGTCTCACATTTGAGATTGCGTGTTACAAGTTCTATTCAGGGAGTTGTACTTTTTATTTTCTCTATTACGTGCGTAATAGGTAGTACATTCGATCAAAATGTTGATACAAGATTTTACCAGAAATGCATGTTTGGTTGGTGAGGGGTGAATTGAGTGAAATTAAACAAAGGCCTTCCCTTCCGAAAATTAAGAAAAAATAAATTTGCCCAAAATTCAACTTAAAAACAAACATCAAAACATTGGTTCTTTAAACAATACTTTTAATATATTTTATACTCTCAGATTCCATTTTTGTAAAGAAAAAAATGTATTGTTTATAGAATTTTTTAAGTTGAATTTTGGGCAATTTTTTTAAGGGAAGACCTTTGTTTAATTTTACTCAATTCACCCCTCACCAAGGACTCCTACATCCAAAAGGTATTTTAAAAAGATAATTTTAGAAAAAGATTCATCTGTATGTCTGTGGGTCTTCTGAACATAGTATCTCATCGTACCATCTGATATGTTTCATTCACATGAGTTCCTCTATCTGTTGCTGTACCATTTTGCCCAGTTCAACACAAAAGCTTTATGGAACTTTTCATGAAGTCACTCTGATGGTTGCACACTGGTGGTAGCTGTTTGAAGGGACATGCACGAAACTGGTTGCGCAAGAGGATGCCGTCTTTGAGAGGATGGAGCAATATTCTTTGGAGAACAAGTTAGTCTTGGATACCGACTTGCATACGGATTTGGCCGAGTATCTTTAGGTATATTCTAAATTTTTTTTCATCATCCTTTTGGTAAGTTATCATTTTCAAACTTCATTACTGTTGTGTTCAGTGTCAATCTTTAATGTAACTTATTTTTGGTGTGGCAAAGACGAAAAGTCATCCGCATTGTTGAGTAAAGAAAAGAAATTTTCTTTTTTCTTTTTTTAAATTATTATTAACTGATCAGCAAACAAATATTGCCTTACAGGCTATTGATTAAGTTGCATAATATGAACAAGCTGATGTTGACCTTTGGCCCTTCTAGCCTAACTTATTACAGTGTAATATATCATTTTCTCAAAAATTCTTTTACGAATTTGATTAAAATACCAAATATTAAATATATTTACACAAAAAATACAATGTTTATCTGATTTTTAATTTTAACTTCTAAAGCCCTCTTGATTCTGTAAGACTTTTGAATAGCCAGTAACCGTAACGAATAAAACTGAACTCTATGAACATTAACTATACTCCTTAAAAAACAAATTATTTTACATACAGTTTTATTTAGTGTTTCATTTATTTACCTATTTTTGTAGAGTTTACGATTACACAGTTATTTTTTTTATTGGTTTCAATGTAAAAATACCTATAATGTTCTAAAACATGAAGTTGTCTTTCGTTTCATAGATCTATTGTTTAACTCCTGCCTATCACATTAACCTAGTATTTTCCCTTATCTACCTTCTACTCATAAGGAGGCAAGTAATAATATTATTTCTCCTAGTTTTTTCTGGATTACCAAGAAGTAGTGTAAGCTTTTCTAACAGTTGCAGTTACAGAATAGGTAGAGAAAGTCATGTGAATGAAACACATGAGATTTTGTTCCCATAAATTACAACTCTGAAGGGTAATACTCAAACTATGCACTCCAGAATGTTAAGATGTCATTCTGAACTATCCTAATAAAAAATAGATTCAAATACTAAAAGTGTTTAGACAAATACTGAAAAGTGATTGTTGTGCAATACTGATCAATTCCAAAGGAAAAACAACTGCTTGCTTTATTGTTAGTAAATATAAGTAGACTATTCGTGACGGATAAATTGACTAAGGTTTTGATTGTAGGATTATCCTGACAGAATATGATATACCCTTTGAAATTAAATTATTCTAAGTATTTATTTTATTTAAAACTATGTGTTCCATTCACATGACTTTCTCTACATCTCTGTAACAAATTATTTTAAAAATGTTATCCTTCTACCTACTTCATGATAACCTAGATACACATTAGCAGAAATTGTCCTTATTACTTGGTTCCTTGCGACTAGAAGAGCAAAAATGTTGTGTTCCATTCACATTATGTCCTCTAGTTGTTTGGTACACAAACCTTTTATTCAAGCTACTAATTTGTTATATCAAGATAAACATTAGCAGAAACTTATTTCTAGCTTCCTTATAAGCAAAAGAGAAAAAGAAAATGCACAGGCAAGATTGATAATCTCGTTCTTTAAAAGCCGGTCGCTAAGCGAAACAATTGAAATTCCACTCTCTTAATTTCCCAAGAGTAAACAAACGAGAAATGAGAAAGAAATATGTATTCTCGTTTGAGAAAAGTTTTAACTACCTAAAATTAAACCAATAATCCAGAATATCAGAAAATGGCTAAGTCTACAAAAAACCTATATATTATAAATTGTGTGTTTTAATGGGATCTACATTTTTTGTGTATAAATTTTCTGTATCTCTTTTACGATTTTGCAATTATACAGAAGTCATCTAGAAGCAAGAGGTCTTCAGAGGCTATTCGCAGAAAATTCAAGATATACATTTCGTTTGTCATAAAACTATATCACACATAGGTTATTTTAATCAAAATTGTTAGAACCATTTTTGGGAAAATCAAACATTTCGAAAAATGTTCTATGTAAAGGTAGTTTGGGGTGGGAGATTTTCTTGAAAATTTTGTCGTATCATTTGAAGAGACCAAACTTGGTATTTAACGGACTTTTAGTTTTTGAGCTATGCTGCCCACAGACACACACACACACACACACACACACACACACACACACACACATGGACGTACATTTTTCTAAACATTGTTCTTTTGGAACCCGAGGGTCTCAAAATACATATTTTAGTGTAATATACTACCTTCTCATATGTACATAGTACGTGTACAGAAAGTAAAAAAATAAATAAAGTCTGCAAACAAATCAAGCTACGCCACTGATCTGCGGAAGAGAACAAAATTAACAAATTGTTTTTGAACAAGTTGTTTTCATCATTTTAGCGCACCGTTCTTCAGTGTAGATTAGCAATATTTATGTGCTCGGTCAAACAGACAATATTTTGTCTGCATCAATTAATTTTGATTTGGTAGAGAGCACCATTAAATTTTATTGGTTTCTGATACCCCGAATCCCCTAATATAATGATGTTATGTCATGTGTGCGATGGATAACACTGACATACAAGCTACTGAAAGGACGCATTTGGAATAGCAATTTTTGCTTCAAATTTACTATTCCAAAACTACTTTCTACATTTTGATTCATCTTCTTCTTGGCTTCCCTCTACTTCTCTTTTCTTTCTGCTTGTACTACGTTTAGATGTTCTATAATGTATTCTATTTAAATAATCTGTAGATGTTTTTACAGGTGGTTATTCCATTTTTAGGTTGTGTTTATGGTTTTACAAGTATATATGTATTATTTTCTATCTATGTACTTAATTCTATTATTAGATATATCAACTGCCTTAGTTGTTAAAATCATTTCTGAGATACTGTGATTACTTATAAGTTCCTCCCACATGAATGGCAATTTTAGGGATGAACTTGAGTAAGGCTTTAATCATTAGTTGATTTATCATAAAGGTCCTTTATAAATATTAATTAATAATTTAACCACTCCAATTACAATTAGTATATGATGCAATAAGATTTAGGAAATTTTAAGGGGGTTCGAAATGACCCATCTTGCCAATGACAAAGTTTGACCTATTATCTCAGCAACTATTTAAGATAATAGTCTAAATTTTCAAGGTATATTCAGAAATACTTTGCATTTGATTGCTGAAAAATAGAATACTTCTGTTTAATAGAAGAGATGTATGCCTTTTCCTAAATAAAGTTCTAATCATTTTATTGAAATATGAGTATTTTAAATTAAAAAAACTATTCTGTATGCATAAAACACTTTTTCATTATAATAAAGCCTATTTAGATGAAAACGCAAAACGACAAAGTTGAAAAGATTTGTCGATTTAGCCTAGTTATTCCGGTATTTCCCTTCTATATATAAGGAACTACGTAATAATGAAGTTTCTGGGTGGTAATGCATGATTAGCATTAAGCACGTAAAAGAGTATTCTGTTATAAGATTAGTTTGTTTGCAGATCAGATAGAAACAGTTATGTGTATGGAACACTGCTGACTTTTTACTTTTTCTGCATTTACTGTGTACATATATTGTATAGAAAAGGTATTGTATTCCACATGAAATTCGATACCGAGATTTCATTGGAAATACATGTTTTGGGCTGGGAACATAATTCCACACCCCAAACTACCCTTTATGGTAAATATTTTAAATTTTGTTTTTTCTCAAAACTAGCTCAAATGATTTTGATTTAAATGTCTTATACTCAAGATATTTACATGAAAAATAGGACGCATAGCTTGAATTTTCTGGAAATAGCCTCTGAACACCTTTACATTGTGGATGAAACTTTGTTTACCAGGTGAAGTGTAAGGTATAGACAAAAGCTTCCTAAACAAATAATGTGGATCAAGTTAAATCATACAGTTTATGTCATATACATTTATTTGTTTCAAGTTAAAGCTACTTAAGCTTCTCAAACGTAAGGTCATATTTCGTTTAATCTGTCCTTTTCTTGTTACTCCTTACCTTGCAAAGCTAAAATCGAATTTCATTGTTTCACATAGTGATTGGCTTTTAAAAGATTTTACTATTGCGTAAGCCAATGTATTACCTTAGTTCCCCTCTACAAAGTTAATAAGCAATTTTTGCTAATGTTTATCTCGATTAACCTGATGTAGAATAGTTATTTGCGGAACAGGTAGAGAAATTCATGTGAATAAAACACTTAAGTTTTTTTTCTATTTACTTCAATTTAATCCAGAAACTTTTGCAGAAATAACCTCTTTACGCGTTTCATTATGCATACAAAGAGAATATAAATAGTCAGATGTTAGACACTATAACATGGCTATAAAATTCCAACTCTTTCCATGCAATCGTGAGAAACAAATGGAAATTAACATAACTTTAGAATGACAATTATTGAAAATTTAGAATTAATAATAATCAATAAAAATAATACATAAATAATTATAATAAATAATAACAATAATAATAGTACCTTTTTGTACTTAGGATGCATTTTCAACTGTTTTCAAAACCATGTTCCGTTAAACTATTATTAGTAATTTAGGTTTCAGTAATTTTTAAGCTTTGCATCCCCCTAGCTTCTTTATATTTCATGAATGTAGCCTCCCTTTTGTTTGCACATTCGCATTCTCTGTGTTTTCGCTCTCTTTTTTCTTATCCTATTTTCTTTTACCTTTCCCAAATAACGCTCAATTTCTTTAATGCTTCCTTTTCCCTTGACATTCAACGTTTTCATCGCTACCATCTCTTCTAGCATACTATTCCATTTGTTGTTCCAATTTCTTACCTCTTTTATCTTCAGTTAAATAGTGAACAATACTGTCTTTCTCCAGCATCAAATGTAACACTATAATATCTCGCGAACGATTCATATCATAAAAGAGTTAAATGTAAGTTATTAAGAGTTTTAAAAAGATCTCCAATTTAAGTACAGTACAACAGTACAGTATACAAAACTCCTTCCGAATTAAGTGAACTCAATAGGTTAGTGCTAGAAAATGCTAGATCTATTAAGGATGTAAATATATCTGCTTATTATTTGATTTTATATGCATAATAGTCAAGATAAATTTAATAATTTCCTAAAATGTTCCATGTAAATGTTAGCTAGTGTGAGGAGACTTTTATAAAAGTCTTCATGTCGCATCCTTTAGAGACATCGAAGTAAAGTTTTCTATTAAGTCGTTCTTGAATTATACTGTTCACAGACTCAAAAAGAGACTGACCTATCCGTAGAATATTTTTATTCTGGAGCCCGTAAACCATACATATGCGTTGGTCTTCGTTAACAGTTTTTATGGTGAAATGCACTAATTTCTCTATGATCGTGGAAGAGACAGTTATGAAGAAAGCTTTTGTTTAAATACGTTTAGAACATACAGAAAAATATAGCGAAGAGAGAAATCGTATGATTACAACGTATAAGTCGTTTTCTGTACTGAGTGTAAATTGTGAATATGAGTGTCATTTCAGTGGAGGTTTCACCATGCATTTATTTATTTTTTGTCCCTGGAGGATAGGATGATAGAATATTATCGATGGGCAGCCGAAATCGGACCGCGGGGAAAGAGCCACTATGGAGGATCCCTAATATAATCCAAGCAGTTCATCTGGAAGCGGGGAGCGCTAGGATCCCGCGTTCTAAGTATAACCGAACATCCACAGACAACTCCAACACCATCCGAGCGCCGAGAGATGTTTCTTCCGCAGAGCATTTTCCACCACGGAAGAACGCTACCGCCACCCTTGCCAATATGTACAGTTTTGGAAGACCAGTTGGATGAGATGGAGACGCAACAAAGGGACAGGAAGTTCCGTTGAATGGAGAAACCTTCTCTAATGACCCGGGAAACCCATCGAAATAATCTATGTCAGAGAAAATCCTCCTTTTAATCTATTAGATAAGATCAGAATACATTAATTAATATTCGAGTTCCTATTAAATATTCAAATACCCTGCTGGATCGGTATACGAGAGGTGTGATAAATAAAAATTTCGATGTGTATTATTCACTTGCCTTTCTCTCGTTGTTTCACAAACATTTTTCTTACTAAAGATTATTCCTTTAACCACATCATGCTAATCAGGATAAACATTGTCAGAACTGGTATTACTGCTTACTTCTTTTTAAGTATAAGGGAAATAAAGTAATACATAGGTTAAAGCGATACTCACATCTTTTAAAAGTTGGTTGCTATGTGAAACAATTGAATTAAACAAAAAAGAGGCAAAAAGAAAAATGTCTCCCGTTTGAGAATAGTTTAAGTACCTTAAAACGGAAACCAACAGCTCGAATATTTCGAAAATGGCTAACTCTACAAAAAAATGAATGGAATATGAATTGTGTATCTTAATGAGATGTACATTTTTGTATAATAGGTTTTGTCTATCTCTTACCAGTTTATCGGTTATATAAAATTTATACAAAAGCCGTCCAAAATGAAAAAGTCTTCAGAGGCAATTCCCAGAAAATTCAAGATATACATTTCGTTTATCACGAAAATATCTTAAACATATGACGTTTTAATAAAAGTCGTTAGAGCCATTTTTGTAAATTTAAAATTTTATAAGAATGTTTTATGCAAGGGTAGTTGTGGGTGGAGGAATTTTGAAAACCTTCGTGTCACATCCTTGGCAGATATTGAACTTGGTGTTTAACCAACTATTCGTTTTTGAGCTATGCTGCCCACAATCACACACTCACTCTCTCTCGCCTTTTTTTATTTAGTTATTACAAAGCATATGTTACCGATGAAATTTAGATATCCAATTTGTGGATTCTATATCCACTATCTATATTGTACATGCCGGCCAGAGAAAGTAAAATGAGCACAGTCTATCTACCTATAATAATCAGATTTAAGGATTTTTTTAGGAAAGAATGTTAAGTTAACATCTACAAGTATTGTTAAAAATTGTTCCTTTAGAAGGCTGCGAGAATTGAACCCACGACTTCCCGAATGCTAGTCTCAGATGAAACGGCTGCATCACCTGGTAGGTTTCTATAGTGTGTAGAGTAATTTCACTGTTTTTACTTTCTTTATACGTACTATATACATGGTGTATGGAGAAGGTATTGAATTCCAGGCCAAAATTCGATGTCGAAATTTCACCGGAAATACACGGTCCTCTGTGTCAAAAAAAATTATAGAAAAGTTGATGAGTGTGTTTGTGTGTCCATGAACACGATAGCTTAAAACTCAAAGTCCGTAAAATACCGAACCTTTTTTTTTTTTTTTGAGTTTAGTATCTTCCAAGTATGCGATAGGAAGGTTTTAAAATACTTACCACTTACCCTTTTCCCATGTGGAAATTTGCCAACCCCTGGCAATGTAAAGAAAGGCTTTGACCAAGATAATTTCCCAAGTTACAAGACCTTTTCTATTAATTTTAATCTCGATTAGCAAAAAGTAAATAGGAGAATGTACTTCTTAACAGGAATGTGTTACCTAGATGTAGAGAAAGTCATTTGAGTAGGACATGTCAGATTTTTGCTATTGCCGGTTCTTTGTTTCTGGATATGTGAAATTTTAAAACATACCAAAATAAAAAGAAAGACCAAAAAAATCTGATGTGATTCATTCACATGGCTTTCTCTACATTTCTGCAGAAATTATTGTTAACACGATTATGTTTCTAATCCTCATGCTAATCGAGAAAACATTAGAAGAAACAGCCTTATTACTTTCTTCCTTGTAAGTGAAAGGGAAATAAGGGTGCATCATAGGTTAAAGTGATAATCAAAAGCTGGTTGCTACGTGACTGAAGTTCCTTAGTTTGTATGGACAAGAGTTGAGAAATTCCCTATGAAGAAAAGGATAAGGTTTTTTAAAGCTGAAATCAATGACAATGAATATCTAAAAATTTATCAACTCCAAGAAAACATATATGAGACATAAATTGTAGTTTTGTTGTGATCAACTTTTTTGTAGAGAAACCTTTTGTCTATCTCTTACTATTTACCATTTATGCAAAATTCCGCAAAATCCATCCGGAATAAAGACGTCTTCAGAAGCTATTCCCAGGAAACTCAAGATGTGCATTTTGTTGTCATTATAATATCTTTAATATACCCCATTTAATTAAAATCGTTTTAATTTTTATATTTTTTTTAGTTTTAATTAAAATGTAAATTGGCTATAGCCACTTTTTGAGAAAATCAAAATTTTCGTAAATTTTTCCATGTAAAGGGCAGCTGGGGGTGGGGCTATTTTCGTGTCGCATCCTTGGAAAATACTGAGCATAAATACCAAGTTTGATATTTTTTTTAATTCAGGGGGTCTCAAAACAAATTTCTGCCTGTATGAAACATGTGTATCATATAATTGCGTGTTTTAATGAAGGCTACAGTTCTGTGTAGTAAGTTTTTGTATATCTCCTTATTTTACCAGTTCGCAAAATTCAGCAAAATTCATTCAGGATAAACATGTATTTAGAAGATATTCACAGAAAACTCATCATATACATTTTATTTGTCATGAAACTATATTTAATATACACTATTTTTGAGAAAATCAAAATGTTTTTCCATATAAGGGTAATTTGGGGAGGGGCAATTTTCCTCAAAATCTTTGTGTCGCATCCTTTGAAGATACTGAACTTAAATACCAAGTTTGGTATTTTTTGGATTCAGGGAGTCTCAAAACATATATTTTCGTTTGAAATCGATATCAAATTTTTGGGTGTAATACAATGCCTTCTCTATACAGTACATAGTAAGTGTACAGAAAGTAAAAATATACACCGAATGCTGAATATCCCGAAGAGCATTTATTCCCCAAGGGCTCGATAAGTAATAAATAACATAATCATCGCTAAACACATATATATAGGTCAGATACAAATGGTGTGTGCGGTTGCCATAGCGAGGGGCCACACTGAGAATATCCAACTACGTATTGGAGCAGCCACTTTTAAACCCACAGCGCCGCGGGCACAGTCACTGTTAAAACTCTTCCCCTCACCCCCTTCCCTGGGTCGATCTCCACGGTTCATAAAATATGCCCACAGTACTCAAACATCGATATTAAATTCATCGGAGCCCAGGGTGGCCTGGAAATATTTCCTTCTGCACAGAGCGCCAGTTTTCAGCACTACTGGGCCTGGCCACAAACTTGATAGAACCGATTGTCATTTTGTTGTTATTGTCAACCACTCCACTGCGAACTGGTACTATTGGAATACCACCAATAGTTGTAAATATTCCGCTTATATTAGGCTTGTTCACTGCTTGTGAAGTGAGAGGCAAAAAGGTCTCATGCTTAATGTTTGCATTAATTTCTCTACCCATTATTGATTTGTATTACTTTCTACCAAGTACAGTGCTTCAGGAAACTGTTTCCGCACTGGACAAGGCGTCCAGTGCCGAGAGAGCTTCCTTGCGCACTGTACTATATATATATACATAGCAGGTACTACTTTTGATAGATTTCACCAGAAATGCATATTTTCAGACCTTTTAAACAAAAAAATCTATTTTTACTGTCTGTACACTTACTATGTACATGGTGCACTCTACCCAAAATATCGATACCGAGATTTCACCGTAAATATATGTTTTAGGGTCCCCAATATACAAAAAAAGCAATTTTGCACAAAGGTCCGTGTTTATGTGTCAGTGTGTCCGTGTGTCTGTGAATATGATAACTCAAAAACGAAAAGTCGGTAGAATACCAAACTTGGTGTTTACGTTTAGTATCTTCCAGGGATGCGACACAAAGATTTTGAGAAAAATCCCCCCATCTCAAACTACCCTACATGGAATTTTTTCGAAAATTTCGATCTTCTCAAAAACTGCTCCAACGATTTTGATTAAAATATCGTGTATTAAAGATATTTTACCTGCTAAATAAAATGTATATCTTGAATTTTCTGGGAATATCTTCTGAAGAATAGCTTATTCTGGATGAATTTTATGGAATTTTGAATAACTGCTAAACCGTAAGACATAGTCAAAAACTTACTGCCCAAAAAAATTATGCTATATACACTTTTTTCGTGGAGTTCATCGTTTTTGAGATATTCCTTGTTTTTGGTTTCTGCTATGGAAAACTTATACCTTTCCCATACAGGAATTTGTCAACTGCTGTCTATAGCAACAAAGGGACCTCAGTGGCATAGCAACCAGCTTTTGACTATCACTTTAACCTGTGGTACTCCCTTATTTCGTTTCTACTTACAAGGAAGCAAGTAATATGATATTTGTGCTATTTTTTTTTCTAATTAGCATGAAGTAAATAGAAGTATAAGCTTTTTAAGAATAATTTGTTGCAGAAATGTAGAGAAAGTCGTGTGAATGGTATACACAAGATTTTTAGAAAAAATTCTGCATTTTTTGTGTATTAAGCTTTGTATACCTCTTACGGTTTAACTGTTATGTAAAATTCTGCAAAACTCACCCAGAGTAAAGAAGTCTTCAGTGACTATTTCCATAAGATGCAAAACTTACATTTTATTTTTAATATACGACATTTTATTCAAAATCGTTAGCTCCATTTTATAAACAAAATTTTTTAAAAAAAAAAATCCACATAAATGATAATGGTGGGTAGATTTTCTTGAAAAATATTTGTGTCACCCTTGGGAGATACTAATTATAAATGTCAAGTTTGGTATTTAATTGTATTTTTCGTTTTTGAACTATGCTGTTCACAGCATAAACACACGGACTTTTTTTTCTGAAAATGCTTTTTTTTATGCCTCTCCCAGAGGCATAAGTTCCGAAGGCAGTTTCTGATCAAACGCTACTGACGACAGAGCTAGGATAAACCTTTACAGTCGCAGAACATCATCCAGCCAAACACCTTCTTCAACCCTGAAAAAGATGAATAGGAAAAGATAGGAGTGGCAAATGTGCTCCGCAAAGTCGGGAGATGTAATAAACCTGCCAAGAAATTGTTGGTGAATCGGAGAAACCATTGTTAAACTCATTGGTCAGGTAGACTGACCATGGAAATAGAACCCAGACCTCCCGAATGAGAGCCAGAGACAGCTTGAGCCATACCGCTCAGGGTCTGGGTGGCTCAGTACTGCAGCTGTACTGACATGTAAACTAACTTCTACGGGTCACAATTTTGACATACCGACGGCGCTGATATGATTCTGCAATGGCATTGTCGGAAACAAATGAATATCTTTTTTCTTCTTTTTTTTTCGTATCGGCTTACCTCCCTGTATTTAGTACTGACACCCACCTAGGACTTACAAGTGGATGCCTAGAGGTCAGAAGCCAGTCGGAGAGCCAACGGCACGTAACCACAGAAAAAGATAACCTGGAACGAATGGTCGGCCCGTAGCAAAGCAAGATCGTGAGAAAGTGGATGATACGATATCGACTGCGCCATAGCTGAGTAGTTAAACCACTCGCCTCTCTTGATCCCAGGTGGCCGCAAGTGGGGTTTGTGGTGGACAAAGCGGTGCAGTGGGTTTCCCCGGGGTTCTCCGGTTTCCCCCGCCATCGCATTCCACCGGTTCTCTATCCACATTCCATATATCAGTGTCATCGCTTGCGGTGCCATAGAATTAAAAGCGGGCGATAATCAAGATATGAAATGAGGGCAAAATGGATGATAGGAAAGCTGATGGAGCAATTATTGGAATGATGGCGGGGAGAAAAATCGCTCAGATGCCGTTTCGTCCACTGCAAATCCTACATGCGAGCACTTGGAAATGAACACGGGCCGCCTACGTGGGAGACGAACGGCCAATCAGCCACGGCTTTGTGACGAATAATAATAATAATAATAATAATAATAATAATAACAGGGCTTTAAATGACCTCTAAGACACAAAATACACATGTATTGTTTAAATTGGATATTGGATATTTAACCAAGTACACAGTTTCACTGCTTATTCCGCAGCGGAACACAGAGAATCTTCAGAAAACTACAACATATGCCTTCAGGGGCGAAGCACTCAAGGAGGAGAAAAAGAAGATATCGCATGCTCATTTAGGATTCTCGCTTTGCATTCGGGAACCTTTGTCGTCGTCTTACCTAGCCTTTGATGTCGGTATTCTCAAGAGAAACATGCTGGCTGCATATCCTGCGGGGGGGACAACTCGCTGCGTCTGAGAGGGCACTCGTTCTCTCTGATGTTGTTAAGGGCATTGCCCTCACCAGGGGAAATGTACCTCCTTAGCAAACGATAGTTTTAAAAGACGTGTTCTATTCTCTAGCAGGATTAAGTATACTCACTGTCCTAGTTCTTACTACTATAATGAATTTGTTTCATAAGTACAAATCAAATACTACGACCAAATCCCTATGGAAAAAATATCATGTGTTAGACTCACATGACTTTATCTAGCTGCTCTAAAAATGGCTTACAAAAGATTATTCTTATTTCTACAAAATGCTAATCAGATAAACATTAGCAGAATGTTCTTTTTACTTAGTTCCATATAAGTACAAGGGAACTAACGGAATGCACTATGCTAAGGTGATAGTCAAATGTTTTAAAAGCTGTCTTTGTGCGATTGTCATTGCAAATTGCTTCTTTGGTTAGCCAGGAGTAGAACAAAAGAAAAACGGAGACTTTCTGTCTGAGAAAATTATAAGTACTTCACAACTGAAACCATTAACAAGGAATATCTCGGAAACGGTTACCTCCACAACAACAACAAAAATCTGATTTGTTCCATTCACATGACTTTCTCTATATCTCTGCAAGAAATTATTCTATTTATTTCATCTAATCGAGAAACAATTAGCAGAAATAGTCTTATTACTTGCTTCCTGGTTAGTAGGAGCGAATATAGGGGGTACTATAAGTTAAAGTGATAGTCATAAGCTGGTTGCTATGTGACTAAAGTTCCTTTGTTTGTATGGACACGAATTCACAAAGTCCTGTATGAGTAAAGTATAAGTTTTTTATAGCTGAAACCTAAAACAAGGAATATCTGAAAAACAATCAGCTCCAAGAAAAAAATGTATATATCATAAACTGTGTGTTTTAAAGTGCTCTACATTTGTTGTGTGGTAAGTTTTTGTCCATCTCTTACGGTTTAGCAGTTATGTAAAATTCTGTAAAATTGATCCAGAATAAAGTACTCTTCAGGGGCTATTCCCAGAAAATCCAAAATATACATTTTATTTATCAGGTAAATATCTTTAATATAAGACATTTTAATCAAAATCATTAGAACCATTTTTTAGAAAAAAAATCGAAAAATGTCCATGTAAAGGGAGGTTTGAGGTGGGGGGATTTTTCTCAAAATCTTTGTGTCGCATCCCTGGAAGATACTAACTTAAATACCAAGTTTGGTATTTTACCGACCTTTCGTTTTTGAGTTATCATGTTCACCCACACACGGACACTTAGACACACACACACACACACACTTGGACCTTTTTCTGAAAATACTTTTTTTGGATACAGGGGACCCTAAAACATATATTTCCGGTGAAATCTCGGTATCAAATTTTTTGGTGGAGTGCAATACCTTCTCTATACACTATGTACATGGTGTGTATAGAGAAAGTAAAAACGTTCGCTTTTTTGGATTCAAGAAATGGAAATGGAGTTTTATTTATGGATGCTCTTTAAGTTCTGTGGTTTTCAGCGTTCCATTCTATACTGGGCGTTTTTTTTTTTTTTTTTGTAGTGTTTAACGCCCGCTTTTACTGCTCTGGCACCGCAGGCGATGACACTGATGATACATGAAGATTGAGCCCCGGTGGAATGAGATGGCGGGGGAAACCGGAGAACCCGGAGAAAACCCGCCCCTGCGCCGCTTTGTCCACCACAAATCTCACATACGGTTGCTTGGGATATACTGGGCGTGAGAGACTGCTTAATTTTGCTCAGAAGCCTCTTTTAACGCTTGAGGTTCTTTTACATCGCGTAAATCTACGACACGGGACCAGTGGCTTTACTTCTCTTCGAGGGAAGCCATGCCATGTACTCTTACGCCCGAAAATCCCACGTCTTCTGCCGGGTTTGAACCCGCGACCTTGAGTTTATGAAGTTGGCTTGGTAACCTTTACACCACGGCGGGGGACTTGGATTCAGGGGGTCTCAAAAGATATGATTACATATAGAAGATCTTTAGAAGCGTAGTTAAAGCACGGACGCTGCCGGCTGTAGAGCAGATACCCGAGATGAATCAACATCACGTGAGCAGTAATTAAAAATCTTTAGTATCCTCCATTAAAATTCAAGTTAGTTTATCGTTGTTACTTACAGTGTTAAGTACCTAAACCGTATTCTAGTGTTTAGCAGTTAAATGTCAGATGAAGAACCCCCATTTAATTTAAGAACTGCTCCTCGAGATGCAGCTATTCCACAAAGAAAAACAAAACGCTGTGAAATCAGCGCCGTTGTTATGGTAGACACGCCATTTGTTAGAGATTGATGGACGATTTAAGCCACGACAGCGTCTCCCAAAAGCTCAGGGTGAGATATTACAACCCTCCTGAGGATTACGTCCCTCTACCCTCCCAACCCTCTTGCTCTAACACCTTGTTTAATTGCTTCAAGCACCCTTCCTTCATTTCTGCCAGTGGCTTATACAAGGCTCCCTTGTGAGACGATTTAATCTCCTGAGTATTTATTAACAACTGTGTTAATAGTTTCACCAGAAATACCACCAGTGTCACTTAAACATGTCTTTTCTTTTGAGAAACCTTATATGTTCCATTCACATTGACTTTTTGGACATTTCTGCAACAAATTATTATTAAAAAGCTTATGCTTCTTTTTACTTCATGCTAATCGAGAAAAAATTAGCAGAAATGGTTTTATTACCATGCACGTAGGGGATAAATAAGGAAATAGCATAAAATAAATACATATGTAGTCAAAAGCTGGTTGCTATGTGACAGAAGCTCCTTTGTTTCTATGGACAGGAGTTGACAAATGCCCATATAAGTTAAAGCTGAGACCTAATAACATGCAATATCTCAAAAACTATTCACTCCAAGAAAGAAGTGTATATAACATAAATTGTGTGTTTTAAAGAGCCCTACATTTTCCGTTAAGTAAATATTTGTCTATCTCTTACAGTTTTCCAGTTATGCAAAATTCAGTAAAATACATCCACAATAAAGTAATTTTCAGAGGCTATTCTCACTAAATTCAAGATATACATTTTATTCGTCAGGTAAACATCTTCAATATACATTATTTTAATCCAAATCGTTAAGCCATTTTTGAGAATATCGAAATTTTCGAAAAGTTTTCCTTGTAAAGGGTAGTTGGGGTGGGGAGATTGCTTGAAAATCTTCGTGTCGCATTCTTGGAAGATACTGAACTTAAATACCAAGTTTGATATATAACGGTTTTTTGGTTTTTGAACCAAACTGTCCGTAGACAGACACATAAACACACACCTACACACACACACATATGTATGCACGCATATTGACCTTTTTCCAAATTTTTTTTTTGAATTTAGGGGAACCCAAAACATTTTTGGGTTCATTAAAATACCTTCTCTATACACTATTACATAGTACGTGTAGAGAAAGCAAAATGGATTAAAATTACCTTAGAATTGCAAGTACAAGTTTACATTTGCCCAAAATTACTATATCTACATTTTAAGGGACACTGGGAATGAAGTTTCAAAGTTGCACATTTTTCTATCCGTTTTTTCTGAAAATTGTATTACAATTGCAGTGATAATATCTATACTAAATTTCATTGAAACTGCATCACTAATCTAAGAGCTATAAATTATTACTTTCTGTATACGTATCAAATGTATAGTGTAAAAAGAAGTATTGTATTCCACCAGAAAATCTTACCTTTTGAGACCCCCTGAATCCAAGTCCCCCTCCGTGGTGTAAAGGTTACCAAGCCAACTTCATATACTCAAGGTCTCGGGTTCATACCCGGCAGAGGACGTTAGATTTTCGGGCGTAAAAGTACTAGCATGGCTTCCCTCGAAGAGAAGTAAAGCCACTGTTCCCATGTCGTAGATTTACGCCACGTAAAATAGCCTCAAGCGTGAAAAGAGGCTTCTGAGCAAAATTAAGCGGTCTATTACGCCCAATATATCCCAAGCGACCGCATGTGAGATTTGTGGTGGACAAAGCGGCGCAGGGGCGGGTTTTCTCCGGGTTCGCCGGTTTCCCCCGTCATCTTATTCCACAGGGGCTCCATCTTCATGCCTGCGGTGCCAGAGCAGTAAAAGCGGGCGTTAAACACTAGAAAAAAATGCCCAGTATGGAAACGGACGCTGAAAACCACAGAAGTTATAGAGCGTCCATAAATATAACTCCATTTCCATTTCTTGAATCCAAAAAAGCAAGTATATTTATTTTCTCTATACGTACTATGTACATAGTGTATAAGGAAGGTATTGCACTCCACCAAAAAATTAGATACCGAGATTTCACCGAAAATATATGTTTTAGGATCCCCTGTATCCAAAACAAGTATTTTCAGAAAAAGGTCCGTGCGTGTGTCCGTGTGTCCGTTTGTCTGTGAACACGATAACTCGAAAACGAAAAGTCGGTAAAACAACAAACTTGGTATTTAAGTTTCGTATCTTTCAGGGATGCGACCCGAAGATTTTGAGAAAAATCCTCTCACCCAAAACTACCCTTTACATGGCACTTTTTTCGAAATGTTGATTTTCTAAAAAATGGCTCTAACGATTTTGATTAAAATTTTGCATATTATGGATATTTACCTGACAACTAAAATGTATATTTTGAATTTTCTGGGAATATCCTCTGAAGAGTAGTTTATTCTGGATGAATTTTACTGATTTTTGAATAACTGTTAAACCGTAAGAGATGGACAAAGCTTACAACACAAAAAATGTAGAGCACGCTAAAACACACAATTTATGTTCTATACATATTTTTCGTTAGTTCGTCGTTTTTGAGACATTCCTTATTTTTGGTTTCTGCTATGAAAAACGTATACTTTTCTCATATAGGAACTTGTCAACTCCTATCCATATAAACAAAGGAACTTCATTGACATAGAAATCAGCCTTTGACTATCATTTCAACCTATGGTACTCCCTTATTTCGGTTTTGCTTGCAAGGAAGCAATTAATAAGGCTATCTCTGCTAATTGTTTCTCGATTAGCAGGAAGTAAATAGAAGCATAAGCTTTTTAACAATAATTTATTGCAGAATTGTAGAGCAAGTCATGTGAATGGAAGACATAAGATTTTTTAAAATACGTTCTGTGTATGTGTATCTGTGGGCAGCATAGCTCAAAAAACGAAAAGACCTTTATACACCAATTTAGAATTTGAGATTACTAACGATGCGACAAAAACCTTTTCAAGAAAACTGTCCTTTACGTTGAGACAAATTTGAGAATTTTTATTTTCTCGAAAATGGCTCTTACGATTTTGATTCAAATACGGCATATTAAAAATATTTACATGATAAATAAAATCTACAAATTGAATTTTCGGGACATAGTCTCCCAAGATCTCCTCAGGCTGGATAACTTTTGCATAAATGATAAACCGTAAACTTACCACACAAAAATGTCTAGACACACATTTGTCATTTTTTTTTGGAATTGACCTTTTTCAAGATATTTTTATTATAAGTTGCGGTTTTAAAATAAAACTTAAAATATTCTCGAACGCAAATTTATCAATTTGTAGCTGTGCAAAAAAAAAGAGATTTCAAGACAAAGCAATCAGATTTTAAAATATCTTACTATCGCTATAGCTTAATGTATTCCCTTATTTCCCTTCTGTTTGCAAGAAAGCAAGTAATAATACCATTTCTACTAATTTTTGTTTCGTTTAGCATGATGTACATTGAATAATCAGGTTTTTAACAAGAATTTGTTACATGATGTAAAACTGTGAGTGGAACAAATCAGACTTTTTTTTATATAAATTGTGCTACTAAATATATTGCATAATCAAAACGTCCCACTTATCTCATAATTTGAAAAAATAGGTTAGAGTTTTTATAATCGCAGCTTTGAACCACATACAAGAATTGTGTGAATATATATTTTAAATACATATGTCAATTTTAACGCATTTTATAAACTTATTCACAAATTTAATCCACAAATGCAACATATTACTTTCTGTAGCAAGAAATGTGCAATATGTATAGTAGGTACGTAAAGTATTCCTTAAATATTTCAATACCGAGATTTCACTGAAAAAAATGTTTGTGGGCAGCTAAATAAAACAAGGTATGTGCGAACGTGTGTGTCTGTGGAGAGAATAGCTCAAAAGTTAATATTTAAGTTCTGCATCTTCTAGGATTGTGAACCTCCCCGAAACTATCCTTTGTATGGAAACTTTTTCAGAGTTTCCGACTGTCTAAAACTGACTAACGACTTCGACCAAAATGTATATTCGTATATTAAATAAGCATGTGTATCCTAAACTTGTGGGGAAAGCCCCTGAAGTTCTTTGTATTATAAGCGTCTTTTTTGCATAACTGGTAAACGGTAAGAGATAGACAAAGGCTTTCCCACTCAAAAATATGCATCTCTTGAAAACACATAATTTGTCATATACAGTTTTTTTTTGTAGACATAAGCATTTTCGAGATAATCCTTATATCGGTTTCAATTTTAAAATACTTAAGCTTTTCTTAAATAGAAGATCCTCATCCGTTTAGTTTGTTCTTTTACTACTGCCCATCAAAAGAGAATCGAATTCCAATGATAATCATAGGTTTTAAAAGATTTGACGGCCACTTTAGCGTAGAGTATGCCCTTATTTTCCTTCTGTATAAAAGAGGAAACATTAAAATCATTGCTAGTAATCTTTATCTCGGTTAGCATGTGTAGATGACAGAATAATGGCATATTGCCATGGTAGCTCAGTGGTAGAGCAACCGAATAGAGATCGGGAGAACCTTGGTTCGAATCCCGGCTATGGCATTGAATTTTTCAGTCTGACTCTACCTATCCAACTCCTGTACACACGGCTTGTGTGAAAATTTAATTATTCCAATGCCAATTGATCATAATAGTTGGCTATACTATGAATCCTAGATCTTAAGTACTTGCAACATTGGGGTAAGTCGCCATTGGGGTTGTCATCTCAAAATAATCTGTGATTACCGGGAAACATGCGAGTCAGTTAAGAAATTCAATACTATGCCGGCATGTTACCACGGTAGCTCAGTGGCAGAGCAACTGGCTAGAGATCGGGAGATCCGGGGTTCAAATTCCGGCTATGGTATTGAATTTTTCAGTCTGACGCTACTTATCCAAAGAATACATTGTTTCGCTATACGCGGCTTTAGAACTTTATTTTTTCGTTTAAAACAGCCAAAATGAAGGCTATATGAGAGAAATAATAATATATATTATAGATGCCAGATGACATAACTTCTCCGCATTTGGCGCGTGTAGATAGCCCTTCGAGCGTTTAAAGAGTTTCGAAACTCAACGGGGCTATTTCAAGTTAAAACCCCTTAGTGGAGAACTAGTCTTTGTGTCACATCTTTGATTATACTGAACTTAAATACAGAGTTTGGTATCAAACTTTCTGTTTTTAAGCTATACAGCCCAAAATCTCTCTCTCTCTCTCTCTCTCTCTCTCTTTCTCTCTCTCTATCTCTCTCTCTTTCTAAAAATACGTTTTATTCAGGGGTCTCAAAATGTGTATTTCGGTAATATCTCGGAATAGAATTTTTGGTTAGAATATAACAGGTACCGTCTCTATTCACTACGTACATAGTACGTGTAGAGAAAGTAAAATATGAAATGAGAAACAATTAATTTCATAGTTTAGATGTGCCATTTCAGGAATGTAGGCATTTAAATGTTATGTATTTTGTTAAATTACAAACAACGTATGGTCACAAAATTTCGCAAATACGTAGAACAGGATTGACAGATTTGATTTAAACAAACAAACAAAACTGACAGTATCGCCGAAATTGACGCATTGACACTCATCCCTCCCCCCTTAAATCTCTTTTTTTACTTTGTCTGTAAACGTTCTCTATACAGATGCCCAAACTGACTGAAATTTAATATCAATATTCTTTCTATATCAAAGCTAACGTCATATCGTAGATTTTTTTTCTGCGCATTTATTTCGCCGATCGACTCCTTACAATCTATACAACTTACAGTCGGCTATTTTTACTAAAAATACAACTCTATACGAGGGCCACTAGTTATATTTTGAGCCTTGGTATCACTGATTTCTGTAGGTGCCATCTAGTGCTTACACGGGAAAGTTTTATATTGTTGATCTTAACTTATTTGTGTTGTTCACAGTAACTTTAAAATTGTGACTCAGCGAAAAGAGATATTAGCTTGTGAAAATGTTTCAACAATGATTTCATATAATTATGACGTGGATTATCAAGACAAAAGTGCATTGCTCAACTTAATACTATATTTGGCTATGAAGCTCCATTCTTTGCCACTGTAAAACACTGGTATAACGAGTTTAATCGTGGCCGCCGTTCGCTCACCGAGGAAATTCGCGAAGTTCGTCCAAAAAAATAAGTTGTACCAGAGAATATTCCTGAAGGGGAAAAAACTGATATTTCAAGATCGGCATGGTATATACTGTGATATAGATGCTGCTCCAAACATTAGTTCTCCCAGCATATATAAAAGAGCGTGTGATCATTTAGCCGTGAAAGAGGTTGACCTTCTTGGAGCCCAGATAATTTGATACAATCTCAGAAGGATGTTCGTTCGTTTGGTGCACACAAATGCTCCCGAAATACTATGATGGGGCTTCAAAAGAAGTATAGATTGTAATACGATTGTGACGAATCATGGATTTATGCATATGACTGCAAAGGGCAGCCAATTGTATGTAAGTTTCAAGATGAACTAAATGCAACAAAACTAAATGCACTTCGAAGCAAATGAGCGTCTGTTTTGTTTTTTTCTCAGAAAAATTGGTAATGTGCAATAGAGACTTTGGAGGAATGTAAACGGTGAACTCTGAAACTCTGAATGGTGCACAACTATTTGTTTGCTGGAAGTCTTCGGTAAAATAAGAAAAACAAACACGTGCCGTCGGATCGTTGCAGTCAATTTTCGTATTTTGTAAATGTAGTTCATCAAGACAGTGCAAGCGCTCACACATCTCGTCTAACAACCTACTATTTGAGTCGTAGAGTCCTGATTAGCATCCAATGACTTTTTTTGTTTCCAAACACCAAAAGGAAAACGCGTGGACAAAGATTTTCTTCGGCAGAAGAGGCCCTTGATGCGTTCAAAAACCATATTTTGGATGTGTTTTAAGCAGATTGGAAAAAAAATTTGTGATATATGGTTCGCACGGAAAAATGTATTGATCATAAAGAAGAATATTTCGAGAAATATTAAAGCAATTTTCAATGACAAATTACTGTATATTTATTATTAGGCACAACATATAAATAGTGCCCTCTATTCGTAGTCGGGTCTTATACAATGTTGTGGCCTGATCGAATCTGTTCCTTAGTTGTTCAAAAGCAGCATTACTTCTGACACATGCATTCCCTTTCCTTTTGCTCAAAGAGCATATAAAACAGCTGTACTCAACAAACAACGAGGACACTTCCCCTTTTAATGCAATACAATATGCTTCTACATTAGCCTCCGAGTAACGAAGCAGTGCAAAAGCTTCAGGGTGCAAGCAAATCATGGCGAGGAATTCTTTCAACCAGCAACTCCACTGTATACAGCTGATTTATTCAAAGAGGAATTTTGAATGGAGGAGATAAATTCTAGCCTTTTTTGCGACTACACTTGCAACTGTTACTAGAAATGGAGATACAATATTGTTGTTTTTAGGAACGTAGTAGTCCCAAACAGTATAAGGAATAAACATTTTAATTAAATCAAATATTTGTGCGTTATGTGAAGCAAACTATCTGTAGAGGATTTTTATATGGAATATGGTTATCTACTGTTACTCTCTCTCTCTCTCTCTCTCTCTCCCTCTCTCTCTGTGTTATACCTACCGATGTCGAACTTTTACCAGAAATTCAACTGAGTCCTATGAATAATGCAGTAAATGGGACTTAAATAGCGTAAATGTATTTATTAATTGGGGGTTGATAGGTGGACATTGTTGACAGAGAAGTTCATTAATGACAGTTTGGGAAAAAGTTCATTAGGATTAGATTTAGGTAGTTAGGGAAGTTGAAGTAGGACGCCATTTAGGGCGTCCAATCACTGGCTGGGTTAGCTCGCCGAGCGCTGCCAATTAGTCCGCGGCAATGAAATGAAACTAAGCCGCAGTCAGTGAGATTGGGAAAAGCTATTGAGCAGTTGTTAGGGAGTCTCCGTACGGTGAGGATCAGCCTGGTGACAAATGCTACACGGCCATCAGCCAACATTGTAAGATGCTTCATTAACGGCAGTAAATAGTGTTCTTGTTAAAATGCATAATATTGTAACTGTAATTTGTACCAGTCCTCCCTTTTAGCTTTAACTATAAGTTACAGTGCAATCTCGATATCTCTTGTGCCGCTCGTCTTTTCGCGTATGTTGCATTCCTAACAAATTCTTTTCATGTTGTTAATTATGGTTGTTGTAACAGTTCTAACACACAAACACTTACAACACTATAAAAAACAGTTTTAGAAAAGTATTGTGTATGTGTGTAGTAGGAGTGGGAAGAAGATTATTGTAACGGATCTGTGCCATCAGGATGGATCAATTATTGCTACATCTCCGGGGAACAGAGATTAGATAAAGGTGCCAAAAAGGACCCAAGCCTGCAGACAAACTGGCCTACAGAGAAGTGCAGAATTCCCTAATATTTTCAGTTGGATATTCGAGCATTAGGCTCAGACGAACTCATTCGTTTTCGAGCACTGAAACTTTAATAGTGGTAAGTATTTATTTACAATTGACACAGAAGAGATACATGTTACCAAGCTTTACTGTCGTTCTAAGTAGTCACCCGCATTGTGAACAGCCAGCTGCCAGCAATGTGGAAGTCGTAGAATACCTTTAGCAGCGCCTGTTGCGTTGATAATTTGAATAGAGGGGTCTACTGACTGATGAATCTCTGAAACAGTTCTGAAGGGTAAGCCACGAAATGGTTCCTTTATTGTCAGAATCAAGTAAATGTCACAAAGGCTTCAGTGATTTTCCCCATCGGCGGAACAAATCAGGCGGGTGTTGTAGAGTAAAATAATACGTAGTTTTGCAAAAACTGTCATCACAGATCGAAAAATCGTGAGAATCCGAATTATGAGAGTTATGGTGCTTCTCGTGTACGACTGTGATGGTGTTATTCTAAAGCATTACATTTCTGTACATCATACCCTCCATACGCAGTATTACTGTTCACTTTTGGAACAAATCTGGATCCAGCTTTGAGAAAGAAGCACTGACGCTGGACTTAAACTCTTGTGACTTTGACTTGATTCTTAGTATAAAGGAACCGCTTCCTGACATTCACTTCAGAACTGTTCCACAGATTCCTCAGATAGTAGACCGCTTCATACGAATTATCAACACAACAGACGCTACTAAATAGAATGTTAGGACATTTGCACTGCTGACATGTATGTCAAGCTAGCCTGGAGATATGTATAAATGACACTTCGGTTGCAATATGTTTTAGGAAAAAGGCTGGCATAGGATTTGAAAATTCTGTAGCTGCTACTGTATTTATTCTATCTGTAATACACTTATAGCTTATTTGCAATTCCTTCACGGTTACACACACGCTATGGTCCAAAGTTGCCCTAAATATACTCATTGAAACTTACAAAAACGAAGCATTCCTCTACAAGTCGCCATTAGAGCAGTCAACAGGCATAAGGAATCCAAACGCCATCGGACAATGCTCGTCGTTCAGATGATAAGCAATATGGCTTAGATTGCTGGCATGCCATTTGGAAGCAATTTCATGGCGTGCCAAGAGATGAAAGGAAAGCTTTATATACACACGGAGCTATTCTCAACAAGGCGCCATCTCTTGCACAAGAAATGTCTCCTTCTGGGCTTTAGAGAGCAACCCCAAGAGGCTGACGCGGCGATTCATGGTAGGCGAGACAGCAGTCGTCCACGGAGAGACATCTTCCCATAGCGTAAGCAACTAACCATCTACTCGTAACCACTGACAATGATGGTGACTAGGGTAATACCACGAGAAACTCCATTGTCAGAAAGGGCGGCCACCGAGATTGAAACACGGAACCTTCCGAATGCGAGCCACACCGCCGCTCAGTCTGCATGTTTGTGAGTGTGTGTATGTGTGCGGTCTGAGTAATATAACTCATGAACGAAAGTTGGATAAATACCAAACATTGTATTTAAACTCACTATTCTTACTATCATTAGAGAAGCCTTATACTTTGGTAGTAAATACAAAGTTTTACAGAAATTCTTTATTTCCGTCATTCGGATTTAGTCGCCCTTTGGTTACTTCTTTACCACCCAGGGGTTGCTTAACCCACAAAAGGCCACAATGGCCTACTTACGGCGCTCTGCGATAACCCAAATCCTATCGTATTACGATTGTCGTTATGATGTTTTGAATATCATCAACATCCCTCGCGAACTGATAAAAATAATTTAAGATGCTTAACCACCCCGTATATATGACGTACATTTAGTTGCTTAGGGCCAGAAGAAACCTGATGAGGAGCCAACGACATTTAATCAGAGAATGAAGAACCACGAACGAGAAATTGGCCCGTAGCCAGGTATGAGAGTGAGGAAAATTATATCACACGAAGGTGAAATTAATGTGTAATAATTATGGTTTATACATGACATTAGGTATACTGGTACGTTGTTTACAAGCGAGCGGGGAAATGAGAGGCAGATGTCCCGAGTGCTACTGAATTTGTGCTATAGGTATATGTGGCACAGAATTAAGTATATAGTTCCCTAGTTAACAGGTTTTATTACAAAATATAATAAAATTAACAAATAATAAATCTGTTCTGTTGCAGACAAAATAATCAGCTTGCGTGTGTGCGTGTGAGGTCTGGTAGACTCGTCGTGAGCCTAGATGGGGTTGCTGTGTACCTACCCTGGTAAGGGCTTAACCAGAGGAATGATAGGTGGGTTGAGGTTTGGTATTTTGGTGAAGTTTCGGGCGTTGATGTGGAGGTAGCGCTATTGATAGTCTCCTCAACAGTTGCTATTTTCAGGAGCAACATCCTTTTCCTCTACTCCATTGGCGTTTTCTTTCTTTCTTTACTTATTTTTGTTGACTTTGATTTTTAGTTGACCACTCCCAAAGTTAAAAGGAGGTGAGTACTTGGTTCAGCTTGTTTGTTGTTGAAGCCGTTGTTATAGAGGGTGCCCGCAAGTCATGCGGGGAACCCGATACTGCCTACATTGCCTTCTTTTGGAAAGTATTCCTCCAGTAATCTGACAAGTGCGTCTGATGTTGCCCAATCTGGCGTAGAAATGTTGAGCCCGGCGCCTAATTACATTCTCCACTTATGGGAGGGCCAAATCTTCATGTAGTACCACACTGGTAAACATCGACATGCTGAATAAGATGAACCGGAGTCCTCCATTGGTATTCACTGTAACTAGAGAAACCAGGTGTCTGCTGCCATACTTCACAAGAGTAGAGCACCAGAAGGACTATAAGCGCTTTGAAAAGATGTGTCTTTAAGTGAACCGGCATTTGAAAGACTAGAACACGGTACAGGGCAACCCCCCCCCTGATTCTGTTCGGCGCTCCCTACACGTGTTCACGAGAAGTTGGACCCTTATCAAGAGAGACGGTTAGTTATCGGATGGAGTTTCCCTTTTCTATCCTTTGGTTCTGATAGGAGAAGATGGGTATATGGGCTGCGGGAGGGAGGGGGTTCTTGGTAAACAGAATAGCCGGGCTTTTACCCGGATTAATGGACATCCGCCACTGTCTGCATCAGTCCTGGACGAGACGGAGGTGTGTCTGTAAAGGAGAGAAGGCTCTGCGTAGGTTTTTATCTGTGCGGTAGAGCATTCTGTTATCAGCAATCTGGTTTATGTTGCTGCCCTGCACTGTAGGGAAAATAATCAGCTTAATATGCGATTTACGTGCTTTTAGATCCATTACAATCCACTAGGATAGCACAGAAGTTCCCGTGGACTGAACAATTTGTTCGTTTTTTTTTTCTTCGTGGTTTCCCTTACTCGCCAAAGTAAATACTGGATTAGGTATTTAATTCCACCACATGAAGTTCTACCTTCAACCTAAAGCAACAGTAAAACTAAAAAAAAATCTGATGTGTTCCATTCACATGACTCTCTACACCTCTATAATAAATTATTGTTTAAAAGCATATTCTTCTATCTGCTTTATGATAATCGAGATAAGCATTAGCAGAAATTGTCTTAATTAGTCGCTTCCTTGTAAGAGAAGGAAAATAAGGGAATACATTAACCCTTCTGCCTATTAGGGTTACCCGGGTAGCCTTTATAATTATAACTGTCAATGTATGATGTATATAGGTGGTATTCACAACCTTCTGGTTATACCTCATTTGCATCTTCATGAATATCATAGTAAAAGCAGAATGTAAATATATTCAAATAAAAATGTTTAAAATATTTTGGAATGTAATCCACCCTTTAGTCTATATTCGAGTTACTCAGGTAACCGCATATCTCAATTAGAACAAGTTAAAGTTTATATATGCAACTTTTTTTTATTTATCCACATAGTACATTAGTATTAATTTTATTATTTATTAGGCAGTTGAACAATAATACAATAGACATAGCGAAAAATATATGCAAAGTATTAATTGTTTACAATTGTGACAGAGTGAGTTACAGTTATTATATAGCTAGTAAATTTTATTGTTTGTTACATTACAAAATATATATTTGGAAATTGTATTAATTATTTGCAAAGTCCACTCATTGTCGTTGTAATACAATGTTCGTCACAAATTGGTTGATTATATTTCTTGCAACCTTTTCTTGTCTATCTCTTCCTCTTGTTTGGTTGAGATTTACATACAAAACAGTCACCAACGATTTTCAGCCGTCCAGAGCATCTCGTTCAGGAATCAGAATTAGTGGTACTCCTATCATCTATTCAATATACCCGACTTCACAGAAAATTTCCTCAAACATTTCGGATTTGATGATCTAGAGATAATGGGAGGCCAGCCAACTGTTTTCCCAGATCCAGTAGAAACTGTCTGTGTCTATGAGTCACATTTTTTGTTTGAGGATTGTTTTCTGTGTAAATAAAGTATGCAGCTAAGAAGCAAATTACCCAAAATATGGTAAAAGAATGCCATCTCTGTGTTGTCCTCTTTACTTTATAATGAGAACACAACTTTTCCATATTATCAACACCCCTCTTTGTGCTGTTATAATACTGTATAACATCTGGCTTTGAAAAAGGTCCAGAAGTGGATGGATCATAAAGCATCGTGGATAGAATTAGAACTGCTTTCTTCTTCAGCGAAACGTTATCTGCACTGAATCCAAATAGAGACGACAGTTCTTTGCGTGCAGAAGAAGGTTGCACTTCTGGGGGTATATAAAACTTGTTTCTCTTCACAGTACCATCTATAGACAAATTCCAAGTCATCAGCAGCCTTGTTAATGGAAGAGTCGTGAAAAAATTGTCAGTGACTATATTTCTGGCGGCACCTTTGAAATGGTAACACAAATCTGTCACTACTCTCTCTCTCTTTCTCTCTTTGATTAGTTTCTCTTCCAGGAACAGATTTCCCTGTATAAACTTGACCAGTTATTGGGTAAGAATTTCGTGAATTACAAATCCACCATGTATCTTCAAACTATATTTGACGGCTTTGACAGCATGTATTGAGTAAATGTTGTCTTTCTTTTGTAAGGAAATAGCTGCTTATCAACAGTGAGAGAAACAGAACACACATAGATTTTTCGAAGATTTGAATTTAACATTTCAAATACGTCAGCTATTGCAGCAGCTTTGTCGCTTGTGTTCACATTGTCAAATCTTATAAACCTGCTTATCTGCCAAAATCAGTTGAGGGATAAGCTTGCACGATAAAATGGGAATGTATTTGTTTTCCACATTTCTTTTGTGTGTTCAGTGTTAGAGCATCTTAATCCTGCTGTAATTAGTATACCAAGATGTGCATCAAATTCTTCAGTTGTAAATGGTTTCCGCATTTCCGTTGCTGCTTCTGAATTTATGTTATAATTCGTATATACCCGATTTGCCTTCCTGTTAGTTTCACGAACTATTTATATCAAGCATTTCGTCTGTAAACATACTCTTGAAGGTGTCTTTTATAGAAAGCATTTGTTTAGCGCGTATTGGACCAGCTCTTTCCCTCAAGATATTATGCCTCAGAAACTTTCTTGTCCCAAAAGGTTCTTTATGCCATTCAGTTCCATCTTTACCACCTAGAATGTCTGCAGAAGACACAAACACACCACTGTTTTCGTCAGCTATGTCACTTTCATCACTAATATTATCACTCTTCTCAACTTCTATTTCAATATCATTAAAGACATCAATAGCATCTTCAATATCTGAAGCAGCAATATCTTCCTTATTTGGAATCCATCACCTGTAGAATCTTCTGCGCTGTTATCTGATTCTACATTCTCTTCTGAATCAACACTAGACCATAACTTTCTGATACAGTCTTCCTTCTCTTCATAGCTATACTGCCGAATTCATATTTGGAGAGTTCTGGAGTATTATCCATGAGCACACACAGTTGACGTGCACTGTAGCAAAGCTTACACGACAATGAACAGTACAGATAGTGTGCAATTATAGCCAGTAACAATTAGAATGCATTGCTGAAAAGTTTTTGTACATACCCGAAACTACATTGGTATCACCGTAATTAATGGGGGATGGAGTTACCTGGGTAACCTGGTTATAGAACAAAGTAGAACCTCTTGTATGTGGACACAAGGGTTAAGCTAAAACCATAATCAAATCCTTTAAAAGCCGGTTGCATTGTGAATAAAATCCGTTTCTCTTCAGGGCTTACAACTTTCAGTGTGAAAGACGTTTAAGTATTTTAAAATGAAACAAATAACGTGAATATCTCAGAAATGTCCAATTCAACGAAAAAAGTAAGTTTTTGTCTATCTCTTACCAGTTACGCAAAATTCAGCAAAATTCATTCAGAATAAAGAGGTCTTTAGAGGCCATTCCCAGAAAATTCAAGATATACATTTTATTTGCCATGTAAATAGCTTTAATATACGGTATTTTAATCAAATTTGTTAAAGCCATTTTTGAGAAAATCTAAATTTTGAAAAAATGTTCCGGGTAAAGGGTAGTTTGGGGTGGTGGGATTTTTCTCAAAATCTTCGTGTTGCATCCCCGGTACCTACTAAACTTAAACACAAAGTATGTTATTTTATCAACTTTTAGTTCTTGAGTTAACGTGATCACAAACACACAGACACACAGAGATACACATACACGGATCTTTTTCTGAAAATGCTTTTTTTATATACAGGAGACCCTAAAACGTGCATTTTCCAGTGAAATCTCAATATCGAATTTTTTGGTGGAGTGCAATACCTTCTCTATACACTATTTACATAGTACGTGTAGAGAAAGTAATAAATGATAATAGCGCCTGCATTGCCATCTATTCACAGATAGTTAACGATAGTTAGCCCAAAACACTAACACCATCTGTCACCTACTTGTCGCAGAGAGATGTACATGGGGATGTGGCCTCGAAGAGCTGGCTGAACTCATCTGACTACGGATGATGGAAGCAGTTAGAGTAGAGGTCACGATGTGTAGCTGCACGCGCCATATTGACTATAGATGGTGAAAGTAGTCAGGCTGTGGCAATCAACTGCCACCTGCTTGTCGCGAAGCGAAGCAGATATTGTACAAGAATAGTCCCAAAATGCCACTTTCCAACATATATCGTTAATAAGGTATATTATGGAACGAATTCCAAGCGATATCACCTAGAACTTAAAGCAATGTTCAATAAAAGAAATTAAAACCCTATTACAATAAATTACGATTACATTTTATAGATATGAAACGCAAAACGTCATCAATTGAAATAATTTTAATGTTTTTCCTGACAAAAACGGTGTGTAGGTCAAGAGTTGGATAGGAAGGGTCAGAATGAAAAAGTCAATGCCATAGCCAGGATTTGAACCACGGATCTTCTGGTCTCTAGCCGGTTGCTCTACCACTGAGCTACAATGGCAACATACCGGCATAGCATTGAATTTCTCAACTGACTCGTATTGAGAAATTCAATGCTATGCCGGCATATTGCCATGGTAGCGGGAGATCCGTGGTTCAAATTCCGGCTATGGTATTGAATTTTTCAGTCTGACTCTGTCACCTATGGTGCTTTCTGCTACAGAACATGCCGTAATATACTGCCCGGCAGTGCTTGGGATGGGGAGGTAAATATTTTCCAGCCAGAGTGCAACCAAATCACAACCGTATCGGAACCTTAGTGATGGAGCACTTGGAGGAGTGGATGACAGATAATCCGAAGAAAGCCCGCCCAGTTGTCGCTTGGTCCACCACCTATCCCACGTGCGATCCCTTGGGATTGAACCTGGGTCGCCTTGGTGAGAGACGAGCAGCCACGGCGTTGCTTGATATAAGTAGCACGTTCATTATGTGCAATTGTTTGTATTGCGAGCATCCTCTCTCGTTTGTTTTAATTAAAACCGTTTGTGTGGAAGTTTTCTTTGTGACCATATTGCTGTGCATAGATTTCAAATCACTGACAAAGGGGGACCACCAGTTTTGTTGATCACCATGTTACATGTTGCTTTATTAACCACGTAAAGAATGCACTTTTCCAATATTCCATTTCCCATTCTCTTTTCTGTAATTTTTCTCCGATTGCCCGTTACTCATCCACTACAGTTATATAACTATCCACATTTAATGACGGTTATCATGAAACGCCTTTTTTCCGAAATGCAAATTTTCCATTCGCTTTTATTAGTAATTATTTACAAGGCCGGAGCAATTTTTTTCTGCTGTCGACCCATGCGGCTTCCGCTGTCAGAATTAATAACGATGCAAGCAGGGCTACCATCCTTTATCAGGAAAAAATAGGGGGAATATCATTACCGTCTTGTCTATTGGATTTGGTTCCCCTTGTTTGTAACAGTTGCTGTACCTAATATCAGGGCAGCTAACATGCAAATTGGTTCACTTTTGGAAAATGCGTGCTGGAGGTTAGTTGTTCTGACGGTGATATTTTAGATCACACGGAATGTTTTCAAACCCATGTTATATATTTAAATGTGAACCACAGAAGTTACAAAATCTTCGGTACAACTAAAATTGCATATGGGGATACCTTGCATATAGATACCGGGTGTATAAACCACTCCAAGGCATTCTATGTGTCCTGATAACCTCAAGGATATAAACATACTTATTTTAGTGAGGTAATTGTGTTTTATATATTTCTCTATTCATTCTTTTATATAGCTTGTACAAACTAATTTTTACGAAAGCTGATTTTTGCGTCCGAATATATTATTGAAAATAATCACTGTTATCGATTCGGAAGCTATCGTGGCACTTTTCCGTCGTAATCCTCACGAGTTTCTATGTCGATCTATAACTGCGTAATAATTACATTCCCTGATATAATAGTTACCATGTTAATCTCTAATATCCTAAGGTTGCAGTTTAAAACCCAGACGACGTTGATGGATTCTTTTTGCGGAGAGAAAATGCTTAGCATAGTTTCCATTCAATTTTAGTGTAATTGACCACTTTCGAGATATTCCTTGTTATTGGTTTCAGTTTTAAAATACTTGAAACTTTTCACATATTGGAATATGTCAACTCCTGGCAATGCAAAGAAAGGGATTTCAACCTCATGACAACCAAGTTTAAAAGATTTGATTATCGCTTTAGCCTAGAATATTCCCATATTTCCCTACTTCTTACAAAGAAGCAAATAATAAGATAATTTCTGCTAATGTTTATCTTGATTACCTTGAAGTAGACAAAGGGATCAACTTTTTAACAATAATTTGTTATCTATATGTAGGAAAAGATTTGTTTCTACCTACTCTGATGTTATCAATATAAACATTTGCAGAAACGTTTTTATTGCATACTTCCTTATAGAAATGCGGAAATAAGGCAATACATTAGACTAAAACGAAAGTAAAAACTTTTTAAGAGCTAGTCGCTGTATGATGCATTGACATTCTCTTTGCCTGACCCGTGAAACAAACATAAATAACTATTTTTAATTTCAGAAATGTATAAGTGCTTTAAGGTTCAAACCAACAATTAGGAGTATCTCAGAAGCAGTTAAAGCTATAAAACTGTATTTGACATAAACTGTGTGTTTGAACAAGACCTACATTGTTTAAGTACTAACATGGTCTCTCTCCTATGATTTACCATTCATGCAAAAGGCATCATTGTTAACAGCACATCAGAACTTTCCAGAAAATTCAATTATACTTCCATTTAGCATAAACATATTTTAAACATATATTATTTTATTCAAAATGTTTGAGCCTTTCTCAAAATTTTTGAAAAATGTTCTATATAAAGATATTTAGGAGTGGATGAATTTTCTTGAAAATCTTCGTGTTGCATTCTTGGTAAATACTTCACTTTATATTTAACTGGGATTGACACACACAATCACGGACCCCAGAAGGACAATCAAGCGCACCTTTTGCTAAAAATTCTTTCTTTTGGATTCAGCTACCTCTAAATATATATTTCCAGTGAGATATTGTATTAATTTTTTGGAAGGAATACATTACATTTTGTACCTATTTTGAACATTGTACATAATAGAGAAAGTAGTAATCACTATAAAACAAATGAAATGTGCTAGCAACGCAAATACGCAACAATGTGAATCCGTCGTCAAAGGAGAAGAATCAACAAGATAGAAGAGCAGATGCCGTAGTCTATTTGAAAGTAGCTGACGCGTAAAATCATCGAAGAAGAGAAATTTGTAGAAGCTCGTCGTAGAGGAAAGAAGTAGTTTGTTGAAATTGCACGAGCCTGAGCGTAAATTTCTTTGGGACCCAAAAGTTAAGTGGGAAATCTCGGTATTCCTTAGGAGCTAAGCTCCGCGAGATACGCGTCAAGAAAGATTATTGAATACGATGAGGGGTATCTGAACGGGTTCTTCCGCGAAGCATAGTACAATAAATAGCTACCCGGTAATTAATTAGCATTAAATAGTAAGGACATTGACATTAATCATTGAACAATAAAATAGAATGTGATGTGATCCATTCACATGACTTTCTCTACATCTCTGCAAAAAAAAAAAATCATTAAAAAGCTTATGAATCTATTTACTTCATCCTAATCAAGAAAACATTAGCAGAGGTAGTGTTATTACTTGCTTCCTTGTAAGTAGCAGCGAAATAAGGGAGTACCAGTGTTAAAGTGATAGTCAAAAGCTGGTTCCTATTTGACTGAAGTTCCTTTGTATGGACAGGAGTTGACAAATTCCTGTATGAGAAAAGATGTATAAGTTTTGCAAAACTGAAACCAGAAACAAGGAATATCTCAAAAATATCTCACCTCTACGAAAAGAATGTATATTACAAAACTTGTCTGCTTTAACGTCCTCTACAGTTTCTGTGTGAAGTTTTTGTCCATTCCTTACGGTTTAGCAGATATGCAAAATTCTGTAAAATTCATCCAGAACAAAGTAGCCATCAGAGGCTATTCTCAGAAAATTCAAGATATGCATTTTATTTATCAGGTAAATATCTTTAATGTACGCTATTTTAATCAAAATCGTTTGCCATTTTTTAGAAACACGACATTTTCGAAAAAAGTTCTATATAAAGTGTAGTTGGGGCGGGGGGAATTTTCTTGAAAATCTTCGTGTCGCATCCTTGGAAGATACCAAACTTAAATACCAAGATTGGTTTTTAACGGTCTTTTCGTTTTTGAGCTATGCAACACACACGCACACATACACAGCCACGCTGACCTTTTTCTGGAAATGCTTTTTTTTTAATTCAGAGGGTCACAAAACATGTACTTCTGGTGATATCTCGGCAGCGAATTTTTGTGTGAAATACAATAATTCCTCTATACACTATGAACGTAGTAAGTGTAGAGAAAGTTAAAAGCTAAAGCGGTAGGCAAATCTTTTAAAGGCAACGTTATGTGAAACAATTGAAATATGGTTCTGTTTGCAAGGGCAGCTGTAAAATAAAACAGATCTAAAAGGAAAGATGAGAATAGTTTAAGTAGTTTAAAATTGAACCGAATTACAAAGAATATCTCGGAAACGGTTAACTCTATATCACACGTTCGGTGTTTTTACGATATCTACTTTTTTGAATATTAACTATTCGTGCATTTCTTACAGCTTACCGATAAGGCAAAATCATTCAAAATGAAGAGGTCTTCAGGGGCTGTTCCCCGATAATAATTCAAGATATACATTTTGTTTTTCATGAAAATATCATAAACATGTAGTATTTTAATTTAATCCTTAAAGCCATTTTTGAGAAATTCAAAATTTTCGAAAAATGTTCCATGTAAAGAGTAGTTGCGGGTGGAAGGGATTTTCCCGAAAATCTTTGTGTCGCATCCTTGGAAGATAATTAACTTAAACAACAAATTTTGTATTTATCAGACTTTTCATTTTTGTGTTATTCTGTATACACACACGCACACACACCGACACATACACACAGGAAAATTTTTCTAAAACCCTTTTTTTTAATTTAGGGGACCTTAAAACATATATCTTCAGTGAAATCTTGGTTTCGAATTTTTCAGTAGAATACAATACAATCTCAAGTTACTATGTACATACATTACACACATGCATACCTGCATACATACATGCATGCATGAATACATACATACATACATACATACATACATACATACATACATACATACATACATACATACATACATACATACATACATACATACATACATACATACATACATACATACATACATACATACATACATACATACATACATACATACATACATACATACATACATACATACATACATACATACATACATACATACATACATACATACATACATACATACATACATACATACATACATACATACATACATACATACATACATACATACATACATACATACATACATACATACATACATACATACATACATACATACATACATACATACATACATACATACATACATACATACATACATACATACATACATACATACATACATACATACATACATACATACATACATACATACATACATACATACATACATACATACATACATACATACATACATACATACATACATACATACATACATACATACATACATACATACATACATACATACATACATACATACATACATACATACATACATACATACATACATACATACATACATACATACATACATACATACATACATACATACATACATACATACATACATACATACATACATACATACATACATACATACATACATACATACATACATACATACATACATACATACATACATACATACATATAACTCTGCCTTACTGTTAGCTTTAAGGTCTATGGACGGTGGGCTCATATGAGCATCATTTCACCCCATTTAATTCATTTTCCAAAATGGCTTACCAGGTTACAGGAGGTTAAACTAAAAAAAAAGGTATGTTTCCGAAGACATGAAGAAACAGATAATACAGAAACAGTTTTTAGAGCATAGCCGCAGGTAAGTCAAAATCAATTAAAATAATGAGGTTTATCGAGTTGTGAAGAAGAGCATTTAAATGATGTCCTTCTGCGAAAGAGCTATAAATTGAAAGCAGAAGAGCAGCGAAAGCAAAAAATACATACAACGGTCATCATCGACGCAAAGGAGTTCATCTTTTCTTTCTTTGCAATTAATTTAAAACGATGGCTTACTGAATTTACTTTATGCGTAGCTTGATGGGTTAAACTACGCATTTGTTTTAGTTCCCCAAGCAGGCATGTACAACGTACATAGTAAATAGGGAAGGTGTTGTATTCCACACAAAAACTCGATATTGAGATTTCACCGGAAATATGCTTTTTAAGAACTCCAATCCAAAAGGAAACGCTTTTATAAAATGGTCAGTGTGTGTGTGTGTATGTGTGTGAACAACATAATCAAAAAATACATCTCTTCAATACCAAACTTGGTATTTAAGTTTAGTATCCCCCAAGTATGCAGCACAAACATTTTCAAGAAAACAGCCCACCCCAAAGAAATGCTTGGAAATTTATTTTCTAAAAAAAATGGCTGTAACCATTTTGATTAAAATACTCTAAATTAAATATATTTAGTTGACAAATAAAATTTATATCTGGAATTTCCTAGGAATAGCTTCTGAAGTCATCATCATTCTGAGTGAATTTTGCATAACCGTTAGAGATAGTCAACAACTTACACCACATAGAAATCATTAAAACAGACAATTTGTTTCGTTTGCATTATTTTTTGGAGCTACCCGTTTCCGAAATATTTACTGCTATTGGTTTCAGGTTTTAAAATCCTTTTCTCAAACGGAAAGTCATCCGTGTTTCGTTTGTTTTGCTTCTGGACATGCAAAAAAGCTGATTTCAATGACAGTAGCATTCCAAAAGTTTTGAAAATATTTGGCCATCGCTTAGTTCCCGTCTGCTTATAAGGAACCAATTGATAAGACCATTCTGCCAATGCTCATTCAATTAGCATAGAGTAGAAAGAAGAATCATCCTTTGTAAGAAGTTTGCTTGCAGAACAGGTAGAGAAAGTCTTGTGAATGGTACACATCAGGTTTTTTCAGTAATGTATCATATACTGCAATAAGAATTTCTTTAAACAGTTCCAATTTAAAAAGTAATATAATCATGATTGCCATGTTTTCATATGTAAAATATTACAAGGTTATAGTAGTATATTTTTACAGAAAAATTCACAAAAATATGCAATATTTCCAGAGTATTATTTTAAACAAAATAATATATCTAGACAGAAATTATGATTCGTTAAATTTATCAATAAATTATATTTATTAATAAATATAATACTTTTTCCAAATGTGCACAATCTGAAACTAGATATGTAGTTATTTTCATACTTAACGAATAACAATAACATTAAGGAATTAAAGCAAAAATAAAGTGAATAAAGTATGTTATTCCCTTCGCAGATATCCTAAATTACACTCAGCCAATGGTGCATTAAACGGCATTTTCAATATTAATATATTTGATGTGCTCCATTCACATGGCTTTCTCTACCTATTCAGAAAGAATTTATTCTTATAAAAGCTGATTCTTCTATATGTTTAAAGTTAATCAAGATAAACTTTAGCAGAAGTTCTTTTATTACTTATGCATTTTTACGTATATGGAAAATAAGGGAATAAAATAGGCTATAACGATAGTAAAATCTTTTAAAAACTCTCAATATGCGGCTGTCTTTGCATGCTCAGAGGTAACACAAAAGAGATATGAAACGAATGACGATTCCGTTTGAGAAAATTATGAGTAACTTAGAATTGAAACCGATACCATAAATGTCTTGGAAATTAGCTCCAAAAAATTCATAAGGGCATAAATTGTGTGTTTTAACGAAATCTGCATTTTTTGTGCAGTAAAATTTTGTTCATCTCTTATAGTTTTACAAGTTATACAAAAGCCCTACAGAATGGAGAGGTGTTCATAGGCTAATCCCACAAAATTCAAGATATATCTTTCATTTGTTATAAAGTTAATTTAAATATATGTTAGATGGTTAACGGCATTTGTGAGAAATCAACATTTACGAAAGTTGTTCCATTTAAACCCGTAGTTTGTCTTGAAAAATCTTCGTGTCGTATTCTTGGACACGATCGGACGATTTACAGTACCGTTTGGTATTTAGCAGAAATTTCATTTTTGACGGATATTTTTTTAAAATTGGTTTTTTAAGAGGACCCTAAAGCCTTTATTTTCAATGACATTTTATTATCGAATTCTTGGCTGGAATGAAATACTTTCTCTACGTGCTAGAGAAAGCAGGAAACATGTTTTTCCAGGGTGTATAGCCATTGTATAAAGAGTAATCTCACCGTCAGGCTGTTTCACATTTTTAAGTTACATATCATTATAAAACGCTTAAAATGAAGCCTGTGACTAAATTTGGCGACACTGTATTCAGGGAGCAACTTTTATGGTTCACAAACGGACACAAATATACACGTAGGTAGGTATAGGTTTTCCAGGGAGAAATACTTATAGGCCCTGGAAAATAGTGCAGTTTTTCAGAAGGATATATTCGTCATATTTTGCAGTACTCAAAAGGTAACTAAGAAATATTAAAATATTAAACGAATGTTCATCCTCACAGATATAAAAGCACTCTTAATGCAGCTATACTCAAAACTGGTATGGGAATCCTCTTTTCTCTGCTGTACCTCAGGCTCGAAATGCAGTGGGTGCTGGGCATTTATTGAAATAGAAAAGCTGATAATCTGCTAAAACGTAGTACACCTGAATTTGCTAGGAATCTCCGGGTTGGAATCAATACACATACTGCCAAAACTTGGTAAACACATAGCTTAGGGAAAACACCATTCAGGAGGCAATTCTATTGTGAAGTAAGCCATGCCACGAAATTTATTTTAAGTTCCATGCAATACTCTTTGCTTATCGTTCCCGAGATTTCACGGATCAGAAATAAAGGAAATGATAGCTTGAGAAACGTCTACGTAAAATATACCATACTATAAGAATGAACATGTCTGTAGGATGTGAACAAAGGACAAGAAAATTGGCCCGCATATCTTCTTTGATTACGCTTTCGTGGAAAGAAAGAGACTTGTGATTTTTATAACCAGGAAGGACCCTGGAAAGGATGCTGATATTGGAACCAAAATGCCGCAAATTTTTCAGGTTTCAGACTTTGGAAAACTATGAAAATTTCATTTTAAATAGGGTTGCACAATAAGATTTTAGGCTGAGCTGGTGCAGGTCCGTGAAAAAAAAGATCATCCATCCATCCCATTTATCTCCTCTTATGTCCTCTTTCAAATTAATGACAAAAATATTCAGCAGTGAGGTGCATAATTAGAAGATAGATTCTTCTGGAGGGTAGAATATTTCCTCAAACTTACAGGTTAGGGGAATAACTTTGGCACAGACAGGTCCCTGGCTTATAGTGGTGATGAAGAGCCAAACCTAGTTTTATCTGATCTTACTGCAGTCCTGGCAAAGAATTCCTGACGCAGAAAGCGAACTAAACATGGGTTGCTCATTGGGCATTTGCATCGTGGAATTGCTACAAGAAATTAGAGACAAAAATAAACATAATAAAATATTTGCAGATAAGACATCAAATCTGAATGGATCTAGCAGTGCAGAATTAAATAACCCAATTGCATTATAAAGAGCTTTTACGCCTGAAACTAAGAACTTCTAGCTTACCGCTAGCCATAAGGGAAAGAGACTGGGCTTGCATAATTGGAAATACTCCAAAGGACCATGTTGATATCAATGTGCAAAATGTTTTTACCTTCTGCACATAGTACATATGCAGAGAAGGTATTGCACTCCACTCAAACATTTTATACCGATATTTCATCGGAAATACAAGTTGTAGGGTCCCCTGTAACCAAAATAACATTTTAAGAAAAAGGTCTGCGAGTCTATGTGTCTGTGGACACGCTAAATCAAAAACGAAAAGTCGGGAAAATGCCAAATTTAGTATCTTCCATGGATGTGACACGAAAAAGAAAACTCCTCAACCCCAAATATCCTTTATATGAGAATAATTTCCAGAATTTTGATTTTCTTAAAATGGCTAACAATGTTGATTAAAATACGAATATTACAGATATTTACATGGCAACATTTATATTCTGCATTTTCTGGGAACATCCTCTGAAGACTTCTTTATTATGGATGAATTTTACATAACTGGTAAACCGCAGTAAGAGATAGAAACTTAATACACAAAAATGTAGATCTAGTAAAAACACACAATTTATGTCATATACATTTTTTTCGTGGAATTGACCATTTTGAAATATTCCTTGTTATTAGTTCTAGTTTTAGAATAATAAAAACGTTTTACTGATGGAAATTTATCAACTCCAGATCATGCAAATAAATGGATTTCAATCACATGGCAACTAGCTTTTAAAATATTTGACTATCTCTTTAGTCTAGTGTGCTCTCTTATTTCCCCTCTACTTATAAGGAAGCAAGTGATAAAACTATTTCTATAAATATTTATCTCGATTATCATGAAGTAGAGAGAAGAATAAATAACATTGTTAATAATTTGTTACAGCGATGTAGAGAAAGCAATGTGGTTGGAATACCTTACACTTTTATTCTTTAGGGGGATATGCAGTAATTTTAGTGAACGAATCAAATATGGTTGATTTGAATGCCACAATTATTATGGCAGAGATTAGATACAATGGTGTGATAGTTTTATAGTTTGTATTTTGTACGATATAATTGCAAATAATGACAAAATTTGGAACATACTGTTTTACGCTGTGTATTCAAATGTTTTTGCAACAAATAAATACTTTTATAATAAAATTTCATGTACTATATAGAATAGAATATACATATATGTACTAAATAAGTACAACGTAACACAAATTTCAAAATGATATGCAAAAGTTCCTCTATGTACAATCTAGTGCACGAAAACGTTCCGATATGAGGAACAGCTGTTTAGATTGATAGATGAATGGCACCACTCCTCTGCTAGCGTTCAAACCCGTCAGCTATAGCAAGGCGTGAATGGTAATCTGCGCTTGCCCTTTGTTTCGTGATGGTGGAAGCGAACTAGAAGCCCGACAATTTTAGATGCATTGACACATATAATTCAGAATGTGTCTTATCTCAATTTGATTATATTATCAGCGACTGTTGAAGAAAGATGCAAAAGTCAGGGTGTCAATCCTTTTCGAATAATAACATTTATGTATTTTTCGGGTAAAGGGAATGAGAGATGAAGCAAATTCATCTCTTTATTATATTAAGTTAAACACCATACTACATATTTTTTTAATATCATCTCTTTCAATACGAACTAAGTAAATTAAAGCTCAATATACACAAAATATACATATAAAAGAATTTCTAAAGCATGTTTCCCTTAAGTAGACAAGCATAAGCTAGAAAACACAAAGACGATTATGGAACTAAAGTAAGCTAATGTTAGTAATTAATCCACGAGCCCCTTTTCTCATAACATCATTCATTCTGTCAGAAAGTGGTGTTGCCAATCGTTCCACAATTGTTAACTTGTTTCCTTATCGCTCGTCTTGCACTACTCATCTTGACCACGCCTTTAGTGTACTGGTCATTGTCTGTGTGTTGGATTTGAATACAAACCAACAGGATATTGACAAACCCAGGACTAGTGTGGAACACAAATGGTGAAAAGTTTCCGCCAATAACAAGTTAAGAAACATACTAAAATACACTAACAGCATCGGCACATTTGGTACATAGGACTGTAACTCCATGGCACGACAGCTCACAGGGAACCTTGGCCTACCGCCCGGCCGCTGCGTCCCCCATCTCGGTCCACTACAGACGTCATGGATGGGGTGCAGTATTGGAGGGTGAGACGTGGTCAGCGCCTCGAATCCCCCCGGCCGGTTAATGCGGTCCTCATGACCTGGAGCCGCTACTTCTCCATCAAGTAGCTCCTCAATTGGCCCCCCAGGGACCTTACGAGGCTGAGTGCACCCCGGGCCAGGTCTCCCAGCGGGGGAAAAATCCCCACGCCGGTACTGGGGATAGAACCCAGGTCTCCCGCTTGGTAAGTAGCAACGCTACCACCGCGCTAAGGAGACGACCACATAGGACTGTATGGGGTAAAATTGGTACTCCAAGATTACTTTCTGTTATTAAAATTAAGCACATCGACATGCATTTGGTACAAGTAAGGGAAAGGTTTGAATATTTTGATACAGTTGGTTTGGAAATGTAATGAATGTTGTAAAATGGCCAATAGTTTACCCATAATATAGTACATTGTGGTTTATGTCCTTAACTTTTAGGGAAATGTAAAACAAGAACAAAAAAAGGAGTTCCTGAGAAAAATATCTCGGCCACTTTCACACCCATTAAGTGCTTACTTCTCCTCAGTGCCATTTAGCTGATTCCTAAAAACCCACTAACAGTACGAAAATGAACGTCATTAATTTAGCAGGTCATTAAGTTCTACATTACGTGAGTTTATGTGTGTCCTTTGAATAAAATCTATTAGCTGCGAATTATTCAATGGAGAAATTGTTTGTTAAAATTGAAATAATACCTTTATTTAAACCAAAATAATGATCACTTCAACAACCTGTTTTCTGAATTTTAATAAACATAAATATTCTTATTTTAAGATTATGTATAATTTTACATACGAAGGCTTAAAAATGACAATGGGTGAGGGGGAAGATGGAGAATATTTGTGTCTTAGTGTTAGTATCTATGAGTAATAGATGGGCGGTGCCGTGGTCGAGTAATCAGAATTGTAGTGGGCGGGTTTTCTCCTAGTCCTGTGACTTCCCGCTATTCACTCCACCAACTTATCTATAATCACCTTTCCTTTCATCCATTTACCTGTGTTTCATAAATTCATCTTCCTCATTCCATACCAGGCATCGGGCTAATCCCCATCCAGGCTACCCTCTCTGCTCCAGAGTTCGTTTGCTGCTCAACAGAAACTAGATCCCAGGCACCAATTTGTAAGCCATCGGATAGGTGGGAAATAGAAGAAGAATACTTTAAGATGTTTATGGCCATTATATAAACATTTAACACATTTATCCCCATTTATATAAATATTATATCACAGTAAATATTAACATTTTCACTTCCTAATTATATAAAAATTAGCATTACACTATATCTTAATAGGAATAAAAGCAAAATCAGCAAGCCGGGTTTGATTCTCGGCTGGGGTGGGGAAATATTCTTTAACCAGAATTATTCCCTATCCCCCACAAATACATTTATTTATTTTATAGCGTTTAACAACCGTTTTTACTGCTTGTGGCACCGCAGGTGATACATGGAATGAGGATGGAGCAACGGTGGAATGCGATGGCGGGGGAAACCGGAAAACCCGGAGAAAACCCGCCCCTGTGCCGCTTTGTCCACCACAAATCGCACATGCGGTCGCCCGGGCCGTCTAGGTGAGAGGTGTGCGGTCTAACCATTCAGCCTTGGCGCAGTCCTCTCCCACAAAGTCTGTAAGTATGCGTGTGAGAGTGAATATGTGTGTGAATGTGTGAGTGTGTGTGTTTAATGATGTAAATGATAAACCTTAATGACAATAGCCTGCTGTTTCACAAGTCAAAGCCCCCGATATGACCATAGAAATTAAAGGGGGCTATACAAATGGAACACTGATAAAGAAAAAGGAAAGAAACTGAAATAATATGTGTCATGATTACAATATAAAACAAATCAATTGTTTCCGTTAAAACAAAACTGTCTTGTACTGATAACAATGCGGAAAAGCGCCATTGTTTTTCTGTGTATCTCATTCCGTTTCTGCACATGGGCTGGAGTGGTTTGAGCAACTGCCCAGTGCATCACATAGCAACAGGTTGATAGCCTATGCCGTATGTTATCTCGTTCTTCCAGGCTGAAGTTGTCAATTGTCTTCTGCAGTAGCCTAAACGAAAATGGTGTTACTCTCACTCACACAAACACACATCCCAAACAATGCGCTCAATTCTGGCGGTAGAAATTCTGGTAAACATCCACCACCGCCACCAACACCAGTATTCAGTCCCATTGTCAAATACAATCTCATAAAGGAAGAATTTTCTTTCCAACGATACTTGGAACGCCTCAGAAATATCCTCCCGTTTAGTAGAGAGGCATACCTTTAGGAATTCTATGGAAGTTCATTCACTCTTCTGCCTTGCGTATTAAACTGGAGCCATTTTATCTACATTCATTTTATGGTTTCCTGCTGTTCTTCTCATAAAGCGCGTTTCATTACCTGTCATTCTGCTTTAAAATGGACTCGTGCTTCACTTCCACAACACAATACTGGTAGAAAAATACAATTATTATGAAAATGCCTTGGTATATTGCACTAACCTATACTGACTAGAGCTTGCTGTAGGTTCACGAAATTGCTGGATGAGGTTCGATGCACACAGAGTACAATTTTGATGTATGGAGTAGGCGTGATCTATACAACCCATTTGGAAACATGTTGCACTATCTAGTATTGATCACTGCCTGATATCGTTCTGTTCCTGCTAGTAGCGAAACCAGTGAGCACTGAAAGAAAGCGCGGATTTAAAAATGTCGAAAATACGAAAGAGTATGCTTTCGACATTGAACAAACTTTTGGATGGTTCAAACATATTTTGAATGATAGAAGGAGAGCCTACAATAAAGATGTATCTTGTAATTCACTGCAATGAATTTTTAGTGAGTTTGGTTGATTTATTTCATTGTCTTTTCAAAGCTCTGCACATTGTTATGCTTAATTTTTGTATCAAGCTTTACACTTATATTTCTAAAAGTACAGGACTTTTAATTAATAATGATGTTATTAAATAATTATTTTATTATGTTACGTTATGAAGTAGAACGAGGCATATAATATCAATACATATGAAATACTTTTGGACCAGACTTCACCACACGTGTGTGTGTTTACGCTATAATCCTCTCCACACTAAACCGCTGACTTCTTTGTCTTTTTGTAATTGTGAGTGCTATAAAACCCAAAACCGAGCTCTAGTCTTGACAATATATTCTGGTAGGAATGTGCAGGGTTTTTAAAAAATACTTTTACAAAGTTTGGGGACGGTTCCTTACATTAAAACATGAAGAAATGTTCAGATAAACACATATCCCAAAATCCTTCGTTTTCGATTTATTGAACTTCAAAATGCTATTCATCAAAACAAGTGACACATTATTCTATTTTTGATGTTTTTGTAAAGAGGTGTGGCACAGAAACTCCACTTATAGCAAATGATCCAAATGTTCTCCTCTTGGGACTAGACACGCATGCACTCATCGAAGCATGGAATATCACATTCTCCCAGTTAGTATCGTATGATTTTGCAGGCTTCCATGACACTTAGATTAAGTTTTTTCATCCGGAATGTCTACAGCATAAACCAATGGTTTAAGGTGTCCCAAAAGATAATAATCGAAATGATTGAGGTAGCAAGAACGTGCAGGCCAAGGAATTGGTCCCTCTCTACCTATCCATTTGTAATGCTAGATACCAGCCAGTGTATCTTAAATAATAATACTAAAATGTGCTAGAGCATCATGCTAAACTACATGTTTCTACATATTTGGATCATTTCTTATTTACATCTGATAAATGACAAATGTTAACAAGTAGCGATAGCAACTCAAAGCCAACTCCGCAAGGTAAAATGGGTCAGAGGCTTCTATGAATGAGCGCTTAACTAAATGATATTATTTGGTTGGACCTCGAAAGCCATTGGTAACAAAAACTAAGTGTTTTAGAGCATGTGTTTATATGAAACTATTTTCTTGTTTCCATGTCAGGAATCCATCCCCAAACGTTATAAAAGTATTTCTGAATCACCCAGTATAGTGTACATTGTTTGTGCGTTCTAGCTTATAACACTTAAACGATACATTCATATTAAGAAGTTTTCTACAGAGTACACGTTGGCCAATTGGTGGTGTGACGATGTCCGTCTTGCCTATGGTGTCCAGGCAGTGTCCCCTGGTCTCATTCATCTGGTCCTCTGCGAAAACTTTTACGGAATCTATTTCTAATGGACTTATTTTTGTCACAAGATCTTTCCTTAACACAGCAGTAAACTACGTAATTCTGTCCGTATGTCTCTGGTGAAGTTCTAAGGAAACGTTCCTGCATCAGTCGATGAATACAATATTCCTGGTTCATTTTGCCTCTTTTAAGGTGGGTGAGCGGAGGTAAATATGTGTATAGTTGCTAAGTTACTTCCAACGATATCATGTTTTTATTCATTGTAAAAATATTCCATATGATGGCGCCACTTTTAAAAACCCCGAAACATTGTTGTATTTTTATTTGAATTCTCTCTTTTAACAATAACATACATTAATACTTCCAATGTTCATTACACAATATGCAATAGATTTGACAATGTGTCCGACTGTAGCTGTTTTTTATTCAAATCTTGAGAGATTACTCCCAAGCCACGTAAGGCTTTTCGTAACCGACGCTGTACATCATTCGGAAGTCTACATTGTTCTGATGTACATACAGAAGTTGAAGAATTGCTTATTTCTATTGTATTTTTACACCTTGCTATGACACAAGCAAATTTTAGTGATTCATTTTCCTTTAATTCTATTTACAATACAAATTAAAGAAGATGACATTGTCGATTATATTAATTTTACTTTGCTAGAAAGTTAAATGACTCGTGATATAAGATTTACTATATTAACACATTGTTGTACTTCATAATTTCCAGTGTTGTGAATTTAACTCCTGCTATTTTTATTTTCATGGCTCTCATCGCGTCCATATTTAGCTATTCTTAGCCACCAATAGAAATTAACAGCAATTTGATGTGCAAAAATACATATAAATATAGCAGCTAATTTTATTTGTACAACAATATGCTAAAATATGTCGCCTCCTTAGTGCGGTGTTAGCCTTGCTGTTTGCCAAGCGGGAGACCTGAGTTCGATTCCTAGTACCGTTGTGGGGATTTTTCCCCTCTGGGAGACCTCGATGGTGTGCACTCAGCCTCGTGAGGTCCCTGGGGGCCAATTGATGAGCAACTTATTGGAAAAGGAGGCTCCCATTAACCGGCCGGGGGGTCGAGGCGCTGACCACATCTCACGCTCCAATACGGCACCCCATCATTCATAATGTCTGTCCTGGACTGAGATGGGGGACGCAGCGGCCGGGCGGTAGGCCAAGGTTTCTTGTGAGCTGTTGTGCCATGGAATTATATGCTTAAAACCGTTATATATGAATTAATTCAGATATTTTAATTGCGTAGTAATTTTATATTTCATGCAGTAAATGAATAATTGCTATACTGGAAGACGTTGAATTGAAATTTGCCTTATGAGAGATTCAATCGACAAATTGGCCATGTTTAACCGTTTTAACCCTTAGTTGCCTGATTAGTATACTACATATGCTGTTTTTTCCTTCAATTAATGTGTAAAAGTGAGTTCTAGTAAAAATGTATGGGAAAAAATCTATAAAATTATTATATGAATTATTGAAAAAATAATATAAATTATAATATATGTAGATCCCTTATTGATCTTTTTCTTCCCAATTAAAATGTTAAATTCTTCCGAACCAGTTGTCATAATCTGCCAAAGGCATTACAAAAAGTGATAGACACGAGTGTTAGGTGATAGGTAATGGATTTGCCATCCATCCAAAGCCAAATGTTACAAATTCAAATCCTAGTGTCTGTGGTAAAGGACGGGGAGAACCCTAGTAAAATAATTGGTGGTAATTATGAGGGTTTTATTAAAAAAATCGCTGCAATTTTAGGGCAAAAATTGTATATATTTTACAATATAAAACAGTGTTGATTACTTGTCGTTTATAGTTGAAGGTCAGTATAACATGAAATTAATCCTAGAGCACAAACCTATTTGTTACGCTTAAAACAAGCGGAACTTATAGGTACTGTCAGGCAACAAAGGGTTAAATAAATACTGGATTCAGATACAGCTTCATGTTTCACATACAGATGGCGGACTTAAGAAGTAGGCCGGCGCGAAGGTGTGTCTAGGAAGATTTGCCCTAGACGAGAGTTGCGTAGAAATCTATCTTGTAGTAGATCGCATCATGTGAAGGCATACTAATGTCACAAAACCATGAGAAAACCGAGTGCAATGCGAAGATTTCGTTCCCGTAACTGGCGTTTGTAATCTGGAACTGGGAAATCACTCCGAAGTGGATTTGGAACTTATAAATTGCAGTTGCTGCCTAAGAGGAATACCCTTTAATCGGTGGATAAACAATTTCATCACGAACAGCACAAGGAATCGGTCGTAGACACAAAGTTACAAATTATGGTGTGGTCAGAAATAACATCGGGGAGTGAATCTACAAGGAATGATTAAAGAAAGTGCGTGTGAATAAGTTTAAGCATAACGCGCCTTTTTTATTTTCCCTAGCTTGTATTTACAAGGCATATAGTAATAGAAAAAAAGTACATATTTTGCAGCCTCCTGCATCCAAAACAATTTATCTCGATTGGCATGAAGTAAGAGAAAAGAATAAGTATTTGTAAATATAATTAGTTGCAGAATATGTAGAGAAAATCATGCGAATGGAACTCATCATATTTTTATTGTGGAGCATCGGAGACGCCCAGAGATTCCGTCATTCCATATACGACCTTCTCATTTTCCTTGACCCAAAATACCCAACAAAAATTTGATATGTTCCATTCACATGACTTTCTCTACATCTCTGCAACAAATTATGGTTAAAAAAAAGCTTAGGCTTCTATATACTTCATGTTAATTGAGAAAACATTAGCAGAAATAATTTTATTACTTGCTTCCTTAAGTAGAAGCGAAATAAGGTTAAAGTCATAGTCAAAAGCTGGTTGCTATGTGACTGAAATTCTTTTGTTTCTATGGACAGGAGTTGACAAATTCCTGCATGAAAAAGTATGTTTTTCGAAGCTGAAACTAAAAGCAAGGAATATCTTATAAACTATCAACTCCAGGATAAATAGTATATAAAACAATTGTGTGTTTTAATGTGCTCTACATTTTCTGTGTAGTAAGTTTTTGCCCATCTATTACGGTTTAGCAGTTATGCAAAAATCCGTAAAATGCATCCAGAATAAAGACATCTTCAGAGGCTATTCCCAAAAAATTCAAGATATACATTTTATTTGTCAAGTAAATGTCTTAAATTTACGATATATTAATCAAAATCCTTAGAGCAATTTTTCAGAAAATCAAAATTTTCTAAACTTTTCTAAACTTGGGGTGGGGGGATTTTCCTTAAAATCTTCGTGTCACATCCTTAGAAGATACTAAACTTAAATACCAAATTTAGCTTTTAACGGCCTTTTCATTTTTGAGCTATGCTGCCCACAGACACATTCACGTACATTTTTCTAAAAATGCTTTTTTTGGATTTAGGGGGTCTCAAAACATATATTTCCGGTGAAATCTCGGTGCAATACAATACCTTCTCTATATACTAAATATTGTACGTGTAAGTAAAAAGATGATGCTACGCAATAGGCAGTAATTTGTCTGTAAATTTCAGCCAGACCGCTGGTATTTAACACCCAATTTTCCAGGACTTCCTACAGAGAGATGAAAAATATTTCAAACATTCCTTCGCAGCAGGTTTCCAAAATATTGGCTTCGAGTGGGGAAGTTTAGTTCCCGCGATCTCATAGGAGGTAAAAAGGCGGTTGGAATGAATTAATTTAATTTCGCCGTGGGAGTTCTTATATACAGGAAAATTCAAGCGCAGCTTACCATTTAATTATACCAATAAAAATCTAATTTAAATGCGGCAAAGTTTGATATTATAATGCAAAGTGTCACACTGAACAAAACTTGATGCATTTTTTAGGCAATGTATATTCTTAAATACAGTGGCACTTCTAACATCGGAAAATTCTACTATCGTTTTATTACTTTCTCTACATGTACTATGTACATAGTGTATAGAGAAGGTATTGCACTCCACCCAAAAATTGGCTACCGAGATTTCACCGGAAATATATGTTTTAAGCTCCCCTGTATCCAGAAAAAGCATTTTCACAAAAAGGTCCGTGTATGTGGGTGTGTCCAAGTGCCTTTGAACACGATAACTCAAAAACGAAAAGTTGGTAGAGTACCAAACTTGGTATTTAAGCTTAGTATCTTCCAGAGTTGCGACACGAAGACTTTGAGAAAAATCATCCTACCACAAACTACCCTTTACATGGAACATTTTTCGAACATTTTTATTTTCTCAAAGTGGCTGTAATGATTTTGATTAAAATATCATATATTAAAGATATTTACCTGAAAAAGGAAATGTATATCTTGAATTTTCTGGCAATAGCCTCTGAAGACTACTTTACTCTGGAGGAATTTTAAGGAATTTTGAACAACTGCTAAACCTTAAGAGATAGACAAACACTTACCACACAAAAAATGTAGAGCACGCTAAAGCACACAATTTAGGTTGTATACATTTTTTTCGTAGAGTTGATCGGTTTTGAGATATTCCTTGTTATCGGTTTCAGCTTTGAAAAAGGTATACCTTTCTCATTCAGGAATTTGTCAACTCCTGTCCACAGAAACAAAGGAACTTCAGTCTCATAGCAACCAGCTTTTGACTATCACTTTAACCTATGGTACTCCATTATTTCGCTTCAACTTACAAGGAAGCAAGCAATAAGACTATTACTCCTAATTTTTTTTCTCGAATAGCATGACGTAAATGGAAGCCTAGGCTTTCTATCAATAATTTGTTACAGAGATGTAGAGAAAGTCATGTGATTGGAATACGTCAGCTTTTTTTTAAAAAACAATTTCACATTCTTTATCTCGAGCAGAGTAGATAGAGATGGTATTACATTTCACTTTAACATTTCACTGAAAATGTATGTTTTGAGGTCACAAGAATGTGTCTGTGAACAGCGTATATCAAAAACAAAGAGACGGTTAAATAGTGAAGTTGAAATTTATGTTCAGCTTCTGCTAAGAAGATATTCAAGACTATTTTGACTCTAAAAATGACTAATGATTTGATTAAGATACCAAATGTAAGATTTTTCACGATGAATGAAATGCTTACATTCAATTCTCTGGGAATAACCCCTGAAGTCCTCTTCATTCTAATATTTTTGAGTAACGGGAAAAACTGCGATGTGGAAAAAAATTACTGCACAAAAATATTGTGTGGTAATATTTTTTAATGTTATTACAAGGCTATAGAAGTAAAACTTTTTTTTTTTTGTGGAGTTCATCATTTCCAGATTATGGGTTTCAATTTTAAAATAATATCTTCTCATTTGAGAAAAATATAAATATTTGTTTTTGTTTTTTTTTCTTTTCTGGTAAAGAGAATGGAATTTCAAAGCCATGACATAACGACCAACTTTAAAATGAGTTACCAAACCTTAAGCTTACTGCATTCCCTACGCCATCCCATGGCAATATGTAATGAAACAATTTATACAAAGTTTCATCTCCGTCACATGAACAGAATGTGCAACATACGCATCATTATTTTGATAGGCATGTACCTCTAAACATCTGGAAGTGGTTTATTAATTGGAAAGTATATAAAATTAATATCATTAGCTACATCTATGTCACACATAAAGGCAAGATATGATAATGTGTTGTGGGTTAATATAATTATCAAGAATAATATTACTAATTTTTAGTCACTTTCGCACATTCTATATCTGTAATAATGATGATATAATAATAATAATAATCGTACCGGTAAAAAATGTGTACTTTTGAAAGAACAAGAATACAAAACGAAAAAAAAGCTGATGGGTTCCATTCACATGACTTTCTCTACATCTCTGCAACAAATTATTGTTACAAAGCTTATGCTTCTATTTGATTCATATTAATCGAAAAAAAAAATAGCACAAATAGCTTATTACTTGCTTCCTTGTAAGTAGAAGCGAAATAAGGGAAAACTATAGTTTAAAGTGATAGTCAAAAGCTGGTTACTTTGTGAATGTAGTTCCTTTGTTTGTATGGACTGGAGTTGACAAATTCCCATATGAGAAAAATATAAGTTTTTATAGCTGAAACCAAAAACAAGGAATATCTAAAAAAAAATCAACTTCACGAAAAAAATGTATATAACATAAATTGTGTGTTTTAAAGTGCTCTACCTTTTGTATAGTACATATTTTTCCATTTATTATTGTTTAGCAGCTATGCAAAATTCCGGAAAATTCATTCAGATTGAAGTAGTCTTCAGGGTCTATCTCCAGAAAATTCAAAATATACATTTTGTTTCTCAGGTATATATCTTTAATATACGATATTTTAATCAAAATCGTTGGAGCCATTTTTGACATAATTAAAATTTTCGAAAAAAGTTCCATGTAAAAAGCAGTTTGGGGTGTCTTCCTGTCGCATCCCTGGAAGATACTAAATTTAAGTACCAAATTTGGTATGTTAGCTGTTCACAGACACACGGAACTTTTTTCTGAAAATACTTTTTTTGGATACAGGGGACCCTAAAACATATATTTCCGGTGAATCTCGATATCGAATTTTCTGATGGAGTGCAATACTTCTCTATACACTATTTACATAGTAAGTGTAGAGAAAGTAAAAATCAAGAGAATTAAAGAACAATGACAGAAAACCGTTTTCAACCATTCTTGATTCTTGGCCTTCATAGCATTTTCTAAGTGCCATTGATTTCACCTCGCCACCAAAAGTTTAAGCCTCGCATAACGCATGAATGAAGTCTATAGTGTCTTCATAAATCAGGGGCAAGAGCAAACATTCTCGATGATCCTGCGAGTCACCTAATGTACAATCCGCGGTCAACTGCGCGGAAAGAAAGAAAATATAATTCCATCGGTACTATGGCAGTATGCAACATTTTGCGTTTGAGATACGCAATCCACCTTTCGTGGTTAATGCACCTGCTGTAGATTATGAAGTGTTCTAGTGTTTAACCCCCGAAACTTCTGATGTATTTTATTTATTTAAATTCATACCAAACGAGTGGCACATTTTCAAGGAAAAACTCTCTGGTAACTATGAAGATTACTGTTGAATTTAAATTTAGTTGTGGTACTCCCACTCTGGAATTTTTTTCTAGGTCTGGGCTGATTAATTATGAAAAAAGGCTATCAATTATTAATCTAATCATAGAATTTGCTATAATATTTAAAAAAAACAGTGTGATAATCAATTTGTAGGGAAACTTTTCACATTTATAGCTGTGAATATGAACAAGCATCTTGATAATTCAGTTCAAAAGAAACATTCATCTCCTTGGTAACTGTCTGACTCACATGGTTTGTGTAATGACACTGCAAACTGAATTTTTCTGAGCGCAGTACTTTGTCAAAAACTAAACACTTATTCCACCACTTTCTATAAATAAGAAAGATCTCTTAGGCGGAATTAAACGTAGAGTCGATGGCTTGCGTGTTGGATAGCTTTCTGTTCCCGAACTTATTGACACTCGACGCACTATACAAGGAAGAGAGAACATCCCTGCTGTTACGTGTTTACCCACTGCGTGCAATGAGTTTTGCTGCAAACAAAATCAAGAGGGTTGATTGATGCCTGCCATAAAGACAAAAGACCTCTTGTAAGAGAGATGCCTCAATTAGAAATACTCATGTGGGGGGCTATTCCTCAAGAGTTTTGCTGTGTGTGTTTGCTCTAGTACAGTTGGAAAATCAGTTGAACACACACTATTTTTCCGCTCCCTTGCCAGAAAAGCAGAAAAACAGCCAAATAATTTGAAAAAATCTTATGTGTTTACACTCGGAAGACTTTCTCTAGATGCTCTTCGAATTTCCTACAAAAGATTATTCTACTTTCTACACAATGCTAATCGAAATAAACGAAGCAGAATGTTCTTATTACTTAGTTCTAAGTACAAGGAAATTAAGGTATTGCACTAGGCTAAAGTGATAGTCAAATGTTTTAAAAGACATCGCTATACGATTGTCATTGCAAATCACTTCCATGCTTGGCCAGGTGTAGGACAAAAGAAAAGCGGACACTTCCTGTCTGAGAAAAGTTTAAGTAATAACAATTGAAACCAATAACAAGGAATAACTTGGAAACGGTTACCTCAACAACTAAAACGAAAATGACATAAACTGTGTGTTTTGACGTGATGTACATATTTTGTATAGTGAGTTTTTGTCTATCTCTTACGGTTTGGCAGTTAAGCAAAATTGGACCAGAGTAAAGAGGTCTTCAGAATCTATTCCCAGAAAATTCGAGGTATACATTTTATTTCGGATATAAATAGCTTCAATGTATGGGATTTTAATCAAAATCGTTAGAGCTATTTTTATGAAAATTACAATTTTCTATTTTTTTCCATAGAAAGGGTAGTTTGTGGTGGGGGATTGTTCTGAAAATCTTCCTGTCGCAACCTTGAAAGATATTAAACCTAAATGCCCAACACACACACACACGGACGTTTTCTTAAAAATGCTTTTTTAGGACTCAGGGGATCCCAAAACACTTATTTCCGGTGAAAGCTCGACATCGAATTTTTGGGTGCAATACAATACCTTCTCTATCCCTACGTACATTGTACATATGGGGCGAGAGTAAGTAAAAAGCTTGGAAAACTGAAGCCAATAACAAGGAATATATTGGAAAAGATTAACTCCACAAGAAGGTGCATTTTTCGAAATCTACATTAAATGAGTCGTAAGATTTGTCCTCTTACGATTAACTAGCTATACAAAATTCATTCAGAATTAAGAGTATTTCACAGGCTATTCCCAGGGAGGTAAGAATGTAAACATATGGTATTTTAGTCAAAGTCATTAGAGCCATTAACATTTTAGAAAAGAAAAATTACATTCCATATAAAGGCAGTTGGGGTGGGGATCTTCTTGAATATTTCGTGGTATTCTTGTATTTAGGTTTAGTATATAGACTTTCTCTTTTTATTTAAGCCATTTACAGATAAATAACACATATACATTTTTTAGGAAAATCCTTATGTTTACTCAGGGGACCTCAATAAATATATTTCTGGTGAAATTTCGTCATCGAATTTTTGAGTACTACACATGTAGTAGAGAAAATATAAAACTATTTTGTGTTTATTCAGAGAGCTTTAAATCCCCGTAATTGCAGTGAAATCTTGGAATCGAATTTTTGGGTAGGATTAACGAATTGTTTTAAGCAGCAAAGGAATTAAATATATTTTATTCCCGTGACCCGCATTTTGGTTATAACCTTTTATTTTGGTATGGTTTGAGATTGATTGTTTACTTTAAAATGCAAAATAAAAAGGAAATAAAAAATAAAAGCGTATATGATATGAATAATGTCAGTATATAAGGAGCTATAAAATGTATTAAATAGATTAAATAAATAGTTAAAGTATATTTTAAAATAAAAGTAATTAATTAAATAATATTGGTAATAAACAATTAATTTTAGTAAATTAAGAACTTTAAATAATTATATATAACAAGCCATATGTAGGGCAGGAGTTGGATAGATAGAGTCAGATAGACTGAAACATTCAATACCATAGTCGGGATTTAGTGCGACTCTACCTAGCCAACTCCTGTCATACACACGGCTTGTGTTGAAAAATCAGTTAAATAACACAAATTGACCTAATAGTTGGTTAAACTATGAAGTCCGGGGCTTAAAATATTTACGATATTGTAAGTTACCATTGGAATATGTCTTCTCAAAATAATTTGAGATCACCTAGTGATTTACCGGGTAAACATATGAGTCAGTTCAGGAATGTAATACTGTTAGTGGTTAGAGCAACGGGTAGTTCAATTCAGGACTATGGCATTGAATTATCCAGTCTTGGCTCTAGCTATCCAATAACACCTATTTATAAATCGGAAAAAAGAGGAAAACGAGAAAAAGGTTGCTGAAAATGAAAAATGTTTTGTGGTTTATTTTAATATCTGTAAATTTACTGTTATATTAATGTACAAATAAGTCACCCTCCATGGTGTAGCGATTACCATATTAGCTTCTAAAACCCACGATCGCAGGTTCAAACCTGACTGAAGCCGATGACTTCCTTTGGAAGAGAAGTAAAGCCGATGGTCCCGTATAACCTTTACTTGCACGTAAAAGAATCCAATACTTTTATAGATGAAAGTTCTTGGGCAAATTTTTCGCCATTTTGTTTCGGCTTTTCTGATTTTGTGGCATTTGTGGGCAACAAGCTGATCCCTCTTCACCATGGCGCATAGTGGCGAACTCGCGTACTAAAAATTCAAATACGTTCATGGAAACATCGCTACGATACCCTTTCTCTACTTAGGAGTAACAGGAGCCGCCGCCGCCGCCACCACCACCACCACGGACAAATTAAATTTGTAAATAAGGATTTGGATTAGGTAAATATTTATGGTGTTTTATTTATTACTTTCTCTACACGTACTATGCACTTAGTGTATAAAGAAAGTATTGTATTCCAAACAAAAATTCGATTCCCATATTTCACCGGAAATAGGGTCCTCTACATCCTAAAAATAATTTTTAGAAAAAGATCCATGTGTGTCTGTGAACATGAAACTCAAAAACGAAAATTCGGTCAAATATCAAACTTGATATTATTTAGAATCTTCCAGGGATGTTATACAAAGATCTTGAACATAATTCCCCCACCTCAAACTACCCTTTACATGGAAAAAGTTTCAAAAAATTTATTTTATTAAAAATGGTCCTAACAATTTTGATTAAAATATAGTATATGGACTATATTTATATGAAAAACAAAAAATATATTTTTAATTACCTGGAAATAGCATCTGAATAGCTCTTCATTCTGAATGAATTTTGCCGAGTTGTGCATAACTGGTAAACCATTAGGGATAGACAAACACTTAGTGCACAAAAAATGTAGATTATTGATTCATATACATTTTTTTTCGTGAAGTTGATCATTTTTAGATATTTTTCGTTATTAATTCCAGTTTTAAAGTAATTGAACTTTTCACATACGGGAATATATCAAATCTAGCGGTTTAGCCTAGTGTATTCTTTTATTTACCTTCTACTTACAAAGAAGAAAGTAGATACAGGGTGATTTATATAGAGCTGACACATTTCTTTTATTGCTTCAAAACGTGAGATGCTAGCGACAACTTATTATTGCTAAATTGTAGAGGAATTTTGGGAGATTATTTACCTCTACATCAAATGTTGAAAATGTCTGCCATCCTCCATAAGGCACAACTCAAATGTCGTTCCATGTTACTGGCCACTCGTTGGAGGACTGTTTTCAATAGCTAGAATCTCCTTTATGATGCTGTGTTTCAGATCGTCCAATTTTGGGGATGTGTTGCGTAAACTCTGTAGTTTAAGTAACCCCCTAGAAAGAAGTCCGGCGATAACAAATCCGGAGATCTCGGTGGCCACAGGTTCCTGGAAATTATCCGGTCGCCAAAGAAACTTGCAATTAGGTTCATAGACCTATTGATGTATGGAATGTAGCGCCATTTTGCTGAAAATATCCTTAACTGAGCTCTACATTGTACTGCATTTTCAGGTTGACTACAAGAACAAAATGTCGAAACAGCTGCCAACAATACAATTAGGAATAAAACACCAATATCTGCCATCTAGTGACCAGGAACATTCTGCTTAATTTGGTGCTAAAATTGGGTCATTGAATGAATTTATAACTGAATAATTAAAGAAAGAAATGTGACAGTTCTAAATAAATCACTCTGTAAAAGAATAAGCTGTCTAACAGTAATTTGCTATCAAGATATAGAGATATAGGGAAAGTGATATGAATGGAACACATCCGAATTTTGTTGTTTAGTTGTGGTGTAACGAATGTTGAAACTATTTGTTGGAGGACCTGCAAGCCGCAAAGGCCTGTGGCAGCTTTCAAAGTTGAGGAACCACTGCCGTATTTCAAGCTTTATTCACAGCAACGACAAGAGGCTTGTATCGGTTTCAGCCGTTAAGAGCACTTCTTCCGAAGGTGCAGCGAACTGGCTAACCTAAGTAGTTTTATTCTGAAAGCGAGGGAGATTGTTGAGATGCCTTGCATCGCTGTTGCCTCAAGGTCGGATGGGATTGAGAGGTTGTTATCGAGTTTCTGTCCATCCATCCCAAGAGGGCTGTGTTCCCGGGTTCGTTTTATGTCCCTTCTTTTCAAGGCATAATGGCCAGATGCTGAACGTGCTTGAGTCTCTTTTATCGTTCACTAAGTGTACTAAACCTTTCCTTTCAAAATTATTGCAGCAGACGACTGCAAGTTTACCATGTCAGCACCGGCGCATTGCGTCTTCAAATCAGTAGAGACCCTTAAATCTTAATTAAAATATCACCACTACTAGGTGACTATATGATAATTAACCAACATTTATTGCACTTAGGTTACATTTACAATTATTTACAAAACCATGTCCTTTAACTATATTACATATCTTAGTTTGCATTGGTTTGAGTACCACCAAGACACTACACCCACAAAGATCTCTGGCGAGTTTAGCACTTTGTACCTATTCCATCCCAATATCTGTTTTCCTTCTTTATTTTTACTTTCTCTAGCCCCAATGTACATAGGGATAGAGAAGTATTGCATGCACCCAAACATTTTATGTCGAGATTTCACCGAAAATACATGTTTTAGGACTCCCTAAATCTAAAAAAACATTTTCAGAAACAGGTCCCTGTGTGTGTGTGTGTGTGTGTGTGTGTGTGTGTGTGTGTGTGTGTGGACAGCATAGCTCAAAAACAAAAGACGGTTAAATACCAAACTTGGTATCTTCCAAGGATGTGACGCGAAGATTTTCAAGAAAATCCCCCCATCCCTCACTACCCTTTATATGAAAAATTTTTTGAAATTTTCGTTTTTCTTAAAAATGATTCTAATGATTTTGATTAAAATACCACATATTAAAGTCATTTCTATCACAAACAAAATGTATATCTTGAATTTTCTGGGAACAGCTTCTAAAGACCTATTTATTCTGGATGAAGTTTGCTTAATTTAGTATTACTAGTAAACCGTAAGAGATAGCCAAAAACTTACTTTACAAATGATGTAGATATTGTTAAAATACACAAGTTATGCCATATACATATTTTTCGTGGAGCTTAACGTTTTCGAGGTATTCCTTGTTATTAGTTTCATTTGTGAAGTATCTATACTTTTCTCAGACGGAGGTGTCCGTTTTTCTTTCGTTCTACTCCTGGCCAAGCAAAGAAGTGGTTTGCAATGACAATCGCATAACAACAGCTTTTAAAACATTTGACTATCACTTTAGCTCAGTGCATTCCTTTAGCTCCATTCTACTTATAAGAAACTAAATAATAAAGTTCTGCTATTGTTTATCGCGACTAGCAAGGTATTGAAAGAAGAATTATCTTTGGTAAGAAGTTTGTTTGTAGAATAGCTAGAGAAAATCATGTGAGTGTAACGCTTCGCCTTTTTCTTATCTGGTTTTCTTTATTATCCTGTTCCTTTAATTAATTTCTTTCCTTTGACGTTCAACATTTGCTTTGCTACCACCTACTCTGGCATACTATATTGTTTGTATTCCAAATTTCATTCCTCCAACTTTTTGCTTCTTTAATTTAGTCAAACATTGAACAACAGCCCTACATAAAATAAAATATTCTAATTCATTGCCCCACGATGTTGTGTGATGTTCCTGTCCTCGGATGTAAAATCCAGTCTGATAGAGAGGCATCTGAGCAAAATTAAGCGGTCATTCACGCCCAATTCAGAATGGGACGCTGAGAACCACAGCAGTTACAGAGCGTCCATAAATAACACGCCATCTCATCTAATCGAAAAAAATTACCAGAAATGTCTTATTACTTGCTTCCTTGTAAGTAGAGGTGAAATAAGGGAGTACCATAGGTTAAAGTGATAGTGAAAAGCTGGTTGCTATGTGACTGAAGTTCCTTTGTTTATATAGACGATAGTTGAAAGTCCTATGTGAGAAAAGTATAATTTTTTAAAGCTGAAACCAAAAACAAGGAATATCTCAAAATCGATAAACTCCATAAAAATGCATAGAACATCAATTTTGTGTTTTAAAGTGCTCTGCTTTTTTCGTATGGTAAGTTTTTTCCATCTCTTAAGGTTTAGCAGTTATGCAAATTTCGTAAAATTCGTCCAAAATAAAGTAGTCTTCAGAGGCTATTTCAAAAAAAATTCAAGATATACATTTTATTTGTCAGGTAAATATCTTTAATGACATTTTAATCAAAATATTTACAGCCATTTTTGAGAAAATGAAAATTTTCGAAAGAAGTTCCATGTAAAGGGTAGTGTGGGGTGGAGGGAATTTTCTCAAAATCGTCATGTCGGATCCTTGGAAGATACTAAACGTAAATACCAAGTTTGGTATTTTACTGACTTTTCGTTTTTGAGATATCGTGTTCACAGAAACACGGACACACACGCGCGCGTATCTTTTTATGAAAATGCTTTTTTTTGGATACAGGGGATCCTAAAACATATATTTCCGGTGAAATCTCGGTATCAAATTCTTGGGTGCAAAACAACACCTTCTCTATACACTATGTATAGTGTGGTTTCTTTATGCTATATGAGAGTTTGTGAATTTAAATTGAACGATGGGGGAAAAGTACTTGATAAAAATAAAATCTTTTTCTAAAATTTGTAGAACAGTGGCAGTGTAAGCAGTCCATTCAATACATAAAGGTATTAAAATCATCTCTATGGCTTGCTCATCTCAGTCGAATTTAAATCACTTCATATCCCAACCTGTTTCTGTTTTAGCCCTTTGTTGCCTTGGGTACCTATAAGTTCGGCTTGTTTTAAGCGAAACTAGCTGTACTCTAGGATTAACTTCATGCTATACCAACCTTCAACCACAGCCGACAAGTAATCAAGACTGTTTTATATTGTAAAAATCTTATGTGTTACACTCACATGACTTTCTCTACCTACTCTACAAATAAACGTCTTACAAAAGATAATTCTTCTTTCAACACCATACTAATCGAGATAAACATAAGTAGAATCTTGTTACTTAGTTCCTTATAAGTAGACTGGAACTAAGGGAATGCACTAGGCTAAGGTGATAGTCTAGTGTTTTAAAAGCTGTCATTATGCGATTGTCATTGCAAATTGCCTCTTTGCTTGGTCGGGAGTGGAACAAAAGAAAAACGAACACTCCCGTCTGTGAAAAGTACAGTTTCACGACTGAAACTAATAACAATAAATACCTCTAAAACGGTAAGTTCTACAAAAATAATATTTATGACATAACTTGTGTATTTTAACGAGATCCAAATTTTTTGTACAGTAAGTTTTTTTCTATCTCTTACGGTTTACTAGTTATTCTAAATTAAGCAAAACTCATCCAGAATAAACAGGTCTTTAGAAGCTATTCCCAGAAAATTCAAGACATACATTTTACTTGTGATAGAATTGGCTTTAATATGTGATATTTTAATCAAAATCGTAAGAGCCATTTTTAAGAAAAACAAAATTTTCGAAAATGTTTCCATGTAAAGGGTAGTTAGGGGTGGAGGAATTTTCTTGAAAATCTTCGTGACGCATCCTTAGAAGATACCAAACTTAAATACCAAGTTTAATACTTAACGGTCTGTTCGTTTTTGAGCTATGCTGCCCACAGACACACACACACACACACACACACACAGACAGACAGACAGACACACACAGACATGTTTCTAAAAATGTTTTTTTTTGGATTCAGAGGGACCCGGTGAAATCTCTGTATCAAATTTTTGGGTGCATTACAATACCTTCTCTATCCCTATTTACTTTGTACATATGGAGCTACAGAAAGTAAAAATATATACAATTTTTGCCCTAAAATTGCAATCACTGGATTAGAACTTGCAACATTTGGATTTGAATGGATGGTCAATCCATTACCTATTACATAACACACATGGCCATTTGAACCACTATGTGGTCAGTTGATTATGTAAACTGGTTTAGAAGAATTTAAACTTTTAATTGGGAAGAAAAATATTAATAAAAGATATGCATTTATTTTAATTTCTATTTTCTCTAATATTTTATATAATAATTTTTAGGTTTATTCCCATGTATTTGTATTAGAACTACAGTTTTAAACTTGAATTAAAGGAAAATGGCATATGTAGTATATTAACTAAGGGTTAAAGGAAGCTAAACTAAGAAACAAAATAGTGAAACGGATAGTAAGGGACAGTCGGCCGATCAATATAGTTTCGAATGAGAGACTAAAAGATATTTAAGGGAAGCTATTGGCGGTACTTTTTATAATCTATCATCTGGAGATGTAACCAGACGAATTGACACATTTAATCACACTGAAAGGTCTAAACTATTAGATAAACTATGAAAGAATGAGTGAATAAGTGTATTTATGGAAATACCAGTATGCATACATAGATATTCATCAATCGCAGGGGTCCACATACGTGCTTTTTACTTTCTCTATACCTGCTATATATATACTGTATAGAGAAGGTATTGTACTCCACCAAAAAATTCGATACCGAGATTTCACCGGAAATATATGTTTTAGGGTCCCCTGTATCCAAAAAAAGTATTTTCAGAAAAAGGTCCGTGTGTGTGTCCGTGTGTCCGGAACACAATAACTCAAAAACGAAAAGTCCGTAAAATACTACACTTGGTATTTAAGTTTAGTGTCTTCCAGGAATGCGACACGAAGATTTTGAGAGAAATCCCAGACCCACACTACCCTTTACATGGAACGTTTTTAGAAAATTTTGATTTTCTAAAAATTGGTTATAACGATTTTTATTAAAATATCGTATATTAAAGATATTTACATGACAAACAAAATGTAATTTTGAATTTTCTGGGAATAGCCTCTGAATACTACTTTATTCTTGGTAAATTTTACGGAATTTTGCATAACTGCTAAATCGTAAGAGATGGACAAAAATTTACCACACATCAATGTAGAGCACCTTAAAACGCACAATTTATGTTACATACATTTTTTTCGTGGAGTTGATTGTTTTTGAGATATTCCTTGTTTTGTTTTTCAGCTATAAAGACTTATGCTTTTTTCATACAGGACTTTGTGAACTCGGGTCCATACAAATAAAGGAACTTCAGTCGCAGAGCAACCAGCTTTTGACTATCACTTTAACCTATGGTACCCCCTTATTAAACTTCTACTAACAAGGAAGCAAGTAATAAGACTATTTCTGCTAATTTTTGCTCCATTAGATGAAGTAAATAGAATAATTTGTTGCAGTGATATAGAGAAAGTCATGTGAATGGAATACATCAGATTTTTTAATACACAACATAGTAAGCAACATTAAACACAAACGATAAAAAATCTGATGTGTTCCAATCACATGACTTTCTCTACATCTCTGCAACCAATTATTCTATTTACTTCATCTAATCAGGAAAAAAATAGCAGAAATAGTCTTATTACTTGCTTCCTTGTTAGTAGAAGCGAAATAAGGGAGTACCATAAGTTAAAGTGTTAGTCAAAAGCTGGTTGCTATGTGACTGATGTTCCTTTGTTTGTATGGACACGAGTTCACAAAGTCCTGTATGAGAAAAGTATGTTTTCATAGCTGAAACCAAAAACAAGGAATATCTCAAAAACAATCAACTCCACGAAAAAACTGTATAAAACATAAATTGTGTGTTTTAAGATGCTGTACATTTGGCGTAAGTTTTTGTCCATCTCTTACGGTTTAGCAGTTATGCTAAATTCCGTAAAATTGACCCAGAATAAAGTAATCTTCAGAGGCTATTCCCAGAAAATTAAAATATTCATTTTATTTATGAGGTAAATATCTTTAATATGCGATATTTTAATCAAACTCGTTAGAGCCATTTTTTGAAAATCAACATTTTCGAAATTTTTTCCATGTAAAGGGTAGTTTGGGGTGGGGGATTTTTCTCAAAATCATGTCGCATCCATGGAAGATATTAAACTTAAATACCAAGTTTGGTATTTTTCCGACTTTTCGTTTTTGAGTTATCGTGTTCACAGAGACACGGACACACTGACACACAGACACACATGTACTATTTCTGATTTTTTTTTGGATACAGGGGACTCTAAAACATACATTTCCGATGAAATCTGGGTATCGAATTTTTTGGTGGAGTGCAAAACCTTCTCTATATACTATGTACATGGTATGTATAGAGAAAGTAAAAAAGTGAAAAGAGAGAACACGGCAATAAAAGAACAAAGATATTCAAATACAACAACTTAAATTTACTACACAGAATAAATCGTATTCCGATGTATTAATGTACCGTATTATAGTATACAAATACACCTAAGTGAATCATATACACACAATACTAACACCATTACAACACCATGACAGAAAATATGGCATAATATATATATAAACATTATAATCATTTTTATATTTTCCTAACGTCGCCCCCCCCCCTCTTACCTATTATTAGCTTTCCCAAACCTCGATTGTCCCGCCTTTAGCTATCCCGTCTGCGTCTTCCGTGCCTGCTAGTAATGCCCAACATGCTCCTAACTCTCCATTCCTCCGTACGTTGGTATCTATTTTGATACATTGCCCTATTCCGATTTTAGCCCAGACTGTACTTCCAGTGAAACCTTCTCCGTGCATTGCGAAATTATTTGCCGTCAATATTAGATAAACTAAATGCACTTGTAAATTCACTAATATGTATAAAAGCATGGAGGAAGGAATATTAGGCGGGTCTTGGTTTTTACTTGTTCTACACGTACTATGTACATAGTGCATAGAGAAGGTATTGTATTGCACCCAAAATTTCGTTACCGAGATTTCACCGGAAATACATGTTTTGGATCCCCCTGAATCCAAAAAAAGCTTTTTTTGGAAAAAGGTCCGTGTGTGTGCGTGTGTGTGTGGTTGGTATATAAGTTTGGTATCTTCCAAGGATGCGACACGAAGATTTTCAAGAAAATCCCCCACCCCCAACTACCCTTTACATGGAACTTTCTTCGAAAATTTTGATTTTCTCAAAAATGGCTCTAACGATTTTGATTAAAATATGGTATATTAGAGATATTTACCAGACAAATAATATGTATGTCTTGAATTTTGTGGAAATAGCCTCAGAAGACTAATTTATTCTGGATGAATTTTACGAAATTTTGCATAACTGGTAAACCGTAAGAAATGGACAAAAAACTTACGGCACAAAATATGTAGAGCACATTAAAACACACAATTTATGTTATATACATTTTTTTCGAGGAGTTGATCGTTTTTGAGATATTCTTTGTTTTTGGTTTCAGCTTTGAAAAACTTGTATTTTTCTCATACAAGAATTTATCAAGTCGTGTCCATACAAACAAAGGAACTTCAGTCACCAATAACCATCTTTTGCTATCACTTTAACCTATGATACTCCCTTATTTCGCTTCTACTTACAAGGAAACAAGTAATAAGACTATTTCTGCTAATTTTTTCTCGATTAGTACGAAGTAAATAGAACAATAAGTTTATTAACAATAATTTGTTACACAGAAGTAGAGAAAGTATGAGAATGGAACACATCAGATTTTTTATTTGTAAATGGTACTTTGTGGTGGGGGACTTTCTTGAAAATCTTCGTCTCACATGCTTGGAAGACACTAAACCTAAATACCAAGTTTGGTGTTTAACGAACTCTTTGTTTTTGAGCTATGCTGTCCACAGCCCTCCATAAACACGCATACACATACGAACCTTTTTCTAAAAATGCTTTTTTTGGACTCAGAGGACCCCAAAATATGTATTTCCTGTGAAATCTCGACATCAAATTTTTGAATGGAATACAATACCCTTCTCTATCAACTATGTACGCAGTAAAGCCGGGCAAGATAAAGTAAAAAGATAATGTTTTAAACTGCGATAGAATGTAGTACTATGAGGCAGAGATGTGGGCATTAACAATGAGACGGCGAAAACCGTAATGTCCGATTTTATGAGAAGCAGTTTACAGCTCAAAAGAGTAGACAAGGTACGAAATGAAGCAGCGAAAATGACAGGATTCCTAGATAAATCAGTAACAAAAACTCTTGAAAACAAGGCCCCTCAGTGATATGGACATTTAAAGCAAATGGAGGAAACAAAATGGTCCATAAAATTCTGGAAAAGTCTGTAAAACAATACGTAAAAGAGGACGTCCAGTGCTGTGTTGGAAGCATATATTAAAGAAGCTATGGAAGAAAATTCTGATCTGTTACATTTACATATCTTTCAGCAAACAAACAATTCTTACAAAATATTATTCTAATATAAACCAAGGCATATAACTTGTACCTCATAAATAGAAGGGAATTAAGGGAATGCAAGCAATAGTCAGATCTTGTAGCAGCTCTTAATATGCGATTGTCATTAAAATTCGTTCTCTTTCCATGATCAGGAGTAAAATAAAAGGGGTTATGCCACGGATGAGAACTTCCCGTTTGAGAAAAATGTAACTTATTTAACAACGAAAGCAATATCAGGAAATATCTCTGAAAAAGTTAACTCTGTAAAAACTGTATCTGACGTGAGTTTTGTGTTTAATGATATCTACATTTTAATATTACTCTATTGTTTACCTCTTGCGTTTTTTAAGTTATGCAAAAGAGTAAAGAGGGACTATTCAGGATATACATTTTTTTTTGGCCATGTAAACAACTTTCATATAGAGAATTTTAATCAAAATCATTAACAGCTGTATTTTAGAAGATCCAAGGTTTCTAAAAATGTTTCATTTAAGCGTAGTTTTGTATTTATGAAATATTTATGAAAATCTCCGTGTCGCTTCCCTGGAAGATAGTTAACTTAAATACCGTTTGGTATGTAATGAGTTTTTCTATTTTTCAGTTATGCTGTCCACAGACACATGTGCACATGGACCTTTTTCTAAATTTTTTTTTCCTCAAAACATGTACAGCTATGCCCTGAAATCTCAGTATCGAATACTTGGGTGGAATTCAATACATTCTCTACCTAATATGTGCATTGTGTATAAGCGCTAGAGCTAAAGAAGGAAAACCCAACTGGTAGATGATTTGAAAGAATGTCCGTGTTTACAATTAGTAAAACTTATTATCGATATCAATCAGCTATAATGTTAATACCATACACATGCCAACAAAGTGAGCTTCATACTCCAAAAATCTCAATCCATCAAGCTTTTGATTGTTGCATTACATTAAGCGCCTTCCATTAACTATCGGGCAGTAACGTCCATCGACGTGTTACTTGGCATATAACTCTAAAATGGATCTATTGTTCAAAGTTACACGTTGTTCACTGTCACAGGCTTAATCTACCAACCAATTCCACCCTAACCAGCTGCTACAAACATTCTAAAGGGCAGCCTATATTGAATTTCCACGTCAGTTAAAAAAAAAAAAAAAAGTGTTCATTTACATGACCTCTAGCTGTTCCATATACAAACTTTCCTTGCAATGGACTATTCTTTTATCTACCCCATGTTAATCAAGATAAACATCAGTATGTATTATTACTTGCTTCCTTAGAAGTAAAAGGGCAATAAGGGAATATACAAGGCTAAAGTGATAGTCACATCTTTTAAAATCTATCGCTATGTGTGATACAATTGAAATTCGGTTCTCTTTTGCATTCCCGAGAGTAAAACAAAAGAGATTAAATGAAAATAGACTTCCCGCTTGAGAAAAGTTTAAGCAGGTTTAAAATGTACACCAATGAGTAAGAAATCGTGAAATTTATATTTTCATTGAGGTATATATTATATATTTAGTGATTTTGTTATGAAATTAAAAATATAAAATATGATTAATACTAATTTGATTTGTATTTTTTATTTTATCTATTTACCACTAATTATTAAAATAATATAGAAACGTATATAACATAGTGTGCTTTAATCTGATCTACATTTCTTGTGTACTAAGTTTTTGTTTATTTCTTACGGTTATAGAAAAGTTATGCAGAAAGAAGAAGTCTTCAGGTGTTACAGTTCGTTTTCCCTTGAAAATATCTTAAACATATGACATTTTTATCAAAACTGGTAGTCAGTTTTTAGAAAATCTAACTTTTCGCATAGGATATTCAGTATGGGGGGCGGAGTTTCTAGCTAATCTTTTTGTTGTATCCTTAGAAGATATTGTATTTAAATACCCAGTTTGGTATTTTTCGTTTTTAAGCTATGGTGCCCCCTCCCCAACACACACAAACACGATCATTTTTGTGAAAATTTTGTTTTTGGATTTCAGGGTGTCTCAAACCTCATTATCAAATTTTTGGGTGGGATACAATACCTTCTCTATTTACTATGTACATTGGAAATATGTGCTAGCGAAAGTAAACATTTTGTAGTTGTTTCACTAACAGTCAAAAATGTCAGTGATAAATGAAAAGTGTGTAAAATAGTAAAAACATCGTATGGATGGAAATGTACAAAAACATGGGTTGATACAAAACTTTTAACTATGTATTTCTTGCCAGATGCAAGAGCATCAAGCTAAAACAATTGATATGTTTCATTCACATGCTTTTCTCTAAATCTGTAACAAATTGCTGTTAAAAAGGTTATTCCTGTATCTATTTAATTCTAAAATATTAGCTAAGCTTATTACTTAGTTTCTTTACAAGTAGAAGGGAAATTTGGGAATACACTAGGCTAAACTGACAGTCAAATGTTTTAAAATGTGCCTGCTATAGGATGAAATCCATTTCTTTGCGTGGCCAAGTGATGACAAGTTTCCATATGAGAAAAGTTTAAAGTATTCTAAAGCTGAAACCAACAACTAGAAATATCCCAAAAACGATCAACTCCACGAAAAAAATGTATATGATGTAAATTATGTGTTTTATCGTGATTTAAATGATTATGGAATAAATTTGTGTCTATGCTTTGCGGTTTACCAGTTATACAAAATGCAATTAAAATAATTCACAATAAAGGGGCCCTTAGAAACTATTCGCAGAAAATTCAAGGAATACATTTTGTTTGGCATGTACATATTTTAAATATAAGAAGCCTTTATCAGTCTTTTCAGTTGTAAAAATGTAGCGGCGGAAAACATTTCAGATACCCGAAGAGGCTTTAGAATCTCAAAGAAGATGGGGCGGAGTTGCATTACCATCTGATATTTATGAACTGACCGCTGGGGAGGGTTTTGATGATGGAGGATGGACGTCCTAAAAGTACAATATTTGCCAGAAGAGGGAATCGATACTCCTGAAGTTGAAAGGATTCGAGAATCATATTTTGTTGAACGATGAAAGTAACAATTAATTTGACAACGGAAGAAATTCGTAACTATAAGTACAAACACCATGATAATCGAGATAAACTTGGCAGAAATGGATGAATTATATATTTACTCGTAAACAGAAAGGAAATAAGAAATGCACCTGTTTAAAAAGATAGCCAAATCCTTCAAAACTGGTTGTTATATGAGATAATTGAAATTCCCTTAACGAATAACGAATTTATATTTGAGAAAAATATAAGTATTTAAAGGTTTAAAGCCAATAAAAAGGGATATATTGGAAATGTTTGGCTCTCAAAAATGCGTACGTCATAACTTGTGATACTTTAGATTCTACATTAATCGTGCGGTAAATTTTATTTATTTCTTACGGTTTACCAGTTATGCACAAATCATTCAGAATAAAGACGACTTCAAAACCTATTGCCAATAAATTAAAGATATTAATTTTAATTTTTCATCTAAATATATTTAATATACGGCATTTTATTCAAAATCGTTAGAGCCATTTATGAGGAAAAAAAAACTTCAAAAAGTCTTCCATGATTAGAGTAGTTTGAGTTGAGAGGAATTTTTATAATAATCTACATGCAACATTGATGGAAGAAATTGAACTTAAATACCAAATTTTGTGTTTTAGAAACTTTTTGATTTTACTTTCTCTATACGTACTATGTACATAGTGAATAGAGAAGGTATTGCACTGCACAAAAAATTCGATACCGAGATTTCACGGGAAATATATATTTGAGGGTCCTTGTATCCAAAAATAGTATTTTCAGAAAAAGGTCCGTGTGTGTGTGCGCCCGTGTGTCTTTGAACACGATAACTCAAAAACAAAGAGTCGGTAAAATACCAAACATGCGACACGAAGAATTTGAGAGAAATCTCCCCACCCCAAACTACCCTTTACATGGAACTTTGTTTGAAAATTTTGATTTTCTAAAAAAATGGCTCCAAGGATTTTGATTAAAATATCATATATTAAAGATATTTACCTGAAAATAAAAATGTATGTTTTGAATTTTCTGGGAATAGCCTCGGAAGACTACTTTATTCTGGGTCAATTTTACGGAATTTTCCATAACTGTAAACTGTAAGAGATGGACAAAAACTTACCACACAACAAATGTAGAGCACGTTAAAACACAAAATTTATGTTACATACATTTTTTTCGTGGAGTTGATTCTTTTTGAGATACTCCTTGTTTTTGATTTCAGCTATAAAAATTTAAACTTTTCTCATACAGGACTTTGTGAACTCGTGTCCATACAAACAAAGGAACTTCAGTCACATAGCAACCAGCTTTTGGCTATCACTTTAACCTATAGTACCCCCTTATTTCGGTTCTACTAACAAGGAAGCAAGTAATAAGACTATTTCTGCTAATTTTTTCTCGATTAGATGAAGTAAATAGAATGATTTGTTGCAGAGATGTAGAGAAAGTCATGTGAATGGAACATATCAGATTTTTAGTTGTGCTATCTATACACGCGCGCGCATGAATCTGTTTCTATTTTTTTTAATTCACGGTCCTCAAACCATATATTTCCAGTAATGTATTGAATTTTTAGTTAGAATAAAGAAACTTCTCTATCTAATACATAATAAAATATTACTTGATATATAAAAAAAACACATCCTGTCGTAGAGTAGCGCGTTATTTAGCATATATGAAATTTTAAAATATTGTTTGCGTTTTAATTGCACAGGGCTGATTAAAGCTTTTGAAGAATATCTTTCCGCAAAGCTCCCGGCTAATATTCAACAAGAAGCATTAAGGAATGCAGAACAGTTGAAAGGTTTTCTTTTTAATTAATTTGTTTATAGCAATATTATTGTACTGAGAATAATTTAATATCATGTTGGCAAGTACTGAACTTTTGTTGTCGAATATAATCTATACAGCACATTTATCCTTTCTAAGTCTAATTTATCTATTATCTATGCTATGGATGATACTATTTTTAATCTTATTTTATCATTAATAATTTAAAATATTTATTTACAAAATCATTTTTAGTTGGAGGCCAAGTACCTCATTTGTTACTTATTTTATTAGTGGTAATATTTCCTTTTACAAGTGCTTTACATTCGTTAATTAAGTTCTATGCAGATTGATGCCAGGTTGTGAGAGAAATGAAAATGTTCAATTATCTTAAAACTGTGGAGCTACTATTTTAAATCCCATGCTTTCTGGAATATTCTGTTCGAGTAGCTTATACAGATGTGGAGAATAGTTGACAGATATATCCTTTTTTACTGCTCATCATTTCCGTTCATCAAGATTATCTTTCTTCGTGATATTGTGAACAACGACAGTTTTTCCATTCTTAGTCATTTCCTTTAATTGGAATATTAAAGTTTACCGATTCGAAATGTGCTTTCCCATTCTCACAATCTGGAATCTTATTATCTTTAAATGACATGTGTACGCTTATTATTTAACAACTGCGGTAGCATTGTGAAAAAAATTAGTTTGTATGTGTTTAATTGTATTGTAACAAATGAGAAACACCTGTTACTGCCAAACACTAGTAGTAGCAGAAACTCAACTTAACACAAATGGACATTTGAAACCCTGTTGTAACATATTCAGTAGAAAACACAACTGATCCGCAGAATCACAGCTACACTTAAACATCGAGTCACAACTCAAAACTGAACTGCACTCCTAACTCGTCAACTCACTGAATTCTAGCTGTCCGGACGGACATCCATCTGTCCCTTATATACGTCCCGTATCCTATGCCAAAGGCTTTAGTCGTCAAAGTTACGAGAAATCACCAAAGGAAGTTTACAGAACTTATATTACTCAAAGATATGGGAAGTAGAATTATGAGCTTAGTTTGGCTGTTATTAAGCTTGTTATCTGTTATTGTTCTACGAGGGGCCGACGGGAAGAATATGCCACATCGCGGTCACAATAGCCGCGACTTATGAAACTTTCAATATGGCTTTGCTTTCATGAAGTTTATGTTTCTGCAGGTATATCAAGATATTTTTGTAAAGATCACAGCCAATGTTCTGACTTTGCCATTAAATTTACTACCAACAGGGTAGATTTGTAAGCTGTACGTTCTGTTCCCGTCAAATCTTTCAATTATTATTTTCTCCACTGGATGTGACCTTTATTTAATACTAAATAGCACGTCACATTTCTGGGAGTCTTCGTTCGTGCTATGGGTTAGACTGTACAGCTGACATTTCACTATTCTCATTCATCTTTAGAACATTGGCTATTACTTAAGAAGCCTCATATTTTAGTATAAGCAATATAGCTCCTTTATGTGATGGGTTACAAGAAAATCAGCTAAGTCAGTACTCTAGCATTACGAATAATGAGCAATTATAACTTCCAATCAAGAATTTGGGATAGAGAAAATCATCTACTTGCCCCACTGAATTGACAAGAGCATAAAACTAGGAAGAGTTATTCTTTTAAACATGGTCGTATAGTGAGGATTCGTCCTCAGCCAGCCGGTCATGCCCAACTTCCATTCTGAGGATGTCCTCCACAGCTGAGGACATTTTAATAACTTTATTATTAAACCACGGCCTACAAGCCCGGGCATGTTATATTTTACTAATACTATCGACCGTGAAAGCCTACGAGCATAATTAGTATAACAGTTTGCAAATATTTGACTCGACATCTGATAAGCTGCCAGAACCTACCTTGGAGGATATAGCAAGTGATAATTCTGAAGAAACAGTTAAAATTAAAGGAATTGTCTACAAATAGTTGGTGCTTTCTCTAGCATGCATATAAAATGTACATCGTAGATATTGTATTCATTATAGAATATTTTCAGTTGAATTTCAGTTATTGTCGTCACCCAAAAGGAGCCTGTAGTTCTGTATTTTTCACGTTTGGCACACATATACTTTAGGTGTGTGTAAGAAATAAGTTTCAACTACACAAAGGGGAATGATTATTCATGAAGCAGATAGAAGAATACGCGTAGTAAAATGTTTTTGCAGAATATATAGAGAAAGTCATGTGAATGGAACACCTCAGTTTTTTTTTTCAGACAGTACAGTGAAGAAGACAACATACATGAAATGTTAATTACAACAATTCTTTTAAAAGTGATCATTTTGTTTGTGTAGACTCTACTAGGATTGAAAATATATACAAAATTTGCAACTATGTTGGGATGTGATCTACATAATACCCGTAGATGTTAATAAATAAAAATAACAAGAAGTATTTCAAACGAGCAACTAATTTTTCACTATCAATAACACTTTTAAATTCGTTTACCTCATGTCCACGATTTTGAACTTAAGCCTTTCCTTGTAAGTCCACTGTATAATATAAATGCACACCTGATTACCATATCTGTGTAAATTAAAAAAAAGTTTTCATTAACGTTCTTTATTTATATGGATATCAAACAAGAACATGTGAAAGGGATTTTTGGTCAGGTAAGCCATCTCATGGTGTCGCACTGCTGTGCCTTTAATAAGTGCATATTCAGAAACAAAAGCAATGCTTAATTACACTGATAATTAAATTCATGTCAACCAAAGGGCATTCAAAGTTAGAAATCTGATTAAAGCATGAATTTAAACTTTCATCAATGGGGCATTTTTGATCAATGACATTAATTACATTGTGGTTAGGGAGGCTATGACCATCATCCAAATGCCTACCAATTAGATTTGTTTGAAACTGTGGGCTTTATGTGGTCCAGTTTGTCTAACCGCTGAGCTACCATGGCAACATGCAGACATGGCATTAAGTTCCCAAATTCGTCTTTTTCGTTAAACCACAAATTATTTTTAGATGTCATTTCTCGATGGTGACTTATAATGTCGTTAGACCGGGCTTATAGTTTAACTAACTAGGAAGTCAATTGTTGTCAATTAATTGTTTCTTACACACAAACCGTGTGTAGGTCATACATTGGAAAGGTATAATCAGACTGAAAAATGTAATACTAAAGCCGGGATTTGATTCCGGGATCTTCTGGTCTGCCCTTCCCACTGAGGTACCACGGATTGATGTCGACACCTATGATTTTTATCTTTATAGTAGCAAGCCTGAATTGTCTCCCAGAAGGCGCATGTGAGATTTATGGTGGACGAAGCGGCATCTGGGCGGGTTTTATCCGAGTTCTCCGGTTTCCTTCACCATTCACAATCGTACCACAATTCTGGTTACTCTCTCTCTGATCCAGAGCCTCTACTACTCAGCAGGCGTCTGATCCCAGGTGCTAGCTTGAAAGTCTTTGGGAGTATACATTTTACACACGAAGAAGGTAAGTAGAGAAAGAACAAAGAGTTCTCGTGTATAGGATATATACTCCCAAGGACTTGCAAGCCAGCGCCTGGGATCAGACGCCTGTTGAGTAGAAGAGACTCTGGATCAGAGAAAGAAAGAGATTAACCAGGATTGGTGATTAGCTCGATATCTGGTACGAAATGAAGGTGAAAAAGATGAAACGAAAGATGATTATGGAGCAATTGGTGGTTTGAATGGTGAAGGAAACCGGAGAACTCGGATAAAACCCGCCCAGGCGCCGCTTCGTCCTCCACAAATCTCTCCTGTCGCCTCTGGGAGACAACTCAGGCCACCTAGGTGAAAGGTAAGCAGTCTAATCATTCGTCCACGGTACCACCTACTAAAAACTGTGCCATTAACACGACCGTTTGGACCGTTAAACCTCAGTAGGTTAAAAACAATGCTTTGATCTGTTGCTGCTCTCATGTTATATTGCTGATAAATTCTTCAAATCGTATTCACTGCTGCTGTAACTGTAGTAATTAGACTTCCATGGTAGCGGTACAATAACACAAAACAGGACCATCCAGTGTCTTCTAAAACCAGACTTGCTCTGCTAAAGAGAAGTAGTAGTAGTTATTGAGAATTCAATTTTGATGCAAATAGCATCACTAAATAAATTGACATTATACAACATTATAATGAGAGCTAAGTGACAATGAGAATTGATAATGAGAACTATGTGACGCGACAGTGAAACCGAGATTAAATTACATACTGAAGTTACAGTAAGTGACGTGACAGTGTGAATTAGAATTAGAATCACATTAGTGAAGTGACAGCGAGTAATGGATGAAGTCACATTTACTAACACATATCAATTTGAAAGAATCATACCTTCAATTTGTTTCAAGGCCATAACCACCTTCTATGTGTATCTGCGCATGATGTGTCAACGGTACGTTTATCAACTGTGACATGTCTCAGTCATTGCTTTGTATTAGTGTTGTGAAGTGTTTCAACAATAGTGTGTTGTGGCGATTTCCTTAGTTATTACTCTCTTATTAGTCCACGGAAATACCTGCCAAGGAATTCAGGCTTGAGCGTATTTTTATGTGGAATAAATACGTGAAACTGAATCTTATAGAACGGTGTGTAAGATAATATTATCAGCTATTCCCCCAATCCAATTCCAGGTAGAGACACTGACAGGTTTGGTCAATACATTTAGAACAAGGGAATTGCTTAACCAAGTAAGGAAAAATTATATGTTTTAATGGAGGAAAAGCTGGACGACATTGCTGTATTCAAACGCTCACCTAAATGTACTTTCAGCAACATCGAACTTCTGTTCACGCAGCTAATGGATTGTTAAAACTAAAAACTATGTGACTATAGCGAAGAGATTATGACAATTACGCAAGAATAGTTTATGTGTGCGAAGGGTAATTTCATTCGACATGCCAAGAATGTCTTCACGTAGATGGACTCCACTTTCAACACCACTTATAACAGGTTAGCATTCTTCACATATATGTAACTAAGACTAAATAACGTGGGAGTTACGGAACAGGAAAACCCCAGAGCATAATAGACTGTGCGCGAAGCGCGCATTTGCGCAATTCGCGCCCTTGATTAAAACGAAGATACTGTATACGAAATTATAGATATATTACACATTTGCGTTGGAAAATTCCTTGATTAATCGTCCAGTTTGCAGAACGTCTTTTTAAGAAATTCTCGTTTTTTAAAATAGATGTGTGTTAATTTAATTTGTTTTGTTTTGTTTTTTGTTTGTGTTTATCTTTCACAATCCATGATTTCAAACCACAGGGTGATCATAAATGCGGTTTACCGGGAAACATACGAGCTCGTTGAGAAATGCAATGCCATGCTGTGCCGGTCTGTTGCCATGGTAATTCAGTGGTAGAGCAACTGGCTAGAGACCAGGAGTTCATGGTTAAAATCCCGGCTATGGCATTGAATTTTTCAGTCCAAAACGTCGATCTGTTTTAGTATGCTTTTTACTTTCTCTATACGCACTATGTACATAGTGTATAGAGAAGGTATTGCACTCCACCCGAAAATTCGATACCGAGATTTCACCGGAAATATATGTTTTAGGATCCACATTATCTAAAAAAAGCATTTTCAGAAAAAGGTCCGTGTGTGTGTCCGTGTATCCGTGTGTCCGTGTGTCTTTGAACACGATAAGTCAAAAACGAAAAGTCGGTAAAATACCAAACTTGGTATTTAAGTTTAGTATATTCCAGGGATGCGACACGAAGATTTTGAGAAAAATCCCCCACCCCCAAATACCCTTTACATGGAACTTTTTCGAAAATTTTGATTTTCTCAAAAATAAACCTAACGATTTTGATTAAAATTTCGTATATTAAAGATATTTACCTGACATATAAAAGGTATATCTTGAATTTTCTAGGAATAGCCTCTGAAGACTACTTTATTCTAGATGAATTTTATGGATTTTTGCATAACTGCTAAACCGTAAGAAATGGAGAAAAACTTACAGCACAAAAAATGTAGAGCACCTTAAAACAAACAATTTATCTGATATACATTTTTTTCGTGGAGTTGATCGTTTTTGATATTCCTTGTTTTTGTTTTCAGCTATGAAAAACTTATACTTTTCTCATACAGGAATTTGTCAACTCCTGTTCATACAAACAAAGAAACTTCAGTCATATAGCGACCAGCTTATGATTATTAGTTTAGCCTATAGTACTCCCTTATTTCCCTTTTGCTTACAAGGAAGCAAGTAATAAGACTGTGTTAATCTTTTTCTCGATTAGCATGAAGTAAATAGAAGCATAAACTTTTTATCAATAATATGATGCAGGGAGGTAGAGAAAGTCATGTGAATGGAACACATCAGATTTTTTGTTTTCTCTCTGAATATTAATGTGAATCATATTCTTATATCTCATTCCTTAAATCAAACATGCTTTTAACATGCATACTGTAATTTCATAACTTTGTGTATGCCTTGAGGTTGACCGTGGTCTTGGATGTGCTGTGTGTGAATCTAAATATCTCCGATAATGCTGACGACCTGTTCTGCGCAATGGCAGTATGCAACTGGGAAGAACGTATACTCGGCAACGACGAGAATTACCGTAGAAGAGGCAGCTAGAACAGCTTAAAGAAGTCGAGTCGGCATTACCGGTGGTGAGCAAGATACTTCTCGGAGCAACGGAGTTTATGCCTAATTATTTAGTTTACTTGGCAGCATTTTCAACATTTTGTTTTGATCGGTCTCTCTCTCTCTCTCTCTCTCTCTCTCTCACACACACATGCAAATTTTCTGACGACAGCTCTCATTTAGTATATTATGTATTTTGTAATACTCGCTAAATGGGACGAATTTTAGAACAGAGCTATATTTAAATGCATGTGTGCTGCTGCAAATCGTGCCCATCTTTAAGCTATTTTTTGTTCAAAACATTCACATACATTGAATATTATTTAAAATATTTTCAAAACTTTAAATAATTCATATTCTAGCTTTTACATCCACAATTATTGAATTAATAATGTATCTTATTGTGATAATATTAACTCATTTTTGTACAAAGTTACAGAAGGCTGAAGAAAATATTCTGATTTTGTATGTGGATGTCATTCAATTAGATCAAATGTAACAGCTAAACCTACTAATTTAGTGGATGGCAATTTTAATAGTGTAATTCTATATGCATTTATATAATCAATATTGTTCAAAATATTTGTTAATGGTTTTTTTTAGCATCATGGTAAAGTGAGTTAGTAGTGAATTCTTTTAGACAATTTCAGATAACCTCATTTTCCTATGATGCATAAACTTGGGGGCATTATATACATTGATGAAAAACAGATGGTTACAAAGAAAATACTAAAAATGTTTAATATTATCAAAGGCTAAAGGATTTAAAAGCAATAATTGGAAGGAACACGCTGAAAGAGTGCCTGTCACTAGAACTACAAACAAATTATGAAATATAATCCTAAAGGACAGAGATCTGTGAACAGAAGCAGGAAACGAGGACCTTGAGGACAGAATAGACAACTAATTGCCTATACCATTACGTGAACCAATTACTACAGAAGTAAATAACAAAGCAGTTTGGATGCCATCAAATGGAAACTCCGAGAACTTATTCCAGTACAGGTAGTTAGTAGTTTGAAACTAATGTCCGTTTCAATTGTAATGCCGGCGACACCAATTCCCAACATTGCGACACACGTTTATCTCAGTGCACAAAGGTGTTTGGAAAGCTAAGCAAATCCTGGAAATCGCAAAGTAAATGCATCTAAACAAATATTTACCCAAACTGGCGTAGAGTTCCAGCGCCTGTTGTTAGCAGTTTACTCACCACTTCAATTTCCGAAATCTGCAACAAAGAAACAAAAAGCGCGTCAGTACAGTAAGGGGGTTAACAGGGTATTGTGAGTACTGAATAAACAGCTTCCTTTACTCTTTACTGTAGCAACCAAGTTACACCAAATTGTTGCAGAGGCTGCGTAATACAATTTAATTTAATGGGCCTCACAAAGCTTGTTTCAATGAGGTGAAATTTGGATTTAAACGCCGTCATCAGGGAGATGGGGTACCGACATATGTTGCTCAGCTTGTTAATCCCGTGGAGCTTGCCAAAATAACGAATACAACATCCTTGTTTACTTCTGACACGTTTCCTCGAAACATATTTCAACATTCCTCTCCACCGCTCCTCCACTAACAAGAAGAAACGGCTCCAACTCAGTACTGGTATCAATAATCTCTGGGGATATTGCGTGTCAGCATTTTGAAGTCATAATTGTCTATTTTTACTTTCTCTACACGTACTGCATACATAGTGTACAGAGCAAGTATTGTATTTCACCCAAAAATTCGATACCCAAATTGCACCTGAAATACGTGTTTTGAGACCCCTGAATCCAAACAAAACGTTTTTAGAAAAACGTCCGTGTGTATCTGTGGGCAGCATAGCCCAAAAATGAAAAGACGGTAAAATACTCAACTTGGTATTTAAATTTAGTATCTTCCAGAGATGTGATACACAGATTATGAGAGAAATTCCCCCAACCCAAAATACCCTTTACATGAAAAAAAATCGAAAATTTTGACTTTCTCAAAAATAGCTAACGATTTTGATGAAAATCCCTTATATTTAAAATACTTACATGACAAATAAAATGAATATCTTGAAGATTTTGGGAATAGCCTCTGAAGACAGGTTTATTCTGGCTGAATTTTGTGTAATTTTTCATAACTGATCAACCATAAGAGATAGGCAAAATCATGCCTAGCAAAAAATGTAGATCACGTTAAAACACACCATTTATGCTATTTAAATTTTTTCTTCCGAGTGGACCATTTTTAATATAAACTTTTTTATTACTTTTTTCTGATTTTAAATACTAATAATTTTGTCAAATGCCCATACCGACAAATGTACTTCACTCGCATAGAAACCAGCCTTTAAAACATTTGACTGTCTATTTGGTCTAGTGTACTCCTTCCTTACAAGAAAGCAAGTAATAAGACACTTTTGTCTAATTTTTTTCTCGATTGGTATTAAATGAATAGAACAATAAGCTTTTTAACAATAATTTACTGTAGAGAAAGTCATGTGAATGGAACACACAAGATTTTTACATTCTCTGCCGATTATTAAGCACGTGCATAGTAAGTATATACTTGTGTGATCCATTTAAATTACTTTCTGAACCTATTCTAAATTAACTATTGTGGTCATGAAGAACTTTATTATTATTGGTATAGAATAATTATTGTAAGGATCCATATGATTTATACATTCATAGCGTACAATATTTTCAAGATTTTTGCTTTTAGGCAAATTTTCAGTTTTCATAACAGGTGGAGACCCAAACCTTTGTCAAGACTTATTTACATTTTTAGTTATCTCAGAGTTTGCATAACCAACTATTCCTATATCTACTGTTAAACTAGATAAACATTACCAGCGATGGTCTTATTACTTGCTACGTTGTTGAGTAGAAGATAACTAACAAAAACACTAGGCTAAGCCGATAGTAAAATCTTTTAAAAGCTGGTTGTTATGTGAAAATTTGATTCTCTTTATATGACCAGGAGTAAAACAAAAGAAAACCGAATGACCAGTTCCCTTTTAAGCAATGGATTTTGATTAAAATATCATATATTAAAGATATTTACCTGACAAATAAAATGTATATCTTCAATTTTCTAGGAATAGCCTCTGAAGACTACTTTATTCTGGATGAATTTTACGGAAATTTGCATATCTGCTAAACCGTAAGACATGGATAAAAACTTACTACAACTATTTTAAAACTGAAACCATAGCAAAGGAATTTCTTTGAAATGGTTAAAAGTATATTACATAATTTCTGCGTTTTGGATACATCTGCTTTCTTTAGTACGTATTTGTATACATCTTACGGTTTAGCGGTAATGTAAATCCAGAATGAAGTGGGATACAGAGGCCATTCTCAGAAAGCTCAACTTATACATTTTATTTTCAGTGTGAATATCTCTAATTATGACATGTTAATCAAAATAGTGGCAGCCATTTTGAGAAAATCGAACATTTTGAAAAAATGTTCCACGTAGATGGTGGGGAGTTTTTCCTGAAAAACTTTGTGTCGCATACTCGGAAGATACCATATATGAATAACAGGTTTGCTACTAAACCGATTATTTTTTTTAATTATGTTGTTCAAAGACACACACATACACATTTTTTTCTTCTAAAAATCCTGCATTCTATTCAGGTGGCCTTAAAATGTATATTTTAGGTGAAACACAGAACAAACATGGTAGATAAAGGAATAAAAGTACCCAGTAATCTGCACATTTACTTTGGGTCAATATACGTTAAAGGGACAGAAGGAAATATTGGGTGTTCATTTTCCGCCATGGTTGACTGGTGAACCTACATTGAAGCCATAGAGCTCTCTACTGAGCAAAAACTGTGGTCGTGCAGAAGATACAGTAGTCGCAGCTACCTCTACCTCAAAAAAATGGTGGTGGTTTACGAAGAGAAAGCAAACCACAGCGATTTGGATGTGGTTGCTTTGCTAATACATCCAGACTTCGCGCTTCCCTTTGTTCGCAGTAATGAATATCATTCAAAGGTTGTTGACAATTATAATGTGAACATAACACACCCTGTGAGTGCAGTTGAATGTTAGTAGTGTTCTGGGGTCAAGATAGGAGAGACATCAAATTATGATTCATATTATTATATAGGCACAAAAATTATTCCAAACCAATAAACCTGCTGTTAGAGAGTTAATATTCAAGTCGGCTCATTAGGTTGGCATTAAGTTAAGTATGCTCTTCTGTCACTACAGAGATAACAGTAAACGATGACATCAATACAGATGTTCCAACGAAAAGGGCGTTTCAATAGATGAATAAAACATCCTGCACTGAACATTTCAACAGATCTAAAGCTATACAGATAATCATATAATCTTTGTATTCAATGTAGGTTCACCAGTCAACTATGGCGTCATTCTTTCTCTATCGGTGCGCGGGAAATCGCGGAAAAACGAACACCCAATATTTCCTTCTGTCCCTTTAGCGTATATTGATTGTAAATGTGCAGATTACTGTGTTTTTTTTATTCCTTTATCTACCATGTATGTTCTGTGTATATAGTAACTAGAAACACTATAGTATTTATTGCATTCCACTCAAAAATTCGATACCGAGATTTCACCTGAAATATACATTTTAAGGCCACCTGAATAGAATGCAGGATGTTTAGAAGAGAAAAAAAAAACGTGTATGTGTGTGTCTTTGAACAGCATAATTAAACAAAATAATCGGTTCAGTAGCAAACTTGTTATTCATATATAGTATCTTCCGTGTATGCGGCACAAAGTTTTTCAGGAAAAACTCCCCACCATCTACGTGGAACATTTTTTCCAAAATGTTCATCTTTCTCAAAAATGGCCGCCACTATTTTGATTAACATGTCATAATTAGAGATTTTCACATGGAAAATAAAAGTATATGTTGAGCTTTCTGAGAAGGGCCTCTGTATCCCACTTCATTCAGGATTTACATAACCGTTAAACCGTTAATAGGGAACTCATACTTGTTAGGCCTTTCTATAGGCCAATGAAATCTCCTCCATACTGAATCGTTCAATACAAATGTCCAAACTTGTTGAAGCGTTTCAATAAGTGATTAAAATATCATTCACACTGTATATTTCATAATTTCTATCACTGTATATACACAAATTCACGTTTTAATGCGTTTCAATAGTGCAATCAAATATCCTGTACCCTGAATAGTTCATCACCACTATTAAAGCTACATAGGATTCATCACGTTTTATAGCGTTTTAGTAGCCAAAAATCATATCACTAAAGCTGTAAATACTATACTAAATGTTTACATATTATAATACTTCTAATTTGGTTTCAGTAAGCAAATCTAATTTTGTATATAATGATTTGTTAGTTTGTTAATCCCTACTAAAGGTATATAGATAATCATACTGTTTAAGATCTTTCAATAGACAAACCAAATATTCTGCACACTGATTCGTTTATCACCATTAAAATTATACAATAAATGTCTCTTTAGAGCGTTTCAAAAATCGGAAAAATATTGTGTAAACTGACTTGTTCATGACCATTAAACCTATATATATACAAATGTCTTTATTGAATCAACAATTAGTTACAAATGCAGTCTTTGATTCACTGCTGCAAATAATTTCTCTTGACTTCTCGACACTGTAGGGTTTGTGGCTCGCACACAATTGAGCGATAATACTCGTATTCTAGTCACTCACGTCTCAGTACAACTCACTACACAGCAATACTCCCTGCACTGCGGTTCTTCTTCCTAGTATAGCTAGAAAATGACATCACAGACCTTCCTGGAAGCTTCTAGAAGTCAACCATTGCAGAAGAACCGAGAGTCTCATTCCATAAGGTGTGCGCTTTTCCTAGTGTTGTTTACGGACGGTTTTTCTCCCAAGGTCTGCAAATGCGATGTCTCACATTCCAGCTCCACCGCCATATACCAGAGCGAACGCGAGAGTGGTCACAAACACGGTTGCATTGTCACAATATGATCTAACTTTAAGAGAGTTTCAATAGACGAATCAATGTTTTCAACACTGAATCGTTCTACAACATTATAGAAAATAATATATAGAAAATAATACTTTCAGTGCATTTCAACAGCCGAATCAACCATTTTGAGCAGTGAATATTTCATTACCACTACAGATATAGAGATATACGTGTTAGAACTTTTCAAAGTGGTGAACCAAAAATCCTGCACTGACTCGTACATCAGCAATAAAATTATACAAAAGATTGCTATTTTAATGCCCTTTTAATAGATGAATCAAACATACTGAATAATTTATTAATATTAGAGCTATTGAGATGTATATACTTTCTAAGGGTTTGAAATGGGGGTCTCTGATGCCACAACGTGGGGCGACACTTTGAAATGGGGCGTTCTTTTGTACCGCCTGAGTGATATTTTAAAATTACATTTCACGTAACGCTCCACCAAAAAATTCGATACCGAGATTTCACGGGAAATATATGTTTTTGGGCCCCCTTTATCTAAAAAAAGTATTTTCAGAAGAAGGACCGTGTGTGTGTGTCCGTATGTCTGTGAACACGATAACTCAAAAACGAAAGTCTGTAGGATACCAAATTTGGTATTTAAGTTTAGAATCTTCCAGGGATGCGACACGAAGATTTTGAGAAAAATCCCCCCACCCCAAACTACCCTTTACATGGAACTCTTTTCGAAAATTTTGATTTTCTAAAAAATGGCTCTAACGATTTTGATTAAAATATTGTTTATTAAAGATATTTAACTGACAAATAAAATGTATATTTTGAATTTTCTGGGAATAGCCTCTGAAGACTACTTTATTCTGAGTGAATTTTCTGGAATTTTGTATAACTGCTAAACCGTAAGAGATGGACAAAAACTTACCACACAAAAAATGTAGAGCACATTAAAACACATAATTTATGTTGTACACATTTTTTTCTTGGATTTTATCGTGTTTGAGATATTCCTTGTATTTGTTTTCAGGGTCGAAAATCTTAACTTTTCTCATACAGGAATTTGTCAACTCATGTCCATACAAGCAAAGGAACATCAGTCACATAGTAACCAGCTTTTGACTATTTCTTTAACCTATGCTACTGCCTTATTTCCTTCCTACTTACAAGAAAGAAAGCAATAAGACTATTTCTGCTACTTTTTCTAGATTAGCATGAAGTAAATAGAAGCATAAGCTTTTTAAGAATAATTTGTTGCAGGGATATAGAAAAAGTCACGTGAATGGTACACATCAGATTTTTAGAACCTCGGTTCCACAACCAAAACAATAGTACTTTAGGGGGAAAACTTGCCTCCGGCTTCTCAGCGGTTTGCACTTTAAAAGTCTTTTAGAATTCAAACTAATAATATCGTCCTAACTGTGATCTTTTGTTATCTCAGGTCGATTAGTCTCGAACCACGCTGAAATGAAAGTAGCCAGCACTTCTTTCAGAATACTTAACTATATTCGGAATAGTTAAACACTGAACTTTTGCCGGATGGGTAAGATTACAATCCGTTTAAAATGAATTCAGATTTCTGGTCGCACGACGAGAGCGTGCACACCGCACCCACGCGTAAAAGCAACTCTAGCGTTACTTACCTCCGGCGTGCAGCTCATTATAAAAAACAAATGAACATTTCTTTTGCCTTTGAGTTAAAGAATGAACATTACACTTTATATAATATTCACAAAGTCACATAAAATATTAAAGCATGCACTTAGCATCATGTTCACACACTTTACTTTCACATGCTATTCGCATATGAATATTTACTATTTTTACTTTCTCTGCACGTAGTATGTACATAGTGTACAGAGAAGGTATTGTATTGCACCCAAAAATTCGATACCGAGATTTCACCGAAAATATACGTTTTGGGTCCCACTGAATCCAAAAAAAAAAAAAAGCATTTTTACAAAAAGATCCGCGGGCGCGCGCGTGCGCGCGTGTGTGTGTCTATGGACAGCATAGCTCAAAAACGAAAAGACCGTTAAATACCAAACTTGGTACTTAAGTTTGGCATCTTCCAATGATGCGACATGAACATTTTCAAAAAACTCCCCCCACCCCACCCTTTACATGGAAAATTTTTCGTAAATTTTGATTTTCTTAAAAATAGCTGTAACGATTTTTATTAAAATGTCAAATATTACAGATATTTACTTGACAAATAAAATGTATATCTTGAATTTTCTGGGAATAGCCTCTGAAGACTACTTTATTCTGGATGAACTTTACGGAATTTTGCATAACTGCTAAACCGTAAGAGATGGACAAAAACTTAACTCACAAAAAATGTAGAGCACATTTAAACATTATATTTATGTCGTATACATCGTTGATCGTTTTTTAAATATTCCTTGTTTTTGGTTTCAGCTTTGAAAAACTTATACTTTTCTCATACGGAATTTATCAACTCCTGTCCATACAAACAAAGGAACTTCAGTCATATAGCAACCAGCATTTGACTGTCGCTTTAACCTATGGTACTCCCTTTAATTGTCTTCTACTTGCAAGGAAGCAAGTAATAAGATCATTTCTGCTATTTTTATAAATTAGCAAGAAGTAAATAGAAGAATGAGCTTTTTAAGGAGAATTTGTTGCAGAGATGTAGAAAAAGTCATGTGAATGGAACACATCAGATTTTTTATACATATTTCATATTTTTGACATTGTTGTCTGAAAGTTGAGGCAAATCATCAATAGGTGAATAAAATATCCTCCACATTGACTCGTTCATCATTTATTAGGGCTATACAGATGGAGCTATCGTACGTACTGGCTTGTCTATCACTGCTAAATTGTGATACCAAAAGAATTTTATTCCTTGCTGGAACATTGAATAATGTTTATAGAGTCGGTTATCCAGCTAGTTAGCGTTACGACCGAACGCACCTCTTTACGATGTTCGTCCCACATTTTATAACTTGTTTATCCTCCACAGAAAGTTACACAACTGCTACAGTAACTTTTTATGCCCTTTGCGTGAGCACAGAAGCTCCTCTTGCGTTCCGATAGCGCAACCGAACATTATGAACGACCCCTTCCTCAAGTGCTGCCATCATTTATTCCCACTCTCTCCAGAATCGTTTTGGGACCAAGATATTTACAGTAATAGCTTCTGGAATCCTCCAGTAAATTCCTTGCATATCACAAGATGCGTCTCGAGCGAATATGTCAAAATACAAAAAGCGCTGTGCGAATAAAGTTGAGAGCGAAATATTTCAACTATTCTGGAGGCGTAGAAGGCATTTGCACAATTCTATAATAAATTTTAAAATTTAATTTTCTCTTTTCCACGCTCAAGCTTGGAAAACATTTTTAAAACAGGGGTTACAAAATTGCAGGCGCGTAACGGATTTGCGGCGGTAACTATAGAGGGTGCCCGGTTCACATCCCGCGTGCAGGTTTTGGATATTTAAGAATGCTGTAGAGATGTGGGTGCCCTAGCTCAGGATTTTGTTAGCATGAAATCTTTCTCAGGTGTGGTAAGACACAAAATATTTTCTTCCAGTACCAGATTATTATTGAACTCATTTATTCATCTTGTTGGGTTTGTTCTGCTATCGATCACTCATGCATTCCTCCTAAATTACCCTTTTCAACTAGACTTTACGCGACCTAGCCTGTCACTTCTTATTACTTTTGATCGTCTGCTGATGCATCAAATAAACAGTTTCCATCGCGGCCGTATGTAGTTGGTTCATTTCTACCGTGGACTCGGCTATCACGTCTTACCTCTACGCATCTTCTAGGGCTTCTGATTTCGACCGCATTAAATAAACACTACTTCCGTCTCAGCCCTATGTAGCCCGATCGACTCCTCCCCGGACTCAAATATCACATCTTACTTCCACAAAAGTTCCATGACTAGTGCTAAAAGTGTCGCTTAAACAGCAAGAGAATTGTCCACCCTCGGGCAGTGTAACCTCACCCCTTCAGTTCAATGTCCTTCCCTTAACGGTACTGTCCCACCTGGGTCGCTTGTCAGCTCGTGACAATTGTTCCTAGACGTGTTATATAATATTTCTTCCCTGGCTATTTTTACTTTCTCTAGCCCCATATGTACAATGTACATACGGATAGAGAAGGTGCTGTAATGCACCCAAAAATTCGATACCGAGATTTCACCGGAAATATATGTTTTGGGGTCCCGAGTCCGAAAAAAGCATTTTTAAAAAAAGGTCCGTGTGTGTATATGGACAGAATAGCCCCAAAACGAAAAGACCATTAAATACCAACCTTGGATTCCGTATATTAAAACTTTTTTTTTGTAGTGTTTAACGCCCGCTTTAACCACTTATGGCTCCGCAGGCGGTGACACTGATGATGCATGAATGATGATGGAGCACCCGTGGAATGCGATGGCGGGGGAAACCGGAGTACCCGGAGAAAACCCGCCCCAGCGCCGCTTTGTCCACCACAAATCTCACTTGCGGTCGCACCCCGGCCGTCTAGGTGAGAGTCGAGTGGTCTAACCACTTGTCCACGGCGCGGCCCATATTAAAACTATTTACGTCCGAAATGAAATGTATATCTCGAATTTTTGGGCAATAGACCTCTTTATTCAGGATGAATTTTGCTTAACTGCTAAACCGTAAGAGATAGAAAATACTCACTACACAAAACATGTACATCACGACAAAACACACACAGTTTATGTCCTTTACGTTTTTGTTGTGGAAGTCACCGTTTCTGAGATATTCCTTGTTATTGGTTTCAATTGTGAAGTACTTACACTTTTCTCAAACAGGAAGTGTTTGCTTTTCTTTTGTTCTACTCCTGGCCAAGCAAAGAAGTGATTTGCAATGACAATCGCATAGTGATAGCTTTTAAAATATTTGACAATCATTTTAGCATAGCGCATTCCCTTATTCTCTTTTACTTATAAGGAACTAAGTAATAAGAACATTCTGCTTATATTTATCTCGATTAGCATTGTGTACAAAGAAGAATAATCTTTTGTAGGATGTTTGTAGAGCAGCTAGAGAAAGTCATGCGAGTGTAACACATCAGATTTTTAATGTATATTTGTCCCCTTTTAGTAGAATTTATATTATATTGGCTATAATTTATATATCCCTTTAGATAACTTTTAATCCCGTAACACGACATGTACTGTCTCAGAATACAGCACAATTTTTATTCACCATTTATTGCTGCATTTTTTGTTCAGAAAGTAAAATTTAGTCCAGGATTTTATCAATGCATGCACGGTTTTTATTATTACCCTTTATGTTGTAACACAGCTGCTGTGAGCCGAGATTGTCGATGAATGTCGGTGCTCTTCAGCGTCCGTCGACTGTTTGGCTGAAGAGATAAGGAAAGCGAAGCTCTCCTATAACGAGCAGCAGAAGCGCTATCGGGAGATAACGATGCTTTTCTGGATGTTTCTTATCCCGCCTACTTCCCGAAAGGGGGAAGTTCCCACCTCTTCAGTTGTTTTGATGCAAGCGTTGCGTACCTAGAGCATTCGTGGTACTTCTGACGTTACCAGAAGTAGTTTGAGTCCTTCCCATTATGGGAGCTATTCAGATTGGGTTGGACTCGACGTGACAGTGGCCCAATACCAGTGGGAGATTGGGTAAGTCAGGGCGCTGACGCATGGGCGGAGCTGTGAGCCCCCTTTATGTCCTTCGGCACTAACCAGATAGTAAAGGTAAAAGTCGCCCCTCCCCGAGGTTGTTCGGTAGTCTTCCTGGATGGGTTGACGCATGTAAGTGGCGTGATCACTACCGTACCTGCTGCGAGCTAGGTGGGGTGGTATATAAGATAAGACACCGCATTAATGAAAAACCTCATGGGAGCCCAGGGCCTGTTCTCTGCGATGTATCCCTGAGAAGAAAGGTGGCAGGCTTGAGTTGGCAGGTCTCGCTGCGTGGTCTTATCCCGCCTACTATGAACACTCTCGAAGCTCCCACGTCTGTCATCTACAACTGTATTTGTGAGACTGAGTCAGTAAATAAGTTATTGAGCTCTTTATATTGATACGGCATAAAATGGTGATCATTCTTTGTACTCCACACTGTAGATTAAATCAGCACTAATTGACCATAATAGTTGGCTATACTATGAACCCTGGGACTTAAAGTAATTACGACTCTGTAAGTCGCCATTGGGATATGTCATCTCAAAATTACTTGAGATCAACATGGGGTTTACCGGGAAACATGCGAGTCACTTGAGCAATTTAGTGCTGTGGCGGCATGTTGCTATGGTATCTCAGTGGTAGAACAACCGGCTAGAGACTGCGAAATCCGTCGTTCAAATCCCGGCTATGGCGCTGAATTTTCCAGTTTAATTCTACCTAACCAACTCCTGTCCTACACACGGCTAGTATAAGAAACCATTAAATCAAAAATATAATATGTTTTATATATCTAGTGCATGGTATAAAACTCAGTTTTGGTATTTTACAGATACATTGCATTTAATAGCATCTTATTTATTTATTTCAGCATCCAAGAACTAAGTCTCCCTTTCGTTGCCCTTTTAAAAGATCCTTCGCATTGGTATCCGCATTGACTTAAGTACAATGTAAACAAAAGCAAGGCTATCTGTATAAGGGACGGTGTTATTTGGAATAGTATGCTATACTCAGGTCCTACACATAAATAAACATATTCAGTATCATCTAAATGAACATAACTAAAGAAGGGAGGCTACCTACAAATGAGAACGAATTAAAAATAATTATGATTATATGTTATGAATTAATAACGTGGTTGACGTGAATCTTGCAACAAATCCAACCCCTTTTCAACAAATTTTCGACCTTTGCTCTATTTTATAAACAGGAGTTTACTTAACATTGAATACACTATATCGTTTTGAATGTCAGTAAATCAAGCAAGTTTCTTTACTGCAATCACCGAATATCACTTCCAAAATGCCCCTTCGATAGAATTTGACCGTACTCGAGCATATTAGATTGCAGGCTCCAGCTTTTGATGATTATATATTAAGTATGGTTCACGTAGTCCCAGTTTGGTTCTTACCCTCAATGTTGCATGCCGCTAACAGAGACTGTCATACTAAGAGGCGTGCCCGGAAAATAAGTAGCTACCATTTCATTCTACCGTCACAACAACGCTAGTGTCAAATTCCACGCATGCGCTTTCCCTCTCTGGTTCATTTGTCTGTCCATTGGCGTAATAACAACCAGATCATCTGTATTTACACTTGAGAGTGATAACTCAAAATGTTTAAGACAATTTCTAATCCCGCCGATGGTGAAGTGCATTCCATAATAATATTTGTGAACGCAAGGAATCTTAAGTGAGCTGAAATGCATCGTCAAATTGTAAAAATTTACGATAAAATTTAAAGACCGATGGAATATTGAGAAAGTGAGTAAGACAGCTCAGTGAGGGACAATCCAATGTGCATGAGGAAACACGGAGTGGGTGGCCTTCTGTTGTCACTGATAGTTTGGTTGAACAGGCACAATGATCGGCTTTAATGTCGGAGAACACGTGTTCACTCATGCAGATTTAAAATGCACGAAACAATCAGTTATGATTTCCGCTGACATACGTAGAAAGACGTAACCATAATGTTTTGCGACATTGATTCTGAGCGTTATGTATGATACATCGCTTGCAAAATATGCTGTAGGACCGAGTTCGATCTAAGCACACTTAAGAGAAACATGAAGGTTATTTGCAACTTTGAACTGAGGAACCGCCCGAAGCTGTGTCCTTTGTACATTGTGCTGGTTGTTTGCAAATCGGAAGCAGTAAGATGGGATTGCTTCTAAGTACATTTGGTCCTTTAAAGTTTGTACCGTATGGGCTGCTCTTTCTGTTACACAACCCCTCCTCAACCCTTGGGGGATGGCAAACGCTGAGCTTCCGCAACTTTGTTGTTTAGAAAGCACGTATTTCTTGTTTTTCACCCCGCGGCTGAGTACAAAGTCTTTACGCACACTGCCTCCCTTCTGCAGCACAGTTACATGTGTTTCTCAAACGTCGATATTACTAGTTTGTGTTCAAGTGTCATGTATGAGATGAAAACTTAGAGGACTGAAAAATGTATCAATTTCGTTACTGAATGCGGAGATATTTTAACAAAAACCTGTGTTCCATTTACATGAATTTCCTGAACTGTCTCGTGCGGAGGCGAGTTTTCTGCGGGTTCTCAGGTTTCCCCCGCCATCGCATTCCACCGGTACTCCATTTTCATTCCGTGTATCACCAGCGTCATGCCTGTAGTGCCACAACTAGTAAAATTGGGCATTAAAAACCTATAAAATATGTTTCAAAAACAAACTTTCCTTACAAAAGCTTACCTATTCTTTTTTCTCGTTATGCTAATAAAGATAAACATTTAGCAGACATTTTCTTATTATTTCTTCCTTCATGCTTCCTTGTAAGTAGAAGGGAAATAAGGGAATGCACTAGCTAAAGCGATACTCAAATCTTTTAAAAGCTGGTTGGTAAGAGGAACAATTGAAATTGGGTTCTCTTTGGGTGCTAGAAGTAAACAAGAGAAAGACAATAAGAAAATATGTACCGTTTGAGAAAATATTGAAGTATATTAAAATGAAACCAATAACAAGGAATATCTCCAATATGATAAATAAACGATAAAAAATGTATATGACAATTTGTGTGCTTTACTGAGATACACATGTTTTGTGTATTACTTACAGTTTACGAGAATGCAAAATTCAGTAAAATGCATCCATAATAAAGAGCTCTTTAGATACTATTCCCAGAAAACTCAGAATATTCATTTTATTTGTCATGTAAATATCTTTAACCTATGGTATTTTAATCAAAACCATTTTGAGTAATTTTTGGGAAATTAAAACATTCGAATTTTTTTCTACGTAAAAGGCAGTTGTGTGGGAAATGCTCATTAAAATCTTCGTGGCGCATGTTTGGAGTATATATTTATGAAACTTAGATATCAATTTTGATATATAACGGTATTTTAGGTTTTTAGCTTTGCTTCCGCACACGGACTTTTTCTAAATTTTTTTTTACTCTTAGGGCCTCAAAACATATATTTCCGGTGAAATCTCCGTAGAATTTCTGGATGAAATACATTACTTTATATACTATGCACATATACGTGTAGAGAGAAAAAATGAATTTTATTACTCTAACAAACAACTCTTTATTTGGATAATTAGACCGAAAAATTCAAAGCAATAGCCGGGATTTACACCACGGACCTCCAGATCTCTAGTCGGATGCTCTGACCACTAAGCTACCATGGAAAAATGCTAGTACAGCATTAAATTCCCCAACTAACTTGCATGTTTCCCGGTAAACCATTAGGTTATCTCAAATTATTTTGAGAAAACATACCCCAATGGCGACTCACAAAGTCGTAAGTGCTTTAAGTCCTGTGCTTTATAGTTTAATAGAAAATTAGGTCAATTAATGTTAATTAATGTAATGCGGTGGTGGCAATTTGCCATGTTAGCTCAGTGGTTAGCGCAACTGGTCAGAGACAAAAAATGCGTGATTCAAATCGCGGATATCGCATTGAATTATTCGACTCTACCTAACCAACTTGTGTTCTACATTCACATTAATTTATCCAGTTGTTCCATATATTAACTAGTCTTACAAAAGACTATCTACATTATGCTAATCGAGATAAACATTAGAAAAATTGGTCTTACTACTTGCTTCCTAGTAAGTAGGGGGGAATAAGGGGATATATTGGGCTAAAGCGATAGCAACATCTTTTAAAAGCTGATCACTATGTGAAACAATGAGGTTCAGTTCGTTTTGCATCGTTCCGTTTGAGAAAAGGTAATTTAAAATTGAATCAATAAAAAGGAATATCTTTAAATCGGTCAACTCTAGAAGAAAAACGTATGTGTCATAAATTATGCGTATTAACCAAATTTACATCTTCTATGGTTTACGCAAAATTCAGAAAAATACATCCAGAATAAGGATATCTTCAGAGGCTATTCCCATTAACTACATTTTATATGTGATGCACATTTATTTAATCAAATTCGTGAGATCATTTTTGAGAAAAAAACAAAACTTTCATAACATTTTCATTTTGTGGTGGGATAATTTTCTTTAAAACGTTCGTGCCACATTCTTGGAAGATACTAAGATACTTCGTTTTTTAACTATGCTGCCCAAAATGATTTTTTCGGACTCAAGGGTCTTTAAAACATACATTTCCGGTGAAATCTCAAAATCGAATTTTTAAGTGGAACACAATACGTTCTCTAGCTACTATGTGCATTGTATGTACCTACATACGTGCTTGAAAAAGTAAACATTTGTTTTCAAATAAATGCCTTTTTACAATGCTTTCGAAACAATTTCGGTGCGGCGGCGACTGCGACTACACGCTTCGAATTTTCTGTAGAAACTGACTCATCTGCTACTCGTTGTGCATTCCCAACTGACTCAACTCCGAGTCTGTTCTCTCCCTTTTATACCACTCGATGAAAGAAACTTCCAGGTCTGCAAACTCATCACGCAGATGCAAAAATCGCAGTTTCTGTGTTCAAGATCTTGCCAGACATAGCGACTTCCGTAGCACCACACTCGGATATGTTTGAAGATTTCGGCCGCTAGGCGTAGTCGAATGTGCTTCCAAAACAAAAGAGGACTGCAGTGGTAGGAAGAAAAACCTGACGGGCTCCATTCTCATGACTTTCTCTACCTGTTCTGCTAATAAACTATTCTTATAAAATATTTTTTTTCATTTACGTCATGCTAATAGAGATAAACATTAGCAGAAGTTGTCTTATTACTTGCATCCTTTCAAGTACAATGGAAATAAGGGAAGGGTGAATAGAATTACATTAAAAACAACATGGGGGGAAAGGAAATTCGGGGAATAAAAGAAACCTACCCAACATTAGTCTGTGGACTCGGGTCAGGAAAGCCGGTCACGTGGATCGGACCCGTGACTTCCCAAACACAGGCCACAGAAGAAACCGCCTCTTCTATGCCATTAGGTTCGACTACACATTGTACATTCATGCATGATCGAGAATATAAATCGATCTCATGTGCTAGACACATAATTTGTTATATATATGCTAATGAAGAACATTCTTAAAAATTCTCTCTCTTCTGTCTACTTCATTTAAAATAAACATTAGCAGAAATAATTTTATTACGATATTAGTTCCTTGTACAAAGGGAACAAGCAAATACAATAAGTTAAAGTGATAAATCATTTAAAAGCCAGTCGTTATGTGATGGTCTTGAAATTCCGTGTTCTTTGCTTGATTAGAATGAAAAAAAAACTTAAATAACGATTTCCTAATACATACACGTACTAGAATTGAAAATGTGAACGTGTGACAAGCAATATCTTGGAAGTAGCTTCCAATAAAAATACAATTTTGTTTAGTAAAAGTTTGTCTATCTCTTATGTTTCACTAGTTATTCAATAGTGATTCAGAAATTATTTCCAGGAAATTCAAGACATATATTATATATTTCTTAACATTTTAATACCTATATATCATTTTAATCGAAATCGTTATAGCCATTTTTGAGAAAATTGAAGTATATACAAGTTTTTTCCATGTAAAGGTTTTGTGATGTGGTAATTTTGTTCAAAATATTCGTGCTGCATCCCTGGAAGATGCAACTTAAATATCTAGTTTGGAATTCAGACAATTGTTCGTCTTTTTACTTTCTCTATACGTACTATGTACATAGTGTATAGAAAAGGTATTGCACTCCACCAATAAATTCGATTCCGAGATTTCACCGGAAATATATGTTTTAGGGTCCCCTTTATCTAAAAAAAGTATTTTCAGAATAAAGTCCGTGTGTGTGTTAGTGTGTTCGTGTGTCTGTGAAAACGATAACTCAAAAACGAAAAGTCGGTAAAATACCAAACTTGGTATTTAAGTTTACAATCTTCCAGGGATGCGACACAAAGATTTTGAGAAAAATCCCCCACCCCAAACTACCCTTTACATGGAACTTTTTTCGAAAATTTTGATTTTCTAAAAAATGGCTCTAACGATTTTGATTAAAATATCGTATATTAAAGATATTTTGAATTTTCTGGAAAAAGCCTCTGAAGGACTACTTTATTCTGAGTGAATTTTACGGAATTTTGTATAACTGCTAAACCGTAAGAGATAGACAAAAACTTACCACACAAAAAATGTAGAGCACATTAAACCACACAGTTTATGTTGTATTTTTTTTATTGGAGTTGATCGTTTTTGAGATATTCCCTGTTTTTGTTTTCAGGGTTGAAAATCTTAACTTTTCTCATACAGGAATTTGTCAACTCATGTCCATACAAACAAAGGAACTTCAGTCACAAAGTAACCAGATTTTGACTATCGCTTTAACCTATGCTATTCCCTTATTTCCTTTATACTTATAAGGAATAAGGTAATAAGACTATTTCTGCTACTTTTTCTAGATTAGCATGAAGTAAATAGAAGCATAAGCTTTTTAAGAATAATTTTTTGCAAGGATGTAGAGAAAGTCATGTGAATGGTACACATCAGATTTTTAATTAGGCTGTCCAAAGTCAAGCATTTTTATAATTGGTGTTTTTTTAATTTAAAGGACTTTAAACTGTGAACCTTTCAGAAGGTCTTTCCTATATCTTTTACATCTTTTGACTATGTATAAAGTAGAGAAGATAAAAGATGAATTCGCGAGGCATAAGTGTCTGTGTGTATGCATTTGTGAAGACTGACTACGAGCTAAATAAAATGAAAACTTAAAGCTTTTAAGAAACTAAACAACATTTTATAGGCCTGACTAGGTTATTATAAATTCACAATATTGAACACTTCAAAAGAAATAAGAAAACAAAAAAGCAGCAGAAATGAGATTAAGAAGCGTTGGAGGCTATACTTTATTAGGAAAAATGATATGCGAGATCAGAAAAGGACACGGTATTGTAAATTTTGCTGAAAGGATACGCCAATTCTCTACTAACCGGAAGGAACATGTATCGTTGGAAAATTACCGCAAAATTGCTACTAAATTATAAACCTACAGGAGAGAGAACCATTAGCAGATTGAATAGGGATGTTGTTTGTGAGGGCTATATTGGATTTGATTGTGAGGATTCTATTTAGTAAAACACACAAATTATGTCATATACAAATTGATTTAATCCTATCCATTTCCGAGATATTCCGTGTTATGTGTTTTAATTTTTAAATACCTCAAACCTTCTCAAATGGAAGTGCTCATTCATTTCATCTCTGTTTTGATTTACTCCTGGCATTGGAAAGAGACCCAAATTTCTATGGCGGCGCATAGTGATAGCTTTTAAAGGTCTTCATTATCCTCTTTTAGCTTCCCTTCTACAAAGAACTAAATAATAAGACTATTTCTGGTAATGTTTTTCTTCATTAGCATGCAGTAGATAAAAGATTAATCTTTTGTAAAAATTATTGTTTGCAGAACAGATGGAATAAGTTTTGTGAATCGTACACATAGGATTTTTTTGTCTAATGAGGACTTTACTACTAACAGTACGTAGTGTGGGAAGCAAGGGCACCATGTTGGAGTACGTCATGTGAGGGAACATGTTGAATAATTAGTTTGCCTTCAACCCTCACAGTTACAGCAAAAACAGATCTGTAAACTAAACGTCAGCTGTTGCCATTCTCATGTTACTAACATCTAAGAACGTAATATTTCACTTTAAAGCAATTATAAAAATCGGATGTGTGCCATTCACATGACTTTCTCTATATCCCTGCAACAAATTATTCTTAAAGAGCTTATACTTCTATTTACTTTATGCTAATCAGAAAAAAATAGCAGAAATAGTCTCATTACTTGCTTCCTTGTAAGTAGATGCGAAATAAGGGACTACCATAGGTTAAAGTGATAGTCAAACACTGGTTTATATGTCAATGAAGTTCCTTTGTTTATATGGATAGGAGTTGACAAGTTCCTGTATGAGAAAAATTTAATTTTTTCATAGTAGAAAATAAAAATAAGGAATGTCTCAAGAACGACGAACTCCACGAAAAAATTTTATATAACATAAAATGTGTGTTTTAACGTGCTCTACATTTTTTGTGTAGTAAGTTGTTGTCCATCTCTTACGGTTTAGCAGTTATTCAAAATTCCGTAAAATTCATCCAGAATAGACTACTCTTCAGGGGCTATTCCTAGAAAATTCAAGATATGCATTTTATTTGTCAGGTAAATATGTTTAATATACGAAATTTTAATCAAATTTAATCATTTTTGAGAAAATCAAAATTTTTGAAAAAAGTTCCATGTAAAGGGTAGTTGGGGGTGGGGAAATATTCTCAAAATCTTCGTGTCACTCCCTGGAAGATACTAAACTTAAATACCAAGTTTGGTATTTTACCGACTTTTCGTTTTTGAGTTATCGTGTTCACTGACACACACAGACACACACACTGATACACGGACACACACGGACCTTTTTGTGAAAATGTTTGTTTTGAATATTGGGGACCCTAAAAACATATATTTCCGGTGAAATCTCGGTAGCGAATTTTTGGGAGGAGTGCAATACCTTCTCTATATACTAAGTACATAGTGTGTATAGAGAAAGTAAAAATATCGTTAGTTACATAATGTAGATTTAAAATAATTCAATAAGAACTGCATGATATGTAAGGAACATATGTGAAAGACATTCGAGTATTGCAAATCTGTGTTTTATGTTTACTTAAACAATATCCCAAATCGTCAGCAAATATCAACTCTTGCGTGATATTTCTTGTGAAAGTTTGCAAAACATTCCGTGTGTTATTTATGTAGATGTCCATCAAATACGAAGCTGCTTTTATTTCCGTTTCGACATATTCGCTGTTATTTCTCGTTAAATGATGCGCTTCAGTAGTCTCACGTCCACAAAAATGGTGGAAAACTTCCGCTTCTTTTTGTAACTGTTTCTGTCATTCAACTTAGTAACTGCCAAAAAAATAAGGTAAAACAACAGCCTGCACACTGTGGAAAAATAACTTCCTATCGTAAGCAAAATAACATAAGAGAGAGCGTTTTCAAAGTCAAACTGCCGGTATGATCAAAACATTTAAAGCTGCATACATAATGTAACAGTTCAGAGCAAAAAGGTACTGATGCTTTTGATTTCCTATAGTGATCTTCTTTATTCAATGTTAGCAGAAAATCCTGATCAAGGTGTTTCAATCTACCCGGCTATGATAATATCTTAAAGGATGCGTTTTACCTGAGGTGGCTGGAAGACACTCGCTAGATATATCCATCTCCTATTGGTATGATGTCAAAGTCTAGCGGTGAAACCCTAACCAGTGAACAAAGGTCAGTTTATGGCTCAGGAGTAAAGGAAAGTGTGAAGGGCATAAGGTAGACATCATATGGAGTAGTGGCAGACAAACATTGTCTGCTTACGTTATGTCATTTGAAAGGAACAAAAGACATGAACAGCTAATCGAGCATAAGCTACAGAAAGAAATGGTATGATCAGAGTTACTGAACAGATTGATATTACAAACATAAGTAAACACTTATACGCAACTGATTTATATACACATTAACCACATAAAATGAAAAGGCATTAAAGAAGTCATAGTTTTACATTACTTGAAAAGGGTCGGTAATTTCCTTATGTTCATTTTCTTGCAAAACTATAATAAAATGCATTTCAGACAACCTTAATTACGAGGTTATTTTGAAAAATCTGGTGTTACACTCACATGATTTTCTCTAGCTGTTCTACAAACTTTATACAGAAGATTCTTCTTCTTTCTGCACTCATTAGTACAATGTTCTTATTATTTAGTTCCGTATAAGTAGGAAGAAAATAAGGGAATACACTAGGCGGAACCAAAAGTCAAATGTTTTAAAAGCTGTCGTTATGCAATTGTCATCACAAATCGCCTCTTTTCTTGGCCAGGAGTAGAACAAAAGAGAAACGAACACTCCCGTCTAGGAAAAGTATAAGTACTTCACAACTAAAACTAATAACAACGAATACCTCGAAAACGGTAAGCTCCACGAGAAAAATGTATATGACATAACTTGTGTATTTTAACAAGACCTACATTATTTGTATAGTAAGTTTTTGTCTATCTCTTTCAGTTTACTAGTTATGCCAAATTAAGCAAAATTCATCCAGATTAAACAGGTCTTCAGAAGCTATTCCCAGAAAATTCAAGATATACATTTTATTTGTTAGGTAAACATCTTTAACATATGACATTTTAATCAAAATCGTTAGAGCCATTTTTAAGAAAATAAAAAGTTCCATGTAAGAGGTAGTTTGGGGTTGGGGATTTTTCTCAAAATCTTCATGTCGCATCCCTGGAAGATACTAAACTTAAATACCAAGTTTGGTATTTTAGCTACCTTTCGTTTTTGAGTTGTCGTGTTCACAGACTCACGGACACACTGACACACGGACACACGGTCACACGGTCACACGGTCACACACATACACACACACACGGACCTTTTTCTGAAAATGCTTTTTTTGGATATAGGGGACCCTAAAACATATATTTCCGGTGAAATCTCAGTATCGTACTTTTGGGTGGAGTGCAATACCTTCTCTATACACTATACATAGTGCGTATAGAGAAAGTAAAAATAGAACCAGGATAACATTTTTTTGACCAATCTTCGTCCTCCCCTGCCGCTGATCTACCATCTGACCTATAAGATCGATAATAGCATATTATAAAATTTCCATGTGGCTCAAATTTCCAGAAAACACACGGCGTTCTCAACCTCTCTTGACACATAACATACCCACTGCTACATACTTTTACATTCTGATTGCCCTTTCTCTTCCAACGAAACACAAATAGCATAATGGGTTTAAAGCCCGCCTCCAAAGTGAGAAGGTAGCGTGTCTGCCTCACATTCAGGAGATTGCGAGTTCAAAACTCGCTTAAGGTGAGTTACCCTGATAAGGTTTTTTCGGAGTTTTCGCTTATTCTGAGAAGACGAAAGAATCTCAAGATTATTTGAGTACTATTTCACCAATTTCGTCATTTTCAGATATGATCAACCAGGTTAAAGAACGTTATGACACCCCCTCCCCAAAACCTTCTGTTTTCTCAACAGACATAAAACCATCTTGGATCCTAGCTTTGGTGCACATCCGTTATCGAGAAACCAGGAATGCCAATCAACTTTCTTGCTGGAACTAGATGGAGTCATAAATGTTATAAGAGCTGCTTTTCTAAATTCGTACCAACGTAACGCATAGGTAATTATATCGCAATGTTTTCTGCTCCCAAAAATCTGGGTCAAAAATTACCTAGTTTTGACTTCAAAGAATGTGATCCCTGGATTTCAAATAGTGTTAAGTCCAGAAATATGTCTTTATTCAGAAGTTTGCACCCTCGTATCAGTTGAAGTAGGGCGTCACCGAAAGTCCACTTCATAGTATATATTGGAGTCCTACAGTCTTTGCGGCATCCCACATTTCGATTTCCATGTCACTATCACTCCATTCATCTTCAGTAATAATCCTATCGAACAGAGCCATTCTAGTTCCTTCTTTCTATTGCGTTGTCGGTCTTCCCTTCCGCCTTCCGTTCCTTGGATTACAATTCAAGATTATTTGTGGTCACTTTCCTCTTCAATTCGTTACGCAATTTAATAATTGTATATGCTCTGTTTAGGAATTCCTTTTTCACTGCCTCAATTACACTTCTATATTTACCCGATAACTGACAGCCACTAAATTCATAAGAAGCTGTTCCACTACAGCATGTATCCTTATATTAATTCTTTCCTTATGGTATAAAGTGAATCAATTTTTGGATTGCTCCCTCCTCAGATATTTAAACTCATTAAATTCCATTATGTTACCTATACACAGTTCAAGGTCATCCAGTCCTTCACTCTCAGGGAAACCAGAATTCTCCATTTATTTTAATCTCTCTGGCACACATGTACATACTATGTACATAATAGCTACAGAAGGTATAGTATTCGACCCAAAACTCGGTATCGATATTTCACTGGAAATATATCTTTTAGGTTCCCCTGAGACGATAAAAGTATTTCTATAAATAGGTCCCCGTGCGCGTTAAAAACCATACTTGGTATTTGTTTACTAACTTCCAAGGATAAAGACGAAGATTTAAAAACCAACCCCACAGCACAAACTACCCTTTACATGAAAAACTTTTGAAATGTTTGTTTTTCTCAAAAATGGTTCTAACAATGTTGATTAAAATGCTGTATATTAAAGATGTTTACCTCACAAACAAAATGTATATTTTGAATTTTCAGGAAATAGCCTCTACAGAGCTTTTTATTGTTAATTTTGTGCATTCCTCTCTCTAAGAACGTTAAGCAATACGTTTAAGCCGTTTCACCTTCCAAAAAACTAAGGGGCGGCTGAACTCATCTGGGGACATATCCAGCTGGTCCATCCTTTGCGGCAGTTCTGCTATAGCTTCCACACTGTACTTTACCAGAGCACACATGACGGTGCAGATTCATGCTGAAAAATCTGATGTGTTCCATTCACATGACTTTCTCTATTTCTCTGCAATAAATTATTTTTAAAAGCTTATGCTTCTACTTATTTCCTGCTAATCGAGAGAAAAATAGCAGAAATAGTCTTATTTTTTGCTTCCTTGTAAGTAGAAGCGAAATAAGCGAGTACCATAGGTTAAAGTGGTAGTCAAAAGCTGGTTGCTATGTGACTGAAGTTCCTTTGTTTGTATGGACATGAGTTCACAAAATGAGAAAATATAAGTTTTTATAGCTTAAACCAAAAACAAGGAATATCTAAAAAAAACAATCTACACCACGAAAAAAAATGTATACAACATAAATTGTGTTTTAATGTGCTAATTTTTTGTGTCGTAAGTTTTTATCGCTCTCTTAAGGTTTAGCACTTATGCAAATTTCCGTAAAATTCACTCAGAATAAGGCTATTCCCAGAAAATTCAAAATATACATTTTATGTGTGAGGTAAATCTTTTTAACATGCGATATTTTAAACAAAATCGTTACAGCCAGTTTTTAGAAAATCAATATTTACGAAATTTTTTCCATGTAAAGGGTAGTTTGGGTTGGGAGGATGTTTCTCAAAATCTTCGTGTCGCATCCCTGGAAGATACTAAACTTAAATACCAATACCACACACATGCACACACATGGACCTTTTTCTGAAAATACTTTTTTTGGATACAGGGGACCCTAAAACATATTTTTCCGGTGAAATATCGTTATCGAATTTTTTGGTGGAGTGCAATACCTTCTCTATACACTATGTACACAGTGCGTATAGAGAAAGTAAAAATAAGTATATAAATTTGCCGTTGGTATAAAATGTATCAAAACATACATTTTGTTATTTCATTACATACAAGCGGAACATACTGTATAAATGTTGGTAACTTGGGAGAACAGTGACTTTCATTTTGATTATGTTTTGCTGAGCAACTGCGGTTCTAGTTGAATGAACTTTGTCGAGTTGTAACAAAACTATACATAGAATAACAGGGGATGGGAGAGGATTGATATGTGGTGAGCTTATGCTGGCGACATGTAGCGTCAATCAGTCAGTCGGCGAGTCAAATATCGAATACCACTACATCAGGAGAACGCGAATTGAGCTGCTCTGTCTGTGGCCTGCCGCTGATAAGCCCCTAGCTATTACCAATCACACATACAGGATATTGATATCTTAGCCATGCTGGTTACACTTCAAAATTTAAGCCACTAGATTCAACTGCAGCTAAATTAAGCTTAAAAAATCAGAATAATTTTGCATTTCCTATCACCTATCTCTAATGTAGAAGAAATACTTCATTCCGCACAAGCAGCTATCTAGATTCCAACGCGTTTGAAGTTGGCTGAACCCTCCCTTAAAATAATAATTTAACAAGATATTTTTGTGTATCTATTTGCTGTGTACTTTAAGCAAGATTACTAGTATTAAGCCAAGATCGAATTTAAATATTTCAGCAGTAAAGTGTTTGAATTTTTTAGCGTCAACAATGCATAAGTAGCGTGGGTGACTGTAAAAGACACAAGTATTGCCCACAAAGCTCTATGCATTGCAACTAAGCGCAAAGAGAATGGAGATTATCTTGGTAGCAACGAAATAAATATTAAAATCTAGTGAAAAGAAACTATGTAAATGATTTTGTATTTGAAAATATATTATTGAATAATTAGTTTATTCAATATTTCAGTTTGTTGTGAAACGTATATGCCATCCAAAAATTAGGACAATTGATTTCAAGGCAAATATATTATTTTCCTTAAAAAAATTAAAACGTGTTATTTTATGCGAGTAGATAAATTCCTAAGTTCACTCCGAGACCAAACGCCTAAGAGAGAGAGCGAGGGAGAGGGAGCGAGATAGAGAGAGATAGATGGAGAGAGAGAGAGAGAGAGAGAGAGAGAGAGAGAAAGGAATCTTGTTGGAGACAACGAAAAAGAAGTGTTTCCACAGCTTGTATGTATAAAGTAAATAAAGGAAAACACTAAGCTGGCTGTTAAGTGATTGAAATTTGCTACTTTGCACGGTCGGAATTGACAAAACTTTTAAGATTTTTAAAAGCAACAAACAGGAATATTTTTAAAATAATCAACTCCACGAAAAACGCTTTATAACAAATATATTAATGAGATAGACATTTTTGTGCAGTAAGCTTTTGTTCGTCTCTTACGGTTTACCAGTTATCAAAAAATCATCCAGAATGACAACGTCTTCAGAGGCTATTACCAGAGAGTTCAAGTTTGTAGAGGATAGTAAACTCGTGGTTGTAATCGGTATACTTACTGCCAAATCCTTGGTTATAATTGCGTTGGGGATAAACACCAATGTAACTTACCCTCCACGTATATTGGACGTACATCCTCTAGGACGTCTAGGGTCAGAAACCTGCCGAGGAGCCAGGAACCAGAGAATGAACACAGGATTTCATTCGAGGGATCGGCCCTTAGTGAGATGAGAGTGAGGAAAATAAATGAAATGAATTGAAGGCGCAATGGATGATAGAAAAGTGGATGGAGTAATTGATGGGGTGAATGGTGGCTAAACTGGAAAACCAGTAAAAACTCGCCCAGAGTCATCTTTTCGACCCAAGATTCACATGCGGTGCCCTGGAATAGAATCCGGATCGCCTTAGTGAGAAGTGAATTAACTCATATTTTTAAAATATTGAGTAATTATTGTTTATATATTCATTTTTAACACTTTATATATGAATTGTTAATATTTGTTATATAAACTAAAGCCCTAGTATGCTTTTGTAAATTAGGGCTAAAGTTTTGGAGTATAAATATATAAAATTGACAAAAAGTAGAATAAGGAAAGTAGTTACACCAACTACTGAATTAGTTTACTTAAGAAAATATATACTGACGCCGGCACTTCATAAATGTGGCTTTGTAAAATTACAAACAAGATGAAAACACTGCCTCGCATAACCTATTTGATTGCTTATTTCTAGTAAGAAAAATTCTTGCCATTCCTACAGCTTCGTCCAGAAATGGACACCACATTGGAACCAAAATTCTGCACTATCGGCCTAATTTGACGTGTGGGAGATCAATTTAGTTCAAGAGAATCCCGTTTTCAACGAATAATTAAAATGTAAGTTTTGGATAACTTGGAATAAAAAGAAATAGTAAAAGGTCCCTATGTGTGTCTGTTGACAGCATACCTCAAAATGAAGAGACCGTTGAATGCCAAACTTCATTTTTAATGTTGGTATCTTCCAGGGATGCCTCACAAAGATTTTCAAGAAAATCCACCACCCCAAAGTACCCTTTACATGGAATATTTTTTAGAAAATGTTGTTTTTCTCAAAAATGGCTCTAATGATTTAGTTTAAAATACATTATAATATATTTTTATAACAAACAAAATACGTATCTTGAATTTTCTGGGAGCAGCCTCTGAAAATCTCTTCTTTCTGGATGAATTTTGTATATCTGGCAAACCGTAAGCGATAAACAAAACTTACTGCACAAAAAATGTAGATCTCATTAAAACACACAATCTATGTCATATACATTTTTTGTAGAGTTAACCGTTTTCGAGATATTTCAGAATATTGTTTTCAATTTTAAGTCACTTAAACTTTTCTCCAATGGGAAGACATCTTTTTTTCCGTTTCTCATTTGTTTATCGAACCTCAAACGTTTCACATAGTGACCGGCTTTAAAAGCACGAAACTATCGCTTTAGCCTGTGCATGTTCTTATTTCCCTTCTACTTATAAGGAAGTTAGCAATAAGATATAGATAACAGATTAATGTTTTCAATAAAAGGTTTGTTTACCGAGCAGATAGACAACATCATGTGAATGGAACACATTAGATTTTCTCTCTTCTACTTACAAGGAACCAAGTAATAAGGATAATTTCTGCTAATATTTAACTCGATTATCATGAAGTAGATAGAGAAATAATCTTTTTGACACTAATTTTTTTCAGAAATGTAGATAAATTAATGTGAATGAAACACATCAGCTTTTTTTAATTTCACTACATGTATTATGTACATGTTGTATATAGAAAGTAGGTATTTTATTGGACCCAAAAATTCTCTACCAAGATTTCAAAAGAAATACATAACGAAAAGACCGTTAAAAAAAGCTTGATATTTAAGTTCAGTGTCTCCCAATGACGTGACACGAAGATTTTAAAGAAAATCTCCACACCCCAAATACCCTTTACATGGAGCCAAGTTGAAAATGTTGAGTTTCTCAAAAAGACTAATTATTTTGTTTAAAATCTGTTATATTTAAAATATCTGCATAAAATAAAACGTATATCTTGAATGTTCTGGAAATAGTCTCTAAAGACCGCTTTATTCTGGATGATTTTCTTTCTTTACATAATTGTGCATAGCTATTAAACCGTAAGAGATAGACAAAAACTTATTGAAGAAAAACGTAGCACTCCTTTTAACACACACTTTTTATAACATACATTTTTTTCTTGGAGTAGATCGTTTCCGAGATATTACTTGTTATTGGTTTCAGTTTTAAAATACTTAAACTTTTCTCTTACAGGGACTTGCCAACTCCTTGCCACCCAAAGAAACGAATTTCGACTAGTGAATTCTGTTATTTTCCTTCTACTCATAAGAACTAAATAATAAGACCGCTTCTGCTGGTGTTTATCTCGATTAACATGAAGTGAATAGAAGAATAAGCTTATTAACAATAATTTGTTAAAGATATATAGAGAAAGCTTTGTGAATGGAACACATCAAATTTTTACTTTCACTAAATAGGATGTGGGTAGAGAAGGTTTATTGCAATCTACCCAAATAATTGTTACTGGATACATACACTTTAGGAACCCCTGAAGCCAAAGAAAGTATTCATAGAAAGGCCGCGGGCACTTTTGTGGATGTGAACACGATAATTCAAAAATTAAAAGTCGGTTAAATGCCAAACTTAATATTAAGGTTCAGCAGCTTCAATAATGCGACACAAAGATTTTTAGGAGAATTCCCCCACCCCAGACTACCCTTTATATGGAAACATTTTCTAACATTTTTATTTTCTGAAAAAGTATACTTTGATTTAATATATATTGATCACTAATATAATGTACATCTTGAATTGTCTGGGGATAGTCTCTGAAGACCTCTTCTTCTGGTTGACATTTGCATAACTGGTAAATGGTAAAACTATATGGTTAAAATACAAAATGTATGTACATATACATACTTCTTCTCCATTTCCGAGATTTTACTTATTATTTGTTTCCATTTTAAACAACTTAAACATTTCCTAAACCGGAAGTTATCTTTCGTGTCATATCTCCTTTGTTTTGCTCCTGGTCTTGAAAAGATAACCTAATTTCAATTGTTTCACATAGCGACAGGTTTTAAAAGATTTCATTATTACTTTAGCTCAGTGAATACCCTTATATCTCTTCTACTTACAAGGGATCAGGTAGTAAGACTATTTATGCCAATGTTTATCTCGATTAGCATGATGTATATAACAAAATTAGTAAGAATAGTTTGTTTCCAGAACAGGCAGAGAAAGTTATGTGAATGGAGGACATAAGATATTTTTAAAAATATTCAATCATAATCAGACCCGGCAACACATTCACAGCAAACACATTAGAGGTGGTGCCGAATAACAGACCGCTCTAGCGCAAATGTGACATTTGCAGCCACAGGCGTCATGACAGAAGTCTGCCGCGCTGTTGCGTTGTGCGACAGAGAGCGCTGATGTTGCAGTGGCGATAGCGGGTGGTTATAACGCAGCTTCTTAAATGTCACAGTGTTTTGTTCATCAACATGTGTATTCATCACGTTGGTGAGTAGCAATATTGCTATATAACTTTGAAACTCTGAAAAGGCAAAGTCTGAAGTACGATCATTTCGGTCAAAAGTCATTTATATGCTGATAATGTAAATGTTTTCTTACAGAAACCGTGTGTAGAGTCAGACTGAAGAATTCAGCCGGGATTTGAACTACGGTGCCCCCGGTCAGTTAAGAAAGTTAGTATCGTACCGGCATGTTGCTATGATAGCTCAGTGGTAGAGCAACCGGCTAGAGACCGCTCCTGTCCTACACACGGTTTCAGTGAGAAAACAATTAAAATTATCACAATTGTCCGTAATAGTTGGCTATACTCTGAATCCTGGGACTTAAGGTACATACAACATTGTAAGTCACCATTGGGGTTGTCATCTCAAAATAATTTGAGATCAACATGTGGTTTACCGGGAAACATGCGAGGCAGTTGAGAACTTCAGTGCCCTACTGACATGTTGCTATGGCAGCTCAGTGGTAGAGAAACCGGCTATCACCGGGAGATCAGTGGTTCAAATCCCGGCTATGGCATTGAATTTTTTCAGTCTGACTCTACCTATTAATTTATGTGATCTTGTATTGTCACTATTAAAGTTATAATTACGAAGGGGGACGAATGACTCAGTAGGCGGAAGGAGATTCCTGATTAAATCGATTTTAATAATGTTTAAAGTAATGTCTCGCTGGGTAAGAACAATCGTGTGCATAATCGACCTGTCGGAAGGGAGGGGTGGCGTAGAGTCGCCACAACATCTCGAACTACACTCGCGCATACGATTTAGTCCGCCATTATTAAACACTAGTTCAATGATCTGTTTACTCTATGAATTTAGCTATACTTAGTTTATACCCGAACGCCTCATTATAGGCTAGGTTAGATTAGCCTTATTAAGACTTCCTTCAGCAATGATTTCCCAGAACTAAGTTCCTGGATGCAAAGGTCACTGAATGTCACTTACATATAATGACACTTGCTCTCGGTGACGGGGTTGGAACACTTCTACGGAGAGACATTTGCACGGAGTGACACTTCTACGGAACCTTTTCCTCTATCTGGTGAGTCCGAAGTTGAATGTTGACACTTGTACGGAACAAGCATTAATAGCTGGTGATAACAGGTTTAATAATGTGGATATGTTTGGCTAGTGCATTAAAAATCAAAACATGATTATAGTTGCAGAAAACAGAATCTTCACATGAAAATGTACTTATTATAAATGTTAGCTATTTATTCTCTAGATAGATGTTGCATTACGGCATATTAACAAGTATTAAATTGCTTTAGTTACGTTAAGAGTACGGCAGGGTGTCAGTTTGACATACCACCCGATGTGATTAGAAGGAGCTGGTGCTGAGTAATTAGTTTTTGTTTTCTTTTTATTTTAAATTGTAAGAGACATTCAGCCGACTGTTGTTTCGTTTCCAGGAAACACCACGGGGAGGTAGTCTCTTTTCGTTCATTTTTTTTATTTAACTGAGTATTAAACTTATTTACAATATTTACAGGACATATCTGCCAACTTGTAACGTTGTCTTGTAGAAGCCTTTTCATTAGTGAGTAACTCACGCAAGTCAGAAATGATTTTAAGTTTCCATCAACCTGGAGTCTTTTTAGAGCCTCTGAAATAGTCTCGTCAGTCTTGATTGATGATTTCTTCCTTTTTCCATCGATATTTAAAATTAACCGGTCAAACTGAGGGCCGTTACACTCTGCGTCTTCTTGAAGATTGGGTATTAATGAATAAAATTGGAATGAACTCTTGAAATTGCTCTGTTTATTCTGGTCGCTGAATTCCATTTCTCCACAGCAATTTTAATGCAGCACACTACTTGACACTCAGATATCAACTGTAGCAATAAACTACTTAGCGTGTGCTACTCTCCTCACAACCCTTTTTGTATTCGGTCACAATTCTAAGAAATGCATTAGGCCGGGCCAGATAATTACCTTCCGTACACGTGTCACTCTCTAAATAATTCCTGTTTAGCCATTTCTGGGGTTTCCTAGACTTCCGTACAAATGTCAACAAATTCCACCACGTAGAAGTGTCAAACTCCATGGTGACACTTGCACTTAATTATCCTTTCATACCTGAACACAATATTATGTTAGGTTAGTCCTACTTGAAGTACCTTCAAGCAATAATAGTTTGCCAGAATTGAGTTCCTGAATGTAAATGTCACCAAATAACAGTTGCACTAGTTGACACTTGCACTCAATCGTCCTTTTACCTGAACACATTACTATGTTAGGTTATTCCTAATTAAGCTACACCTTCATGCAATAATGGTGTTCCACAACTGAATTCCTGAGTGCAGATGTTACTAAATGAAACTTAAATTTAATGAACATGCACTCTGTGACATTCTTTATCAACCCTTCTTACACGCACATTATTATGTTGGGTTCGCGTGATTAGGAAGCTCCACCTTGAGCAATAATGGTTTCCCAGAATTAAGATTCTGAATGCTAAATGACCCTTCTCAATGGCACGTGCACTCGGTTTTTCATTATTTGTTTAACACCCGCTTATACTAGGTAGCTATTGTTTTTCTTTCTTATAGTAATTCAAATGTCCAAATGAATAGAACTTCAAGGTCATCACATAGCGATCCATTCTTTAAATATTTGACTATCGCTTAAAACCTACTGTAATATCTTTACCCCTGGACCTAAAAGAAGGTACGCAAAAACATAAAATCTGAAAATTCACAAATAAATTTAAAGTGATAGAAGAATAAGTACCATAAATAATAGTTTTTACAAGACTAAGAGGAGAGTACAGCACATCACACTTTTGAAGATTATGATGTAGAGGATACACGATAAAAATTGAGAATGTTTTAATGAATCTTAAACATTAAGGGGAGTTGAACTGCAATTTTCATAATTTTTTTCCATTTTCATGTTTTAATTACATATGGATATTTCGAATCTCCCGCTCATTTAAATATAACTTTCATAGAGGTACGCTAATTGTAAATAGGTTAAAATATTGTTGAAAATAATCCTGCGTAGTAGTTTCTTAGAATATTTTGGTACACCCACTTACTAAAGTAAACAGAAGAATTTTTTTTTTTTTTTTTTTTTTTTTTTTTTTTTTTTTTTTTTAAATTTTGATTGAAAACCTTTACTTTAGCTACTCTCAGCATTGACATCCCGCTCATATTTCCTTTATGTGAGAGTTTCGAAATACTGTGAAGTTGTGCTTTGAAAGTTAGATTACATTTTCATGTTATGTTTGAAAACAGTTTCTTAAAAAGTAAAATTGTCTATATAAATGCTCAATTTTCTCAGAAACTAATTCACAATTCACACTAAGGGGCTGAAATTTGTACCACACATTTGCACCTAAATAGGATCTATTTTACCGAAAAAGTGTTTATGTATATGGATTACTTATTTTTTTAAAATTTAAAAACCGTCAATATTAAAATCACATTTATTTAAAAAAAGCGTACCTTCCCTTCTAATCAATAGAGGTATCTTATTTTGCATCAATCAACAATAAAGGTATTGAAATAGGATCTGAAGCTTTCCTGGCGACGAACATATTCTAGACGTTCTCGGGCTTCAAGCCATCATACTGATGATGGGAGAGAGGTACGCTCCCGAAGCGTTGATGATTCTTCATCATTATACCTGGATTGAAGCCCGAGAACGTCTTGAATAAGTAAAGGTATTGCTGCATATATCTTGAAAATTTAGTTCATTGCCTTAAATATTTGCTGAGATAATGGGTCAAACTTTAACATTGGCAAGACCGGTCATTTCGACTCCCCTTAAAGAGACATTAATCTTTAATTTTGTTTTATTTAAGATTAATTCTTTTTTTGTTTTAAAGGTTTAGTTAAGTGTATTTGATTGTTATAATACGGTACACTAATGCATCGCAGTATGGTTTATTGTGTGTTGTAAATTTAAAACGTAGTGTTTGAATATGTTTGTCTTTATTTTCCTGTCCACTCTTTTCATTTTTGTTTTTAATTTTGAACACACACACACACACACACACACACACACTACTAACACGTCAATAAAACATGACCGAAATGGATGACATAAGATATAGTATATACAACATAATTACTTTTTAGATCTTCTTGCTGCCTCCCTCTCTCCCTCTCTCATTCTATCAGCCTTTTTTTTTTTTTTTTTTTTTTTTTTTTAAACAGTAACGGAGTCTGATCAGGATTCCGGTACTGTATATCTATTTACATTTCCCCCCGTAGGTTTTACTGATTACTGGTTTACTGGTTTTACTGCTTCTTTTACAAACATATACACATTGCACAAACATATAACACCCATGCCCAAGGCGGGACTCGAACCCACGATCCCCAGACCACGAAGCACCAAAGCGAGACGCTTTAGCGAGTGTGGCCATCGCCTTCTCAGATGTCAGCTGTGTCGCCATAAGCAGAGATTATCTATCCCCTCCGAGTCTTTCATGCCTACCAGTAGTATCCAACATAGAATCGAAGTAAATGCTTTTCCTCCATTCCTCTGAACCCCTACATCTTGTCAAGAGATGAGCAAATTGCGGCAGATTCTCATAGCATTTTCGTCAGTAATTTTTATCACCCACCATGCTCCCAATCTAATGAGCTATCTAATGATTCTGGTATCTCTTTTGATGTATTGCTCCATATCCCATTCCGATTTTAGACCAGATTGTAGTTCTAACGAAACAGAAGGGAAGTGAGTTGGTGAATGAATGAGTGAGTAAGTAACTTAAGTTTTCTGTACGTGAAAGTTTGGGATGTGAATCTTCCATTTACATCTCGATTCATTTCTGCCAAATTGCATTTTGTTCTATAAGGTATCCATCTTCCTCTGATGAGGATACAATATTTATGCCAATATTTTATAAAGCCTAATGATCGTGTTTGTTCTTGTTTCCTCCATTAGAGTTCTCTGGCTAGTTCTGCACATAATATAATTATATTTATTCAGCTTTGGAACATAATTTTTCTCTTGATTATAGAGAATCCATACTGATACTTTATTTTTTTCAATAAGAGGACCTATTAACTAAATTTAAAATGGAACCCGTAGATAAAAGTATATTACGATATACTAGCTGACATTTCTAACTTTCGTTATTTACTTTGTGTCACATGATTTGGAAAAAAATGGCTGAAGAAACGCTGGGCTATGAAGAAGCTCCATGGGACGGAGAATAAGATAAAAATAAGACAAAAAGAAACAGCTAAGAAATTCGAAGGAAGCTTAACCTCCCAGTGCGGCGCAATGTTGGGAAACACAATAAAGTGCTTAAGCTGTCAAGCAGCTTTTTTCTGCCGGTTTTTAGAGGAATAAGACAGGGATTGTGTGTTGGTCATAAAAACAGAGAACAATAAATCAACAACAAAAGGAACACAACAAGTAAGCAAACAAGATTTGGAGCCTCCTTCTGAGGATAAAAATCTTTTGTCAGCCACCAGGATGATAAGCACGAAAATAGGATTAAGTTCCATAAACAAGCCTATGGGATCTTAGCTAACGTAAGCGGAAATATAGCACTGATAACTTTGAAGTTATTTCCTGCTTATTACCTGAAAAAAAACGAGTGGAGTCCTGCATGCTATGGCGTCGCTAGTGACGTCAACGGCACGTCACAACTGAATCACATCAGTCTGTAACTGCACCGCGCTTGTTTCACTATGTTAGTTCAATTGTTTTCGCGAATACATTTCTCTTATCCGAGTAATAGCATTCCATCAAGACCTGTTTCATAATGTTTATAAGGGTTGTTAATTTAAACGTTTTTACTTTCTCTACGTACTATGTGCATAGTGTATAGAGAAGGTATTGCACTCCACCCAAAAATTCGATACTGAAATTTCACTGGAAATATATGTTTTATGGTCCCCTTTATCTAAAAAAAGCATTTTCGGAAAAAGGTCAGTGTGTGTGTCCGTGTGCTTGTGGACGCGATAACTCAAAAAACGAAAAGTCGGTAAAATACCAAACTTGGTATTTAAGATTAGTATCCTTCTAGGATACGACACGAAGATTTTGAAAAACATCTCCCTACCCTCAACTACCCTTTGCATGGAAGTTTTTCGAAAATTTTGATTTTCTCAGAAATGGCTCTAATGATTTTGATTAAATTTCGTATATTAAAGATATTTACCTGAGAAATAAAATATATATCTTGAAGTTTCTGGGAATACTCTGGATGAATTTTACGGAATTTTGAATAAATGCTAAACCGTAAGAGATGGACAAAAACTTACCACACAACAAATGTAGAGGAAGTTAAAATACAGAATTTATGTTATATACATTTTTTTCGTGGAGTTCATCGTTTTTGAGACATTAGTTCTTTTTGGTTTCTGCTTTGAAAAACTTATACTTTTCTTGTACTGGAATTTGTCAACTGCTGTTCATACAAGCAAAGGAACTTCAGTGTCATAGAAACCAGCTTTTGACTATCACTTTAACTTATGGTACTCCCTTATTTCGCTTCTACTTACAAGGAAGCAAGTAATAAGACGATTTCTGCTATTTTTTTCTGATTAGCATGAAGTAAATCGAAATATAAGCTCTTTAAAAATAATTTGCTGCAGAGATGTAGAGAAAGTCATGTGAATGGTACACATCAGATTTTTTAATTTGCAAACATCTGTTTCACAATGAGAGTAAATTTGAACTTTACAAACAAACTTAAATGTTTACAAGTGAAAGTTTATAAGTCTACAAGTGTTCCGTTTCACAATCGAATCATATTTTCACACATTTGCAATTTATGTTTGTAAGAGGTACACACCAAAAGTAACGCAAAATTTTTTCTCATAATTATTTCTTTGCACAAAGATGTGTGAAATACAGATGTTACTTCTCTATAGTTTCCTTCTTTGTCTAAGTACAGCTGCCAGCGTTCAACCCACTTCTGATAACCCATTTTGTAGCATTCTTTAGGTAGCCGTTTTAGAGACTGGTAAACAGCAGAACCCAGACTTGCTCTTGATGAAAATTGTCTCTCACGATGACCAGGTTTCAATGTGTGAAACAACCAAAATTCACAGGGAGCAAGATCTGGTGAATACGGAGGGTGTCACCGTGTTGCCATACCATGTTCGAAGAAAAATTGTGTGACTTGTGGATTGGGGCATTGTCTTGATACAAAAGGAACTTTTTTCCAATTCTGGTCGCTTTTCCATTGCCTAAGCCATAGACAAATGTGTTCCATAGTCACACAGTAATTATCCATACTGATTTTTTCAACACGTTCCCTGTTCTGATCAGAGCGCACAGCAGATCACTGGTGGGCATTCTTACCTTTTTAAATGTTTCCATCCACATATTCAGATTGCTCTAGTCCATAGCTTCATCCTCACACACCGAGACAGGTTCACGATAAATGTTTCACCTTTTGCACAAAAACCGTTATGATTGCACGCTGTTCCTCTCGCGAAAACCCCATATTTATAGTATAGAAAAAAGCTCTGATGTGTTCCATTCACATGACTTTCTCTACACCTCTGTAACAAATTATTGTTATAAAGCTTATGCTTTCATTTACTTCATGCTAATCGAGAAAAAATTAGCAGAAATAGTCTTATTACTTGCAACCTTTTAAATAAAAGCGAAATAAGGAAGTATCACACGTTAAAGTAATAGTCAAAAGCTGGTTGCTATGTGACTGAAGTTCTTTTGTGTCTATGGACACGAGCTGGAAAATTCCTGTATGAGAAAATTAAGTTTTTCAAAGCTGAAACCAAAAACAAGGAATATCTAAAAAACGATCAAATCCACGAATATATATATATATATATATATATATATATAACAAAGTGTGTGTTTTAACGTGATATACATTTTCTGTATGTTAAGTTTTTGTCCGACATACATTTTATTTTTCGGACAGACACACACACGGACCTTTTTGTAAAAATGTTTTTTTTTTTTTTTGTATTCAGGGGGTCCTAAAACATGTATTTCCGGTGAAATCTCGGTATCGAATTTTTGGGTGGAATACAACACTTCCTCCATACACTATGTACATAGTACGTATAGAGAAAGTAAAAACAAACAAATGTTTACCACACCTTCATCCCCTCATAAAAACGGACAGACCGGCACCAGGTCTGTTTTTCATCCCACCCTTCCGCATTGCAGCTAAACAGCCTGTACGTATCAGTAAAATGTTATACGTTAATTTGGAAGTGCACTTCGTAAAGTAAGTCGTTTATCTACAAATGGCTTAAGGTTTGTAGAGAGACCAATATTTTAACATTTATGAACAAATATTTCATTGAAAATTATACAATTAAGTATACTTCTCAATATATCAGAAAACTGCATGAAATACTATTTTATAGAAGTTGTAGCGATTCAGATAAAGATGAAGTTCATTAAAACAACAGACTCAGATTTAATAATTACTTGACATCTCTTTAGGAATACAATGAGAGTTTTGGGCTGCCTCCTTTTGCAATGGAATTGTTATTGCCAGATGTAGGATATCACATTCAGCATGCAACAGGTAACAGTGGAATCCTAACCTCAAAACAACAGAAGTACACATATACGTATTCCAGCTTCGCGCTTATACGAATTTACGCAACAACGATGTAATAACGCAGATTGTGTAAACCTCCAATCAAAACACAGGTCGTCAACGTAGCCAAAATACCAAATGCGAGACTTTGCTAATATTTGGTATCTTTAAATACAATTAAATAGCTTTATATAGTCTATTTCAGACTAAAGAAACCATAAAATCTTTCAAAAGTGCTAGATCACGAGATATGTTCCATTCGCATACCTCTACATATTCACAACAAATTTATCTTAAAAAAAAATCTGATGTGTTCCATTCACATGACTTTCTCTATATCTTTGTAACAAATTATTGTTAATAAGCTTATTCTTTTATTTATTTCATGCTAATCGAGAAAAGTTAGCACAAATACTGTTATTTCTTGCTTTATTGTAAGTAGAAGCGAATTAAGGGAGTACCATAGGTTAAAGTGAAAGCCAAAAGCTGTTCGCTATGTGACTGAAGTTCGTTTGTTTGTATGGACACCAGTTGGCAGATTCTTGTATAAGAAAAATATAGGTTTTTCCAAGCTGAAACCAAAAACAAGGAATATCTCAAAAACGATCAAAGACTCCACCAAAAAATGTATATAACATAAATTGTGTGTTTTAACGTGCTCTACATTTTGTGTGTGTTAAGTTTTTATCAATCTCTTACAGTTTAGTAGTTATGCAAAATTCATCCAGAATAAAGTAGTCTTCAGAGGCTATTCCCAGAAAATTCAAATTATACATTTTATTTGTCAGGTAAATATCTGTAATATACGATATTTTAATCAAAATCGTTAGCCATTTTTTAGAAAATCAAAATTTTCGAAAAAAGTTCCATGTAAAGGGAAATTGGGGGTGGGCGGATTTTCTTGAAAATCTTCGTGTCGCATCCTTGGAAGATACCAAATTTGGATTTTTTTCGTTTTTGAGCTATGCCGTCCACAGGCACACACACACACAGACACACACGGACCTTTTTGTAAAAATGTTTTTTTTTTTTATTCAGGGGGACCTAAAAATTGCATTTCCGGTAAATCTCGGTATCGAATTTTTGGGTGGAATACAACACCTTCTCTATACACTATGTACATAGTTCGTATAGGGAAAGTAAAAATGCTTTTTTCGGACTCAGGGGACCCCAAAACATATATTTCCGGTGAAATCTCGGTATCGAATTTTTGGGTGCATTACAATAGCTTCTCTATTCATTGTACATATGGGGCTAGAGAAAGTAATAAAAATTTGTATTTGAAAAGCTAACGACCAATAACTCGCTACTGTTATATTTTGGTATTTTCTTAAATTTATCGATATTAGCATAGGTTAAAGTGGGCAAAAGCGAAATAAAATCATTTCAATGCTACATTTTCTCTAAAGCAAATACTGAAATCGTACTTCCGTACACTGGTATTAGGTTCAGTCTAAACTTAGGTCAATCCGAGTTTAATTTACAGGGCTCCTACCTTTTTTTATCACACTTAGTAGCACTGGTGAGGATTCCAACCTACTTTATTCTCACATTGAAACCTTGGTCAGCGATGTTTAAAAAGTCAGTTACTGCCGGACGACATTGGGGCGAAGTCAACCCAATCCTAGCGCCTCCTTCCGGGAGGGGCTTAATGTTCGGCCCGATTACTCTAGAACGTCAGAAACACCACGGGTGTTCGTGGTCTTCAGCGCTCGCATCGGAGCATCGGCAATCGAACCCTGGACCTCTGCGTTGAGGAGAAAGAACACTGATCCCTCGACCATAGAGCCAGGCAAACGGGAATTGTCATTCCTGTTTCTTTTGTTTTACTCCTGGTTAAACAAAGAGAAACTAATCACAAAGCCACAAGGTTTTAAAATATTTCACTATTGCTTGTCCTAGTGTATTCCGTTATTTACTTTCTACTTATAAGAAAATAAGTAATAACAGAATTTCTGGTAATTTTTATATTGATTAGAATGTAGTAGATAGAAGAATAAGATTTTATAAGGATAATTTGTGATAGAGTAGGCAGAGAAAGACATGTGAATGGGACACATCGGAATTGTTGTATTCAGGTCATATAATGAGTATTTACGATATCGTATATTTGCAATGTCTTCTCTAATAGGTATGTGATAAAGGAAGTAAAAAGAGATATAGAAAGTAATAAGGTTTCCCAAGTTATTATTGACAATAGCACTATCGCTTTAGTCAAAACAAGAACACTACTACTTGAAGTACATCCTTTAGGAGAAAACTAGCAGTTGCCATGTTCTCTTGTGCTTACAACAAGCGTGGAAAAATTCTCAGGAAACTGCAGCTATTTAATATCGTAATTTAAGACGCAGTCACGTCCAAAGTTAGTAAGACTTGGTTTTTACTGGATTTCTTGGACATGTTCCAGGTCAGTAAGCGCTGTTATTGAGGAAGTGGGGCAGCTACCGCTCGAACTGCCTTGACTATCGCAGTTCGAAGCATCATCCTGCCATTTTGTTTCATATCTCTGCGAAAATATATCATGGGCGCGTTCAGCTAAAATAAGATGTCAAGAAATTACATCCAGGATTGGCTAGATCTAGACGGCCTTTCGAAATGGTAGCTCTCTTGCATGAAAGCATTTTTTACGTTCCTTTCCACTTAATATTTCCTAGTTCTTGCTCTTTATCTTGTCTCTGGGAGCGCTCAAACTATAGAGCTAATGACTTTTATATTAGTTGTGTGAGAGTAAACTAAGCTTAAAAGAAAAACATATATCATTGAGTGTTATTTTGATAAGATTTGATAAAGGGGAGATTAGTAGTTGAAATTTACAGGCAGCATACTTAATACTGTCAAAGAGTATATCATTACAGGATAATAGACAAAAGAAGTCTGTGCTTCATTAACATTACTTTTCTAGGTATTCTAACACAAATTACTCCTAAAAACGCTGATCCTTTTCTCTATTTCGTGCTAATGAAAAAAATATAAAATAGCAAAGTGGTCGTATTACTTAGTTCTTTAAAGTAGAAGCTTAATAAAGGAATACACTAGGTTAAAGCAAAAGTCAAATCTTTTAAAATTTGATTTAACCGTTTTTCACACAAGCCGCGTGTAGGACAGGAGTTGGAAAGGCAGTGTCAGACTGAAACATTCAATGCCACAGCCGGGATTTGAACCATGCTTCTCTAGCAGGTTGCTCTATCATATAGCTACTATGGCAATATGCCGGCATACATTGAATTTCTCTCAACTGACTCGCATGTTTCCCGGTAAACCAGAAGGTGATCTCAAATTATTTTGAGATGACAGCCCCAAAGGTGACTCGCAATATTGTAAGTACTCTAAGTCCCAAGATTCATAGTGTAGCCAATTATTATGTCAACTGGTATTGGTTTAATTGTTTTTCATATAAAAGATTGCTATGTGATTTCAGTTCGCTTAGAAATAGACAATTCTCGTATAAAACAACTTTAAGCACTTTAAAACTGAAACAAAATATGAAAATTCACGAACAAAAAATGTGTGGCATAAATTGTGTGAGATTTTGCAGTTTTCTGATCACAAAATATATTAACAGTCAATGTAAAATATGATATATAATTTACAGATTTTGGAAGTCTATCGGAAGAAGGTTAAGGAATTTAGAAACAAAATACGCGCTGATATATCAAGCTAATTGGTTATAAATATTAAGGGATTTTTCATCCATAACGGGAAATATCAGGCGAGCTGTACGAAATCGAAATTATGAAATAGTTGGTCAAAAAGAGCCATTGCAAAACAATGCGGAATTAAGGAAAATCAATAAAATATAATGGTTTTTTGTGGAAACTAATATCGAGGTTATCTGTTTAGCAATAATGAATTTATGGCTTTAAATAAAATATTTAATATATGGTTGTTTAAACTAACAGTATTTATATTATTTGTCGTTTATATAGTTAATATAAACCTACAGCTATTTAAATTTACGAAAAACTTACTTATTTTACTATTATGTATTAAATTAATACTTTTAGGTTTATTTAGAAATATTGTACGAAACAATGTCACCCAAATATTCATTTCTTCTCGAGAGCAAATATTGTGACGCAGCGGCTGTGGCCTGATTTTATCACACAGAAGACGTCGACCAACTGGCCCATTGAAGGGATAAGAAAATGTAAACGCGCTATCTCCCAACATATTTTCCAAAAGTGCTATGGAGAAATAATGGAATTTTTCTTGATGACTCACGCACTTACCTCCCAAGAATCTCTCAAAAACACCAGCATGTGCCCCAGAGCGAGTGAGTGAAGTAATGAGATCTTAAAGTGCTACCTATTCTTGTGAGGTTGTGATGACAGTGGGGACGTACTGTGAGTATACTGTTATTGCAAGTAATTAGAGGGGTCCTGTGTTCGATGCCCAGCAATTGAAATGCAAAGAACAAGTGCTTCACGCGTACTTCAATACGCTACTACCAGTGAAGAAAAGTTAAATGCTAGTTAAAAATGAACTAGATCATATTGTTGAAGCGACGGTGAAAACTAGACTCGATTTATGTTCAAAACGTCTTTAAACATAAGAATTAAGTTTGAACCTATGTAATAGAAATGAGGCACAATATGACGAATAATGTTTCCATTTTCAAGATGAAAGTTAAATTTTATTCTTTCCGTTGAAACAAAATTCATAGTATAGCGATGAAGATATTTATTCACTTGTAGTGCAGTCTTTGTTATTCCGTATTTGCGACCAAGTAACTACCTTTTTTTACTTTCTCTATACGTACTATGTACCTATTATATAGAGAAAGTATTGTATTGCACCCAAAAATTCAATATCGAGATTTCACCGGAAATAAATGTTTTTAGACTCCCTTAATCCAAAAAAAGCATTTTTAGAAAAATGTCCGTTTGTGGGTGTGTGTGTGTGTGTGTGTGTGTGTGTGGATTTTCTAAATTTCCATTCGCAGTTGACATATTAACTGATTAAAATCTTTTCCATTGAAGAAATGAATGTCCTGGATATTCAAGAGGGCCATCACCATTTAGCGACAAAATTCAGAGACAGAAAGTACTTTGTAATCTGAAGAGATAAGCTGCGGAAGATATATGTGAAAGGCCATCAAACCTAATATACCATCAACTGAAGACAGAGAGAGTGTGGTGGTAGCGTGTCTGCTTCAAATGCAAAACGTCGTGATTTTGAATCTCGATTAGGGCGAGTTGCCCGGATAAGGTTTTTTTTTTTTCGGGGTTTTCCCTTATCCTGAGAAGACGAATGTCGAGTAACTTTGTGCTCCATGGACCCCGAGATTATTTGAGTATTATTTCACCAATTTCATTCATCGTCCGATATGACCAACCAGGTTAAAGGCCATTAAGCTACAAAAAAAAAAAAAAAAATGAAGAGAGAAAATACGGAAGAAGTAACTATTGTAACATCTTCCACTAGAAGTATGTAATGCTTCATCAAATATTATAAACACCAAACTGTAACTGCTATCTGTTATGATTGGTAGGCTGCATTTTTTGGGGAGGTTTGGCTGTCATGTAATTAGGGACCTTTAAGGGTCCGGGAGGCTTGCGGGCTATTTTTTTGGCCACTGGGAGGCTCCGGCACCGCACTCGATTTCGAATTGCTGCACCCATCGCGCAATGTAGTTCTTATGTGGTGCGTTCTTCCTGGAATTATTCAAAACATCTACACAGTAACAGCTATAGGTCACGAAAATGTCCAATTGAGATTCGATGCATGTAGATTTTAACAATGACGTTATGGAGTAAGCATGGTTTCTACAGCCAGTTTTGAAACTGTTACATTATTTAGCATTGCTCACTGCCTGGTCTCGTTCAGTTCTTACTAGTAGGTAAACCAGTGAATACTGAATAAGAGCACAGATTGAAAACTGTGGAAAATACGAAAGAGTAGGAGTTTGCCATATGGATGATTCAAACATATTTTGAGTGACAGGAAGAGAACCTTTTCTTTCGATACAGTAGAGATATATCTTTAATTCACTGCAATGAATCGTGAGTTAGTTTGGTTCAGTTATGTTTATTGTCGTTTCAAAGCATTACTATACTGATTTTTTTTATTAAGCTTTATACTTTTATTTTCAAAAAGTACAAGCCGTTTTTATTTGCTGATCATATTACGAAATAATGTTTTATTGTGTTACTTTATGAATTAGAACGATGCACATAATGACAATATAAATAATGAACTACTTTTGAAACAGATTATACTTCAACGTGTTTACACTACAAACGCCTCTCCATTACCATCTCTTTATAACGCTGATTGCTCTGTGTGTTCGTAACTGTAAGAACCCAAAACCGAGTTCTAGTCATAGAAGCCCTACTTTGCGTGTACTTCATGTTTCCAAAAAACATATTTGGAAACATGTCCATGTGCATATGTGTATGTGTTTGTGTGTACTTATGAACACGTTAACTCAAAAACAAACATTCTGTTAAATACCAAACTTTATATTTAAGTTTACTATATTCCAAGAATGCAATACAGCGATTCTGAGGAAAATTTTCCCACCCCAGACTACTCTTTGCATGGAAAGTTCGAAAATGCTTATTTTTCTCAAAAGGGCTGTGACGTTTAGATAAAAATACCGTATTTTAAAGATGATTACATAATAAGTAAAACATATAAATTTAGATTATGTATATTTATATATTATATATAATATAATATAGCAGTTATTAATATCCGAAACGTTCCCTGTTATTGGTTTAAATCTTAAAATACTTAAATTTCTTTTAAACAGGAAGTCCTCACCCGTTTCAATTCTGTTGTTTTACCCCTGGACCAGGAAAGGAAACCAAATTTCAATGTCAATCGCATAGCGATAGTTTTAATCCAGTGTTTTTATTCCTTATTATTTATTTCAATTTTAAAATATTTAAATATACTTTTCTCAAACGGGAATTTTCCACCCTATTGCTCTTTTTCATTTTCTCGTTGTCATATAAAGAGACCCACATTTCAATTGCATCACATAGCAACCAGCCTACAGAAATTCTACTTACGGAAAGCAAGTAATAAGACCAATTTTGCTAATGTTCACCTCGATCAGCATGATATAGATAAAAGAAGAATTTTTGTTAAGAATAGTTTGTTTGTAGAACACATAGAGCAGGTAATGGAAATGGACACATCAGATCTTTTTATTAATTCATAAAAATGTGCATAATTTTTAGTTTAAAAGAAAACACATGAACATTTTTGTTTATTTAAGGTCGCTTTATGACACGAAGGTCATAGCGCTGAAAATAGCGTAAGCATATAACAAGAAAATAAGAATATTTCAGGGTCGCTTTACTTTCAGCAGACATTTCTTAATAGTGACTTACCGTGACAGAAATGGAAGGTGTCGACGTCCTTGGCAAAATAAGAACATAGTTCTAATTCCGGGGAGAGACATTTATGCTAAGTAGTTGCGGAAAATAAGGGAGGAGCAGAAGTTGCGCTGTGACAAGGCAAGAGGAAAAAGTTTGTCCACTTTTGGGATTTACGACATGAACAAAGGGCCGGGAGTGGGGGGAGGAACATGCTCACAAAATGGCGGGAACATGGTCTCATGAGAGCATGCAGTAACATTGTTGTAAAGTGAACAGAAAGGGACATTTTGTTACCACCCAGAAGGACAACAAAATTCGTATTTTATTACAGGCAGTTGTTGCTTTTAGAATGGAAAATAAAATTCTAAGTTTGAGTTTACATATAAAGAAACAACCTTACTATACTAGCCTCACTTGCGAATCGCCGTTTATTTCACGTGAGCCCTCCCTTCGTAGCATAGAGCTAAGAACTTTCTCACGGCTATCGTTTAATAATAATAACAATAATAATACTAATAATAATAATTCTTTCATATGCTTAAACTATATCAACTATATCAACCTTAGTTTATGTAGAAGTTGATAGATTCCACTCCTACTTTGTAATGCCTGGTTGCTCTGCGGTGGGCATGTAACGTACTTGGTTGCTGTGATTCTGCTGGTCCACCAGATGATCCTGCCTTTGATGGCCATCAGTGATATCTCTAGAGCAGTTGGGTTGGTAGTATGAAAATTAACCAGTTAGTTTTCTGCCGTCAAACCTCTATTAGCTGTACTGGTCTCCCAATTGCTGTAGTAGCTAATTGTATTCATTTCTGCTTTTAGCTGAGAGTAGTAGCGTTTAATGTATTGATATAGAATTATAAATGCGTATGCCCTGATGGATCTAGCAGAGTGCTAAATTCTAGCTAATTCATATGTTTTTCAAGGACTAAATGTTTTATACATTATAAAAACATTTCAACAGGAACTTTTTGTCTTTCTTGAAATGTTATGTAGCTGTCCTTGGTGACACTCAATTTCTAACTTGTCTTAACTTACTTTTAAATGCAATTAATAATAAAATTCCTACTTAAAAATATGCACGTCTTCTCGTGGTAATGTTATAAGCTTTAATTACTTATAAAACACGAATATAAGTTGAGGATGAGTGCCATTTTACAATGTGTAACTCCTCAGAACCGTTTTTGTGACGCTAACTTTTAACCAGGTGCTGTTGTGTATGAATTTTATTATCACCTGCACATTGATGTTTTTAACCTATTGTCTTCTTCGGTTGTTATAACAGCTGCGTTTCTTTCATAGTGTCGTAACATAGAATTCTGCAATTTGTTTTACAATTACAATGCAATGTAACATTAAATTGTTTTTCTGTCATACAATATGCAATCTTTATTTAAACATTAAGTCTTAGTTTATATTATTTCAAGAAGTTGTAAATCCCGTCATATCAACGTCTGGTTTACTTTTAGAGTTTTTACTACTTCTTTACATTTCTTGCAAATATATTCTAATGACTTTTTATATTATATATAATATCACATATACTAGAAAACGTTGAAAAATACACGTGTATATACGTCTATTTTGTCAGCATTTCCTGTGATATATAAATATTACGTATTACTCGTTGCAATACATTTCACAATAATATATTTTCACATAGTAAGTTTCACGAAACATTATAATATAGCGATGCACTATTTCTCTACTAAGTGTTTTCACATAGCATTCTAGTAACGTTTTCCTCTTTTGACGTTACGAAACACATTTTTGGGCATCTTTCATTTACTATTATTTAAAGATATATCACACAATAAATATGCAGATAATGAAAACTATTGACTATGGTTAAGCAGATTCTGTGTCATGTTTAAACTTCTCAGAATGAAAAAGGAGCAACAAATGGTAAGCACTCAATGACCATTACACAAAAACAATTTAGACGTGTAAGTTTGAGAAACGTATTGCTGGTTTTACTAAGAATGGACAGTTAAACCTGAATTCTATAATCAGGATAAATAGTGTATTAATGCTAATACAATTGGTTTATTTTCATAATATATCATAAATAAATAACATAAAGAGTTAAATAGTTAATAATTTAAAAACTTTCCTCCAAATAGCACATTAACAATTAACCTTAATACTCCATCTGCTATTAACATTTTAAATTTCTTATTAAAGTTTTTATTTTTACGTTTTCTGTGGAACAATTTTCGTTACTTATTATTTTCTTTAAAAGCGATGCATCATAGATATCTACTTTCTTTGCATAGCGATGATGTGATTACTTGATTGATTGATACCTTGCAGATTTGCAAAGCTGAAATTTCCTAAAAAAATATCTGATGTGTTCCATTCACATGACTTTCTCTACATCTCTGCAACAAATTATTGTTAGAAAGCTTATGCTTCTATGTACTTCATGCTTATCGAGAAATAGTCTTATAACTTGCTTCCTTAAAAGTAGAAGCGAAATCTGGTTGCTATGTGGCTGAAGTTCCATGTAAAGGGTAGTTTGGGGTGGGGGAATTTTTCCCAAAAATAGCTGTAATGATTTGAATTAACACGCCATATGCTAAAATAATAACCAATATATGTTGTATTCTCTGTAATGAGTTTGTAAATTTCGCTTCACTTGGAAGTAAATGATTTTGCAAACGTAAGTGTCTAACAATAGACTAAAACTTTCATAAAAAATATCTATGTCTTTTTAAATACGAAATTTATTTCGAATATATTTTTGTGGCATCGGCCAGAAAAATAATTGGTTATTGGTTCGTATTATTCAAAAAATTTGCTTTGTTTAAAGTACTGTCGAATTTGAGTTGTTTCTCGGAATTACGGGGAGTGAGTACGAAAGTTGAACAAAAATTGAACACCAGTATATAGGCCCAGTTCTAAAACATTTAACATATATCTTTATACCTAGAATAAAATGTGTAATGTAGCTATTCTCGGAATGATTTATGTGGGTTAAAATGAAACAGATAGGAGAAAAAAAAATTACATACACATTAATATGATATAGAGCGTAAAGAAAGTTAGTAGGAACGTAATGCATCAAATTGTTATTAGTAGAACTTCGCTTGCCTTTAAGGCGTTATTACTATTTCTTAATATCTCTGTCTCTTTCTCACATTTTCTCGCAATTTTCTAAAATTGCAGACTCTAATTCAGGCAGCTACCGATTTCCTTAAGAAAGCTGTAATTTACACAGAAATGATTACGGACAACAGAAGCCTGGTAAAAGCGTGTCATCCCCGAAATAAGAAAATTGCTCGTTGTATTAAGAGGCGCAAGGAGCGAGAAAACGGATAACATTTTCGAGAAAAATATAAAGGTAATCATATGACCAATGAGGAATATGGTAAATAATAATAATAATGAGAGTAATATTAATGAGAGTAATAATAATAATAATAATGATAATAATGAGAGTAATAATAATAATAATAATAATAATAATAACAATACAAATAATAATGATAATAATGAGAGTAATAATAATAATGAGAGTAATATTAATGAGAGTAATAATAATAATAAGAGTAATATTAATGAGAGTAATAATAATAATACCAAAAGCTTCATTTTTCACATCAGCGAATGAGGAAGTTAACGCAGAACATGTCATTCGGGACTGATCAAGAAGAAAAATTGTTCCAGTATATAGATCGGCAATATATTAGCATTTTCTTTTTCTACGAGCTAATGCCATCACATTTTCGGTTTATCCCCACCTCCCATGTATTGTGTTTATGGTCCTCCTACAGTGGTTGAAGCATTTCCCTTTCACTCTCTGAGGGCTGTTCCCAATAACATCTTCCAAGATAACATTAGAAATGTTTGTTTGCGACTGCAATGAGTACATATACGAATACTTCGGAGTAAATTCACCCTCCCCTATTTTGTTTAAAGTTAGACATCGCTGCAATAGATACAACTCTCACACATATACCGAAAGAGCACCCAAACATCCCACGATATGACCTTTGCAATCAGAACCACATTCAACGTAATGAAAAAATACTAGAACCTGAGGCCACTTTCAATCCTGCTTTCTCAACAACTTGACTGTATCAACTAGAGGTAGTGTTGCATTTCATCCAAAAATATAATATATAAATTTAAACGAATATGCATTTTGAAGCTCCTTGAATTAAACAAGAAAAAAATGTTAGTTTGAGAGAAAAATAGAAGCGCACCTGTGTGTGTGTGTGTGTGTGTGTGTGTGTGTGTGTGTGTGTGTGTTTTGTGTGTAAGGGAGAGAGACAGAGCACAACCAAAAATTGTCGCTTCAATACCAACATTAATATTCAAGTTCAACTTCTTCCAACGGTGGAATACAAGGATTTTGAAATAAAAAGTCATGCCCCAAACTAACGCTAAGACGGAAATACTTGTCAATTTTTTTATTTTCTCAAAATACTGAATACATATACCGTTATTGTTAGCAGAACATCAGAACATTTCAATATTGCTGGAGTATATCTTCAAATAGTTTTTTTTTTTTTTTGGTATGATTGAACATTTTATGTGCTCTTCAACAATCCGCTTTCCATGTTGTATTGTTAGTCTTAATTTTTATTTCAGCAATAGCCGTGCACAATATACCTTTCAGTTATATTTAATGGTTTTCTTTCTTTAAGTTAATACGACAGTATTGTTTGCTTTCTATTTGCTATGTGTTTAAGGGAAGACAATAGCAGATTGCAAGAAAGCAAGTTAAAATTCCTGGGGCAATAAAACGGCTTTGTTTGATGATGACTAATGTTTGACCAGAGATTATTCTCCGATCAGATTTGATTAGCGGATTTTATCTGGCTTGTTGGTAATCAAGAGCGTATTCAGAGATGATAATTCAAAATTAAAAAATGAACCTATATATGTTATTTTTGCTAATGCATGTTGTGAGGAGTTATTGTTCAAGGAATATTAATCATAATTCTTCTACAGATTATTGTCTCTCTTAACAATGTATAAGTATAAATTGTGGTTGCAATATACTCGTATATTTTTCTCCTTATATCTTTTATACCACTTTCCTTTAGGTGTCTTTCTTTTATTTTTTAAATGAGAGGTATAACTGTAATTGATATTCTCAAACAAAGGGAAGACCATCATCTGCTCACTGTAGTCCTAAAACAAACGCCAACAGGCTCCAGTTGACGCTGCTAAAATGCACTATTGCCGTGTCCATTTCGGCAGTCAGTTGACGAGCGTTTACTGATTTTTGAATAACGAAAAATCAAATTGATCAGGGATTAAGTAGGCAAGGTGATATGATTTTGGTACACATTAGTTTGATTAAATTGTTTTATTTTATTGTAATTGTTTTTTCTTTAATGTTTCTGCCGCATGGATCGCTCGCGCGGTTCATGTTTTAGGTCTAATGCTCGAAAGTAGGCGGTCAGTTGGTGTTGTTTACGTATGCTGTGAGTTAGGTATAGTCCGCGCCAGCCTCTCAGAGGGGCGAGTTGAAATGGCTTGAATAACCCGAATGTGTTTTTTCTAATTAGAACTTTAAATTGTCTGTGCGCGTTAAGCCATCGACCTAAACTTCTTTCTATTTGGTTACGAATGCCTGGGAAAACCATAATTAGCTAGTGCTAATCTTGCCATTGTGCACTGTGTAATTTGTTTCAAACAAACAGACGGACATTTTACGGGTTAAGTATCTGTGGAACCTAACGTGTTATTGCCTTCTATGTAGATTATATTTGTTAACTGTTTCACTTTAAAGATTTGAAATTATATAACTATTCAGGTGCGACTTTGTTTGGTTTTTGCTGCTAGACAGTAACTCGTAAAACTTTTGTATTTCCAGCATAATTTCTCCGACAGCAGAATAGTTTACGTGCAATTCATTTGTGTATGCACTTTTGATTTCCATTTAGTTAACTATATTACCCAAATGCAATATGATTATGTAGTTTCTAACACCTGGTTATACTTTATGCAGAATTATAAATCGAATTACTCTCATGCTATAGGCACATAGCCCATGTATGTTAACTGTATGCATATATTTTTACACAGATGTATTTGTTGTTAAAATGACATTCAACTATAGTAATAGTTATTTAATTTTCGGTATTTAGGGGAAATTTCTATAGTATTGTTCAGTTACTGTCGTAACCAAAGGGGATCCAAGCTTTGGTTCTATATTTTTGAACGTTTGGCTCATAATCACACTTAAAGAGTGTATAAGAAATACATTTCAAAAATACAAAAAGGAACAGTGCAATTCACTGGTGAAAATATATTAGCTGACACCTTTTAGCTATTTGTGCAGTTTTTTTTAACTATAATTTTCTTTCGTTATATACACTTACATACTTCTTACATGTATATATACACATACATATTCAAAATGTGTGTTACACAGTTTCTCTCCACTTTAAGCAAATATTATTATATTATTTAATTTACTTTCATATACTATTTACTTCACGTTAATCGAGATGCATCTCCGCAGAAGTATTCTCATTACATACTTTCTAGTAGACACAACACAATACAGTCGGTTAGGGCATGGCAAATCTTTAAAAGTTTGGTTGCTATATATTTGCTTTGAAATTCTGTTTACTTTGCTTAACCAGTAGAAAGAAAACGAGTAACAACTTATCATTTGAGAAAAGAGTAAAATATGTGAAAACAGAAACCAATAACATGGAATTTTTCAAATAGTTAACTCCACAAAATTTGTATTTCACATGATTGTGTATTTTTACAAGATCTACCTACTTTTTTCGTGTACTCGTAATACGTTTTTGTCTATCAGTTATACAAAAGTCATTCAGAATTAAGAGGATTTCAGAGGCTTTTTTCAGAAAATGCAAGGTAAACATTGTCAAATTATTTTTAAAGTATAGTACTTTAATCAAAATGGGTAGTGTCATTTTTGACAAAATCCAAATGTTTAAAAAATATTAAATTTAAAATTCTCATGTTCCATTTTGAATGGTGCAGAATTTAAAGGTTTAGTATATAAGCAACTGTTCATTTGTTGAGTTAGTCTGTAAATTTTGTTTCTTTTTGATGATTCAATGAATTTTTCTGTTTAACTCCACATTTCCATCATATTAATTAACTTTTAAGTCCTTCAGATCTACCTTGAAGTAATAACATGATTAAAATTATAAAAAATGCCTATAAAATGTAATCAAAAGTTAAGTTATTGGATAACATTAAACCCAATTTATTTATAAGGAATGCATGTAGGAAAAGTTTGTGATATATTAAATAGTAAATGCGTCATGAATATAGAATATTTGACGTTAGCAAGATAGGAATTTCATTTTGATGCTTAAAAGCTAGTAGTAACTTCATTTTAAATGGCTTTGATGGGTGAATTACTAATTAGTAGTACTACTAAGCTACTTTGATATTTAATATTACGATTTCAAAATTGTTTTTTTATTTTAACATATAAGTTGAGTTAAATGTGAAGGAATTATTAATTGAATATTTCGGAGCATAATACGTAAGGAGAGAAAACTAAAATTATATGACATAAGCAGCGAAACTTAGACACTAACTAAAAGACAAAGAGACATTATACAGGCTTTATAAATAAAATGCTTAAAGAGTATATAGCAGCATGTGCAAAAAAGGATCTCATTAGCAATGAAAATAGAGAGAAGATTTAAGAATATTTAACATGAATGAAGGGTTAAGGGATTATAAAAAATAATGACAGGAACATCTTTAGGAATGACAGAGAATGACTAGAATTATAAAATACATAATAAAATACACAATAGATCTGTGAGCAGACCCAGGGAATGATGACTGGAATACCTAGAATGCGGAATAGAAAGCTAATTACCTCCTATACCATGAATGGAGAAGCAGAAGAAGAATAAAAATAAGAATTTGTTATTTTTATGAATTAAGCTCCTGCTAGTGATTTTATATTACTATTACATTTGTTACTTGGAAGCCAGTTTTAACAGCTCTCTCTAGTTTTAGCTTATGTGCTTTTATATTTATGTTTTAGTTATAAATGCTATACTTGCAACATTTTTATATATTTTAATGGATATGGCTTCACACTTAGCAATATAGATAATTGCATGATTCATAACGCCGATCTTTTTGGGTGACTTCTTAGACTTTGAGTCTAAGATGGATCTATGAATAGAATGTTTAAAACTAAAGAAAACCAAGCTTGTAAGCTTACCTTTACGGAGTTATTATTTAATAACTATACGAATGTTTATATTATTTGTGAATAGATACATTAGCAAAGGCATGTAGATATACTCAAAGAATATTGTCTTAATTAAAGGGAGTGAAATATGAATGCAACAGTTCTTCTATAGCATTTTTCAGTCATTTCATTTTTCGACATTTAAATTAAGTATTTCAGAAATACAGAAGCAGCCTGTTGTTTCGTGTTTCATGTTTACACAAAATAACAAAATAGACTTATTCAAACTGATGGTAATGGGGGCAATAACGAAACTGGATTCTGTTTTCCCTCTAGGCTAAAGCAAATTATAAAATAGATTACTAGATATAATGTAAAACAGCTGTGTACGAGGGCAATATAAGAACCAAATTAAAGGAAAACTTGTAGAAGCGGTACTATATGAAACAGATGGTTATTCTTACCAAAAACCTAATTACATCTCAACATCTAAATTACGTTTTTCATTCAGAACCATTCATTAGAAAGCGGAGCCTTTATTGCACTTACAGAATTAGCACACTTTAGTGGAGCAAACAAAAGCGCCGATCAATTTAACGTGCAGCTTAAAACGGGCAAAGAGAACTTAACGCCTAAGCAGCTTCGATAGCAGCGAATTAATTCTGAGTTGCTGGTATAGATGTAACCTATTCCTTCTTGAGGAAATTCTTTAGAACTCTTTAGTTTCATTTCCTAAGTACATATACGGGGTGTTCATTTTAAAATGTACCATAAGGACTTTGTTCCTACTGTATTCAGAGTTCAATCCGCCTAGTGTTCCGTAGAAGCGTATGACTCTTGTGTCCGAGAAGTTGCCTAGTACGCAAGGCATTTAGTTTGAACGTGAGAACCCTCCAATATTCGAGGCGTATCTGGAAAGTAAGTACTGGTTTGGAGAAAAAAAGGGCATAATATATTTGTTTGCACACAATATTTATTTCTTCATGAAAGAACATTCATTAAAATCGTCATAGCCGCCAGCATTGTTCAGGCAAAACCAGTGCCAAATTCAGCTACCCAGACCGACTAACAGGATGAAGGACGAATGTAATGATATTGGAAACGATATGAAGGGACAAGAAATCTAGGGGACGAAAGAAAGCTACACAACAGAAAAATGCCATAGGCACCTACCCTTGAACTGGGAATAGTTGACATCCGGAAGCACATCTTAGCTACGATCCGCAAGTTCTTTACTTGCCTTCCTCAAGTATCTGGTACAACACACTTTACTTGGAACGCCGTTCGGGTGAAAAGTCTCGACTTAAGCCATCTGTCGTAGGGCATCATTCTCCCTTAAGAACATGTTCTCATCTAACAGCTCTGATGACGAAAAATTTTAAGATGACGCTGAGTGTCTTTTTTTGGCTGCTTGTATTCCTCAAATACTCATGGAGAAGAACAAGTTCAGTGCACAGGATGCTACACCACTGGGTTCATGAACATTGTAGAGCAGCTGACCAAATGTTATCGAGTCCATCATGTGTCAAAGAACAACATTAATAGAGTATTATATTAGGAAACATATCGAATGTTACCTTTGTGTTTTGGAACCTTCGCGACTTTTATTTGCTGAGTTACTAACATTTAAAAATAATGGGTCTCATATAAGGTACCTTTACCTTATTCATGCCTTACTTTCTCTTCCCTTTATATGTATAGACACGTTCTCCTTTGAGGGCCCCATTTATTTTGTTTCCTTTAGAGCATATCTTCTTTAAATTTCTATATACCTGCAATTTGTATAGTAAGATGTGCTGAACAATTGATGTTTATAAACAAAAAAGAAAAGAAAAATATATATGCTCATCAGGGGATCGAACGCACGATCTCCCATAAGTTGGCCACAGCTGAAACCACCAGAGCCATAACGCTCGGTAAAATGAAACTAACGTGATTGGATGTGAACAATTTTTACTTTCTCTACACATACTGTTGTACTTAGTGTGCAGAGAAGATATTGTAATGCACTCAAAAATTCGATTTCGAGATTTCACCAGAAATACATGTTTTGGATCCCCCTGAATTCAAAAAAAGCATTTTTATAAAAAGGATCTCTATGTGTGAGTGTGTGTGTCTGTGGACAGCAGAGCTCAAATACGAAAATACCGTTAAATATAAAAGCTGGTACTTAAATTTGATATCTTCCAGGGATGCAACAGGAAGAATTTTAAGAAAATCCCCCCACCCTAAACTACTCATTATATGGGAAATGTTTCTTAAATTTTAATTTTCTCAAAAATGGCTCTAACCATTTTGATTAAAATATTGTACTTTTAAGATATTTTCATGACAAACGAAAAATATATCTTGAATTTTCTGGGAATAGGCTCTGAAGACATCTTTATTCTGGATGAATTTTACGGCATTTTGTATAACTTTTAAACGTAAGGTAGACAAAAACCTACTCAATAGCAAATGTAGAGCCTGTTAAAACACACACTTTATGCTATATACATTTTTTTCATGGAATTTATCGTTTCTGAGATATGCCTTGTTATTGGTTTCAGCTTTAAAATACTTATACTTTTCTCATACAGGAATTTGTCAACTCCTGTGCATACAAACAAAGGAACTTCTATCACATAGAAACCAGATTTTGACTATCGTTTTAGCCTATAGTGCTCCCTAATTTCCCCTCTGCTTATATGGAAGCAAGTAATAAGACTATTTATACTATTTCTATTTGCATCAAGTAAATAGAAGAGCTTTTAAATAATAATTTTGTTGTAGAGATGTAGAGAAAGTCATGTGAATGGAACTATCAGATTTTTTTAGGTTACAACACTTTAGAAGTCAGGGTGCAAATATTTCTCCTACGCACTATACCCAGTAGAGAATGTAATAAGGTTTTCAGTGAATGACGTATAGAATAAACGATTGACACTGTATAGAATACCGCTCGGTAAAATGAATTAAAATGATTGCATGTGAACAGCTTTTTACTTTCTCTACACGTGCTGTGTACCTACATTGTGTATAAAGGAGGTATTATAATGCACCCAAAAATTCGATACCGACATGTTTTGAGACCCTCAGTATCCAAAAAAAATAATTTTTAGAAAAATGTCCGTGTAACTGCTTAAGCTTTCACAGCCGGCGTCTATTTAATAAAATTTTGATTCCGGGCTTCTTCTGAGGATGCCCGACGGAATGGCGGGCGAAACGTCAGGTGTTGATACATCTACTGGACCACGGCCTAGAAGCCCGTAATCAACATTTTTTTTTTATCTTTGAGTGTGTGTGTGTGTGTGTGTGTGTGTGTGTGTGTGTGTGTCTGTGGGCAGCATAGCTCAAAAACGAAAGGACTTTAAAAATCAAAATTGGTATTTTCGGTTTGGTATCTTCCTAGGATGCAACATGAAGATTTTCAAGAAAATCCCCCACCACAAACTACCCTTTACATGGAACTTTTTTCGAAAATTTTGATTTTCTCAAAAATGGCTCTAACGATTTTTATTAAAATGTCGTATATTAAAGACATTACCTGACAAATAAAATGTATTTCTTGTGTTTTCTGGGAATAGCCTCTGAAGACTACTTTATTCTGGATGCATTTTACGGATTTTTGCATAACTGCTAAACCGTAAGAGATGACCAAAAATTTATCACACAATAATGTAGAGCACGTTAAAACACACAATTTATGTAATATACATTTATTTCGTGGAGTTTATCTTTTTAAAATATTCCTTGTTATTGGTTTCAGCTTTGGATAACGTACTTTTTTCATTCTCAAACATTTATCAACTCCTGACCATACAAACAAAGGAACTTCAGTCACATAGCAACCAACTTTTGACTTCGTTTTAGCCTATGGTACTCCCCGATTTTCCTTCTTATTACAAGGAAGCAAGTAATAAGATGATTTCTGTTATTTTTTCCCCGATTAGCTTTTAAATAATAATTTGTTGCCGAAATGTAGAGAAAGTCATGTGAATGGAACACATCAGATTTTGTAAAGTCAGGGTGCAAATGATTCCCCTACTTGCTTTACACAGTACAGAAAGCAATAAGGTTTTCAGTGAACGACCTGTAGAATAAGCGCTTGACACGGTGTAGATATTGTTTCGGTCTCCTCTCAAAGTTAGCAAACGTCAGAAAATCTAGGACACATCCCACAAAATAACCCCGAAGGAAGCAGTTATCGGAGCTGAAGTTCAATGTTATCGAATGATCGCAAAAGTATAAGAAAGAAGGAAAGAAAGCAATCTGTCATCCTCACGTCCCGCTTTATTTGGTGCAGTTCTGACCAGCTCTCGGACATAAAGCCACCTCGCTTCTGGCGCCGGTCCAGACGCCTGGGATTACCGCTGGTTAATCAGACAGTCGAGGTAATTCTTTTTTCTTCTTCCTTCAAGAGATTCTCTGGCACAAAGAAAGAAACGAGGCTCTTTGGAGAGTTTTCCTGCTTGTGAGAAATCTGCTTACAATGCACAGAAATTAATTAAACCGTAACTATTTGGAAGTTTCAAGTAGCTCAAAGATGAATGGAGTTTAGCATTTAAATACGCCATTTATTATCAACATCTGGCTAAACCTGTTGCATCGCTTTTTTCCAAGACTTTCTACTTCAAGCGCTTGTTTAGTGTTTGCTCTTCATTTATTGCTACCATCAAGTTCAACATTACATATGAGTAGCAATATTAAGTTAACTGGAGAGCCTCAACGAGATGCGTTTAACTCAGGTTAGTTCACTGTGCTTCGCTTTCGCCGTTTGATTAATTTAAATAAATATTAATTTTGGGAAATATACAAATACTAGAATCCACTGATAGGTCCCGGGCCTCTCAATAAATACAGCATTTAATTTTGTTTTTGCTTTATTTCTCAACATAATTTTCAGAAAGGCTAATACATTTGTCATATCGGTGTTCTAATTTAATTAAACCATCTCTGTAGTGCGATTTATCAAGGTCCTTTAAATAGCGGTTTACCGCATCAATGATCTCCTCGTTGCTGTGAAATCTTCGTCCTCCAAGAAATCTTTTGAGGTTTGGGAACAGGTGGTAGTCATTGAGGACTATATCTGACGACTAGAGTGGATGTTCAAGCAATTCCAACTTTAATTCCCTCATTTTTCCCATTGCAATACCTCAACGATGGGCCAGAGCATTGTCGTGATGAAACAACATTTTTGTTTTTGTTTTGCCAATTGAGGTCTTTTTCTTTCCACCTCACCACTCAAACGTTGCAGTAAGCTTGCGTAGTAGTCACCAGTGATAGTTTTCCCCTTTTTCAAGTAGTCAAAAATAATTCCCCGTGTATTCCAGAAAACGCTCGCCATAACCTTGTTAGCTAACAAATTGACTTTGCCCTTTTTTGGAGTGGATTCACTAAAATATTCACTGGGTTTTTTACAGTAAAACTCCACATTCTTAACAGAAACAGTTTTTCGTTGTAACTTTTGATTAGGTGTCAACAAACGCGGCATTCATCTTGCACAAGCTTTGCGAAAGCCCAAAACATTACTTAAAATATTACCTGCACGTTCTATTGATATGTCTACAGCCTCTGCTATCTCAAACAACTTTAATATGCGATCTTCCAGTACTAAACGATCAGTTCTCTCTTCCAGGGCAGGCTCATCACTAGTGCTCACACCTCCATTTTAAACTCTGCAACCCAGCTTTTAATCATTGAATATGGAAGGGCAGAATATTTCAATATACTGACCATTTCCTCGTTGATTTCTTTAGGCGTTAAGCCTTTCAAATGGAAGTATCTAATCACTGCTCGTTATCCCAAATCCTCCATTTTTGTGAAAACTCTAAAGCTGTCTTGTTTAAAATGCTGTCATTGGAAAACTAAACAAGCTATTGACCTGTAACTATGGATACAAGCTAGTCTAGAGTTAAACTCTACGATGCTACCGTCTAACTGACCTAGTAACGTCATATCTGTGTGTGCCTTATCAGTCGATTCTCGTATTATTTAGAGTTAAATGTTGTAGTACATTTTAGCAAATCTTTAATACTTAATGGCTAACTAATGGTTATGAAGCAGATAACTACCCAAAATTTGATTCTGAGAGCTCATCGCAAATACACGTTTAAAATATGTTTACTTTCTCTATACGCACTAGTGTACAGAGAAGGTATTTTATTGCACCCATTCGATACCGAGATTTCACCGGAAATATATGTTTTGGGACCCCCTGAATAAAACAGGAGCATTTTTAAAAAAAAAAGTTTTGGGAGGACAGCATAGTTCAAAAACTAAAACATAAAGCTTGGTATTTAAGTTTATCTTCCAAGGATGCGACACAAAGATTTTCAAGAAAATTCCTCCCTCTTAAACTATCCTTTACCTGGAAAATTTTTGAATTTTTTTTTCTCAAAAATGGTCTAATGATTTTTATTAAAATTCCATACTTTAAAGGTACTTACAACACAAATAAAACATATGGGAATTGGCCTCTGAATAGCACTTTATTCTAGATGTTTTTGCAGAATTTTGCAAAGCGGTTAAACAGTAAGAGATAGACAACAATTTACTACACAAAAAATATAGATCTCGTTAAAACACACAGTTTATGTCATAAGATTTTTTTTTGTTTTTTGGTATAATTGAAGGTTTCCAAGATGTACCTTACTATTGGTTTTAATTTTAAAATCTTATACGAAATGTAGAAGTTTTTCTTTCGTTCTACACCTGGCCAAGCAAAGAAGCCAATTTCAATAACAATCGTATGACAATAGACTTTAAAACATTTGACTATCGCTATAGCATAGTGTATCCCTTTATTTCTCTTCTACTTTAAAGAACTGAGCAATAAGTTCATTCTGCTAATGCTTATCTCGATTAGCATGGTGTAGAAAGAAGAATAAATAATCTTTTTTATGAAGTCTGTTTATAGATAAGGTTAGAGAAATAAATGTGAGGGTAACACTTCATATTTTGTTAGATAATCTTTAATACTTATATTTAAACTAATGATTATGAATTAGATTATTACTTTCTGTACTACCTAGGGGAAGTGATGAATTCCACCTGAAATTTGACACTTAGAGTTCATCGCAAATACACATCTAGAATATTTTTTTCTGAAAAGGTTCATGTGTTTATGTGTGTCATATGTGTGTATCTAGCTTTATATCGCCTAACCCAAACTACCACTTTTAAAGGATAATTTGGGGTGGGGGATTTTCCTTAAAATTCCTTGTGTCAGATATTTAAAAGAAATTTGCATTAACAAGTTTGAATTTAACTCACCTTTGATTTTTGAGATATTTATTGAAACACACACTTGCGATACTTATTTACGGTGTGTTTAAACTTTTATTTCAGGTGAATACTTAGTATCAAATTTCTGGGGGAATACAACACATTACCTGCTTTATATATGTAGTCCATAAATTAAAAATGCTGATTGTTTATATATTTGTATAGTCTGTAAATTATTTTAATATAAACTGCCTGGTTTTCTGATATGTAGCAATTTTTGTAATTTTGAAATTATTTTTTCAATGTGATGTTCTTGTACTATAGTGAAACTTAGTTTTGTTTAAAACCATGTGGTTTGCAGGTCAGGGGGTGGCACCACTAGGCAGATACGAGTTCCATGGTGTTGTTTTCAAATTTTATTTTTTTATTTTGTATTTTGTGTGGCAACTGAGCTATTATTTTATTATTGCTTTCATCACCACTAAAAACAATCTCATTCTACTGCACTTTTAAGATTTTACATGAAAATTTTAAAATATTTTACGCAGAATCCCACTTCAGATTTAACACATTGTGTGTGTTTGTGTGTGTGTGTGTGTACATGATAAGGGGCCTGCACATCTGCGTTCTTCATTGTATGGGATGATCAAATGGTTCATAAAGCCATACCTCAGATCAACAGGTATCCTACAAAAACATCATTATTATATTTCATATAGTTTTGAATATTTATGTTTTAAATCCCTGCACATGCTTACTAACTGCTAGTATTGCTTCCTGCTGATGATGATATTCTTCCAGGGCCCTTGGGTGGATTGCATTGCTGTAGCAGTGTGATTGATCTCCGAAATGCCAGCAGACTCATTTGCCCTCCTGATTTTTCATGTAGGATCCATGCATTATGGAGAGCTGTATCCAAACATCAGGAGAAAATAGACCACCACTTTCTTCCTCGTATTCAGATTCTGAAAAGAGAGACACGCTCGTCCATTCTGTCTGTATCACCCGTGAGACGGTTATATTCACCAATTACAGATGGAGGAGAAGTCGATTTCCTACTCGGTACAACATTGTGGCCGGTCAAAGGAAGAGTATCAATAAAGGACTTCATTTCGTCACCTATTTATGGATCTTGTGCATTTAGAAATAAAGTATAGCTTTGACTTTCTGTTTCAAGAAAATTAATAATATCATTATCAATGAATAACTCAACAACTGTGTAGGTGATTTGTTTCTATAAGATGAGTCGTCAGCTTCAGGAAAAATTCCATCTATAGATGGATTTTCATCTCTTACATCTCATTCAATTGGTTTTCTTTTTCTTGGTTGTACTTGTGGTGTGCCAGAGCACGAAATTGAACCACTGGGCCTCATCTCATCTTGATTCTGAGCCTGTCATCTTTCATTTCTTCGAAGTAAAGGATTCATTACATTGTATTGTTTCTTCTATGTATTCTTGTCTTCATAAATATCTTCATCATGTCACATAGCTCATTTGCAGAATTTTCAGGCCTACGTATAGCTTCTGCTTTTGTCCGCAACTGATTTCTGAACTGAAAGGTTATCATGTAAACTGCTAATACCGTCCTCTCCAGAATCTTCGTCAGAATTCAATGTAACGTCCATCTGGTGGTTCAATATAAATAGCATCCAAATCTATATAATCAATTACCATTATCTAATATTTGCATAGCTTCATATTGAACAACAATAAGTATGGGTGATATAAAGAAAAAAATTGCTTATCTTGGCATCTGCCTAGTGGTACCACATGGTGCCAGGCTAAATCTAAGTTCTATATATTTGACAGTTAGTATATTTGAAGTGAAAACAGAAATTAAATATATTCTTATAAGGTTTTTGTAATATATGCACCAATGTTGCTGCAAACAATAGTCCTAATTCAGTATATTCAATTACTTACTTAAAACGGACATCCATGTAGAGCTATTCAGGAACTAGCATGTAAGTGGACGAACTCCACTATCACAATGTGCCGTATAGCTTTCAAATTTTATATTGATAAACAATGTCTGCAGTATCTTGGCTAATGTAAACAATGAGACATACTTAAAACGACTATTGTTGTCTACACAGTAGCTCTAAATAATCATATATACTTTGGTACCGTACGGTACCGCAGGGCAGATTCGGAAGTAAAAATATTGTACAGATAACTTTAAAATTTAGTTTATTAAATCTAGCTACTTCATTTAACCTGCATAAAAGCTTTAAATCGTGCGAACACATAACAGAGAAATACCTAGAGTAATTAACTACATGCAATCTGAAAGGGAAACGAAAACAGCAACGCATGTGTCCTCTGGGATAGAGATGCGAAAACAAACTTGTCTAAATCACTAAATTCTAGAGCTAACAGTGCTCCACCGTGTCACTGCACAGTCAAAACAAACTGGAAGGGAAGCGTACACTGTCAATTGTTGAGAAACATTGGGAAAAATAACAGTGAAGGATTCCGTCATAGGTAGGTTACACTAATGAACATTAACACTAAATATTTTTTATTTTATTCTAAGCGAGATAAACATTAGCAGGAGCTGTCTTATTACTTAGTAGAAGGAAAATAAGAAAATACACTAGACAGTCAAATGTTTTAAATTGTGGTTGCTATGGGATTGAAATCCATTTCTTTGTGTGGCCACGCGTTGATAATTCCCGTATGAGAAAAGTTTTAAGTATTTTGAAAGGAAATCAATTACAAGGAATATCTCGAAAACGGCCAACTCCACGAAAAAAAGTATTACACAAATTGCGTGTTTTATCGAGCTCTACATTTTTGTGCACTAAGTTTAGGTCTATTTCTTACAGCTTAAAGTTATGTAAAATTCAATAAAAATTATTCAGAATAAGGAGGCCTTTAGCGGCTATTCCCAGAAAATTCAAGATATATAGTTTATTTGGCATTTAAATATGTTAAATACAACAGATTTTAATCAAAACTGTTAGAGCTATTTTTGAGAAAATAAAAATTTTCGAATTTTTTTCCATATAAAGGATAATTTGGGGTAGAGGATTTCCTTGAAAATACCAAGTTTGGTATTTAACGATCTATTCATTTTAGAGCTTTGCTGTCCACAAACAGACAGACAGACACACACACGGTTATTTTTCTGATTTTTTTTTCTTTTCATTGGGGTCCTAAAACATATATTTCCGGTGAAATCTCGGTATCGAATTTTTGTGTGGAATACAATACTTCCTCTATAAACTATATACATAGCACGTGTAGAGAAGGTAATAACGGTGAATGGTTCCGCCATAACTATGTTGCACTATTAAACATTAACATTAAATCGTTTTTATACATTTTGCCGAGGTATAATCAGAGATCAAAGTTAAAAATATATCTTATAGCATTAATTAATTATAACATTTATTGACTAATTTAAATGCTACGATTTAATTGTTTTAATTGCGTTTGAAAATTCAAAATTGCCCTATGGCATGTACCGTAAATTAAAATAAATTAAACTGTGCTTTGTTGAAAGAAATACTCCAGAGGGAATAATATCCCTAGGGCTAAAAATGAAAATTAGTATTTAATTTCTAATTACTAGACAAATATATGTAATTATTTCTGTTTAAGCATTAAATAATTAACGAACCAATCTAATAAGTACTGATTATTAAAAAAAATAACTCAAACATTCACTTTGGCAATGCCATCTACATACCTGGTACAGTGCACAAATTAAAAAGTCATGTTAGGGGATATTTCTTAGGCAGCAGATATTGTTTCATTCCCACCAAGCATACGTCATTGTAGTTGCAAACACAAGTGTTTCTCGAAAAATGTTATGTGCTTTTTTTTTCATTTGTAGGACAATAAAACCCGCGTACTTCCTTACCATCAAATACAATGACGTCATTGTATCTAAATAGGCAACCTACATATACATTGGGTATTGTCCTAAATTGTAATAATTTCCCCTCCGTAAGCCTTCTAACTTAAAGAAATCAACTCTGCTAACATCGTTATTCGACTAATCCACAAAATAATTCAGGGATACGGAAAGCAACCAATGAACGATATTATAATCAATATAATAAAAATAAATATCTGATGTGTTCCATTCACATGAATTTCTCTACATCTCTGCTGCAAATTATTTTTAAAAAGCTTATTCTTCTATTTGCTTCCTGCTAATCGAGAAAAAATAGCAGAAATAGTCTTATTACTTGTTTCCCTGTAAGTAGAAGAGAAATAAATGAGTACCATAGGTTAAAGTGATAATCAAAAGCTGGTTGCTATGTGACTGAAGTTCCTTTGATTGTATGGACACGAGTTCACAAAGTCCTGTATGAGAAATGTATGTTTTTTTATAGTTGAAACCAAAAACAAGGAATATTTCAAAAACAATCAACTCCACGAAAAGATTGCATATAAGGTAAATTGTGTGTTTTCAAGTGCTCTACGTTTGTTGTGTGGTAAGTTTTGGTCCATTTCTTACGGTTTAGCAGTTAGGTAAATTTCCGTAAAATTGACCCAAAATAAAGTGGTCTTCAGAGGCTATTCTCAGAAAATTCAAATATACATTTTATTTGTGAGGTAAACATCTTTAATATAGGATATTTTAATCAAAATCGTTACAGTCATTTTTTAGAAATCAAAATTTTCGAAAAAAGTTCCATGTAAAGCGTAGTTGGGGGTGGAAGGATTTTTCTCAAAATCTTCGTGTCGCATACCTGGAAGATACTAAACTTTAATACCAAGTTTGGTATTTTACCGAATTTTCGTTTTTGAGTTATCGTGTTCACAGACACACGGAAACACGGACACACACACGGCCCTTTTTTTGAAAATACTTTTTTTGGATACAGGGGACCCTAAAACATATATTTTCGGTGAAATCTCGGTATCGAATTTTTTGGTGGAGTGAAATACCTTCTCTATACACTATGTACATAGTACGTATAGGGAAAGTAAAAATCTTATGTGTACCATTCACATGACTTTTTCTACAACTCTGCAACAAATTATTCTTCAAAGCTTATACTTCTATTCATGCTAATCAGTAAAAAATTAGCATAAATAGCCATATTATTTGCTTCCTTGTAAGTAGTAGCAAAATAAGGGAGTACCACAGGTTAAAGTGATAATCAAAAGCTGGTTGCTATGTCACTGAAGTTCCTTTGTGTGTATTAACAGTAGTTGACAAATTCCTGTATGACAAAAGTATAAGCTTTTCATAGCAGAAACAAAAAATAAGGAATATCTAAAAAAACAGCGAACTCTACGAAAAAAATGGATACAACATAAATTTTGTATTTTAACGTGCTCTACATTTTTGTGCAGTAAGTTTTTGTCCATCTCTTACGGTTTAGCAGTTTTTCAAAATTGAGTAAAATTCATCCAGAATAAATCACTCTTCTGAGGCTATTCCCAGAAAATTCAAGATATACATTTTATTTGTGAGGTAAATATCTTTAATATACGAAAACGCTTTTTTAGATAAAGGGGACCCTAAAACATATATTTCCGGTGAAATCTCGGTATGGAATTTTTGGATGGATTGCAATAACTTCTCTATACACTATTTACATAGTGCGTATAGAGAAAGTAAAAATGAAGAAGTATGCCGCAAACAACCTCCATTTAAAAGTTTTGCCTACATAAGGAAAAGCTGAACTAATGTAACATAGCTCAGCCTTGTTTAGGAAGGGGTGAGGAATGATTTGTATGCATCAAGAAACCATCTAAACAAAAGCAACATACAATGTAAGTTCACTTTTCCACATGGTCTCCAAGAGACTGCAAACATTTCTCGGAACGGTCAACCAACTTTTCAATTCCGGATGTATAGAAACTTCCTCCAGCGTTTTGTAACCACACGGTGACATTCACTTGTCCCTCCTCATCGTTTCGAAATCGTTGTCTACCGAGATCAGTTTTGTGCTTACCGAAAAGATGAATGTCGTATGGTGCTAAGTCGGGACTGTATAGAGGATGTTGCCATACCTCCCACTTGAATCGCTGCAGCAGTTCGCACGTTTTGCGGGCCTTGTGATGTGTTGCGTTATCGTGCAACAAAATCACACCGTCGCTCAATTTCCCCCGCGCTTCTCTTATTTGCTTTACGCAACCGGTTCAACGTTTTGCAATATGAAGACACGTTAATTGTTGTGCCTTTTGGCATAAATTCCACGTGCGCCAAACCCTCCTTGCCAAAGATCCCTGTCGCTATAACCTTTCCTGTTGAAGGTTGAACCTTGGCCTTCTTTCCTTGTGGTGATGAGATGTACACCCATTCCATCAATGTTCTCTTCGTTTCGGGAGTGAAGTGGTTGACGCACGTTTCATCCTGTGATGATTAGCCGCAGAAACTCCATTGCCCTCTGCGGAATACCGCTGCAGTGAGGATTTGAAACGTTGTCCCTTGTGGTCATCGGTGAGAACACGTGGCACCCATCTGTGACACAGCTTACGATATCCAAGGTCCTCGTGAACAATGAAGAACACAATGTCATACGAAATGTTCAGCATGCCGGCAATTTCCCCGAGTTTTATGCGCCGATTCTCTCTAATGATCGCATCCACACGGTACGGGAAGTTGCGGGCCTGCCTTCGCGATATTCGTCTGTAACACCATGCGTCCTGCTTCAAATTGTTGACACCACTTTACAATTCCTTGCCGTGAAATCGCGCGCTCTCCACATACACCAGCGAGTTCAAGATGAATATCCGTGCAATTTACCCGTTTGGTCCATAGAAATCGGATTGTTGATCGCACTTCCAATTTTGACGCGCCATTGATTTTAGCCCGCTGGTCACACAAACACAACGAACAACCACACATCTATTTGACGTCTGCGCAGTTACTGTCCCTTTCTCCGCTTTGCCCAAGACAGCGACACACAGAGGGCTCCTGCGGCGAGTTAGTGCAACTAAATTTTTGATCCGCCCTCGTATGTATGTTATGTATACATGTATGTACGCATACTGTAATTTCGATACCGAGTTTTCATTGAAAGACATATTTTAAAAACTGCTGAATCCACAAGAGTATTTTTTAAAAAATCTCAGTGTTTGTATATATGTGTGTGCGCGCGCGCCTGCCTGTGACAGCATGGAATTTTATCCCCAAAAAGAAAATTAGTTGACGATGACAAAATATGAGTGTTTTTTTTTTTTCAACCTTTGATAGGCGATACATAAAAGGTAAGTTCATAGAAAACAATTATTTTATTACTGAAAGTTTTGTACACTTGTGATTACTTTTGAACATAGTCACCGAAAGATTGAGACATTTATCGTACCTGTGCACAAGCTTTGCAATAACCGCTTCAAAAAATGTTGCCGCCCATGATATCAAATGAGCACTGACGTTGCTTTGAAGATCTTTGTACTTTATGACGTTTGCGGAGAGTCATTCAAAACAAACGAAGAGGAATGCTGACTTCAGGAATTGTGTTGATCCATGACAACGCTCCTCCACACTCTGCTGGTACAATCCATCGGCTCCTTGAACATTTTCGATCTTCCGCCGTACAGTCCTGACATGGCAACCAGCCATCACATTTTCCCTGACGTGGGTAGGAGGGTAGCACTTTCAAACCAAAGAAGATCTTCAAAACAGCGTCAATGCTCATTTGAAATCATTGGCGGCAACATTTTTTGAAGCGGGTATTACAAAGCTTGTGCACAGGTACGATAAATGTCTCAATCTTTTCGGTGATTATGTTGATTATGAACTTGTCTTTTATTTATAGCTTATCGAAGGTTGAAAAATATTGGCCCTCGTATTAAAATGCACTCTAAAATGGATCTTTCGATTACCAACAGTACATATGTTGTATACAAGGACAAATATAATCTTAAACAAATGCTGTCGCCACATTAACGATAGGGTTTAGAGGGACAATACTCAAACAATTACACAAATATTGAGTAGAGTATAGTCTGGATAAACGCCTGCTGCATACAATACGAGGATTTGTTCTTATCCTCAGAAATCCTTTATGCTCATTTTAATGCTGATTCTATGTAAATGTATTACATTTTGTTATTTGATTTTGAAACTAATAATATATTATTACGTCAAGATTTGTATTTGCTATTTGTATTAGATTTTAGGTTTATAATTTCTAATTTGGTATATTTTCTATACTTAGTTATATAACTTATTTTTATCAAATTAAATTTAATTTAAATTTAAATCAAATCAAATTGATAAATTATTTTAAAATTTTTAATTGTCTTGTTATATTTTGTCTACATGACAGCCCTTAACTGATAATCAATAAAATAAAATAAAAAAACGAAAAAGTCGGTTACCAAAGTTGGTATATAAATTTAGAATCTTCCAAGTATACAATAAGGAGATTTTCAGAAACATCTTTCACTCCAAACCACTGTTTAAAAAAGCTTTTTTTTTAATTTTCGATTTATTAAAACATGTCCTGCATTAAAAGTGTTAGCATGGCAAATAAAATTATATCCTGGATTTCTTCACTCTGGAAGATTTTTACATAACTGGTAAACCATTAGAGATATTCAAAACCTTACTGCACATAAAATATAGACCTCGTTATAATACACAATTTATAGCATATACAGTTTTTGTATAGCTATACATTTCAGAGATACTCCCCGTTATTGGTTTAAATTTTAAAATACTTTAACTTTTCTCAAACTTGAAACCTCATTCTCTTCATCTCTCTTTTCTTTTACGTTAGGTCATGGAAACAGAACCAAATTTCAAGCACAATGATATAACGACAGCTTTTAAATGAGTTGACAGTCGCTTTAGCCTGTGTATTCCCTTATTTCCCTTCTACCTAAAAGGGACTAATACGTAATAAGAGCATCTCTGGTAATGTTATTCTTGATTAGCATTATTTATTGCGTTGGTCACGTGTGGGTCACGTACGTGGCTAAGTATGTGTGTGTGTGTGTGTGTGTGTGTGTGTGTGTGTGTGTGTACTACCCTACCTAATCACTTATAGCATGCGTACCTGTTTAAAGCGACGAATACTATAGTTGCCTCCGCTCCGCTCAAATCTCCGATGACGTCGGACGGTGAACATGAAATTGACTCACGCAGATTGGAGTAACAATGGAGGTCGTTAGGAGTTACGAATGTCACAACACACTTGTCACTTGACTTGTGTCACTTTTTAACTTGTATACCTAAATTTATTTGTGAATAGAACCTTTAAATATCACGACAAGCACTTTTGCCTCACATGCACCTTACAACATAAGTATGCGGCTATCTGACAACTATGCCTATAACTGATTATAACCATGCCTATCTGATTACTGATCCTTAAACTGTGCGTCCGTGCGTATATATCAACTCAGCGTTACATTGTATATCTCCGACAACTGAACTTTACAGTGTGCCTCTAGCAACTGGACTTTACAGTGTGTCTCTAACAAGTGAACATTACGGTTTGCTTCTATCGAGTGAACATTACGATCTGCCTAAACTGTCTTCACGTTGCCACTTATATAAAACAATATGGTGTTATGGCTGCTTTATTTCTATTGGTTAAAAAGACCGCGAACTTGGCGTCTATGCGTTTTACAATGTAGTTCTTCTTACCCATAATGCATTATAAATACCTCGTGGCTGCATTTATACAATGGAGAAAAACTCATTTCTTGTACATTACAGACTCCCCCCAATTCACTTTCATTTGTTACTCTATTGCACGCAACTGCATAAAGGAGTAAGTGACTTTTACCAACGTTTTACCTAAACAAAGAATCTCCCCCTTATGCAGCGACACAGTTTCGTAAACACGTTAATCTGTGCTTGCTTCAAGCTACCTTTCTAAACATACTGAGAAATATTTTATTTGTACATTGAATAATAATCAGTAATTAATAATCACGATAGTAGTAACACTGACGAGGTCAACTAACATTCTCAATGTGAATAAAAACATATTTTGTAAAAATACTTTGTTTGCAGAATAGATAGCGAAATTAATATTAATGGAACACATAACCTTTTACTTCTTTCGACAATTGAAGGTCTAATACTCCATATCTTTGAAGTTAACTACATAATACTTATTTTTATTGTCTACCACTCTATTGGAAGTCAAGTTTCTGTGAAACTAGAGGCAATTCTGTGAAAGGAAATGCAATTTTCTGCTTCGAAATGCTATACTGCTTTTTCGTAATTGCTTAATTGGTGTTCATGAAATCAATACAAAAAAACCACGTTGCGGATGGTTTAAAAAGAGTCCAAAGTGTGGGACGGTTTAGCGTTAATTAACCTGTTATCTCAGATGAGTGAACTTAATTAATAGAGTGCAATCATTCAGTAATGTCCAAGTATAACCTCATTAATCAAGGTGAAAAGAAATAATTAAAATGTGGACAGTCTGGTGGTTTGGTAACGCACTGAGTGAAAGATAAATTATGTCGATGGTTTGCAGTTAACTGCAAAACTGTGTGTACGATCCCTTCCATAGTACTTTAAAACATAAACAGAAAGCTATCGTTAATTGTGCTAATGAATTCCCGAGAGAGTGGTAGGTGCTTTGTTGCGAATGTTGTATTTCCAGAAAGAGAGAGGTAATTACAATAATTACGTTTATGTGAATCCGTTGAGAGAAATGAGGAATATATTGTAACAAAATGAATAATATGGGCGTCATGTACATTTGTCTACTACCCCTTCTTTGCTACATTAAGAACTAAATGTACAAAATGTTCCTGGAATCAATGATTGGCAAAATTTAATATCTGTATTACCGGCATTTATCCTAAAAAGGCAACTTTAGTGCAACCTCCAAATCAACTATTCATACTGTATCAATGATAGCTAAGATTCAAATGTAGAGATACATTTTGTGTAAAATTTCAGCTCTGCTCTGTGATGCTTATTATTTATTACTTTCTCTATATGTACTATGTAAATAGTGTATAGAGAAGGTATTGTAATGCACCCTAAAATTCGATACCGAGATTTCACCAGAAATACATGTTTTAGGACACATCTTATATATAATAAGAATTTAATATATATATATTTATCTTATTAGAATTAATAAATAATATTGGAATACACATCTTATGTATTTATTATTCTAACCCTTTTTTATTTCCCATTTAGGTTATTATACTTTGTATAAATAAAGGTGTTAATTTATACGAAGAATGTTAAATAAATCTTTCTTGATAAGATCTTAATATAAATAAAATAAATATATACTATTAAGTTATTATTATACTATGAGTGCAATTCTATAGAAACATTTTTTTTTTAGAAAAATGTCCGTGTATGTGTCTGACTTGTCTGTCTGTCTTTCTGTCTATCTGCGTGTGTGTCTGTGGGCAGCATAGCTCATAAACGAAATACCAAACTTGGTTTTTAAGTTCAGTATCTTCCAAGGATGCGACACGGTTTTCAAGAAAATCACCCACCCCAAACTACCCTTCACATGGAAAAATTTTCGAAAATTTTTATTTTTTAAAAAATATTTCTAACGATTTTCATTAAAATATCGTATATTAGAGATATACAGCTGACAAACAATATGTATATCTTGAATTTTCTGGGAATAGCCTCTGAAGACTACTTTATTCTGGACTAATTTTATGGAACTGCGTATAACTGTAAACCGTAAGAGACAGACAAAAACTTACCACACACAAATTGTAGAGCACATTAAAACACAATATGTTAAATACATTTTTTTTCGTGGGGTTGATCGTTTTTTAGATATTGCTTATTTTTGGTTTCAGCCTTGAAAAACACACTTTTCTCATATAGGAATTTATCAACTCATGTCCATACAAACAAAGGAACTTCAGTCACATAGCTACCAGCTTTTGACTACCACTTTAACCTATGGTACTCCCTTTTTTCGATTCTACTTACAAGCAAGCAAGTAATAGACTATTTGTGCTAATTGTTCTCGATTAGCATGAAGTAAATAGAAGCATAATGTTTTTAACAATAATTTGTTGCAGTAACGTAGAGAATCTCATGTGAATGGAACATATCAGATTTTTTTTTATTTTCTTTCAGTTTAGGGAAATCTAAACACGCACCTCTGATTCTCAGTCAAGAGGTGTGTGATACCGTGCTCACTCGACATCAGGAAAGTGAGGAGTTGCTAAGGGCAGCGGTCGCGGCCAAGAAAGTCCACTTCGATCTAGGGGAATGTGATGTTGGGCAAATCACCTCCCTGTATCAGTTAGCTGTTCATTCACCTAGCATTCATACGTCGGCGTGAGACCGGCAGTCGGTCGGCAGGCCCAGGCCCTGCGCGAGCCGTAGTCCATGGAACTTATTTGTTTAATATAAGAGGAATTCAAGGACAGAAATCAACAAATTTAATTTCCAGACAGTTAACTGCCCATGTTTAACGATGCAGTTATTTGTATATTTAAAAAAAAAATTAAAAATGTTCTTAATGTCTCTTGCTGTGCAGTATGTTCTGTTTGATATAAAAATATTTCACAACCAATAACGCACGAGAGGAGCTCTCAAAATTCAGAAACACGTTAAAGCCTGTAAACTTGACAGAGGCCTTACAATCAAGATGTAAACTGGTTTAAATGCGAAAATCAAGACAGTACATTTCCCTAATATGTGCCTCCATAAAACAATAACAAATCAACACGAAATCAAGTTCTCCACTTATGTCCCAAAAATATTATAATTATTTAGGCAAGAACAACACCAAAAATTCAAACGATCAGAAGAAACCAAAAGTGCAGTCATTTACCCTAAGAGTGACTATGCATTTTCAGAAAGAACTCACCAATGTTATTTTGCGGGCGTACCAGGTGAAAGTACGGAGAACAAATCCCTTAGCTAGGCAGCTATTCCAGAGATACCACCACCCAGCAGCACAAACAAAAGAAGATCAAGCAGTGTACATATCGCACAGTCTACACTGGTATAAACGCAATAGATATATCACATAAATTGAGATCAACATAAGCAGAAATTGTCTTATTACTGGCTTCCTTTTAAGCAAAAGGGGAATATAGGAATGCACTAGTCTAAAGCGATAATTAAATATTTCAAAAGAATATCTCTATGGAACAATTGAACTTCGATCCTCTTTGCTTGGCAAAAGGAGAGATGAAACTAATGGTGACTTCACGTTTAAGAAAAGTTACATACTTTGAAACTGAAACCAATAGTAAGGAATATCTCGGAAACAGCCAATATTACAAAGAGGGTGTGTATGGCAGAAGTGTTTTCTGTGTATTAAGTTTTTATCTATCTCTTACAGTTTACCAGTTATGTAAAATTCATCCAGAACGAAAAATCTTCAGAGGCTATTCCTAGAAAATTCAATATATATATTTTATTTGTAGTGCAATTATCTTTTGTACACGGTATCAAATCGTTAAGGCCAGTTTTTGATAAATACAATTTTCAAAATTGTTTTCACGTAAACTTTAGTTTGGGGTGGAAACTTTCTTGAAAATCTTCATGTTTTATACTTGAAATGAACTAAACTTAAATACTAAGTTTGGTATTTAAAGATCTTTTTATTTTTGAGCAATACTACGCTTACACACACACACACACACACACACACACACACACACATAAATGACATGAAATTAAGAACGATTTTCTTTTTATTCAGGAGCTTTCAAAATATATATATATATTTCTGGTGAAATTTCGATATCAAATCTGGATGGAATACAATACCTTCTCTACATACTACATGCATAGTGCGAGTAGAGAAGTTAGTACACGCCGCTACAGCTTGTCCAACTATGAAAGGAAAAAAATGTATATTAAACTACTAGCAAGAATAATGCTAATAAAGCCCGACCAGATAATGTGATGGTGGCGTGTATACGTCATCTCGCTTAGGGTGTTACGCAGATAAAGTTTTTCCTTATCCTTCAAGATCCATGGACTCCGAGATCATTTGAGCATCATTTACAAATTTCATTCAAAGTTCGATATGATAACCCAGGTTAAAGGACTTTAAGATAAAAAAAATGCTAACAACATATAATAGATCTGACCTAAGCCACAGATGGAGTAAGTGGAAATTAGAATTTAAAATCAATAAATAATGAATTTGAGTAGCAGCTATATATCGACCTGTGAATTCTTAAAGCTATACAGTACCGATATTTGAAATACTATGTGATATATTCTAGTAAACAAGAGAAATACAGGCTATAATGAATACGACACAATCCGGAGCTTTATCGTTTCTAGTTTTATCGCTCTGCTCTCGATCCTGCAAACAACTGCCGGTGTGCTGCGCTCTGTCCCCGTTACCGTATCCCAGTGCCTTCTTGGCGAGGTTTTTAATCTCTTGAGTGAGTGATGAAGTCGATTCTAACTCAAACATTCTATTGTTAGCGTTTACCCATTAAGTTTGTATTGACAGTTAAGGCACAAGTATGGTTTTCCACCGCGTCGCCCAACCGATAGCTATCTCGCCATAAAGCTCCCGATATGCAAACCTATTCCCAGTAACGGGTAACGTTTCTCCAAGCAGAAAATTGAAAAGAAGGTCGGGGAAGTTGTTCTTTGCGTGCTGAAAAATGATCACATTATGTTAGTTGCCTATCGATTTGCGATTCTCAAGGACTGTGAGGTTGGGGCCTCTATCCACAGGAAACAGGCCTGCGCCACCAACTTTCAGTTTCCTTCCACACAGAACTACTTTCCCACCGGAAGCGTGGCGGATCGATCTCTCCGCATTATTCCGCTCACCCGGAAATACGTCATCTCTTTCTCCGCCCATTGCGGGGCATTTTCTCTAAGGAGAACGTCGGCGATTCTCCAAGTCTTCTTATATTTCTCACGCTTCTGTGGTCTCTTCGTCATTTCCTTGCTCCTTCCGTTTATTTTCACCGCTCTTCCTGAATAATATCTCAAGAAATCTTCTTGCCCTCATCTTGTGACAGTTTCTTTTTATTTCGCAGTTTCTTTATAATAAGCGGCAAGCTACGACTTTGTTTTTAAAATAGCTTTAGACTTTCTTCTTTCCAGAAATGTATCCTTTACTGTCTGTCTCTACTTGCAACCAATATAATTAAAATATCTGATGTGTTACGTTCTCATGACTACTCTACATCTCTGTAACAAATTCGTATTTTTACTTTCTCTACACCTACTACGTACATAGTGTATAGAGAAGCTATTGCACTCCACCCAAAAATACGATACAGAGATTTCACCGGAAATACTTGTTTTGGGTCCCCCTAAATCCAAAAAAAAAACATTTTTGGAAAAAGGTCAGTGTGTGTGTTGTGGACTGCATAGCTCAAAAATGAAAAGACCGTTAAATACCAAACTTGGTATTTAACTTTGGTATCTTCCAAGGATGAGACATGAAGATTTTCAAGAAAATCCCCCCAACCCCAGCTATCCTTTACTTGTAAATTTTTTCGAAAATTTTGATTTTCTCAAAAATGGCTCTATGAATTTTGATTAAAATATCGTATATCGTATATTAAATATATTTACCGAACAAATAATATGTTTATCTGAAGCCTACTTTATTCTGGATGAATTTTACGGAATTTTGTATAACTGCTAAACCGTAAGAGATAGGCAAAATCTTACCACACCAAAATGTAGAGCACATTAAATTACACAATGTATGTAATATACATTTTTTCGTGGAGTTGATCGTTTTTGAGATATTCCTTGTTTTTGGTTTCAGCTTTAAAAGACCTTTACTTTTCTCATACAGGAATTTTTCAGCTCGTGTCCATCCATACAAACAAACAAACTTCAGTCACCTAGCAACCAGCTCTTGATTATCACCTTAACCTATAAATACTCTCTTATTTCGCTTCTACTTACAAGGAAGCAAGTAATAAGGCTATTTCAGCTAATTTTTTCTCGATTACCATGAAGTAAATAGAAGCATTAGCTTTTTAACAATAATTTGTTGCAGAGATGTAGAGAAAGTCATGTGAATGGAACACATCAGAGTTTTAAAAATGTATTCTGCTATCTACTTCATCTTATTGAAGATAAACAGTAGTCTTATTATTTAGATCCTTGTAAGTAGGAGAGAAATAAGGGAATACACTAGGCTAAAGTGATAGATATTTTTAAAACCATTGCTATGCGAATGAAATTCGTTTCTCTTTCCATGGCCAGTAATAAAACAAAAGCGCTATAAAGCTCGTCTGTGTAGAGTGGTGGTGGCGTGTTTGCCTTTCATTCAACAGATCGTGAGTTCGAATCTCGCTTAGGGTGAGTTACCTGGATAAGGTTTTTTCGGGGTTTTCCGTTGTCCTGATAAGACGAATGTCCAGTAACTTTAAGCTCCATGGGCCCCCAGATCATTTGAGCATTATTTCACCAATTTCATTCATCGTCCGATATGACTAATCAGGTTAACGGTTAAGCTGAAAAAAAAAACATTATAAAACGAGGATGGGTACCTGCGGTTTGAGAAAAGTTTAAGTATTTTAAACTTGAAGTCACTAGTAGAGAATATCCTGGAAAAGATTAATTCTACAAAAACACTGTATAGGGCAAATCTGTTTTAACAAGATCTACATTTTTTGAACAGTAAGGGTTTTTCTCTTACAGTTTATCAGTTATGCAAAATTCATCCATAATGAACAGGTTATTTCCAAAACAATTCAAGATGTACATTTTTGTTGTAATGAAAATATCTTAAAATACAATATTCTAATCAAAATGGTCAGTCCTTTTTTAAAAAATTCAAAAATTTCCAAAATTCTTCTATCTAAAGGGCTGTTAGGAGTGTGCTAATTTACTTAAAGATGTTCGTGTCCATCCTTAGAGAATAATGAACTTAAATACCAAGTTGGGTATTAAACCAACTTTACGTTTTTGAGTTATGCTGTCCACGTACATGCGAAACGTTTTTTTAAAAATGATGTTTTTATGGATTTTGGGGCAATCAAGGCATGTATTTCGGGGAAACTTCCAATATCGAATAATAGGTGGATTATAGCACCTAATAGTGTTCTCTACACTGTAGTAGATGCTTGGAAACCTTAAATTCTCTGTTGAAGTATAACTTTCCGAGTGTTTACAATTACCATGTTTAATTTTTAGCTTGAAGTTTGTGAAACACTAAATGACATAATCGACAGGTGACAACAACAGGTTATGTGAGGCAAACGTATTCTCTCAGTAGCTAAATTCCTCATTGCTTCACCGATATGCGGTCTTGCATTTTATGGTGAAGGATAAATTCATATTATTTAATACATCAATATTTTGGATACTCTGCCTCTTTTCAAGTTATCCATAAATATCTAAAACCCTATTTGGAGTGATCTACTGTTGTTCTATAGTAGCGTCAAAACAAATATAAAAGAAAATGACAAATTTCTCTTGGCGTACGTAGCAAAAAGCTTCAATTTAAATGCAGTTTTTAATGCAATCACCACTACACCGTTTCTGTACGACACTGTGTTGCCTCAGTGCGTGCTGCGCAGTGGGAGAGGTCGGTTTGTGTCATTAGAAATGGTGGTCAGCGCTGTTTTACAATGGAAGGGCATCCGTTAAAGTGAAGGACACCATGCCAGCAAATGCATTTAATACTAAATGGGAAGTTACGTACTTCTTCATGGAATGAAACAGTGGTACCATTTGTTTACTTTGACACGAATATATCAAATGCTTAATCCATTTAATCTTCAGTGTAATTTTAATATAATGTATACTAAATATTAATCAGCTCTTGAAAAATGTTTATATTCGTTTAATGTTAAGCTCTCATATCGCTGTATAGTAAATTTTATTTGGTTCTTTTACATTTGTGCAAGATTCTTATAACCGAAATTATGCGAATTTCTACTAACAAAACACGTTTTTTTCCTATACTGAAAGAAATTATAAGCTATCATTTGGTTGTATAAGAATAAAGGCTATAGATATTTTGTTTTGGGTCGTTTTGTCTGTAATTTCATACCAGAGGAATATTAAACTGTGTGTAATACAGTTTATGGCTTATTCTTTCTCTACTATTCTAACATTAATATTTTAATAGTAATGCAACTACAGATTATCGAACGCCACTGCATGAAGTAATGATTGACTCTCAGGAACATACTTAGCCGGTCCATACGTTCAGCATAGTGAAAATACTGTCAACCACAACAAGAAGGCGAGAGGGGTCTCAGGTGTAAGAAGGGATACGATCTGTTTACAACGACATGAGTGTATATGTGTATCCGAGCTACACTTCCATATCCAAAGTCTGTTACACATAACGTTGATCTTTATCTCTTATCTATCACGCGATTGGTTACCACTCAGTGGCTGCTGTGGTGTAGCAGACGTTTGAGCAGTACAAACTAATTTCTTTATTTAACATAAATATTTACGTAAATACAGATAAAGGGAATTCAAAACTTCACATTTTCATAACCGCAAGAATCAAAATATTATGTAAAATTCTGATGTGTTCTATTCACATAACTTTCTCTATACCTCTGCAACAAATTATTGTTAAAAAGCTTATGGTTCTATTTATTTCATATTAATCGAGAAAAAATCAGTAGAGATAATCTTATAACTTGCTTCCTTGTAAATAGAAGCGAAATAAGGGAGTACCATAGATTAAAGTCATAGTCAAAAGTTGGTTGATATGTGGCTGAAGTTCCTTTGTTTGTATGGACTGGAATTGTTAAATTCCTGTATAAGAAAAGTATGTTTTTTAAAGCTGAATTAAAAAAAACAAGGAGTATCTCAAAAACAATCAACTCCACGAAAAATGATAAATTGTGTGTTTTAAGGTGCTCTAAATTTTTTGTGTTGTAAGTTTTGTTCTTCTCTTATGGTTTAGCAGTTATTCAAAATTCCGTAAAATTCATCCAGAATAAAGTACTCCTCAGAGGCTATTCCCAGAAAATTCAAGATATGCATTTTATTTGTCAAGTAAATATCTTTAATATACGATATTTTAATCAAAATCGTTAAAGCCATTTTTGAGAAAATCAACATTTTCGAAAAAAGTTCCATGTAAAGGGTAGTTGGAGGTGGGGGGATTTTTCTCAAAATCTTCGTGTCGCATCCCTGGAAGATACTCAATTTAAATACAAAGTTTGGTATTATATCGACTTTTCGTTTTTGAGTTATCGTGTTCACGGACACACAAGGCAAACGGACACACACCCACGGATCATTTTCTGAGAATACTTCTTTTGGATACAGGGGACTCTAAAACATATATTTCCGGTGGAATCTCGGAATCTAATTTTTGGTGGAGTACAATACCTTCTCTATAGTATGTATAGAGAAAGTAAAAGTTTGATGTGTTCCATTAACACGATTTGTTCTACAGCTCTGTAAAAAATTGTTAAAACCCTTATTCTTCTACTTACTTCATGCTAATTGAGATAAAAATTAGCAAAAATTCTTTCTTATAAATAGGAGGGAAATAATGGAACATACTAGGCTCAAACGTCAGTAAAATCTATTAAGCGCTATATGCTATGTGAATGAAATCCAGTTATTTCCATTGCCAGCAGTTGAAAAATCCCGTATGCAAAAAGTTTAAGTATTACAATATACAAGGAATATCTCAAAAATGTTCAACCCCACGAAAAAGAGTATATCACATAAATTATGTGTTTCAACGAGATGTAAATATTTTGTGTAGTGAGGTTTGGCTGTCTCTTACGGTTTACGGTCTTCAGATGCTGAACCCAGAAAATTCAAGATAAAGATTCTATTTTTCGTGTAAACATCTTTAATATGGTGTATTTTAATCAAAATCGTGTCATTTTTGAGAAATTAATTTTTTTCGAAAAATGTTCATGTAAATAATAGTTTGAGGTGGGGGAAGATACAAAACTTATATGCCAAGTTTGGTATTTCACCGACGTTTCTTTTTTGAGCTGTCGTGTTCACAGACACGCGAACACCAACACATACATACATATACGAACCCTTTTCTAAAAATGTTGTTTTTCTTGGATGCAGGGAACTCTAAAAACTGGGTGAAATACAATACCTTCTCTATCCATTATGCTCATATTACGCGTAGGGAAAGTAAAAAGTAACTGCATCTAAAATGCGCATACATTCTAATCAACAGATACCTATAGAAGGAACCTTCATTTTAAGCCTGCCTCTCTAATGAGAGAGTTTGTATTGCTTTTATCACCTCACCTTACACTGCACAGGGTTTGTCTATCGCCCTTGAAAGATGTAATTAGCCAATCAGAGGAAAGGGGGAGGAATAGGCGTAGAAGATTACATATCGGCGGGGCAAGCTTATGAGAAACAACGATTAAACGCTGCTATTGGTTTACATTTTGCATTTCCGGGTTCTCATTGCTAGCTCGCGAGCTATCTGACAAATGCTTATCGGTGCGAGCTTGGAAGAACTTCATCCTTAGGGCAGAAAGTGTTTATACAGCAAATTTCTATCGCTGGTCTTAAATCTACTTAACTAAATAATTAAAACATAAAAATACTAATTTATTCTAATGAATAACAATTTTCCTAATGTAACAGTTAATTTATTGTTTTTATTTTAATATTTGTATCATCAATAACTTTTTTAATTATTTCCACTGTTCTCAACAAATATGTTTCTAATCATCCTCGGAACACTAATCAATTTAAAACTCAGAATGGTTACATGCCGTAAGATGTAGAAAATTCCAGATTTTTCAGAAATTAAGAAGTTGTTTAACCACGACAATTTGTGAAATACAGGCACGACAACGCTTGGGAGTTGGATGTCCCTGCTATAATGTGAGCTTAGCTATTCAGAACTTTTTTCACCTACCGAGCTCGTTAACGCACGGAATTGCCAACGAGAGTTTCGCCGTTAATATATATATATGTCACTGCAACCTGCAAGGTCACACTGCGAAATCTTGTGCAGAAAGCAATGCCAATTTGTTGAAAGTAAATGTTTCCCCCTAGGAAGTCTATGACATCTAGTGACCACCAGCAAAATTAAACATCACCTAAATGTTTTGCAATTAATGTTGCAACGTAGCATTTGCTGGCAGCAGATGTGCTAAGGGCTTGCCTCCTGAAATTAATTAGTAATAACAGCAGAAAAAAAATTAAAAAATCAAAAGTTAAAGAAGAAATATATCATTTCACGTCCATTGCACGCAGAACTATATGCATGTAAAAAATGTGATGTGTTCCATTAACATGACCTCTTCTTGTTCTGAACTAAACAATCTTTACCAAAATGTGTTCCTTTTTCTGCATCATACTAATCAAGATAAACGTTAGCAGAAATTGTCTTATTGCTTACTTGCTTGCTTGTTTGAAGTACAAGGGAAAATAAAGGAAAACACTTAGTTAAAGCGATATTCCCAACCTTTTAAAGCTGCTAGGTATGTAATACAATACTCTTAGTTTTCTTTGTATGGACAGGAGTAAAACAAAAGAGATATGAAACGAATAAGTACTTCGCGTTTGAGAACAGTTTAAGTATTTTGAAACCGAAACCAACTACAAGAAATACCTCGGAGATTGTAAACTATACAAAGTAATTTTCACAAGTTGCTATTTTAACGAGATCTAAATTTGTTGTGTAGTAACTTGTTATGTATCTCTTACGGCTTACCAGTTATGCAGATTGAATAGAACTTCAAAAACTATTCTCAGAAAATTCAAGATGTACACTTTGTCATGTATCTTTACCATATTGTATTTTAATCATAATAGTTAGACCCATTTTTGAGAAAATCTAAATTTTAGAATTTGGCCAAGCAAAGGGTAGTTTGGGTGGGGAAATTTCTTGAAAATCTTCGTGGCGCATCCGTGGAAGATGCCAAACTTAAATAACAAGTTGGTTATGTAACTGACTTTTCGTTTATTGAGTTATCTTGTTCACAGACACGCGCGCGGACATACACACACGCATGCATACACAAGGACATTTTTCTAAAAATGCTTTTTTGGATATGGGGAGACCATAAGGCATGCATTTCCAGTAAAATCTCGGTATTGAATTTTTGGGTAGAATGCTAGTGCTGTGCACCGAGTAGAGAAAGTACAGAGCTATTCAAAGACAAGAAACAGATTTCAAATATTTATTTTTTTCTAAACTACAAAAGATTGAAATTTAATTGCAACATTTCTGGAAAGAAAAACACTAAATTTTTCAGTTGTTATGTATTGAATATGAGTACCATGTGTTACTGACAAATAATGTGGCATCTGATTATTGAATTCACAGCTTCAGCAACTCGATGTGCATGACAAGCAACAGCACCAATTTGGCCATGATTAGAACTTCTACCTAGACTGTTCAAACTTTAAATTTTTGTCGTACAGGAATGTTAGAATTATGATTCTACCTTTTGTAATTTGTAAGAAATAAATGATTGAAATCTCTTCATTCTTTTTGAATAGACTTGGAGTAAGACTGGTGCCATAGACAAGAGCATGTGGATTTTTGTTTTTGCAAGTGAATGATAAGCTATTAAAGCTATACCTTGACGTTATGTCTGGTGCTACAAAGATGCAAACTGTTGTCGAAACCTAAATTTGCTAGCATTATGCATTGTAAAGAATAGCATGAATTACAATATACGGCTCGTACTGTCCATAGCTGAATAATTACATGATATGTTCTCCTAAATTCGTTTTCTTCGTCGGCTTACCTCCCCATATTGAGGACTGACAACCTCCTAGGAGCTACAAATGGATGCTTAGGGGTCAAAAACTTGTGAAGGAGCCAACAGAATGGACAACCTGGAACGAGTGGTCGCCCCGTAGCCAGGAAGTGGAGCCTAACAAGGAGCATATTTTCTTGTATGCGCACCACTTATATACCCAAAATATCCAATCTTAGAGCTCATCTCAGGTGTTTTGCTTAAATTAGGTTATGGTTATGGATTATCACGGGTATTTGACATTTAATAGGAATTTGTATATCAATTAATGTATTTTGATTATCAATTATTGGTTGAAAAAAGCGCGAAAATAACGTCACGTGATTAATTTTGGAAGTTCTTTGTATTAGAGTCACGTGACCTCTCTTTATAATAGAAAAGTCCCGAGCTGCTAACTTTTAGGGCAAATACCTTTCTCTATAAAACTCCGTTACTTATGTGTCTAATGCGCTAAAACCATGCTCTTACAAAAGCATTTGTGTTGCAAAATTAACAAAGAAGGTAACCCTGGCGTATACAATAGCAATTTCTCACCCTAATAGTTTGTGTTCTGCAATCCGCTCAGTGTTGGCTCCTTTATTAAACGTATGTAAAATAATAATTAAAATAATAAAATGCAAAGCGGGCTAATATACTGTTGCAATTATTAAGGAATAAACATGTGCTTTCTCAGGAATACAAATCGATATTAATCCTAGACTTCGAATCAAGGGAAAAATTTCACTGTCATTAATGGAATTGAATAGTAGAAGTCCGTCCTGTAGAGTCTTGAGCCGGCACATGGAGTCGCTCAGATGCTTCGTGCTTTAAGTGCAGCTAACAATAATATTGCCGCTAGCAATGAACACACTACTGTGTGCGCATGCGTCAATACCTCCAGGTGGCTTATACAGGAGATACAGTCAACATTGGTGGGAGAGCAAAACAGGTATCTGAATCATTTATGACGAAAGTCTGCATTCAAAATACGAGAGTTGGTACTTTAATAAATGCAACTATTTATTTACAACTCATACAAATGAGATACAAGTTATCAAGTTTTACTGACCTTCAAGGTAGTCAGCAACATTGTGTACAACCCGTTACTAGCGATGTGGAAGTCTGATACCATTAGCAGCGTCTGTAATGTTTGTAGTTCGAATGGAGCGGGCTACAGCCTGAAGAATCTCTCGAACAGTTATCAAGCAACATAGCAGTTCTGTCACCAACTGAGTCCTTAATATTCGGAATCAAGTCAAAGTTATAAGGACTTAAGAGGAGTCGAAATGAGATTTTCATTTTTTTTCCCGTTTCATGTTTTAATAATTACATATGAGTAATTGGAATCTCTCAATCATTTTGATGTAGCTTTCATACACGTATGCTAATTGTAAATAGATTAAAACATTGTTCAAAATAATCCTGCGTAGAGATTTTTAGAAATGTTGGTACACTCACTTAGTAAACCATCAATAACTTTGTAACAATTAGTGTTAGAGAAAATGTTTTTTTTTCTTTTGAACGGAAATTTCTGCTTTAGCTATTTGCAGCATTGACATCCCGCTCATATGTCCTTCATGCGAGAGTTTTGAAGCACTGCGAAATTGTATTTGGAAAGTAAAGCTATATTTTTAAATTCGTATCTGAAAAAAAAATTCTGAGAAAGTAAAATGTTGTATGCAAATGCCCCAGTGTCTCAGAAACTAATTAACACTAAATAGACTTTATTTTGACGAAAATGTTTCTATATATATGTGGATATTTTTTACATTTAAAAATACTTTCCTACTAGTGAACAGAGATATTCTATTTTTAATCAATAAACATTTGCTGTATATACGTTGAACGTTTTATCTTACTTTCTTAAATATTTGCTGAGATAATGGGTCAAACTTTAGCATTTAGACTCAAACCTGGTCTAGGCTGTGTTCGAAAAATGAACAGTAAAGTGCGCATTGACGATTTGATGTAAAGGAACGTAATTCTTAGCATAACACCATTACAGACGCACACGAGAAACGCCTAACTTTCAATTTTTGGGGTTCGAATTTTCTGATCTTCGGCAACATTTTCTGTAGAACTACCCTTAACATTTTGTACGACAATTCTCGTTTGCATACATCGCAAGTTAGTGTTATTTGTTCGATGCAGCTGGGAAGTGCTGGACCATCCTCCATACTCCCTGGACTTAAGTTCTTGGACTTTAACTTGATTCTGAAGATAAATAACCACTTTGTGTTTTTTCTTTAAAATCGACCCAGAGATTCGTTACGTTCGAAGTATCAACACAGCAAACGCTGCTACGACTTCCACATCTCTGGCAACAGCTTTTACACAGTACCGCATCGTTGCTGATAGAGTTTAAGGCTTCTTTTATAACATAAGGCACCGCAGGCGATGACACTGATGACACATGAAATGAAAATGGAGCACAGGTGGAATGCGTTGGTGGGGAAAACTGGAGAACCCGAAGAAAACCCATCTCTGCTCCGCCTTGTCCCCCACAAATCCCACATATGCTTGCCTGGGTGAGAGGCGAGTGGTCTAATCACTTGGCCAGGACGCGTACACAGTAGGCCCTGGTGGAAAAGTTTTCTGTTTGGAAAGGAAAGGCTTTTGTTTTATTTTACACAATTTACCCTTCGTAACCAATCTAATTTGAATAAACAATTAAAGCCTTTATATCAAAGTGTAAACATATTGATCTAACTAAAAATCTTTGAAAAACAGTAACACTTTGTAACCTGCATCTCTTTTGCATCAGTTGTAAATAAATATTTGTAACTATTAAGGTTACAGCTCATATATTGTAACAAACTATCTTTATTACTTCAAACTCTGATTACAATAAATTGTCTTTATTCCAATGCTGAAGTACAATTTTATCTTTCGATTTTTCTCATAGACAGTTGACGACTGCTCTCTCAATTTTAACTACCTACCAGTTTCACTCATACACCTCTTTGACGTGGCAAGACATTTCCAGAAGGAGAGGTCATATTTGAAGGTGTCACAAAGATATACACATGTGAGACATTGTAGAGATTTGTTGCCTGTCGATCACACGTGTTCACTCACACAGGTGCAACAATAGGCCCAGCAAGGAAAAGAAGCTGCTGGAAGTAATCATGTTGGTAAGTTGCAGGCGCGAGCATTTGCATGCAGACACCATATTCACGCGGGAATTTGATAACAATGATTTTCTTGCCTTTTTCTAAAAATAGTTTTTCTTATTTTCTCTTTACGTGTATATTGTGAGTGTAGAAAAAGTAAAAAGAGATATCTTTTTCTCACTTTTTGGTCACATTTCAGAGATGCATAACCTTAATGATTTATAACGGGTGGAGCACTCTAGCGGTGCTGTAGAAAAGCCTGTTGTGTCGGAAGACATATTTTGTAGACTCGCTGCGAGTCTTTTCATGCAAGAATAAGAAAGTTTGCGATGCAGTGTCTTGCTCCAGCGTCTTACTGCGTTGAAATGCAAATCTTGCAGGTCCGCAGCTTCAGTTTAACAACAGTTCAGGCGGAATAACATGAATAAAGATGCCGCACAGAGAAACACACTAAATTAAGCAAATGAGCTCGCGCTGAAAACCAGAGATTCTGAGGCGGCCTGCTCTCCTTGCCCAATTAGGAGTCTTTTGCTTTCCTTCTTATGTAGTACGTGGCTTTATCAACCACCATCTTTTATTAAAACTTGCCTCAGTGCATTGTAAATGAAATACTCAAAAATAGTCCGCATAATTCATATCACTTATACTCAGAGATTAAATAATAATACAACATTAATTCGTTTTAAGTGTATCATCAAATTATAACTTTTGGCTTCATTATTTTAATATCACCTTTAAGGAGGTTGAAGTTCTCATAAATTATGTATTCTTGGTATAATGCGTATAATATCCACATTGTGTTCAGCAATTCCTGTAAGCCATTGTGTGTATTACTCAGTGGAGGACGATGAATGGATTTTTTCGGGTGTAAACATCCCTAGCATTGCTTCCTTCGGAAGGGAAGTAAAGCCGTTGGTCCCGCATCGTAGATTAACGGCACATAAAAGAACCTCAAGCCTGATAGAGAGGCCTCTGAGCAAAATTAAGCGGTCTTTCACGCCCAACTTAGAATGGGACGCTGAGAGCCACATCAGTTAAAGAGCGTCTGTAAATAACACGTAATTTCCATTTTCATATAATGAAAGAGGCATAAGCGAATATAGAGCTAAAATTTCGAGACCTTCTCTTGCTTATAGTAAGCAGAGTCAATGCTATATTACTACAGAAGGTACACATCGATAAGCTGAACGGCCTCAAAAAGGAATTATAAGAAAATGTCCATTTATATGGTTCTGTCTGTTTTTGCGTGTGCGAATATGTGTGTATGTAAGTGGGTGTTCCATTCACATGACTTTCTCAAAACCTATGACAAACTATTGTTAAAGTGAGCATATTATTTTATCTACTTCATGATAATCGAGATAAGCATTAGCAGAAATGCCCTTTTTACACGCTTCCCAGTAAGTAGGAGAGAAATAAGGAAATGCTCTAGGCTAAAGCGATAGCGAAATCATTTTTACTTTCCCTATACGAGCTATGCATATAGTGTATAGAGAAGGTATTGCACTCGACCCAAAAATTCGATACCGTGATTTCAACGGAAATATATATTTTAGGGTCCCCTGTATAAAAAAAGAAGCATTTTCACAAAAAGGTCCGTGGGTGTGTGTGTCCATGTGACTGTGAACAGGATAACTCAAAAACGAAAAGTCGGTAAAATACCAAACTTGGTATTTAAGTTTAGTACCTTTGAGGGATGCGACACAAAGATTTTCAAAAAAATCCCCCCCACTCCAAACTAGCCTTTACATAGAACTTTTTTCGAAATTGTTGATTTTCTTAAAAATGGCTTCAACGATTTTGATTAAAATTGTGTATATTAAAGACATTTACCTGAACGATAAAATGTATATCTTGAATTTTCTGGGAATAGCCTCTGAAGACTACTTTATTCTGGATGAATTTTGCGGAATTTTGAATAACTGCTAAACCGTAAGAGCTGGACAAAAACGTACTAAACGAAGAATATAGAGTACGTTAAAACACACAATTTATGTTATATACATTTTTTTCGTGGAGTCATCGTTTTTTAGTCATTCCTTGTTTTTTATTTCTGCTATGGAAACATACTTTTCTCATATAGGAATTTGTCAACAGGAAATTCAGTGACATAGCAACCAGCAAGGAAGAAAGCAAACATAGCAAAAAGGTACCAAATATTAAGACTATTTCTGCTATTTTAGTCTGGTTAACATGAAGTAGATAGAAGTATAAGCTTTTTAAGAGTAATTTGTTGCAGAGATGTAGAGAAAGTAATGTGAAAGGTACACATCAGATTATTTAAAACTTATTGCCATGCAGTAGAAATCCGTTTCTATGTATGGCCAGATTCCTTTATGAAAAACAAGCAATAATGGTCAACTCCACGAAAAAATGTATGACTATTTGTCTATCTCTTACGGTTTATTCGTTTCGTAATTGGCTTACCCTCACCGTATTCTTAGGACTGACACCCACCTATAAAATCATACCTTTTTTTTAATAAACAAATATAGTATATTTTTCATTAATCAATAATAAAAATATTGCTGAACGTGCCCTCAAAAATTTAGCTCATTATATTAAATAGTTGCTGACATAAAGGTCAAACTTTAACATTGGCAAGATATGGCATTTCGACTCCCCTTAAATGCCCAGAAAGATAAAACTTTTTCACATAATTGAACATAATCATTGTACAACATTAATTTTAAGCTGTACTATTAAGTTATTTAAGTCACTGAAGTGGAATTGTACTTTTGCAACGTTTCAAGATGTGTTTAAATACCAGCTTTAAAGAATAGAATTAAAATAAATGGATGATGTAAACGTTCTTACAAAACATAAAAAAAAAAAAAAAAAAACATCGGAAATACACTTGAGGTCCCTATTTGGAAGACGAATACATTTAGAAAAATGTAAAGCTGTGTTTCTGTGGGTCGGAAAATCAAATTATGATTTCTTTTTTGGGGAGGTAGGCGTCTATGTTTTCTTACTCAATATACCCCTCATAAACTGATCAAAAACACGAAGATTACGTTAAATATCAAACTTGATATTTAGTGCCACATTTTCCAAGGTTAAACACTAGATTGTTTAATTAAGTGCCCCACCTGAAACTAATCTATACATTCAGGGTGTGTAGTTATTTTTAATTTTTTTAAAAATGGCTCTAAAATACTAAAACACCATATATCTAAGTTAGTTACATGAACACAAAATCTAATGCGTTCCATTAACATGATGGAAAATTCAAGATATACATATTGTTTGTCAGGTAAATATCTTTAATACACGATATTTTAATCCAAATCCTTAACCATTTTTGAAAAAATCAAAGTTTTCGAAAAAATTTCCATGTGAAGGGTAGTTGGGGGTGAGGGTTTTTCTTGAGAATCTTCCTGTCGCATTCTTGCAAGATACCAAACTTAAATACCAAGTTTGGTGTTTAACGGTATTTTCTTTTTTGAGCTATGCTGTCCACAGATACACACACACACAAACACACGCACATGCACGCGCACACAAACACGCACGGACCTTTCCCCAAAAATGCTTTTTTTGCATTCAAAGGGACCCAAATCATGTATTTCCGGTGAAATCTCGGTATCTGAGTTTTGGGTGCATTACAATACTTTCTCTATGTACATAGTACGTGTAGAGAAATTAATAAAATGTGCAGCTTGAATTTTCCGTCAGTAGCCTGCATAGTCCACTTCATTCTAAAATACACTGTGTAATTGTTAAGCCACAAGAGATAGAGCATATTGCTACACAGAGAATGATAGGAGAGTGAAAATTTGACAACAAGCGGTAAAAAGTTGAAAATAATTTTTTGTATAACAAAAATGGTTGTTGAAACCTTTGGGCCTTTTTCGGCCTCTACAACCATTTAAATATCGTACAATACAGCTGTTTACTAGCATATTATTTTATAAACTAGCTTTTTCTCAAAACTATATTTCCACACTTTCAAAATGTTTCACAAATATCACAGATGTGCAGAAGTATTTATTGTAATTCTGCAAGAGACAAAATTATATTAACAATAACAGTAATTTTAAAAAAGTATATATGATGGAAAAATATTAATTTTAAAAATTAATATTTTTAACGATTTAAAAATATATCACAATTAATTAATCGAAGCTTTTGAGATATGAACGCGTAAGGTTTTAAATGTAGTTCAGATCTTCATTAAGAATACCAACCAATTTTTCTCAAATTTCGAGGTGTAATATTTTATTACGTAATATATTTACATAAATAATTTACGTATTTCAAACCATTTATCCAACTTCAATAACAAATATTATTAATATTAACATAACAGCAATATAATCACAATAATATTTTCGGAAAAATGTATGCATAAGTATACGAATTTAAATTTCCAAGCTACGCAATTATTTATGTCAATCTTTTACTTCCTTAACTATTTTGGAAAAATCATTTTTCAGCAGTTTGAATGGAGCAAATGTGTAATATAAGAACTCATTTATTGTTTATCTCAACTTGCATGAAGTAGATGTAAAAGCAGGAGGAGAGTGCGGTGCAAAGATGAAAGCGTTTACACAGAGTATGAATGACGTCAAAGATACTGAATACCATCGAATATGCATCACGAGAGTGTGGCATGTTTCGCAGCATAACCTTGTAGTATTGGCATACACGACGTAGCCCATATGCACTAAATTTACGATCAACGTACACTACTCTACCTTTTAATGAATAGAAGAATAGAAGAAAAAGCTATGTGAATGCAATACATCAGATTTGTTCTATGGTCACGAAAAGAGCATTGGATGTGACTATCTTCAGTAACACTGTATTTCCCTTGAACACTCAAAAACAATAAAATTTCGCCTACCGCTGTGGTTTTGCTGAAAATATGAACGTTTGATGGGAAGTCAGGGCTTAAGATGATTTTCATTGTTGGCATTCCGATTCAGCATACCACACGAGTGAAAAAAAGAAAAACCGATTGGACAATCCACCCCTTCATCCCTCGCTCAGCTCGAAGCTCCGTCAAAACAGTATAAGCAGTGTGTTAATTTTGTTCACCGCATGCGGGAATTATCTCGACATATAACTTCTAAGAAGTACACAGAAGAGGTTAATATAATTTTCTATCACTCGGCAAGAAGGCTGGATAATTGTCCAACCAGAAAGTTTAGGGATCACTAGATCGCTACTTAGAGCTTCATTTGTCACAAGTTATGCTTTACATCCATCCCCTTCCGTTCGGTTGCCTGGCCCATCCAATACCTTTTTAAAAATATAGCCAACAAATGCATGATGGGCGGGGTCAGCGAAAAGATCTCGTCTTACGATGAGTACTTCCAGCCGTATTTTTATTGCCTGTAAGTGTACCTGAAATGAAAAAGGCAATAAAACAAATTCTGCAAAGAATAACAAAAGCAGGTATGTATACTACAGACTTATAAGCAAAACTTTAACAAATCTGGTCACTTGTCATTATCCCAGCGTAAAATGAAATAAAATCATGGTAAGAGTTGATTAATAAAGTTGAAGTTTCAAATATAGTTATATCGTAAGTGATAATAAATAAATCAAACCTTAGAGCATCTAATATATTCTATGCACATATGTGTAGTAAGATAGCAAAAGCACTTAGGTAGATTAGGTTAATAGCACTAAATTCATGAAGTACAGTGTCCCACCGTGACAAAGCTTGACAGAAGCTTGACAAAAGCACTATTCGAAAAATAGTATATAAATCCAATAAAATGTGGAGGTTTCCAGGAACCTCTACGTTTTATTGGATTAACGCCGGGCGTGAGAGTCAAACGTAGGTATTTAAATCGTTATATGAGAGAAATTACATATGCATTGAATCCTTTCCTACTAAGTCTGAAATATGTTCTGTGCTCATAAGTTAATGTTCGAGTACTATACATTAAAAAAAAAAAAGATACGAGATGAACTCGTCCAAGGAATATTGTGGTTAATGTTCGAGTACTATACATTAAAAAAAAAAAAGATACGAGATGAACTCATCCAAGGAATGTTGTGGCCATCATTAAGAAGAACACCTTTCAATCACTTTGTTATTACCTTTGTTCGTTCTGGTCATGTAAAGAGAAGGGAATTTCAATTGAATCTCATAGCGACTATTTTCTTAAGATTTTACTATCGCTTTAGCCTAGTGTGTTCCCTTATTTTCATTCTACTTAGGAGGAGCCAAGTATATCTCAATTAGCATGAAGTAGAAATAAGAATAAGCTTTTTTAAGTATAACTTGTAGAAAAGATAGAGAAAGCTATGTGAATGCAACATCAGATTTTTCCAATTAAATAGTTGAAGCAATTTTTCAATGCTATAAAAATAGTAAACAATTTAATACCTCGACAAAAAATTAAAAATATATTTAATATTTGTTTAAGCATTATATACGAGAGTTGGGGCAAAAATCATGGCAACCAGTTTTTTCTTGTAGATATGTGAACGGATCACAAAGGTTTATGTGTCGTGAGGAAGTTCTGCAGGCATAGTGTGTATGCAGAACATTAAATGGCTCTGTGATAGCTGGTAGTAGCGCAGCGAGGGCTGTGAAATCAGTCAGTTGGTAAGTGTCGTGCGAGATGGAAGTAACCCGTGTTGAGCACCCATCGTACTCTCCCAACATTTTGCCCTGTGACTTTGATCTCATTCGAAAGATTAAGGAACCACTACAACTATATGTGTACTGTGTTGTCATTCTTTTGCACCGTGAAGGCCATATTGCCCTGTATACTACCGTAATATAGTGTGTTACGATATCCAGTGTTATTCATTGTCCATTGTCATTTGTAATTCACACCTTGTCCTTTCGTCTGTATGCAATTTTCAAACCGGACTGGTATCTTCAAGAAGATAAATAGTTGCCATGACTTTTGCCCCAACCCTCGTATTAAATCCAGATTTAATTATTGAAATTTCAAATTAATTTCACCTGAATTGTGGATTTTAGCATTTTTGCAGGTGATATCCTTAATGAAAAGGATACCATTATGTAAACAATAATCAAATGAATAACTTGAGCCTTTAGGTAATTAGGTACTACTTACTGTGTAATTATATACATATATACATATGGCTGGATACTTTTCCGTACTCCGTCGCCCTCCGTGCCGACTTCATATACCCAAGGTCGCGGGTTCAAACCCGGCGGAGGACGATGGATTTTTTCGGGGGTAAAAATCCTTAGCATGGCTTCCTTCAGAAGGGAAGTAAAGCCATTGTTCCCGTGTCGTAGATTTACGGCACGTAAAGGAACCTCAAGCCTGACAGAGAGGCCTCTCAGAAAAATTAAGCGGTCTTTCACGCCCATTTAGAATGGGACGCTGAGAACCACAGCAGTTAAAGAGCGTCCATAAATAACACGCCATTTACATTTTATTTTCCGTACTCCTTCGGGAATAGTAAAATAAGAACCCTGCATCTGTTCTACCATTTATCTGCTAAAAGCATGCACGCAGTTTTTCTGTGGAATTAGTAATATCAAATACATGCATGAGATTATCAAGGTGGAGTTGCGCTTAATTTCCTGAGCTCTAATACCGCAAACTGCCGCAGACCAAACTCCTGATGACGGCAACACGCTAAGCTCCATTAAGAACGGGAAAGAGAAGACATGATCAAAGCAAAGAAAAGAAGCACAAAATTGCTGGAAATACCTGTAGAGAAGAGACGTTAGAAGCCTGAAAAGGTAATACACGTTACAAACCTATTCTGATATTAGCAGTTATCTTATGTTTAATATTTAAATCCTTTTTGGCCTTTCTTTGTCGAGATTGCCATTTTTGTAATACATGTTCCATATATAATCACATATTTGCATGTATGTATGCATATGTATGTATGTATTTATATATGTATATATGCATGCATATGGATGTATGTATTCCGCTTTCTAATACCGGTTGAATTTGAAAATGAATAAATGAATAGATATGCCTATTTAAACACAACATACTTTGATAACTGAGAATTGTGCGAGTCCAAACAGGCCGTGCCTGATTTTACAGAGTAGTAAGTCAAGGTCAAAACCGAAAAAAATTGGAACACAAAACTGCACCATATAAGTAATAGAAACATATTCGTATACAGCCCAAAACGCGGATGATTTGTTATGCCCTAATTTATTTCCCTAAAAGATAAAAAGATAAATTAACACAACACAAAAATGACATGGAATAGTATAAAAATAAAGTTGAACAACAGACATGTTTAGCTCTGCATACACCTCCACTCCTATTATCAATATCCTCAGGATGCAGCTTTCTCAGCTTAAACAGAAATGCACCTGTCCCCTTCATGTCCTCCCTGGCTGCCAGTGGCATCCAACATGCAGTTAACGCTCCATTCGAGGTAGTAAAGGAAAGGGGAGCAGTTCTCTGTATTCCTATGGTTTCTAAATATATGACCCCCCCCTCCTCACAAAAAAGGCAGATTCTGATACAATGTTCTTAATTAATTTTTAATCATTCGATATTTATCACTACTAAACAGAAATTGTGAATACGGAAGCAAAGTTGAAAGTCAAAAATCCAGTAAACCTAAGGTTAATGAATTACATACCATCGTTTACCCCTGAATCAAGGAATCACTTATCAAGATTGTTACAGAGTAATTCTATGCTTAAAACTGTCATTCACTATACGTTTTATCAGATAAACCAGATAAAGGGTTGGAACAAACATGGGGAATTGACATGATTACAAAAGAACGGTTTAAGGCCAATTCTGTGTGAATATTTATTCATAAAAATGTTGGCCTTTTGTCAACTCTCTTTAAATTGACTTACTGGCCCTCTAAAGTCTCTCAAAAAGTTTAGACCAAAAATAGTTTTCAAACTTTTGGTTAGTTGGCAAGGATTTAAACTTTATTGGAAGTTTTTAAAAATAAAAATATTCAAATTACTAAAGAAATTAGGGCCCAAAATGTGGTTCTATTACAGACAGGCATCTCTTAGTAGCAGAACGCCACCTTTGAAATTGTGAAAACTACATTGCCGCAGTATAAAGACAATCTATAATTATTATTACAACGCACTTATACTAAATGGAAATAAGATATACGATTACAAACTTATGTTATTCACTGTTATACAGACCTATTTGCAATTAATGTTAATTTAAGTGCATATGGATTTCAGTCAGTAGTATTTTGTGGTTAAGTATTTGTAATAAGTGTTTATTAAAGTTTCTTTACGCGACAAAAAAAAAAAAAAAGAAGAAGAAGAAGAAGAAGAAGAAGGAGAGACAAAGAGAAAGATGAATAAAGAAATTAGCTTTTCTTTTTAATCAATGTGCAATCTTTTAATAGGAATCACGAAGTTTATTTAACCAATATTCTCAGAAACGTACACATGCACGATTCTCCGAATCAAGTGCTTTAGCTAACCGTAGATCTACATATTCCACATATGAACCACGTGGTTTATTGTGTGGCAGAATGCAAAAATCTGATGTGTTCCATTCATATGACTTTCTGTACATCTCTGCTACAAATTATTGTTAGAAAGCTTATGCTTCTATTTGCTTCATGCTAATCGAGACAAAATTAACAGAAATCGTCTTATTACTTGCTTCCTTGCTCACACACAGGCACACACGGAACTTTTCCTGAAAATGCTTTGAAAAATTCGATACCGAGATTTCACCGGAAATATATGTTTTGGGGTCCCCTGTATCCAAAAAAAAGCATTTTCAGAAAAACGTCCGTGTGTGTCTGTGTGTCTGTGAACACGATAACTCAAAAAGGAAAAGTGGGTAAAAAACCAAATTTGATATTTAGGTTCAATATCTTCGAGGGATGCGACACGAAAATTTTGAGAAAAATACCCCCACCCAAACTACCCTTTACATGGAACTTTGTTCGAAAATTTTGATTTTGTTAACAATGGCTCTAACGATTTTGATTAAAATATAGTATTTTAAAGATATTTACCTGACAAATAAAATGTATATCTTGAATTTTCTGGGAATAGCCTCTGAAGACTACTTTATTCGAGATGAATTATACGGAATCTTACATAGTTGCTGAACCATAAGTGGTAGACAAAAGCTTACAACACAAAAAGTGTAGAACACGTTAAAACACACAATTTATGATGTATACATTTTTTGCGTGGTTTTGATCGTTTTTAAGATTTTTTTTTTGATTTTGGTTTCAGCTGTGAAAAACTATAATTTTCTCATACAGGAATTTGTCAACTCCTTTCCATACAAACAAAGGAGCTTCAGTCACATAGCAACCAGCTTTTGACTATGACTCTAACCTATGGTGCTCTCTTATTTCGCTTCTACTTACAAGGAAGCAAGTAATATAATTATTTCTGCTAATTTTTCTCGATTACCATGAAATAAATAGAAGCATAAACTTTTCACAATAATTTGTTGTATAGATGTAGAGAAAGTCATGAGAATTTAACTCTTTTTTTTTTTTTTTTTTTGCCCTCCAACTGCATCCACAGTTCATTTCACAGTATAAAATTCAAAGGTGTCTCACTAAATTTGGATTCCAAGTATGATGGAAAGCAGATTTACTCTGCTTAAAGTCACCTTAGTTAAAAACTGTTATGACGAATTCAAAATAGTGCAGAGTTTCAAATGACTGAGAAAATGCATTTACTAGGAAAACTTAATCACTGCAAGGTAATCGGACACCAAAGCAAAAAGCTTCCTCGGAATCTCTCCGCCACTCTTTTCTAAACCAAACAACATTAGTGAAAATGTTTGTGTTTCTAATGTGCAGCCTGAATCTTATTTTGTTGCTTGCAGAAGTCTGCAGAACTGTATTTTTTCCTTTGTTTTTTACATAGCAACCATTTTCGCTTACGATTCTCTCTACATTCAGGTTATCGTGCTGCTGATGTTTTTGTTATATACGAATTAGCAAGGGCGTGAGAAGTAACTGCTATAAACGGAAATCCGCTAAATCCATATAAAATGCTCAAATACCCCTTATGTTGTAATATGATATTAACGAATGATCTGTCAGAATATAGTAACCCCTGATTTCCTTTCCCAGATTCTGCATTAACATATTGACATTGTGTGCAGTAGGTAGAAGAAAGACAGGAAACCTGATTAAAAACGTATATATTTGGAAATTCTTAACACTGTGAAACAGTAAAGCCCTTAATGTATGCTGTAAAATAAAAAAGAACAAGGTAAATTTGGTGCATCGAAAATACAAACTTTCATGGTTTTGATTTGTCAATATCTTTACCATTAAATTGTCTTATTCTTTGGGATTTTCAAGTATTATAGCATGTGAGAGTTTATTCAATATACATTTATTATAATCATATTTATATAAATTAATAAATATAATTATATCATTAATATTATTATTGGGGGTAATGAGCACAGTGTTAAGGCATAATTGGGAGACAAATTATGGCAGCTGTAAAACATTGAAATTCGTTAGGCCAGTCCAATAAGTTTGAACGTTGTACGCCAAGTTGGGCGGCCAATAGCGGTGTGGTTACAGTTCTGTACAGTTCCTTGCATGCACAAAATGCAACTGATGGTTGTGGACAAAGATTCCCTGGACGGCTTCAAGGGCTCTTCTAAAACGGACTCGAGAGGGAAGACGAATAAATATATATATATATATATATATATATATATATATATATATATATATATATACACGTACACGCGCGCGCACACACACACACACACATACACACACAATGGAATCTCGTTAACAGCTACAAAATTACACAGAAGCTAAGTAGTGAGATGCACTTTCCCGTGTTTGTATTGTGTTAGGAAACTAACATAATTTGTTGTTGACAGGTTGTTGATGGGGTCGTTACAACATATCAGAGTATACGGAATCACATACTTCACTTGAAATATCGAAATATTGCATTAAAAATTCACATTTCTGTGGATTTGCTCTAATATGGAAACGAAATAGAAACAGAGGTATCTAAATTCAAATATGTAACATATTTTGAGAATATTAAGAATGCTACTCACATAAACCCCTAGTTTCTTCTCGCATGCTTACCTGAAAAATACAAAACAAGAAAATATATAACACAAGTAAGATATAGTGCACCATAACATTTCAGTCTTAGCTGTTACTATTAATGAAAACAGGTTTCACACAGAAGATTTTGGCGGTAAATTCATAATCATAGGTGCGATTAGAATAGGTACTATACAAGTTCCTAAATATACACACATTCGTTTCAGTATTTTAGCAGAATTTTAAGGAGTCTGCTAGTTGTCTTTGGGAAATGGATTCCAGGACTTATTGGTGGGTTTGGGGAGAATCTAAATTATGTAGTAATTGGAATAACAACCAATTTCACTCCTTGGGCATTTTTCTGCCGGGTGCGACTGTATATTGCATTGTTTTGTTTAATAACGACACTAAGATGGATACTGTTACTTAGTTAAAACGTTAATGGATGACTTATTTTGCTACATATGATTACTTATTTTCTTCTAGCTGTTAAATAGGTTTAATAGTCATGCAAGGCAATATCAGCTGTTTGAAAGTAAGCAGTTCAAACCGATATGATTACTAAGAAGATAAATAATTAACTGGCCATCCATTCGATGCCGAACGTTGTCGTGTTCGAATTCCAGTGGCTGCAGTCTAATTGGCTTGTAGTAAATGACGTGAAGGGTCCCAGTAAAATAAACAACAGATGGATACTGACAGGGTTAAAATTGATTGCATTTGATTCGATGTTCCTTTTTACTTCCTCTACACGTACTATGTGCATAGTGTATAGAGAAGGTATTGCACTCCACCCAAAAACTCGATACAGAGATTTCACCGGAAATATACGTTTTAGGGTCTCTTATATATACAGAAAAAAAAGAGCATTTTCACAGAAATATCCGTGTGTGTGTGTGTGTGTGTGTGTGAGTCCGTGTGTCTGTGTGTCTTTGAACACGATAACTCAAAAACGAAAAGTCGGTAAAATACCATACTTGGTATTTAAGTTTAGTATCTTCCAGGGGTGTGACACGAAGATTTTGAGAAAAATCCCCCCACCCTAAACTACCCTTTACATGGAACTGTTTTCGAAAATTTTGATTTTTGCAAAAATGGCTCTATCAATTTTGATTAAAATATCAAATGTTAAAGATATTTATCTGACAAACAAAATGTTTATCTTGAATTTACTGGGAATAGCCTCCGAAGACTACTTTATTCAGGACGAATTTTACGGAATTTTGCATAACTGCTAAACCGTAAGACTTAGATAAAAACTTACCACACAGGAAATGTAGAGCAGGTTAAAACACACAATTTATGATACATACAATCTTTTCGTGGAGCTGATCATTTTTGAGACATTCATTGTTTTTGGTTTCAATTATGAAAAAATTACTTTTCTCATATAGGAATTTGTCAACTCCTGTCCATACAAACAAAAGAACTTGTCACATAGCAACCAGCTTTTTACTATGACTTTAACCTATGGTACTCCCTTATTTCGCTTCTACTTACAAGGAAACGTGTAATAAGACTATTTCTGTTAATTTGTTCTCGAGTAGCATGAAGAAAATAGAGACATAAGCTTTTTAACAATAATTTGTTACAGAGATGTAGAGAAAGTCATGTGAATGGTACACATCAGATTTTTTTATTTTGAAATATCAGAATAATATGGAACTAAATTAATATCTTAATGTGGTATACACCATTACAAATACTTTTATTCTTAGAAGCATTCGAGACAGGGCAATTTATTCCATCCAAAACCTCGATAACGAGACTTCACCGGAAATATATAATTTGGGGACCTTGAATAAAAATAGTTATTTATAAAGATCTATGTGTGTATCTGTGGACAGCACAAAGAAAAAAGGGAATACCCTACCTGATATTTAAGTTGAGTATCTTCCGATGCGACACGAAGATTTTCAGGAAAATCTCCTAACATAAACTACACTTTATGTGGAATATTCTTCTTAATGTTCGATTTTCTAAAAGTATGTTTAACGGTTTTTATTAAAATGCAATATATTTTCGTGCGAAATAAAATGTATATATTGAATTTCTTGGGAGTAGCCTATGAAGTTCTCTTTATTCTACGTGACTTTTGCTTAGCTGGTAATCCGTAAAACAGAGAAAAAAAACGTAATACAGAAAATATGTAAATCTCGCTAAAACACACAATTTATGTACAACATATAAACTATTTTCTGTAAGGCATACCACTTCAGAGATATTCTCTGTTATTGATTACAATTTTAAAATATGTTTCACAACCTGGAAGTCCTCGTCCATTTCTCCCGACCACGACAATCGTATAGCGGTAGATTTTAAAAGATCTGACTGTCCTTTTAGCCTAATGTATTCCGTTATTACCTTTCTGCTTATTAGGAAATGGGTAATAAACCATTTCGTAATGTTTATCTTGATTAGCAGAAGAAAATAAAGTAATATCTTCTTTTAGGACAGTTTGTTTGAAAAACGGACAGAAAAAGTCATGTGAATGGTCCTGAAAATGTGTTTTGGGAAAAATCTCGGTATGGAATTTTGGGTGGAATGTTATATCTATGTATGTGGTAGAGAAAGTAATAGTGTGTAAAAGGTACATAGTGATAAAAGAATACTCTTCTTTAAGAACAGTTTGTTTGAAAAATGAACAGAAAAAGTCATGTGAATGGAACATAACAGATTTTTAAAATTATTGTCATCATTATCATCAACATCATTAGTGGTCTTGAAATATGCGTTATGTGAAAGTAAAACATCTGATGTGTTCCATTCACATGAATTTCTCTACATCTCTGTAACAAACTACTGTTAATAGGCTTATTCATGTATTTATTTCATGATAATCGAAAAAAATAGCAGAAATAGTCTTAAGGGAGTACCATAGGTTAAACTGAAAGCCAAAAGCTGGTTGCTATGTGACTGAGGTTCGTTTGTTTCTATGGACACGAGTAGGCAAATTCCTATATGAGAAAAGTATGTTTTTCAAAGCTGAAACCAAAAACAATGAATATCTCAAAAATGATCAACCCCACGGAAAAAATGTATATAACATAAATTGTGTATTATAACGTGCTCTAAATTTTTGTGTATTAAGTTTTTGTCCATCTCTTACGGTTTAGTAGTTATACAAAATTTATCCAGGATTAAGTACTCTTCAGATGCTATTCCCAGAAAATTCAAGATATACACTTTATTTGTCAGGTAAATATTTTTAATATACGATATTTGAATCAAAATAGTTAGAGCCATTATTTAGAAAATCAAAATTTTTGAAAAAAGTTCCCTGTAAAGGATATTTGGGAGTGGGGGGATTTTCTTGAAAATCTTCTTGTCGCATCCTTGGAAGATATCAAACATAAATACCAAGTTTGATTTTTATCGGACTTTTCGTTTTTGAGCTATGCTGCCCTCAGACACACACAGACAGACATACCGAAATTCTTAAAAAAAATGCCTGTTTTTTGGATTCAGGTAGTCTCAAAACATATATTTCCGGTGAAATCTCCGTATCGAGTTTATGGGTGCATTACAATATCCTCTCTGTAAACTACGTACATAGCACGTATAGAGAAAAGTAAAAAGTCAGCGTTTTACCATTAATGCTTGCATATGAATTAAAGGTTCTTACATATTTGTCTAATTTCCATGAGCTCCCCTAACGGTTTAAAGGAGGACTTTCCTAGTGATTCCATCATGTATGTTCAGAGAAGGGATATTTCTTAATGATAGGTCACAAGAATGAACAGCTTCCGGCATGGAAACGGTTGATATAAATCGTTTCAGCTAAAGAAACGAGTGCCTCACATCATGAAGAGAGATGCTATAAAGTTTTACGCAGCAGAGAAAACTGGACCACAGAAGTCCCGCAGGAAATATTCGCTCTTTCTTTTTTCTCCCCCCGCAGAAGTACATCTGCGCCGTGCACACACATACGATTTTGACGGCAGGATAGCACCTGGTCCCCGGTGACCACAAGCGTTCGTTGACGGTCCTTGTTATGACTGTATAATTCAGTTTTACTATCGATTCTCGATATTGAAGGTTCTTTCCTCTCTTTTCTGCTTCGTCCCTCGGACTATCTGTGCAGGATTCACACTGAATAATTGCATCACAGCAAGATTGCTGCATCCAAGAAGCCGAACTGACCAAGTTTGCAGCTTGAAAGTTTTCATTTAGGCATCTTATCATCTAGTCTCTTATTTACTATTATCATCAACATTATTATAACCATCACCAATATCACAATCACTTAAAAGGAATACCGAGACCAATTTTGCTGAACCCAAAATTATTCCGGACCCTCACTGATATATAAAAATGTGATGTGTTACACTCACTTGAGTTTCTTTATATCTCGGCAAGATATTATTGTTAAAAACAAACTATTATTTCTATTTACTTCATACTAATCGAGAAAAAATTACCAGAAATGGTCTTATTAATTGCTTCCCTGTAAGAAGAAGCGAATAAAGGGAGTACCATAGGTTAAAGTTCTAGTCAAAAGCTGGTTACTATCTGACTGAAGTTCCTTTGTTTGTAAGGACAGGAGTTGACAGATTCCTGCAGGAGAAAAGTATAAGTTTTTTAAAGTTGATACCAAAAACAAGGAATATCTCAAAAGCGATCAAGTCCACGAAAAAAATGTATGTAACATAAATTGGTGTTTTAACGTGCTCTACATTTTTGTGTGATAAACTTTTGCCCAAAATTCATCCAGAATGAAGTAGTCTTCAGAGCTTATCCCCAGAAAATACAAGATATACATTTTATTTGTCTTTAATATATGATATTTTAATCAAAATCATTAGAGCCATTTTTGAGAAAATCAACATATTCGAAAAAAGTTCCATGTAAAGAGTTGTTGGGGGTGGGGGGAATTTCCTGAAAATCTTCGTTCGCATCCTTAGAGGATATTAAACCTAAATATCAAGTTTTCTTTTTAACGATCTTTTCGTTTTTGAGCTATGCTGCCCAAAGACACACCTACACACACATACAGACACAAGGACATGTTTCTAAAAATGCATTTGTTGGATTCAGGGGTCTCAAAACAAGCATTTCTGGTGAAATCTCGGTATCGAATTTTCGGGTGCATTACCTTTTCTATACACAATATACATAGTACGTGTAGAGAAAGTTAAAACCCGATATTACATTTATATGACGTTCTATAACTACTCCCACCAAAGCTTTCATCTGTCGTCCTCCGTGGTGCTTACCGTGTTACCCTGTAATTCCGAAAACCGGCGGAAGGTAATGAATCCTTTTTCGGACGTAAAACATCCCTAACATGGCTTCCTTGCAAAGAAATTAAGGCGTTTGACTCCGTGTAATGTTCATTGCACGTAAAAGGTTCCCTAATTTTAAAAGAAAAGTCCCTGGGCAAGAATCCAGGGTTCAGTTCCTAGCTAATGGGGTGAATTCTTCTTTAACCAGAAGATTCACTATGTCCAACAGTCTGGAAGTACGATGTGAGAGTGAATGTACTGGTGTTCAAAGAAAAAAAATAATAAAAATCCCAATGCTAAAGAATCAGTATCAACGCGTTGTTTATAAGTCAAAGCCTCCAATATGACCACAAAACAATTGGTGTGTTCCATTTACAGGGATTTCTGTGTGTGTGTGTGTGTGTCTCTGTAATAAATTATTGCTAAAAAGCATATTTTTTTTATCTATTTCATGAAATTCGAGATAAGCATTAGCAGTAATTGTCTTATTACTTGCTTCTTTGACACTAGGCTAAAGCAACAGACAAATTTCTTAAAAGTTGGTTACTCCGTGATTGCAATTCCTATTTTGCATGGCCAGAATTTGACAAAATTCCGCATTGAAACCAATAACAAAAAATATCTCCACAATAGTCAACCCCATCAAACGCATAACACAAATTGTGCGTTTTAACGGGATCTAAATTTTTACTTTCTTTATACGTACCATGTACATAGTATATAGAGAAGGTATTGTATTGCACCCAAAAATTCGATACCGGTATTTCACCGGACATATATATTTTGAGACACCCTGAAACCAAAAAAAAAAAAGCATTTTTAGAAAAATGTACGAGTGTGTGTCTGTCGTGTTTGTGTGGCATCGTCCAAGGATGTGATACGAAGATTTTTAAAAAAATCCCCCCTCCCAAACTACCCTTTCCATGGATAAAATTTCGAAAATTTTGATTTTCTTAAAAATGACTAACGATTTTGATTAAGAAAGCGGTCCTATAAATAAAAAGTATATCTTGAATTTTCTGGGAATAGTCTCTGAAGACTACTTTATCTTGGATGAATTTTCCGGAATTTTGCATAACCACATAAATGCTAAACCGTACATTTTTATGGAGCTACGGTTTTCCGAAAGACGAAGAGTTCAGAAGATACAAATTTAAGTTGTACACTCAATGTATGGGGTTCTCTACTCGCACTATGTGGATAATGTAATGGGAAGGCATTGCACTCCACCAAAAAATTCGATACCAAGATTACACCGGAAATATATGTTTTAGGGTCCCCTGTATCCAAAAACAGTATTTTCAGATAAAGGTCCGTGTGTGTGTGTCCGTGTGTCTGTGAACACGATAACTCAAAAACGAAATACTCAAACTTGGTATTTAAGTTTAGTATCTTCCAGGGATGCGACACGGAGATTTTGAGAACAATCCCCCCACCCCAAACTACCCTTTACATAGAATTTTTTCGAAAATTATGATTTTCTAAAAAATATCTCTAACGATTTGATTAAAATGTCGTGTATTAAAGATATTTACCTGAAAATAAAATGTATATTTTGAATTTTCTGGGAATACCCTCTGAAGACTACTTTATTCTGGCTCAATTTTACGGAACTTTTCATAACTGCTAAACCGTAAGAGACGGACAAAAACTTACCACACAAAAATGTAGAACCTTTTAAAACACACAATTTATCTTATACAGATTTTTTCGTGGAGTTGATTGTTTTTGAGATATTTCTTGTTTTCTGTTTCAGCTATAAAAAATTTATACTTTTATCATACAGGACTTTGTGAACTCGTGTCCATACAAACAAAGGAACTTCAGTCACATAGCAACCAGGTTTTGACTACTAATTTAACCTATGGTACTTCCTTATTTCGCTTCTACTTATAAGGAAGCAAGTAATAAGACTATTTCAATGTTTGAAAGTAATTTTAACTGCCAAATTTTAGTTCGTTAATCGGAAAAATTTACGTTTTATTTAATGTCCTGTGTTATGGTATCAAACTCTTTTAAAAGTCGCATATATCGTCTTAAGGGAAGACGTTCACACCTTCTGCGGCTGTTATCATTATTAATATTATTATTTGCAGCATATTTTTTCGGTTGGAGATAAGATATAATTAATGACCGTAGAAGGAATAAAAAACTGAAAGAGAAGAAAGATAATGGGCTGCCTTTTTCTTGGGAGAGGAAAGGAGGTGATTAATTGGTGTGCCGTTGAAAGCCATCTGCCGCTTAAATAGGGACAACGATAGATGGGGGTTTTACCGTTTCGGCATTTTTTTTAGTCCCTGCACATAAGAGATAAAGCAAGACAAACAAGTGTGTTTTCGTTTCCCCCTTTGTGTACTGTGGAAGAAAAGTCAAAGGTCGCGTTGTAATGCTAAATAAACAGGGGGATGTATCATTAAAGCCCTATACGGCACACCACTGCATTGTTAGATTGGAAAGTTCAGATGTGGGCTTGTATTTCTACTTTTTCTACTACGTATATGATTGGTAGAAAAAGTTTTTGTACTCCATCAAAAATTACCATATTTATTTAATTTTCTGCAACAGAGCATCGCAAATATAAAATATGGGGTAAACTTGGAAAATATGGGCACCAACATGTTTATAAAGAAACAAAGTGCAGAAAATCACTTCCTACTTTCGTGAAACAAATGGTTTTATAGCTTGAAACTATAGCGTTTCAAACAGTGTAAGAATCAACATCCACCTCCTATCCCTCTTAATGTAATTTACTTTCACAGCAAAAGCCCAATTTTGACAAAAAAGTAATGTGGGCAGTGGGGTTTTAATTGACAAATTACAATTACTTTCTCTCGTCTAGTAATAGTTCAGTGTCAGATATGTTTTATTAACTGTGAGCTTAAGATATATTTAAAAAAACGGCGAATAAGAAACTCTAGAATGCTATTTTAAGTTGCTATATTGAAACAACCTTTTACCTAATACAACAAGAATTAGATAAACAACAAAATTAGATTAGAAATATGAAGATAAATTTTAATGCATTATTATATATTCAACAGCTTTCTTAACGCTTGTATATACGTTATGTATTTTATATTCTATATATTTATATATTATTGATTTAATGTATGTAATCCTGCAATTAATTACAATGCTGAAATAGGTGTGATGCGCTGTTGCAGATGATGAAAAAATATGCAAGGTTGAGCAAGTATAATTATTCATAGTGCTAACAAAATAGAAATTATTTTAGAAGTAGAACTTGCAAAAGCTGACACTAATTTCAATACTGCGCACAGAGAAGGTAGAGAATGTTTTTGTACTCCAACAAAAATGCCATATATATTTAATTTTCTGCTCAACGTATCGCAGCTATTGCAGCATTATAGTTAATTGCATTGATTACATACATTAATCCAAAATATATAGAAATTTTATGTAGAATATAAAATATATAATGCAAATGACAAAAGGTTAAGAAACCTGTTGATATAAAATAATGCATATAGATTTACTTACAATATTTCAACTATGCAACAATAGTATTAACATAAGAAAGAAAGAATACGTTTATATTCCAGCACAATCGATATAAATTTGATATACAGTGAAGTTAAAATATGTATATTGAAGTTAGACAATATAGAAAGCGAAGCTTTAAGTAAACTAAACTAATTTAAGTTCAATAATTTTAAAATTAAGTGATTCAAATTAATTGAACATTTCTTTAAATTAATTAAAATATAACATTAATGTCATACTAAAATTATGAATAAATTAATACTTCTTTATGCCTCAAATAATTCTTGAAATGTATTAATATCATTCTCATTTTTCACAATTCTATTAATTGTATTTTATGTGAAAACGTTAAACTTATATTATTAAAATATAACTCTAATTATACTAATTATGCAATTATGAATGCATTTAATACAATAACATACAGCTAATAACACAAAAATTCAGTACATAGGTATCACATCATTAGACATTCTTGAAGCATATTTGTTATCCAGTGGCATTACATTCACGAACGATACACCAAATAATGTGTACCTAAAAATAATCTATATAAACATATGTATGAAGGTAAAAATTGTTTTCTTTTTTCGTATATTTGGGATAAGCAGTACTAAAATCCAAAACATAATTCACAGAGCTACCAGTTTTATAAGAGGAAAATGTTGATTAGCTAATGTCTTTGATTTAGTGTAATAAAATAAGAAAATAAGCAAAGGTTTGCACATTTTGTGTATTTGATACAATTATTTTCAGACGGTTCTCTAATAATATTTAATTTCTTCAGCATTCGATATACTTCAGCTAATTGGAATGTGTCTTAAACTGTTTTAAAATGTTTTCTGTACATTCCCAATTTGTGATGCATATAATTTATAATATGCTATAAAAGGGCATAGGTTCGAAACTATACTTTTTAGCTTTATGCCGTTAAACATTGCTACATTCTCAAATGACAGTTTAGCCATGTTATTAATATCACCCTTGAAAGATCGGTCATATAGACATTTTTTTAATTGATTTTTTAAAAACCCCTAAATAATAACTGTTTCAGAAAAACGGTCATGTGTATACACATGAGAGAGAGTGTGAGAGAGAAGAGAGAGAGAGAGAGAGAGAGAGAGAGAGAGAGAGAGAGAGAGAGAGAGAGACTGCGAACATCTCAAAAACGAATTATCGAACAGATACCAAATTTGGGATTTATGTTCTGTACCTTCCACAGATATTCACTAAGATCTTCAAGAAAATCCACAATCCCAAACTACTCTTTACATGGAATATTTTTCTAAATTATTTATTTTATAAAATAGCTTATCATTTTCATTAAAATTATTTGCACAACGAATAAAATTTTATTTCTTTAATGTTCTGGGAACAGCTTGTAAAGTCCTCTTCATTCTGAAGAAAATGTAAATTCAAAAAATGTAAATTTCTGAGGTTATACAAATATAAGGTTAAGCAATAGATGCACAAAAAATGTAAATTTCAATTAAAACACATAATTCATTACAAATAACCTTACTCTAGCATCAGCCTGTTTTGGGATATTCTTTCTTTCGCATTTAGGATAAGGTGATAGTCAAATCCTTCAAAACTGGTAGCTAAGCATGGTAGAAATTCCTCCAGTTGTGTATGGACTGCAGAAAAAAAGATAGGAAAAGAAAGAAAAATAAAAGCGGATGGTGACTTCTCATTTGAGAAAAGTATACATATTGCGAAATTTAAAGCAAATGTGATAAGTCTTAGCTACATTCACAGGAAACTATCATTAAAAACTGATATTTGTGTTTGTTCGACCGTGATTTTTCCTTTCTTTGTAGTTTGCTGAGCTTTAATTAACTATTTGTTTGAGTGTTTTTTTAATAATTCCTAAATTTGTCCAAAGAAACGCAGGGCTATGAGACAAATAATCTAAGGCTAAACGTGGAATGAATAAATCGTCAAAACATTAACCACGTATATACAATGGAGAATATTTTAAGATATGCAATGAACAGATTTAAATGTTTAAAATGGTATTGTTGAACTTTCTGAACGGCCCTTGTCTCTGAGGTAACCAAGCAGAATGTCTCAGGTGATAGCATATTTGAGTACGCATGCAGTGAATCCTAGTTGAATTGGATTTAATTGTTTTTTCACACAAACCGTGTGTACGACAGGAGTTGGAATAGGTAGAGTCAGATTGAAAAATGCAATACCATAGCCGGGATTTGAACCACGGATCTCCCGATCTCTAGACGGTTGCTCTGCCACTGAGCTACTATGGCAACATGCCGGTATAGCATTGAATTTCTCAACTGACTAACATGTTCCCCGGTAAACCACAAGGTGTTCTCACAGCGACTTGCAGCATTTTAAGTCGCCGTTGGGGTTGTCATCTCAAAATAATTTGAGATCACCTTATGGTTTACCGAGAAACATGCGAGTCAATTGAGAAATTCAATGCTATACGGGCATCTTACCATGCTAGCTCAGTGGCAAAGCAACCGGCTAGAGATCGGGAGATCCGTGGTTCAAATCTCGGCTATGATATTGAATTTTTCAGTCTGACTCTACCTATCCTATTTTTTGTAGTGTTTAACGCCCGCTTTAACTACTTTCGGCACCGCAGGCGGTCTACATACCCTACCTGTCCTGGTTGAATTAATTATCAGTATCTGTCGCAGTGTTGGCTAAATTCTGGGAGAATTTAAGTTTTGCTATGACAAGGAGAGCTTCGAGCAAACAGTTCCGAAATGTCCAGTTTCATATAATTTTGTTCATAGCTTTGATCTCTCATATAGTAAGATTGGCACGATTGATGATCGAATTTTGTTGACGTCTGTTAAGATCTCTCTTAGTTATTTCTACAGGACTGAATATCTCCCTTGTTAAGGTGTCCCTCGCTTAAATCCAAAGTACCTAAAGCCCTCCCCACGTCTCTGGGTGGCCAACACAAGTGTTTCACACTATATAGGTTAAGGATAAAGAATGGAAAAAAATTTGAGGTGTTCCATTCACATGACTTTCTCTACATCCCTGCAAAAAGTATTATTAAAAAGGTTGTTATTCTTCTATTTACTTCATACTAATCGAGAAAGAATTAACAGAAATAGTCTTATTACTTGCTTCCTTGTAAGTAAAAGAGAAGTAAGGGAGCACTATAGGTTAAAGCGATAGTCAAAAGCTGCTTGCTTTGTGACTGAAATTCCTTTATTTGTATGGACAGGAGTTGACAAATTCCTGTATGAGAAAAGTTTAAGTTTTTCAAAGCTGAATCCAAAAACAAGGAATATCTTAAAAACGATCATCTTCATGAAAAAAATGTATATAACATAAATTGTATATTTTAAAGTGCTCTACATTTTTTGTGTGTTAATTTTTTTTCATTCTAATACGGTTTAGCAGTTATGCAAAATTCCGTAAAATTCATCCAGAATAAAGCAGTCTTCAGAGGCTATTCCCAGAAAATTCAAGATATACATTTTGTTTGTCAAGTAACTATCTTTAATATATGATATTTTAATCAAATTCGTTAGAGCCATTTTTGAGCAAATCAAAATTTTCGAAAAAAGTTCCATGTAAAGGGTAGTTGAAGGTGGAATTTTTCTCAAAATGCTCGTGTCACATCCCTGGAAGATACTAAACTTTGGTATTTTACCGACTTTTCGTTTTTGAATTATCGTGTTCACAGACACACGGACAAGGACCTTTTTCTGAAAATATTTTTTTTTGGATACGGCGGGATCCTAAAACATATATTTCCGGTGAAATATACTCTATGTGCATAGTACGTGTAGAGAAAGTAAGAATGAACCAAATGCGAAAAACATGAGAACTCGGCTTTGGAACTACCTAATGCTTCTCTCCATACTTGGCTATTAGAGGTTAGGGGGCTAAATGGAAGTGGACCCTTAACCTCCGTTAGGGAGGAATGGATGGAGGGAGAGGCATCGAGGCTTTGCAACCAGGAGTGATACTCCGCGAGGTAGCTTACTATATGTTACTGCTAAAGGAGAACTTCGGCTCACGTACATTATGTGACCTAATATTTTCCAATTTTCTATCCTTTGTCCTTAACGCATGTGGTGTGAAAAAAATCATAGCCAAGTCTTAAGTTCCCAGAAGAGGGATATAAAATTAAAAATTATTTCATGAATAAATTATACCACAACCATAATTTATGTTGTGATAATCGATTTTTCAAATGGGCTAGTGCAGACTAATGATTGAAATTTAAATCAGATTTGTTTTTCAATTCAATATCATGTCGATATTCAAAGTGCAATGTCATATCGCTTAACCGTTACATAAACAGCTAGATGAACAAACACGCATTATACAGACTTGATTCAAGCCATAAAGCCTAAACAATTGTTTACTGAAGGCTGAACTTAATATCTATAATTATATCAAAGCAATGTGAGTATTATTATTATTGTTATTATTATAATTATTATTATTATTATTATTGTTATTATTATAATTATTATTATTATTATTATTATATACGTTGTCAGTATAATCTCTTTGTTCTCTCATCTTGAGGCAGGTTTATTGATTATTTATTAACGTTCGTTATTGTCTATTTTCACTTTCTGTAGCCCCGTATATACAATGTACATAGGGATAGAGAAGTATTGTATTCCACCCAAAAATTCGATGTCGAGATTTCACCGGAAATAGCGGTAACGTGTTCTAAAATGTCGTTGGACAACAGTTGCTGATTGCGTTCTAGCAAATTCCAACACGCAATATGCTTTTTCCACAGGATTTTCCGCCATTTCAGCTTCTGCAACAACAAACAAAACACTACAGCGTTACCAATAGTAACATACAAAGCTTTGAGATTTTCTCAACATGCCTACAAAATAAATAGGTTGCTATCTCTAATAGTTTTTGTTTTACATGCAGTTGAAGTTGTCTATTTCTTTTGTAGTAACCCTGTATATTATATGTAATGCTAAGCTTATAGTTAACCGTTTGTTGCCTGTCGGTACCTATAAGTTCGCTTGTTTTAAGCGTAGCTATACAAATAGGGTTGTAATCCAGGATTAATTTCGTATTATACTAACCTTCAAGCATAAACAAGTAATCAGGACTGTTTTATATTGTAAATATGTACAGAATTTTGCACTAAAATTGCAATTAAATAAATAAAAGAGTAAAACCCACATTACTACAGTCAAATATAATCCGATTAACTTCCAAGCATTACACCAAATATTTTACTTGGGCTCTCCCCATCCTTTACCACAGTCACCGGACTTTGAATGAATGACCAGTCCATTACCTATCACCTAATACTCATGGTTGCTTGAACCACTTTTTTGGGAGTGCCTTTAGCAGGATTATGAAAACTAGTTTAGAAGAATTTAAAGTTTTAATTGGGAAGAAAAATATTAATAAAGGATCTACATATATTTTAATTTCTGTTTTCTCTATTAATTGATATAATACTTTTATACATTTATTCCGATATAGTTTTAATGGAATCCCAGTTTTAAACCTGAATTAAAGGAAAAACGATATATGCAATATACTAATGCAGGCAAATAAGGGTTAAACCTCATTAATTCTTTCTCATTCGTTTATAGTGTGTTTTTGTCAATTCTTTATTGTTATCCTTGAGGCAACACGTCCGTGGTGTATGATTAATGGTGAACACCTCTTTTTGGTTCTCAACGCTTGTCGAGTTGAAGATTGTTGGTGATTCAGGATTGGGCGATCTCAGATTCCAATCCAATATATATAGGGAACTTGGATGTTGTAGGTGAAAATTAAATAATACAAAAATTTTCTGTTTCGTAGCGATGAGTAATTTAAAATTTGTTTCCCTTTTTACCGTTACTTGACACGAATCTTGCACTTCTATAATCTTTGACTTATTTGGTCAGTGCATATCGGGTGTTTTTGTCTTGTCTACCTTTGTTTGACTGCCTTTTGGTTTGTGACTGCGCGAGTCTATGTTTCTGTTTTGTTTATGATTGCCTCGAACTTGGACGAAAACCCACGCTAATCTTACCAGTTAGAAAAACTGATGCTGAGCGACGATTGGAGGACACTTTTGTTTAAATCTAAATATTATTTTCTCATTGGCTCTAAAGTAGCGTCATGTCTTCTCCAACAGACTTGGGGGCGAAGACAGATCTTAATTGTGTCGCTATTTATTCATCGATGTAACTCAAACTTAAAACAGATGCTCAGTGTTGTACTGACTTTCTAATGGTATATTTCTATTGTTTCTATTCCAAAACTTACAAATTTATATTAACTTGACTTTTGGTTTTTCATTAATTATTGTTTAATTATTGTTATTTAACTATTGCTTTTTGGTCAGTCTGATATATCGCCTCATTCTGCAAGAACTAAATGCATATATTTACTATTTTATAAACATCTTACTGTAAATATTCAAGGATAGGAACATTACGTACTCCTACGAGACCATGCAATTGTTGTATATTTCCAAGTGTATACTGAAAACGCCTGGCAATAAAAGAACTACTACTCCTACTACCGCTACTACTCATTTTTCTCAAGCTCAGGTGAATTCAGTGTGGATGTTGGCGGTAGAACAAGAGAATAACAAATGCGTAACCTGTAGCTTACCTAAGCAGGAACCCGACTGCAGTTTACCGTGCTAAGTGCCTATAGCTATTTGCAGTTGTGCTGTTATGAGTTTATAATTACTCTCTAATTGCAAGTGTTGTGTAACTTCTTTCCAGCAGGTATTCATGTGTATTTAATGGACGTCGACCGTTGCCGTAATAGTAAGGAAAACTGTACAGTGTGTTTAAACAAACATTTAATTTCACTTCGCACGTTTCTACCCTCTCTTTTCCTCACTTCAGTCATGTTTTCAACTTCTGAACTACAGCGAGCTTTATAAGGGCAAAAGCCGTGTATGTATTCCTTTCTATGACATACTATTTGTAATGCAACAGTCATACAGAAAGTCCATACAAATCCTAATTACTTTCTGTACAATAGCTAGAGGATGATGATGATGATGAAGAAGTTAGAAGCGAGTTACACTATATGTTAAAAGGCTTTTTGTATTTTCTTAGCTTGTTATACACTTAGGTCTACCCTTCAGTAAGCCGATTTATTTACCTTAAGGCGATGCCACTATGAAATTTTCAAAATGCACAATATGTAAGATACCTAATTGAAACTTATATCAGTAATTATGCATAATAATATTAATCTTTTTGCCATGTATCAAAATTCCAGCTTACATGGTTATTTAAAAAATACTTTTTACTGCTAAATGCATTGTTATAATAAAAATGAGCCACGCAATGCATATTTCAAAATATCTTTATCAAAAATACAGTTTTACAGTAATGAGTATACAAGTATATTTGTCATATTAACATTTTTTATTAGCCCTAGTCCTAGTAGAAAAAATATTACTTTTCGTATTCTACAAAACTCTTCATTTTTCAAAATTTAATAACTTTTTCATAAAAGTCGGAGTATTATTTTGAAATAGGTAATGACCAGTTTCTTTAATATGCTTTTGATTGAAAGTATAAATATTTTGAAATAAATTAGTGAAAAATTGTATCGTGTTGAAAAAAAGTTGCGAGAAAATAAGTTTATAGTTGAGAGTGCCAATTAATAAGCATGCGTCAACGTGTCTATAGCTTCTTTTAATTGTCAGATAACTGAGTTTGGAAAACGATATATTTTCTTTAAGTTTAGAATTTGTATCATTTTATTATGAAACAAAGTAATTTTTTTAAAATTTTCAACACTTTTGGTGATAGTTCATCACCTTAAAAGTTGAGACCCTCCTTCGGGATGCTTAGGCATGAGGTATCTCCTTTCTAAAGTTCGCATATAGAACAGGAGTTATCAAGTGGTTACACATTGAGTTCAGCAAAGGAAGCAAATTTACCTGCTGCTCCTGCGAATCGCTTACTTTGCACTGCGCGACCAACTGCGCTGAATCCAAGAACGGCTAATTCGTTTAGTTTTGTGGTAGTATGCAACATTTTTCTTTTTAAATACCCAATTATATAGACACCTATTGTAGCTTCATGATTAGTAGACAAGTTGTTCTATTATGTGCCTTGCATTAGTGCTTATACTTCGAATATAAACGTAAATGTGTCTTCATCGGTTTGATGCTAACTGGTAGTCGTAACAGAATTGGAAAAAAATGACAATTATTATAGTATTAAGATGATAATCCAACAAACTCCGCCACTTGGTTAGTACCATAGCAATTGTATTGTCTCCTGAGACTAAATATTTTCGTATAATTAATTTTAAGTAATCACAAATTAATACTATAATAAATAATAATACTTTCAATAACAATATAATAATAGATATGAAAATTATGTTGGACCAGGAAAACTATAGTAATGTCTTGAAGTCAAAGGTATAAGAGGGTATTTCATTGTATTTCAACAAAATAGCCGAAGGCAAGGACATGTTTCTAAGTGCAGGCGAGGAACTGTTAAAATCGTCCAGCCGCCGTTTACAAGACAATGATACTCCAACAAACTAGTGAATAGGTTAATGGTATGCGCAACCATGTGATGGTCGTAATGCCAGGCTGTTTACACCTAAGGAGAGTGCTGCGCTTTCTCACCAGAGAACAAACAAAGTTGTAAACTGTAGATTGTCAGAAATATGTAGTGTTGAAAGGGGTGGAAGGATATTTAGAAAAGACGCAGAATCGGAAACAAGATCAGTTCTGGGTAGTTTTTTCGAGTTGTTTCTGCCATGCCGAGCATTCCCGATTCCTTCACACCTCTATCACCGTTACAGTCGCAAACATTCATGGTGTCACGTCATTATCTGAGAACATTATTTCTCAATTCATTTCTTCCCCCTGCAAATGTAAGCTCACATCAACTAGAAAATGCGCGCTTAAGCATTACACGGTGGCGGCTAGTATTCTTTAAATTGAACAATAATTGTACTGAAAGAGTAACAAATGGTGAGCTGATTCTTGGCAAAGAATCAAGAAGCAATAAACATCAACATTTACTACTTCATCTGCTGCATTATTCACACAAAGGCTTATTTGTTTTACTGCCTCCTGTAAATCTGAGTATCATGCTCACAAATCTTAAATTAACCCTGGCCAGTAAGAGGACCCAACCTAAGAAGTTAGCATTTAACCGGAGGTTGCTCACAATTTGGCACGCAACGTCACTCGCCAACATTGTAAGAATCGGTGTATAAATAAAAACTGGTCATATTTTGCACTGAACATAATTGTTATCGTATTTACTTGCATGCGTTGCGTAATGAAGCTGAAAAATGAATTTTATTAGGGCAGAACCATGCCAAAATCTAAACATTTATGCCACCATTTTCTATTAATAAGAAACATGTATATTAATCAGCTATAAAAGTAGGGGTCAATGGTCTGCATATAGGATTGCCTTCTGTTTGCCATATTATACAACGGAAAGAGACAATACTATCACGTGTTTACCCACAGCATACACGAGCAAGCCTATTTGCATGAGTACAAAATCAAGCGTTTGTGACACCTGTTCCAGAAGACGAATTGCTGTTTCATCAGATTGTTTACAAAGGCGACAAATTGGTTTCTCGTGAACTTTCCCTATTGTCCTAAGATGTATTCTGAACCTACCTGTTAGAAACCTAATGATTTCTTTAAGAGTTGCCTATTTAATTTAATAAGGCAATCGATTCGATTTCTATTAGTGTCTTTGATTAAGATGCACGTTAAGTTTTATTCCTAGGGATTCGGAACCAACTTTGTAGGATTGAATGTTTTCATGCAAAGAGCCTGCGATTTTTGCTAAATTTAAGCTTATTCCTCAGTACGGTTCTTAGAGGAATCTTGTATTCTACTCAAAAATTCTTTGTAGAGATTTAAATGGAAATATATGTCCAATGAATAAAACCAAGGGTATTTAGAAAAGGCGGTTTGTGTTTGTGTGTGTGTGTGAGTGAGAGAGAGAGAGAGAGAGAGAGTGAGAGATAGGGAAAGACCCGAGGAATTGCCATGTTTTGGGGTTCCATAATTAAAACAAAGAGAAAATAAACGTTAGATAAATGTGTGTATTTGTTTCAATAACTGCTCTTTCTAAAGAGTTACACCAATGTTCTTAGTAAAATCCCCCTATTTCAAACTTATGTTTTCATTTATTACATGAAATCACATTTTCTGTATTCAAAATGGATATATTCTTTTCTTCTTACTCCATTTTCTCTTCCTTCCCTTCCAATTTTTCATACCACTTCTTATATCGTACATTCAGATCTTTCTTGGTCTACTCTTCTTTCCTACCTCTGGTGGAATCTATCCTAAAATCTGCCTTCCCCATTTATTACCTTGTTCTACTCGTATATTATACGTCACCGTAAACCAGCACTATGAGTAACCGACCAACTCATTTTTACTTTCTCTACACATACATAGTGTATAGAGAAAGTATTGCACTCCACCCAAAAATTCAATACCGAGATTTCACCGGAAATATATGCTTTAGGATCCCCTGTATCTATAAAACGCATTTTCACAAAAAGGTCCGTGTGTGTATGAGTGTGAGTGCGTGTGTGCGTGTGTGTGTGTGTGCGTGTGTGTGTTTGTGTGTGTGTGTGAGAGAGAGAGAGAGAGAGAGAGAGAGAGAGAGAGAGAGAGTCCGTGTGTCCGTGTCCATGTGTCTGTGAACACGATAACCCAAAAACGAAAAGTCGGTAAAATACCAAACTTGGTAATTAAGTTTTGTATGTTGCAGGGTACGACACGAAGATTTTGAGAAAAATTTCCCCACCTCTAACTACCCTTTACATGGAACCCGAAAATGTTGATTTTCTTAAAAATAGCTCTAACGGCTTTGATTAAAATTTCGTATATTAAAGATATTTACCTGACAAATAAAATGTGGATTTTGAATTTTCTGGGAGTTGGCCGTTTTTTAGATGTTTCTTGTTTTTAAAAAGTATGATTTTCTCACAACTTCTGTCCATACAAACAAAGGAACTTCAGTCACATAGCAACCAGCTTTTGAGTGTCACTTTAACCTATGGTACTCCTTTGTTCCGCTTCTACTTACAAGGAAGCAAGTAATAAGACTATTTCTGGTAATTTTTTTCGATTAGCATTAAGTAAATAGAACAATAAGCGTGTTAACAATAATTTTTTGCAGAGATGTAGAGAAAGTAATGTGAATGGAACACAAAGTTTTTTTCTATTTCTCAAGATTTAGTTGAATAGATATGAAGTTTAAGGTATTTGAATAAATAAAACGTATAAATGTAATTAAAATTAATGCAATTAAAAGAATGCATAAGAATTATTTTTTATTTTCTCAAAATTGGTGCTAACATTTTAATTAAATTGCATGTTTAACATATTTCCGTAGAAAAATATATGTCTTCATTTTAAGATGCTTCTAAGATTCTCCTAACCTGCATAACTCAAAAGGAAATCCTAATAACAACCTAAGTTGGATCAGCATCTTCGATGAATGGATACCAATGCTTTTCAAGTAAAATTCCTGCTCAAAAGTTCATTATAATGGATATTCTAATTTTTTTCTAAAACAAATTTAAATTTTTATATGAAATACATACTATTAAGGCATATAAAAATTCATATGTTTTGAATATTCTGTGAATTTCATGTGAAGTCTTATTCATTCTTAATTAATTAACTGTAATTCTTTTTCGAATTCACAATTTCCATATTACATTTGTGGCTTCTCTTTTTCATACACACAATGGGATTTATGCAACGTGTGACCCTCTTTTGAGGGACTTGACTATCCTTTAAGTCTCTTGAATCCATAGCTGAATGTGTAATAAAAACGTTTCTGCACATGATATTTATTATACGCTATTTTGTCTAAAAATCACGGCGTCATATATCAGTGGCGCCAATGTGCCGGAATTTTGTCCCGCAAGAGTTCTATTGCATACAATATATATATACACATACATACTTACAGAACTGCTGCTTTTAAATACCCGTATAAATAATCAGTCTGGACAGGGTTTGAACCCATTACTTTGGAATCACAGGGCCGTCGCCTAACCAACAGAGCCACCAAGACCAACTGCCAAAATAATCTGTTTTTTTGTTTTTTTTTTTTTTTTTTTTTACTTCTTTACATAGTGCATAGTAGGTACAGAAGATATTGCAAATCCGATGCCAATATTTCACTGGAAATACACGTTTTAGGATCCCTTTAATCCAAAATGACATTTTTAATAAAATGTCCCTGGGTGCGGGTGCGGGTGTGTGTGCGTGTGTGTGTATGTGTGTGTGTGTGTGTCTGTGAACACAATAATTCAAAAACGAAAAGTCGGTGAAATATCAAACGTTATATTTAAGTATCTTCCAAAAATTCCTTACCCTAACTCTTCTACTTGGGTAAAAGTTTCGAAAATTGTGATTTTCTCAAAAATGGCTATAACGATTTAGATTAAAATAGCGTATTTTAAAAATATTTACATCACAAATAAAATTTATATATATTGAATTTTCTGGTTATTGGCTTTTAAGACCTCTTTATTGTAGAACTTTTTTTTCTAAATTTTGTATAACTAGAATACCGTAAGACATAGACAAAAATGTACTATGCAAAAAGTGTGCATGTCGTTAAAACTCACAATTTGTGCCACTTACAATTTTGTGTCGTGGAGTTGACTATTTTTGAGATATTGCTTGTTATTGGTTTCATTTTAAAATTACTTTCTCGTAGGGGACTATGGCAACTCATGGTAATAGAAAGAAACAGATTTAAACAACATGGCAACCAGCTATTAAAATATTTGACTATCACTTTAGCAAAGTGCATTCTGTTATTTACCTTCTACTTATAAGTCCGCAAATACTTAAATCGATTATACTTAAATAATTAAATCAATTAGCAAGAAGTATAAGAATACACTTTTTAACAATACTTTGTTACACAGATATAGAGAAAGTCATTTGAAAGGAAAATATGTTGTTGTTTTTTTTTTCAAACATATCTCTAGCGATTTTATTAAAATGCCTCATGTCCAAGATGGTAAACCGCAATTGACAACATCTTAGTATACAAAAATGCTGATCTCGTTAAAACGTACAACTTATGTGAAATATATTTTTATATTGAGTTAACCATTTCGGAGATATTCCTCATAATTTATTTACATTTTCAAAAACGTATACTTTTTCAAATTGAAGGTCATCATTTGTTTTTCTTTTTTATTTCTGACGAGTAAATAGAACGCAATTTCAATGCCATAGCGTAGAGCCCTTATAAGATTTTAGATTTTAGTTTCGCTTATTTTTCTTGTATCTACTATGAAGTAAGTTTTTAGATTCGAGGTTCATGACGTGGATAAAAGTATAAGCTGTTATATAAATAGTTTATTGCTGAATAGGTAGAGAAACTATTGTAAAGTTCAGACGTCAGCTTTTTCGTTTAAAGTTACCATTTTTAGAGAATATTCAGTATTTCACTATAGTACTAATAAAAACAGGGATTTATTTATTTCATTAGTTTCCAACATGTTAAAGTCCAATTTACAAATATAAATTAGGACTATAGTTATATATAATGCGTAAAATTACATTATAACAATTAATGTCAAGTGCAAAAGCCACAAAAAGTATTAAAATTAACGTAAAGAGACAAATAATAAGAACATGAAGACATTTATATAACACGTTTTTATAATGATTTTTGTAATGGTGCAGTGAAAGATTTATTACAAATCGATCTATTTCAGTGTACTTTATAACCCGATGTTAAACAGTGTACTATTTGAGATTTGAGTATAAAAGTCTTGTTAAATGCTTTTATAGAAGAAATCAGTTAATTTCTTCCTCCTGTCTTTCCTATCCCCTAGTCTCGTTTTTCATTTATTGGCTGGCATTCCCGTTTAAAGAAGAAAGATGGCCCTAGTGGAATAAATTGCTGGGGCTACAGCAGATTAATGTGTTGCAATATGTTTGTAACGAAGTTGGCGATGACAAAAAGAGTGCAGCAGGCATGGGAGGGGCTAACACACAAGAACTAGATCTACAACTTTCGGAAGGATTTATTTAGACGATAGGGACACTCCCCCTTTTTTCCTGCCCCTGGCGCTTTCATTTTTAACTCGACTGCCAGTATCGGCAACACAGCAAACCTCTTAAACCCTCAAAACCAATACTCTACGGGAAGTTTGTTTCCTTTAAGAGAGTTTCCCTTGGAGAAAGAAACCTGATATGTGGGAAATGAAGCTTTCATGTACAACTACAAACATTGTTGAGGTCGAGCGAACATAGAGATGTTTTAAAAATTACCTTCCATCGAAATACACAATTCTCCGCTTAGCGACTGGTTTATTGATATTTGTTTCAGATTAGCAGCATTGCTGTGTCGCTTTCGTATTTACTTATTACTCACTACTTTCTCTATACGCACTATGTACATAGTGTATAGAGAAGGTATTGCACTCCACCCAAAAATTCGATACAGAGATTTCACCGGAAATAAGTGTTTTAGGGTCCCCTTTATCTAAAAAGACATTTTCGGAAAAAGGTCCGTGTGCCTATGAACACAATAACACAAAAACGAAAAGTAGGTAAAATACCAAACTTGGTATTTAAGTTTAGTATCTTCCAGGGATGTGACGCGAAGATTTTGAGAAAAACACCCCAACCCCAAATACCCTTTACGTGGAACTTTTTTCGAAAATTTTGATTTTCTCAAAAATGGCTCTGACGATTTTGATTAAAGTTTCGTATATTAAAGATATTTACCTGACAAATAAAATGTATATTTGAATTTTCTGGCAATGGCCTTTGAAGAGTAGTTTATTCTGGTTGAGTTCTACTGAATTTTGAATAACAACTAAACCGTTAGAGATGGACAAAAACTTACTACACAAAACATGTAGAGCGCGTTAAAACACACAATTTATGTTACATATATTTCTTTCGTGGAGTTCGTCGCTTTTGAGACATTCCTTATTTTTGGTTTCTGCAATGAAAAACCTATACTTTTCTCATACAGGAATTTGTCAACTGCTGTCCATACAAACAAAGGAACTTAAGTGTCATAGCAACCAGCTTTTGATTATCACTTTAACCTATGGTACTCCCTTATTTCGTTTCTACTTACAAGGAAGCAAGTAATATGGCTATTTCTACTAATTTTTACTTTCTCCATACGCACTATGTACATAGTGTATAGAGAAAGTATTGCACTCCACCAAAAATTCGATACCGAGATTTCACCGGAAATATATGTTTTAGGGTCCACAATATCCAAAAAAAGCATTTTCACAAAAAGGTCCGTGTGTGTGTGTGTCCGTGTGTCCGTGAACACGATAACTCAAAAACGAAAATTCGGTAAAATACTAAACTTGGTATTTAAGTTTAGTATCTTCCAGGGATGCGACACGAAGATTTTGAGAATAATCCCCCACCCCAACTACCCTTTACATGGATCTTTTTTCGAAAATTTTGATTTTCTCAAAAATGGCTCTAACGACTTTGATTAAAATTTCGGATATTAGGCATATTTACCTGACAAATGAAATGTATATCTTGAATTTTCTGGGAATAGCCTCTGAAGAGTAGTTTATTCTGGATGAATTTTACTAAAGTTTGAAGGACTGCTAAACCGTAAGAGATGGACAAAAACTTACTACACAAAAAATGTAGAGCACAATAAACCACACTATTTATGTTATATATATTTTTTTCGTGGAGTTCGTCGTTTTTGTGACATTCCTTATTTTTGGTTTCTGCTATGACAAACGTATACTTTTCTCATACAGGAACTTGTCAACTCCTATCCATATAAACAAAGGAACTTCATTGACATAACAACCAGCTTTTGACTATCACTTTAACCTACGGTTGTCCCTTATTTCGCTTCTACTTACAAGGAAGCGAGTAATAAGACTATTTCTGCTAATTTTTTTCTGATTATCATAAAGTAAATAAAAGTATAAGCTTCTTAAGAATTATTTGTTGCAGGGATTTGGAGAAAGTCATGTGAATGGTACACAAGAGATTTTTTACTGATTAGCATGAAGTAAATAGAAGTATAGGCTTTTTAAGAATAATTTGTTGCAGAGATGTAGAGAAACTCATGTGAATGGTACACATAAATGTTTCTATACTTACTATATATAATGCATAGAGAAGGTATTGTACTGCTACCAAAAATGTTATACCGAGATTTCACTGGAAATTCATGTTTTGAGACTCCCTAAATTAAAAAAACACATTTTTAGTAAAAATGTCAGTGTGTGTGTATGTGTGTGTATGTATAGCATAGCTTATGAACGAAAGTCTCTTTAATGCAGACTTTGGGAATTTAAGTTTAGTATCTCCCAATGATGCGACACGAAGGTTTTCAAGAAAATCCCACCAATTTGATTTTCTCAAAAATGGCGCTAACAATTTTGATTACAACATCGTAAAGATATCTATATGCCAAACAAAATGTATAACTTAAATTTTCAGGGAATAGCGTCTGGATGAATTTTGCTGAATTTTACATAACTGGTAAACCGTATGAGGACAAACCTTTTTTTTTTCGTAGTCGACTTTAAACTCCCCGTACTTAGGCCTGGCACCCCTCTAAGACTTACAAGAGAATACCTTGGGGTTAGAAGCCTGTCCGGGTGCCAACGGCACGAAAACACAGAATGAAGAACCTGGAACGAGTGGTCGGCCAGTAGCCAGGCATGAGCGTGATATAGGAATGCAAGCGAAATGGTTAATAGGAAAGGTGGTGATGGAGCAAATTATAGAATGAGTGGCGGAGAAAACGGAGGGTCAGACTATCAGAAAACCCACACAGACGCCGCTTCGTCCACCACAAATCCCAAATACTGGTTTGGGATTGAACCCGGGCCGCCTAGGTGGGAGGCCAGTGGTCTACTTAATCGGCCACAGCGCAACTGACAAAAACTTAGTACACGAAATATGTAAATCTTGTTAAAACACTAAAATATTTCAGTTTTTTTTTTTTTTGTTTTTTTTTTTGTTTTTTTTTTTTTTGTAGAGCTGACCGTTTCTGAGATATTCCTTTTTATTGGTTTCAGCTTTGAAATACTTATACTTTCCTCGTACGGGAATTTTTCAACTCCTGGCCGTACAAACAGAGGAATCTCGATCATATAGCAACCAGCTTTTAAACAATTTGACTATCGCTTCATCCTATGGTACACCCTTATTTCCCTTCTATTTATAAAGTAGCAAATGATAAGACCATTTCTGCTAATGTTATCTCGATTAGCATGGGGTAGATAGAAGAATAAGTTTTACAACAATAATTTGTAACAGAGACGTAGAGAAAGTCAGGTGAATGGGTCACTTTTTTATTGTTTTTATGCTTCGTAAAGTTCAATAGGCATGTTTCCCTTTCCCATAAAGGTCATAAGATTACGGTCAACAAAGTAACTTCTGAAAATAACGGTTCCCATTTAATGAACTAGCTAGCAACGAATGCTTTTTGATTCTTTCTCTCTTCACCCTTTTCATCTGTATGATACACCCCCCTATGTACTTTAATGCCAATGCCTGTTGAGGAGAGGCTCTGGAACATAGAGAAGCCAGAGTAGTTGATCAGCCCGTAGCTTGGTATGAAATTGAGGAGGGGAATGATATGAAGTGGATGACAGGAGAGATCATTATGGTGTAATTGGTAGAATTAATAGCGGAGAAAACCAGAGATCCCAGAGAAAAGCCACACAAATTCTGCTTTGTCCATCAAAATTACCACGTGCTGTCCCCTAGTACTGTACCTGCGCCGCTACATAACCACTCGGTCACGGCGCTGCCAAGCAAGTAATACAGCAAATTAAATCTTATTTTATATATTAAAACATACACATATAACTTATAAATTAAAAAAAAATATACACATAAATTAAATAAGATACATTAAAAATTGTTCCTGTTGCCTTTAACTCTACAGTAAGTTCAGTTATTCTCTGTGACACTGGGCTACTCAATCTATAAATACATTCTGTCAAAAAAGTACGGGGAATTGATCATTTAAAAATCCTGTTTAAAAGGGGATTCAAAATTATTGCTGTCGCTAAGTTGATATAACTTTCCTGTATGCCCACGCGGAGTTTGATCGTCATATGTCATCTAGTTTGTTTACAGGACGGCATTTTGTTAGTTCACCTCAAAGGTGATTTGCGATTTTACGTTGGATACAGATATTGAACAAACGATCTGTCTCAAATTTTGCATTGTAAATGGTATTTCTTGATCCGAATCACTGAAAATGTTATAGAGAGCTCACGGTGAATCGACTTTATTAAAAACACGTGCATATGAATGGTATAGTGCACTCAAAAGTGGTCGAGATATGGCGGAAGATTTGCCTCGCTCTGGTCAGCCATCAACGGTTTCAACTGAACTGAACATAAGAAAATGGTATCTGAAAATCGTCATTTAGGTCTGGCAGAGTTTCCGCTGAACTTTCTGTGTCTCACGAATCGATTCGTACCATTTTAAACGATTGTTAGGGCATGACACGCGTTGCAGCTCAGTTAGTTCCGAAAGACGAATTTTCTACAAAAACTCAATCGCTGAAGACATGGTACAACAAGCCAGTTCTGAACCCACATTCATGAAACGCATTGTAACTGGTGAAAAGACGTAAGTTTACGAGTTTGACACTCAAGTTTCCGAATGGCGCCTTCCAACTGAACCGAAACCTAAAGGGCACGGCAAACTCGATCAAAACTGAAGGTCATGTTAGTTTTTTTCGATTATCGCGTGTTGTGCACTCAAGAGTTCTTGCCAGAAGGTCAGATGGTAATTATATACTATTATCTGAGCATTATGTGGTGTTTGAGAGAACCAATACGGCGAAAAATACGATTTGTGGAACGACAACTCATGAATTCTGCACCACGATAACGCACCAGCTCACAAGGCTATTATTGTGAACGAATTTCTAGCCAAAAACTCAACAAATTTCATCGAGCAACCTGATCTGGCTCCTGCTGATTTCTTTCTCGTTCCAAAACTCAAGTTACCACTTGAAGGCACCCGTTTTCAGTCGATTGAAGACATAAAGGAAACTTCGCGGCGAAAATTGACATCGATTCCTAAAAGTGCCTACAAAAAATGTTTTGGTAATTGGATTATTCGTTGGCATAAATGTATAATTTCAGAAGGGGCCTGCTTTGAAGGCGATAAAATAAAATGGGATGAATAATTAATGTTTTGTGTTTTATTGGCAAATTCCCGGAACTTTCTTGACACAGTAGTGTTTCACGCGCAATTAAAAGCACCCATAACAATGGGATGAAATGGTGCAATATGATTTCTGTTCCCTATATACATGCATTTGATATATGTTGATAGGTTTGTTGCCTTTTTAAGTTTCCATAAGTTGGCAGTACCCAATATACATTCCGTGTAGCCGCTGGGCTCTCTTCGCTTTAGGCACCAAGTCTTCAAAACTAACCATGTTAATGAAACAAACTGTGAGGCAAGATGGTAGCCAACATGTTCCATTTCTCCAGGACTAGAAGCCTTCCGTGGTGTAGTGGTTACCATGCTAACATCATATACCCAAGGTCGCGGGTTCAAACCCGGCGGAGGACGATGGATTTTTTCGGGTGTAAAAATCTTTAGCTAAGCTTCCTTCGGAAGGGAAGTAAAGCCGTTGGTCCCATGTCGTAGATTTACGGCACGTAAAAGAACCTCAAGCCTGAACGAGAGACCTCTGAGCAAAATTAAGCGGTCTTTCACACCCAATTTAGAATGGGACGCTGAGAACCACAGCAGTTACGGAGCGTCCATAAATAACACGCCATTTACATTTTTTTCTCCAGGACTACGCGTGAACCGTTTACAATGCTGTAAATTGTCTTTAAATTTCTTATATAGAACTCCCTTTTGGAATAGAAAATTAGTGCATCTTTATGAATAAGGTTAGGATATTTCCTTGATCCCAGTACCAATCCTCGATGCCAAGTCTAACATTGTCCCGTCGTGATCCCCTTCGTCTTGATCCTCTGCCTGATAGTTATGTAATATTTCACAGTAAGGTTGCAACATATGTATAAACAAGTTCAAGGTCAGGTTCCGTCACGCAGTGTAATGTTTTTGGAAACCTAGCTGTTTTTCTAGATGAGGTGGAACATTTGTTTCGATATCTGGCCACCATACGCCCATGGTGACGAAGTTCATCGTCTATATATGGTACATAGGACGAAATTACGACTTTGCGGGCGTAACAATAGTGGAATGTTGCTCAAGGAATTTATGTTTGAAGATATGGAATTATTTATGTGCGACTAAACATACAAGGGACCAATTGCTTTACTTCCCTCCCAAAGGAAGTCATGCTGAACACTTATACCATACTAAACCCATTACCCTCCGTCAGACTTAGCCTGCAACTTAACTAAGTAGAGGCTATCATAGTACCACTATACCATAAAGAGTGACGGCACATATTACTAGTATTTAAATTTCCTATATATTGTTTTCATTTCACTACTTTACACGACCAAATACTTGCTTATATATTAGTAACAAAAAGATTTTAACAAACATGAATTTTAGCTTGGTGGTACTATTTTAAAGTGTCCTGATATACAAGGGCCTTAGACATTGCTTTTTTGAACAGATGGATCATATATGCACCAAGTTAAATAAAGCATGCTTTGTTTTTGATGCCTCAAAATGAGTTTGAATATTAACTGCTTGCTTACTGTATATTATGCTACTGTACAATCCATTTTACCATACAATATTCTATATGCGTTTCTGCAACTGAAGTTAATATGATATTTTTAATTCAGAAGAGAGTTTTAAGAATAATTTTAATATAGGTAAATATAAAATATAAAACATCTAAATAATAAAAAATCACCAAATTGCCTATTAAGTAAAATCGTTAATGCTCTCCCATATGACATATTAAAATAGATGACAGGTGTAAATTTAGAAGACCACTACATTCAATTTTATATAACTAAACTGTTTACAGTGTAAGTGAATTATTTATTTAATGTACATTTATGACGAGTCTATCTGTACAGTGATTGGCAATAGACAATAAATCTATCTATCTAAAAAAGCAGAAATAAGAACTGCAAAACAGCAAAAGTGGAGAACTTTGTCTTTAATATGTGGCCCCAAAACAAGAACAAATGGACACCAACTCTAGCTCCCCATTTGTTGCCATAAATAGTGAATAATGAGACCAACATCGAAAGGTGAAAAATTAGAAGGACACTTGCAGATACATGCCCTAAGAATACCTCTAGGTATTTACAAACTCACAAAGGTTACTTTGCGACCCATATTTTGTGAAGAATAGGAGAGCTAATTGTTGGGCTAGGCAGCTATACTCAAAAATAAATCTCGGTGTGGGATAGCGCCTCTACCTCACATTCAAGCGGTAGAATGTTCGAATATCCCTTAGAGTGAATTAACTAGACAAGTCCCCCCCCCCCCCTCTTATGGGGTTTTCTTTTATTCCGAGAAAACGAATGTTTAATAACTTTTTAGTCTACGAATCCCAAGATTATTTGAGCATTATTTCACCGATTTTATTTATCGTCCGAATTGCCTAATCAGATTAAAAAATGTTAGGCCCGTTTGGATTGTGTGAAGGTAGCGAGTCTGCCTCACATTCAACAGGTCACGAGTTCGAATCTCGCTTAGGATGAGTTACCCAGTTAAGGTTTTTTTTTCGGGATTTTCCCTTATGCTGAGAAGACGAATATCAAGTAACATGTACCCTGAGATCAATTGAGCATCATTTTACCAATCTCATTCCGATGTGATCAACCAGGACGTTAAGCCCCCGAATAAAAGAAGACTAGCAAGTGTTCGCATCTGACACACGTCCTTCTCTTCGTGTAAGCGCAAAGGTAAATCAACAAAATAAATAATAGAGAATATTGATAAATATCATTTCAAACGCGATCAAAGGAATCTGGATAGCTTGTTTCGGTAATTTAAAATTTAACTTTTTCTTATAGGTAATATAAGATGGAAATTTCTTAATGAGAATTTTTTTTGCTTTGTTTTCTCTTATGAACCGAGTAAATGTTCCACTGGTTCTTCCTTTTTACAAGAACAATCGAAATACTTGTATAATAATGTAAAACCGTTGGAACTGAGTACCAACTTTGCTGTGATCATAAACAAATTGTATCAGTATAAAATCAGGGAAGAATACATTTCAGGCAACTATAAAACATATTATATATGTTATATATGCATAAGAAAATTAAAAGATAGTTTTTAAATGATCGCAAACCGTAAGAACAAAAATAATAATATAAGACGGAATACTAGACCAAATAAACTTTTTAATTATTTAAGCTGCAGTGTCCAATACTTTAAAATGATGATCCGATAAACAAGATAAATGAATCAAAGCAATATGCGGTACTATCAAACGAAATTTAAAATCCAAAAGGAAGGCGACAAAAACAAACTTTTACAAGGTGAAGGCTGTTCCAGTGTTAATGTGTGGGTTTGAATGTTGGACAACGACTGAACAAATGGAAAGGAATTCAGAAGTAACAGGCTTAAGCTTTCTAGAACACGTGCCACAGTATACAATAAACGACAGAAAAAGGAATGAAGACATGTGTAAAGAATTAAAAATTCCCAATCAAAACATGTGAATAGGATGGATGGATACCGCAACATAAAATTGTTTTCAAAACATACACAAAAGGGTCAACAAAACATCAGTATACCTAAAAAATGATAAAAAAACAGTTTAAAAAATCTGATGTAATCCATTCACATGACTTTCTCTATATCTCTGCAATAATTTTTTGTTAGAAAGTTTATGCTTCTATTTACTTCATGCTAAGTTAGAAAAAATTTGCAGAAATAGTCTTATTACTTGCTTCCTGTAGGTAGAAGCGAAATAAGAGAGTACTATAGGTACTCTTGAGATCTCCTCGTGGTTTTACTGGAAAAACACGAGTCAGTTGGAGTATTTAGTGCCGTGCCGGAATGTTGCCATAGTAGCTCAGTGGTTAGAGCAACTGCACAGAGACCAGGAGATCTGCTGTTCAAATCCCGGCTATAGCATTGATATTTTTCAGTCTGACTCTACTTCTCCGAGATCTACAGTTTTTGTAGTAAGAACTTGTTTTGCTTATGGATCATTCAATTATATAGTTCTTCAGCATGAAGAAGATATCCATTACTTTTTGGATAGATAAAAATAGTTTAAATAGTTTCTAATTGGAGCAAGTTCCAGAATATAAAAAATTGTACTTTCAATAATTGAAATTATTTCTCTTTAAAACATATTAAGCACTGGTATTTTATAAAAATCGTTAGAGACATTCAGAATATCAATTTTTTTGTTTGCAGTAATATCATGAACAATTTTTTGAAAGGAGATTATACAAGGAGCAGAGGAGTGAACTTCCGTTAACTTGCCTAAAATCTGAAAATTTAACAAATGTAATTTGGCTTACATTGTTTTGACTCATTTTGGATTTTATGATGTAAAAATCTAAGTATAAAAATCTTCCATTTGCATTCGTAAAATTCAATATTTCTTTCACGTTCAATATTTTCTATATAAAATCTGCATAATGGTCATACGTTTTATCCTTTCTATTTCCGCGACAGATATGAACAAATAAAAGAAAGATCCAGCAATAACCTCTAAATGCTGAAATTACGAGAGCCATCCAATAAAAAGTTTACGAATTTTTACTTTCTCTATACGTACTATGTACATAGTGTATAGAGAAGGTATTACATTGTACCCAAGAGTTCGATACCGAGATATCACCGGAAATACATGTTATGAGACCACCTGAATCCAGAGAAAAAGCATTTTTAGAAAAATGTCCGTGTGTGTGTGTATCTGTGTGACTGTGGGCAGCATAGCTCAGAAACGAAAAGACAGTTAAATACCAAACTTGGTATTTAAGTTCAGTATCTTCCAAGGATGCGACATGAAGATTTTAAAGAAAATCCCCCAACCCCCAACTATCCTTCACATGGAAAAATTTTCGAAAATTTTGATTTTATAAAAAATGGCTCTAACGATTTTGATTAAAATATCATATATTAAAGATATATACTTGACATATAATATGTGTTTTGAATTTTCTGGGAATAGCCTCTGAAGACTACTTTATTCTGGATGCATTTTATGGAACTTTGTGTAACTGGTTAACCGTAAAAGATGGACAAAAACTTATCACACAAAAAATGTAGAGCACATTTAGACACACAATTTATGTTATATACATTTTTTTCGTAGAGTTGATCGTTATTTAGATATTCCTTGTTTTTTCATTTCAGCCTTGAAAAATGTATACTTTTCTCATACAGGAATTCTCGTAGAGTTTATTCCTCGCCACCCCTTTCTTCGATTAGCACCGGCTTGAGGGAGACCCAGATAATGTTACCATTTCTACTGCCAACAGTGCGTAGTGATACATTGTCATTGCTTCGTGTGCCGAACCATCTCGAAAGTCGTTGCAGACATTTTGACGTTCACAAATTTCCGAAGATGTGTGGGTGCCTGAAGAGGGCACAGATGGAGCAACGAAAGATAAATAAAATAGTTTCTTCACTATATTTGTTTCCAGAACCAATTGTCGCTTGTTTACAGATTAATGCTTGCATCCAAAGTTGTAATGATATCAGCTGACATATTGCACATAAATCCATGAAGCATTAAACTGAATTTCACTCGTATCTTGCTTTCAGAGTTTATGTTTTGACCAACGATCAAGTAAAACCATAAAAGCGCTTCAATGGAACAGCTTATTAGACTGGATCGTCGCCTTTCCATAAAGGTACATAACAATGCCAAACTCAACCTGGATTATACAAATTATATTCACTGAAGATCAGAAAATCCTTTGTTAGAAGGAACACCATCTCACTTATAAGCCTTCCGTTACATACCTCCGCTGTATGAGATGGTTCACCTCCAACAAGTTCGAAACAACATCTATTCAGACCCATCCAGATTAATTCTACAGCCACAACTTGGCCTTCCCTTTACTAATCAGCTCATTTGCTATCAGGTTCACAATCTGTACATTCTTCAACACGGCTTAGACCGTTTGGTCTGTTCCAGGTCCATTTTTCTTTTGGTCATCCTGGATTTCTTCGTCCTTGTGGTTGTAGGAATGTTGTACCTTTTGTATCTATTTTTGTCTCTCTGTGTATATGTGTTTTACAGTTGTATAATCTTATTATTTAATTCTTGTATGATGATGGCTCTGAGAAATTTCATTTCTGGCAGTGTATCATTCTGTAGTGCAAAATGGAAGATATAGGATACTGAAGAAGACACCTCGCTCACTGCAACACCTGGTGGTATTATGATACACACCTATGAGACACACAAGCCCACAGAAAAGCGCAGAAGTCCTACTTTTTTCAGTTCACCCGCGCAGCATTAGAGAGCAATCTCAAGAAGGGGATGCCGTGAAGTTAGCAGGCGAGATAGCTCACTTTGACGTGCACCTGCAGAAAGCTTTCCTTAACGCAAGCAACTGCGCCATCTATCCGGCCCCCTCGATACTGCAGAACTTGAAACATGAATGGGAAATGAAGTGAGAGGAAATTGTGGAAAGCAGAGTCGAGATAGAATACAGAAACCTGTTATTCGCCTTGGCGAACTGGGGAAATACATGAAAAACACTTATTCATAGTGTATAGTCACCAGGAATCGAACCCGGCACCTCACGCGTTACTGCGGAGCTCCCTCGTTCATTGTCCATGTTTCTGATCCTTAAGTTATAAATAGGACGACATTATTTTCTATATTTTATTACGAAGACTTTTGTAAGCTTATGCTTTTAATGTTATTTTTGTACTTTAGGTAACCAATTAACTTAACTGTTATTTATATTAATGTCAGTTCCATATGTTATTTTACAACCCAGATATGTGTTCAATGTACTTTATTACTAACGTGGTAAATATCTTGAAATGATATGGTTTATCTACATTTACTTATATTTGCTTCAACCTATATATCATTTTTGCAATTACTGATAACTTTTAACTATAAATATTTGTTCATTTTCAAAAAAACATTGTAAAGAAATAGTCGAAATTGGAAAGTCTTTCATATCCTTTTTTGAAATCAATATTGATTCTTGATTTGTCTTAATTTTAGTGGTGCTCAAGTTTCTTTATTACGTTAATCAGATTTGCTGGTATTCATTTAACCTTTGATATTTCTATTAATTTTAATCAAAATTATTTTATCATACTTTTATACTCTATTAAGAGGATTTGCGTCTCTAGGTGCAATAGTTTACATTTTTCTACTGTTTGTTTGTTAAGCGAGAGAGAGAGAGAGAGAGAGAGAGAGAGAGTAACCTTGTTCTTTTCTACATATATATGTATTCTTCTACTAGAAGTGTTACTGTTAGCTGTGACAATCTATTTTTATAATATTTTGTTTATATTTTTAAACTGAAGAAAGAAGTGTGGCCCCTCTCAAGTTGTATTTTTTTATGATCTTCAAAACGTCTTCGTTTCTTTTAACTAAATATCTGCCCGCCACATAAAGCCTCCAAATCGGTTGACTCCAGACATTCTGCAATAGCGAAATGTATCAGCACCGATTTTGATACTTTCTGCAGTTTCCCTAATACTTTATACACGGCTAGCAAAATCCTCATTTAAGCTCGCGTTATTTGTTCAGTTTAAACATCTCACTCTCTCCTTTCATCTTATATTTTCCTTTCCCTTCTACCTTCTACATTTCTCTTTCTTTTTACTTATGTATCTACAATGTACACAGTGGATAGACAAAGTATTATATTCCATAAACAATTCCATACTAAGATATCAGTGGAAATATATGTTTTGGGACCGCCTGAATCAAAAAAAAGAAAAACATTTTTAGAAATTGGTCAGTGTGTGCGTCTGTGGGCAGCATAGCCTAAAATCGAAACGTCCGTAAAATACCAAACTTAAATATCAAGTTCAATATCTCCCAAGTATGTGACACGAGGATTTTAAATAAAATAGCCCACCCTACCTATCCTTATATGAAAAAAAAAATATTCTCTCAAAAATAGATGTAATAATTTGATTAACATTTCTTATATTTAAGATATTTACATGACAAATAAAATGTACATCTTGAATTTTCTGGAAATAGCCTCCAAATACCTCTTTATTCTGGAGGAATTGTTTTGAATTTTGCAAAACTAAATAAACCGTAAGAGATAGACAAAAACTTACAACACAAAAAGATGTAGAGATCCTTAAAAAACACAATTTATGTCATATACATTTTTTTCTGGGTTTGACCATTTTTGAGGCATTCCTTATTATTGGTTTCAGTTTTAAAATAAACTTTTCTCAGAAACTCCTACCCAAACGGATTTCAATCCAATAGCATTCACATTTTAAAACAAGTGACTGTCGGTTTAGCCCAGTATATTCCCTCATGTTTCTCCTACTTATAAGGAACTGATAATACCGTTTCTGCTAGTGTGCATCCCGTTAACATGAAGCGGATAGAAGAATAAGCTTATTAACAATCGTTTATTACAGCGATGTAGAAAAGGTCGTGTGAATGGAACATATCACATTTTTTTTATAATCTTTTGTATACATTTTGTAAGCTGAAGAAAGTAGAGTGATCCCTCTCCAAGTAGCAGGATCTTCAAAACGTCTCTGGAGCGGTACTCGTCCTCTCCTCACATTAAGACTCCAAAATGGTTGACTCTGCTATATCGAAGTGTATCAACACCGATTCTCTTCTGTAATTTCTCCAATACTTTATACGCGGCTAGCAAAATTCTCATTTCAGCTCGCGTTATTCGTTGAATTTAGACATTTCTCTCTCTCTACATCTAATATTTTTCTCCGCTAATGTTTTACACTATCCCTTACCTTCTCTCTTCGTAAAGCTTGGATATCAACCAGTAAAAAATTTGACAACCAGTAAAAAAATTTTTCCCTGTGATATTAATAAATATTTAAATGAAAGAAAAGATATGGAGTACTGATGTATCGTATGGCAGCTCTCTGTTTTATTTAGCAGTTGCCTCGAGGAGGTAAAACATGGTTTAGCTTCACTGATTCTGTATTTGAAAAATAAAAAAGAAAAGAAATGAAGTTTATTGAAATAAAATCAGAAAATGGATTTAGGATAATCGTATATTTTGTCCAAACATGAGGTATGATTGCCAAACAGTAAATTCCATCTTCTACTTTACTTATGCTGAAAATGTTTGAAGACTATAACGTATAGTTAAACTTTGTTTTTATTGCATCCTTTTTGTACTTAAATTAAGAAAGTAGTGGTTAAATATAAGAATGAACGATAAAACATAAAATATAAAAAATGTGGGTTAGTATGCAAAACCGGAAGTTCGCGAGGTTTAAATATACGGCATCGAAATAGTAAAATATTGTAAATGAAATAATATAAAGAAAATTGCTCTCACAAGGCATTAGGTCAGAATTGTAAAGCATATATGTGAATTTGAAGATGTTTATAATACTATGCCATGTATTTAATTTATATTAATATAATGTTCAAAACTTTGTTACTGACAGAGACGAAAAAATACAGTATATGTAAACAATAATGCTTATCTTAATCATATATAAAATCATTTTTCGGTGGTACCGAATATAAATTGTATCAAAGGAGACAGTTGTGAAAGTACTAAGGAGTCTCACCAAACGAGATCATAAAAAGCTGAAATATTGTACTGTATTATGTTGTTATTTTAACAAAAAAATACAGACTCAGTATAATGTTATGATTACACATAGATTACATCAATAGATGTAACACTCAGCAAACGAAACACAGATTTTGAAAAGCGTCAATCCGGTCTGCATTATTTTCGTTTCTTTAATTTGCATTTATCACAATATTTCAGATCAGTATGTAACGAAACAGCGTCAATACTTCTGAATAACCGTTACTCCAATTCAATAGAGAATTCTGTAATTGTTCCATATGAAATTTTGATTTATTTTTAATTGTGATTTGGCTCGTCTTAATTGTCCATTATAGTTGGCTATACTATGAAACCTGGGACTTAAAGTACTTAAAGCATTGTTAGTCACCACTGGGGCTATCCTCTCAAAATAATTTGAGATCACCTTGTGGTTTACCGGGAAACATGCGAGTAAGTTGAGAAATTCAAAGTTATGCAGGTATGTTACCATGATAGCTCGGTGGTAGAGTAACCAGCTACAGACTGGGAGATCTCCTGGTTCAAATCCCGGCTATGGCATTGAATTTTTCAACCTGACTCTACCTATCCAACACACAAGGAAATATCAAATTATTTTGAGACAACATACCCCAATGGCAATCTAGTATTCAACCAATTATTAGATCAATCATTGTGAAATAATTGTTTTTCCACAATGGTCAATGTTTAAGATAAGAGTTGGAAAGGTATCGTCATATAACCATGGTATCTTATTGGTTAGAGAAACTTAAATGTAAATGTTGTGTTATTTATGGACGCTCTTTAACTACTGTGGTTCTCAGCATCATATTCTAAATTGGACGTGAAAGACTCCTTTATTTTGCTCAGAGTCCTCTCAATCAGGCTTGAGACACGGGACCAACGGCTTTACTACCCTTCCGAAGGAAGCCTTGCAGAGGATTTTTACGCCCGAAAAAATTCATCGTCCTCCGCCGGGTTTGAACCCACGACCTTGGGTATATGAAGTCAGCATGGTAACTATTACACCACGGAGGGTGACAGAGCAAACTAACGGAGGCCAGGAGGTCTGTGGTTCAACTTTTGGCTATGACATCGTTTTCTTTCAATCTGATTCTAACTTGCCAAATGCTAAAGTATTTCTGTATTCAACGTAACATCTAGTTTAGGAGTTAATGTTTAAAGCATGCAATTGTCTCTCGGATATAGTTTTCGCTATTTTCAGGGACAGGGAGGCTGATGATGTAGTAGCTGATGGTAAGGTTTGTCACCAGGCACATGAAGTCCAGTCCCTTACTGAGTTCCCTTGATATATAGAAGTCGAGGAAAAGGAGAAAAAACGAAGTCATTCAGTTCAAGTGTCCCATCGTGGGTCCGGGGGCGTAAATCTCTTCAGCATAAAGGGATTGTGAGATTCCCTTCGATCTTGCAGTTCTGGCAAAACGTTTGCACTCCGGCTGTGCCTATCATCAGAATGCAAATCTTTACGTCCAGAAAACGCATTTTAGAAGCTAATTTAGACTTGATTTTGGTTTTGTAAACTAAAGTTTTCTTTTAATATACACACCAAATATACTCACGGCATTGTTTTTAAATTACGCACTGTAAAATTGTGCCGATGAAAATTAACTAATGGAACCAAAGGGTATCAGCATGCACAGCCCAGAGATAAATTTTTATTAATACATTATAAACCTGATAAAGAATTATTACTTTCTCTTCACGTACTGTGTACATAGTGTATACAGAAGGTATTGCATTCCACCCAAGAATTAAATACCGAGATTTCACGGAAATAGACATCTTGGAGTCCTCTGAATCCAAAAAAAAAAAAAAAAAAAAAAAAAAAAGTTCGTATATGTGTCCGTGTGTCTGTGAATACGATAACTCAAAAACGAAAAGTCGGTAAAATACCAAACTTATATACTAAGTTTAGTAACTTCCAAGAATGCGACACGAAGATTTTGAGGAGAATACCCCCAAACTACCCTTTACATGGAAAAAATTTCGAAAATTTTGATTTTCTGAAAAATGGCTCTAAAAATGTGTATTAAAAGTCCGTATATTAAAGGTATTTATATCCCAAATAACAAATGTGTCTTGAGTTTACTGGGAATATCTTCTGAAGACCTCGTTATTCTGAATGATTGTTGGTGAATTTAGCTTAACTGCAAAACCGTAAGAGATAGACAAAAAAACTTACTGAACAAAAAATGTTGATCTTGTAAAAAAACCACACCTTACGTTTTTGTTGTGAAGGTAAGCGTTTAAGAGATACTCCTGTTATTAGTTTCAGTTGTGAAGTGCTTATACTTTTCGCAAACAGAAGTGTCCGTATTTCTTTTGTTCTACTCCTGGCCAAGCAAAGAAGCGATTTGCAATAACAGTCGCATAGCGGCAACTTTTAAAACAGTTGACTATCACTTTAACCTAGTGTATCCCCTTAGTTCTCTTCTACTTACAAGGTACTAAGTAATCAGAACATTCTGTTTATGCTTATCTCGATTAGCATGGTGTAGAAAGAACAATTTTTGTAAGTAGTTTATTTGCACAACAGTTAGAGAAAGTCATGCGAATGTGACACATCAGATTTTTTTAATGTATTGGAAGAACCTATTGAAATGTATATAAGTATTACATTCTTCGTTGAAGTGGGTAGGAAAATCAAAATTGGTAGCTATCACTAGACTGCACGCTTTTTTCCGGTGGGGATTTATTTCAATTTTTCAAGAGATATTTCATTCAAAAGACAGTAATGGGCTGGTTCACAATAACGGTAACGAACTTAAAACAGAATGTGAAGCCTAGGGTCACAAAATTTTGGTTCACAATAATCCGGTAACGAGAACAGAAATGAACTTGTTCGTTTTCTTTTCTTGGCGAGCTTTTACTCTACACGTAATATGTACATAGTGTACACAGAAGGTATTGTATTGTACGCAAAATTTTGATACCGAGTTTTCATCGGAAATATATGTTTTGAGACACTCTGAAACAAAAAAGGATTTTTAGAAACTAGTCCGTGTTTATTTCGGTCTGTCTATGTGTGTATGTGCAGCATAGCTTAAAAACCAAGACTGGTATTCATGTTCTGTATCTTCTAAGGATAAGACACGAATATTTTCAAGAAACCACCCCATCCCCAACTACTCTTTGTATGGAACAATTTTGGAAAATGTTGATTTTTTCTCAAAAATTGCTCTAACAATTTTGATTAATATATCTTATATTAAATATATTTACATAACAAATAAAATGCATATATTGAATTTGCTGGGAATAGCCTTTGAAGACCTCTTTATTCTGGATGATTTTTTTTAACTTTGCGTAACTTGTAACTCAAAAATTCCAATAAATAGTTTAGTATCTTTCTAGGTTGCCACACTAATAGTTTTAAAAACCCGGCACCCTTTTCATGAAACATTTTTTAAATGTTCTATGTTACAAAAAATGCATATAGTGATTAAAACATCTATATTAAACATATTTACTTGGCAAATAAAATGTGTATCTTGAATTTGTAGGGAATAGCATCTGAAGTCCCCTTCATTCTGAACGACAATTTCATAGCCGATTCTCTAAGAGATAGACAAAAATTATTAAACAAAAAATGTAGATTTCTTAAAACACACAATTTATATCACATGCATATTTTGTTGAACTAGCTATTTCCGAGTTAGCCTTTGTTATTGGTTTTAAAGTGTTTACCAATACTCAATACGTAGTTTCTCCGCCAATGCACAATTTGCGTAGGATTGAGAAAATATTTTACTCCACACAAATATCCGATACCGAGATTTCAATGGAAATGTAGGTTTTGAGTTACCCTGGCAGTTTTAGAAAAAAAAATCCTGTCATGTGAGTATGTGAAAAAACAAATTCATTGAATACCTAGGTTAATATTTGAGTTTAGCATCTTCCAAGGATGTGTCACTAAAATTTTCGATAAAATCCGCCACTCTAAAGCTACCTTTACATGGAGCATTTTTCGACAACTTTCATTTCCTCAAAAATAGTTTATTTTGCATATAGTATCGTATGTTTAAGATATTTTAATGACAAATCGAATGCTTATTCTAAATTTTCTAAGTGGTTTCCGAAGTCCTCTTTACCACTTTTGTGACTCACTTTTGCACAATGTTAAACCGAAAGAGACAGAATTATTTTACTACAAAAAAGTAGAACTTTTGAAACCTTAGAATTTATGTCACATATTTTATAGAGCTAACAATTTGAGATATTACAGGTTATTGATTTAAATTGTAAAACACTTATATTTTTTGGGAAGTCGTCCTTCATTTAATAATTTCATTTGTTTTACTCCTGGTAAAACAAAGCAAATAAAAGTTCAACTATATTACACAGCGACCAGGTTTTTCTTTTGATTTGACTATCGCTTTATCCTAGTCTATTTTCTTATTTCGCTTCTAATTGCAATGAAAGAAGTAATGTAGCCATATCTACTAATGTTTATGTGGATTAGCATAAATTAATAATATTTTTAGAACAAATAGAGAGGAGCTCGTTAGATTTGTATTCTTACGTGATAAAGGGTCATAAGTAAATTAAACTTTGGTGGGTTAGGTTCTTCAGCCTCTATTAAAGTACCTATACTTTTTTGGAGCTAATGCTTAGATTGAGGTTCCTGGAGCCGTAGAAGTTGAACAGTGCAACTAATTAAGTTACAGAGGTTACCGAAAACATTTTTGATGAACGCTTCCCTCCCTCCCGCGCTGGCCCCTTCTTCCTTCCTTTTTCAGTTTGTTTGTTATGCTTGCCCTTAAAACTCATGTTTCTTAAAGGGATATTTGTGCTTTGTGTTAAACATGAGAAGGACAAAAAATGTATCATAAATTTCTAACAATTATAATGTATATGTTTGAATAACTTCTACCTGAGCTTTACAAAAGAATTATCAAAACATTACGTGTAACTGTATTTCCCTTACTTTTTAACCAAGTGCTACGTGTTTTAAAAGTTTTACCATCAGAGAGTACGAGTATTATTAAATTTTTTAACTTTACCTGCATTCACTTTTTACTGTCAAGCTTCATTTTCAGGCATCTAGCTTCGAATCTACTTGGATCCCTTCCATTTTTACCCTTTTGTCCTACAAACTTTCTTCTATGAACGCGCTTTCAAATTGCTTTTGTGCTTTTCACAGGACCAAATAGTTTCTCGCCGACAAGAAGGTATCCCTTATTAATTTCGAGAGGAGGCGCGCGCTTTTGGAAACTAGAGAATAAGCGAATTTTCATTTAACTACTCGGCTCCTGGGCTCACAATGATAAAGGGAAGGAAGGACATTCTTTGGCAGCGCAGACGGTTTCATTACGTCCTGGCTAATCGTGAGGATGGGCTTCAAGGAAGCGTTAAGCCTCTAGACCGTATGGCATTTATTGCAGTGAGGCCTTTTATTGCGCCTCTTTATGATGCGATCATAAACACCCGTCTCTTTCTTTTTTTTCTTTCCGCTAAACCAAAGGAGTTTGCCTCACTATTCATAGAGCAGCAATCATATCATCAGATGCTGAAACAATGTTTAGAAAAAGTATGCGTGATAAAGTTTTTCTATTCACAATATTGTACCAGGCACTTAAGTAAAAGTACACAAACTGTGAACGTAACCTGAATAAGTTTAAAATAAAACGGATAAAATATGCATAAATTAGTTTCCTCATTGCTCAGATAGCTGGCTTGTGGCGTTTAATAATTGATGTGGTGCATTTGGTTTCACAAATAGAAAACCTTACTGCTGTCTTAATTGTCTCAGCACCGCCTAAACAGAAAGCCTTGCTATGCGATGTATGATGGGTCTTTAGCGGTCCGTCAAAACAGTACTGTTTAGGTAAAATTAGTATTTTCCTTTATCTTTATATCTCGTATATATATATATTTCCATTGCATATTCCTTTAAAGTTGATGATTTCCTTTATATGCGGTACTTTTAAAGTGATATTTGTTTCAGTTTTATGCTAAAATGTGGTCTGCGCAGAAGTTTATTAATTCTACATTCTGTTATAGTGTTCTTTGTACCTCCAACTATGAACGAATTTACAGACACATAAAAATAATATGCTTAATTCTTCTGATATCACGTTTCACGAACATATGTGTGATGAGTATGACTTTGTTATAAGTGTTATTGAAATTAGTGTCCATTCCCGCAAATAAATGCTTGACATCGTCGGATATAATTACCATTCACACACATAAATTGTGCTTATGTAATGTTCATAATTTTTGCAGTATAGTTACACAGTAGGATTTCAGTTTCAAAAGTTAATTAGCTGTATGAACAAAGGTTTGTTAAATACCCACTCGCTGTGCAACACGGTTGAGAGACTTCTTAGGTGAGCGTTCTAATACAGCAGCATTTTCGTATAGCTTTTTCCTCATTACATGTCGTTTTCGCTTCATTGGATTAGCCTTTATCGATCCCTTTATTCTAATTAATCAAAAAAAAAATCGCAGTGTCTCTATCTAGAGTTAGATGTTGAAAAATCTGTGGTCCTAGTCATAGAATTATATCTATTGTAATGAATCTAATGATTTTATAAATTGATAATTTTCAGAAAATTGCTGCTGAATTTCCCCACAAACCTGTCTGTATAATTGATTTATCACATATGACTTTTATAAAAATAACTTCTTAAGCGTAAATCTTTGGCAAGCATTTTCCTGGACTGATAAGAGAATGACATTCCCAAGGTATGAAACACAACACACATATTGGAATAATTGCTTTTAACACAAGTCGTGTGTAGGACAGGAGTTGAATAGGTACAGTCAGACTGAAAAATTCAACGTCATAGCCGGGATTTGAATCATGGATCTCCCGATCTCTAGCCGGTTGTTCTGCCACTGAGCTACCATGGCAACATGCCGGCTTTGCCCCGCCATCGCATTCCACCGGTGCTCCATCTTCATTCATGTATCATCAGTGTCACCCCCTGCGGTGCCATAAGTAGTTAAAGCGGGCGTTAAACACTACAAAAAAAAACACAACAACAAAAAAACATGCCGGCATAGCATTGAATTTCTCAACTGACTCGCATGTCAGTAAACACCTTCCCGAAAATCACCTTGTGGTTTACCGGGAAACATGCGAGTCAGTTGAGAAATTTAACGCTATGCCAGCATTTTGCCTTAGTAGCTCAATGGCAGAGAAACTGGCTAGAGATCGAGAGATCCATGGTTCAAATCCCGGCTCTGCCATTGAATTTTTAATTCTGACTATTTCTATCCAACAACACACATATATTGCCGAAACACTTCCCAACACGAGGACCAAGCTCAAGCGTGAAGTTTTGGCAGGCATTTTCGTGGACTAATAAGAGAGTAACATTTCCAAGAAATCAAACACAACACACATATATTGTCAAAACATTTCACACCAGGAAAACAAAACAGCAACTAGGAGAGCTCACGCCTTATAAACGATCCTTGACATATGCTGTGATACTTCTGGGCAGTAGCATAATCCCGAGGTCGATGCAGACTCAGCCGATACGCATATAAGGCGGTTCGGCCTTAGCATAAAACGAAGACATGGCATATCAGTAAATAAAAACTTTTAGAGGTGAGTTGAAAAAATTGGGGTGGAGGAGTTTGTTTAAAATCTTCGTGTACAATTTTGTAAAATGATGAATCTAGTATCATGTTTCATATTCATCAGACATTTCGTTTTAGGATTATTCTGATCTCAAACAGGTATACACACAGATATAAGGGACATTTTCGGAAGGTACTTTTTGGATTAAGGGAGCTTAAACATATACTTCCGGTGTAATATTCAATTATTGGATGAAATGCAATGATTTCTCGGTCTACTAGTTACATAGTGAAGAAAAAACATCCTCTAAACTGGTGAAACCAATATTTAAATATTGAAAATGTATAAATAAAATAAAGGAAGCTACAATGATTTTTTTCTGTGAACTTTGTAGCTATTGAGGTGAAAAGGTAAGTCATTACGAATCTCAAAGGATTCAAATACTTGGAAAACATGCTGGGGTAGAAATTCTCCTTCTGGAGGCACTGCGTTATATAGAAAACGTGAAAATGAGAACGCAGCATATGGTGAAGGTGAGTTAGCGCCACTAGTGAAACGGAATACAACCGAGCTGCAAACTTACTTTGCTCGCATGTAAGCGCCATTATGTTCTCATATGCCGCGCTTTTTGTTCAATTAATTTTCTCTTAATTCTTCTAATTTGCTTATTTTAAACAGCGTGGTTATGGGCTTGATTAAATTTCGCTGTGCGGATATTACCCTCTCCCCATCCCATTAATATTTGCGCGCAGACCTGCGCTAAACAAATAAAATTAACGCTGGATTATTAAAGCTTTAATCCTTGAACTTTCTTTGTTAGGATCTAACTTTGAAATGAGAAGGGAAGTCGTCTATGTATGAAATCTCCTTCTTCATTATTTCTCTTGATTATTCAGGTCCTTAAAACAATATAGAAATAATTATAAGAGGTCCTTATGATATAAGAAAAAGTGACACTTCATTGTAATCAATATTTGTTTGTTTTTGCCATGGAAATTATATGTAAATTATATAAAAAAATATATAATTTGTATTTTCTGGGTACAGCTTCTGAAGTTCTCTTTACGTTAAACCATTTTTGGGTAACTGGTAAACCATAAGAAATGAAAAAAATAGTGTTAAAAATGTAAATCTTGCCGGCGCACACAGTTAACGTAATCTAAGTTAATTTCGTATGTAGGAAAGGCAGAGTCAAACTGAACAATTCAATGCCATAGCCGAGATTTGAACCACGGATCTCCCAGTCTCTAGCGGGCAGGGGATTAAATTCCTCAAATGATTCGCATGTTTTCCGGTATAGCACAAGGTGAACTGATATTATTTTGAGATGACATACCCCCAATGTTAACTTACAATCTTGTAAGTACTTTAAGTGCCGGGCTTTATAGTTTAGCCAACTATTAGGTTAATTAGTGTTAATTTAATTGTTTGTTTTCAGGACAGGAGTTACATAGGAAGGTTCTGCACCATAACCAGGATTTCAGGAATTAAGTTAACACTAATTCACCTAACAGTTGACTAAACTACGAAGCCCGGGACTTAAAGCACTTTCAAATTTTTATTCGCCATTGGGAATGCCATCTGAAAATAATTGGGAGTATATATGAGTGTCAGTTAAGGAATTTAATGCCATGTTGCCATGATAGCTCAGTGATTATTACAACTAGGGACCGGGAGATCCTTGGTTCAAATCCCGGCTTGGTACTAAATTTTTCTGTCTGACTCAATCTGTCCAACTCCAGTCCTACACACGCCTTGTGTGAAAAAAAAAAAAAAACAGTTAAATTAATTTCGTACGTATTCTTTGATATTGGGTTGAAGTTTTAGACTTTTTTAAATACCTTTCTCAACTGCTGTCTGCGGTTGTCAAGGATCAAAGAACCATTTAACTATCAGGTTATAGTACTATTCGGCGTGGGGATTTTTCCCCCGCTGGGAGACCTGGCCCGGGGTGCACTCAGCCTCGTAAGGTCCCTGGGGGGCCAATTGAGGAGCTACTTGATGGAGAAGTAGCGGCTCCAGGTCATGAGGACCGCATTAACCGGCCGGGAGGGACTCGAGGCGCTGACCACGTCTCACCTTCCAATATTGCACCCCATCCATGACGTCTGTAGTGGACCGAGATGGGGGACGCAGCGGCCGGGCGGTAGGCCAAGGTTCCCCGTGAGCTGTCGCGCCAAGGAGCTAAAGTACTATCAAATTATATAAATACATACATATTTACTCCCTATTCATACATAGAGCATCTAATTGTGGCTAAAGAAATTGTCTCATCTAAAAGCCAGGAATACAACCGCGATTTCTTGAATTCTAAATCAATATGATAACCACCAGACCACAAAGGCAGTTTATATTTCGTGTTTGTGCAAATAGAAGAGAATTTCGAAGTCATTACACTACAACTAATTTTGAAATTTAACAAGCTTGTTAGCTACATTCTGTGAAATTAGACCAAATTTGTGGAAAACTATTTTCCATGATAAAATCATATGAATTCTAACCTTTAAAAAATCTGATTGTTCCATTCACATAACTTTTTCAATCTGTTCTGAAAACTGTTCTTACAAAATATTCTTCGTTTATATACATCATGCTAAGCAAGAGAAATATTAGCACAAGTTGTATTATTACTTGCATCCTTTTAGGCAGAATTTGTTATGACTCATATATTAATAAAATGAAAAAGGGAATATACTAGGCTATTGCTACGCGGAAACAATTGTAATTCGATTCTCTTTGCTTAGTGAGGAGTAAAACAAAAAATGGATTTCCGTTTAAGAAGTAGCTTTTAATAGTTTAACTACTTTAAAATTGAAATCAATAACAAGGAATATCTCGGAAGCAGTTAACCCTACAAACAACATATATATACATACACACACAAAAACACACACACATTTTGTGGTTTAACGAGATCTACACCTCTAGCGGTTTACCAATTATACAAAACTCATCCAGAATATAGAGTTATTCAGAGACTATCCAGAAAATCCAAGATATACATTTCGTTTGACATATCTTAAACATGTGGCATTTTAATCAAAATCGTAACAGCCATTTTTGAGAAAATAATATTTTTTAAAAATGTTCCATGTTAAAAATAGTTTGGGGTGGGAAGATTTTCTTGAAATATACTGAACTTAAATACCAGCTTTGATATTTAATGTACTTTTCGTTTATGAGCTATGCACACACACGCACACACACACATTTTTCTAAAAATGATTTTTAATTTACTGGGTCTGAAAACATGTATTTCCGGTGAAATATTGGTATCGATAGCTACCTTGTCTATCTAATAGGTATATTGTAAAACGTGCCAGAGAAAGCAAATCTATACATTGTTTTATCCATTTGGGACCTTTGAACTACCAATTAACTGACTTTATAAATCAGGCATGAGGAAAAATGGCTCCGCAGTACCACTGCATTGAAAGACACCTTTGACTCATTCCACCTCTGGCCATTCCTCCTTTTCTCCGTCTCCTTCGCCTGTGCTTCGGACATGTCTCATTCAGTGTCGGATATGACTTCTAAACTGGGTGTGTAGGCCACGCCGTGGCCGAGTGGTCAGACCACTTGTCTCTCACCTAGAAGGCCCGGGTTCGATAATAAGCAACCACATGTGAGATTTGTTGTGGACAAAGCGGCGCAGGGCGGGTTTTCTCCGGTTTCCCCCGCCATCACATTCCACTGGGGCTCCATCTGCATTCCATGTATCATCAGTGCCATCGTCTGCGGTGCCATAGCAATAAAAGCGGGCGTTAAACACAATGAAAAAAATAAACCGAATGGTCATTTTCTGGAAGAATCGTAGAGAAAATAACGATCCAGTTGTTGCACCTTAGAGGCAAATATATATCTTTTAGCAGATAGCAAGAAACTCAAAGGGATATTAACAACATCAAACAAAAACTAGTAGTGTAGGCCTACAGAAGTACATTTATTTATATCAAATATTGTTTAATGTGTTTTACAACATAGAAACAAAGTAGCTTACTATATTTACTATTAAGTTAAGAACCATACAATTTGTAGTGTTGCTCATATATTATATAACATATTTTAATGTTAAATTGCAATGGAGCGTTCTTACTTAATTTATTGTTAAAATGATTAATATGTTGATCATAAGGTAATGTAAGATTATACTGTGTGCACAATATAAATGAATGATTACAGACGTAAGGGTCATAATTTGCTTAACCACAGTAGGTGACTGTAATATTTATTGCATGAAACAAATGCTCAATAAACTAAATAAACACAGAATACTTAAAATACCAATGGAAAAATATTAATGACTGGCAGAGTAGGACAAATTCACCATTGAACTTGACTTGCAGAGAAACAAATGGTTACACATTGCTACTCGACAACAAATTGTGGGGAGTAAGGTACTTACCCTTCCTACTTTTCTGTTGCTCCCATGCCTATGCCTACAGGTTCATTAATAGGCCCACCTAATTTTAAAGCTAGTTTTCTCGTAAATCTTGTCTCAGCATTTTTCTATACTCAAAAAGTGGCATACAATACCATTCTTTTTAACAATTTTATTTCACTTTTTGTACTGAGTCTCAAAATTACGTTTAAGCAAATTGCAAAGAACTTTTTGAACTAATGCTACAATTTTGACAAATAAAACAAAAATGTTATTTGGAGAGTATAAAAGTATCTAATATGTTTTCTACAATAACATTCTGATGTGATTGATTTATTTTTAAAATAAATTTGCGTTAAATTTGAATTTTGTATGTGAATATTTTTAAAAATGCATCGTGTGAAGCATCATTATTGAAATAATAATGGAAGTTATAAACATGGCAAAATATTACTGTTATTGCGTGTTATAACTAGTGTAAATGTGTAATAACTAGTGTAAATGTCAAAAGTGGACTTTCCAAATTTTATAGATTCTTCACTTTATTGTATTTTGTTTTCGTATAGCGATATGACAATGTTAGTAAAGAAGGTTTATCTTAATAGCAAAAGTTAGAAGAATAAGCTTTTATAAAAATGCTTTATATAAAAGTTAGTAGAGAAATTCATGTAATCAAGTATATCAAATATATGGTTTTAAATATGACATTGTGAACAAATCTATTTATTGTAGTTACTCTTACTTTTCAAGAAAGTACCAGCTTTTTGAGTTTTTCATTTCTAATTTTATCCTATGTGATACCCTGCCTCGATACAGTTTTCTTGTTTTCTTAATTTCGCAAAACATTGGAGAAAAAGTGAACATTTATTTGTCTCTCTTCCTGACCATCTGTTCTCCTTGTCCTTATTCCGCTCTTTTATCCTCTCTTGCTATCATATTTTCTTATTTTTTCTTATTTAGGTTATTCTAAGCCTTGCTTCATCTCTTATTTTCATTTTGGCTTAGCACTGGGGTTCCCATTTTTTCTTGTTTACCCATTAGCTTCATAGCCAATGGCGAAGTTCAGGTTTATAAAAAAATGAGCAGTTCATATAATCTGTATCAGAATCTTTAATATTCTTTGTGTCATTTCTCTTAACTATGGATAGCAGAGCTGCTACTTATAGTCCCGCACCTATGTGGTCGTCAACTGTGTTCCTCGCAAAATGAAACTCGAAAGGTAATTTTATTTAATGCGCGTGAAATGAGCCGCCGAGCTCTGTAATGTCCCCTTTAACCTCCACAATCGATAAGGCTTTATGTCAGTGATAAAGACCTGTATCGTATTGTTAATCTGATAATTAACCCATTATCTCTTGAAATCTCTTGTTCAAATGGTTTTAATAACCCCATTACATGTGCTATTCCACAGGTTTTATTGACACCAGCAGAAGAATTGACATTATTCTTTTCACGTTAAATAAAATTTTGGAAATATGTAATGTACGAAGACTCAAACTTAAAACGGTATCATCAAAGACAATCGATACTTAAATTTTAAAGCATATTTGTACTTTTGTTATTTTATTTGATATTACTGTAGGGCTACGCTGTAATGTCTAGTTGACTGTATTGGGTTTGACGCTGGCCTTCTGAATTCAAAATCGTGAGTTCAAAGCCAGCCCAGACCGATTAATTTTAAGTGTGCTTAAAAGCAACAGCCTCATGTCAGATTTACCGGCTTGTAATAGAGCTTAGCATTTCTTGATTGTGAGAAAGCTTTTGATAAGGTAAAAATACCTCTTTTGTGAAAAATATTAAAAAAGGAGGTTTCTCTAAATAACATATTAACTCCATAAAGAGTTAATATGCAAGTACGAAAGTAGTTTTAAGTTCAGGTATGAAAATGCCGGATGAGATTTTAGTAGGTATTCCACAGGGGTGTAGTCTATCACCCATTCCATTTAATTTATACACACATAGATTGACGATCTAGTTATGAAGTGGAAAGGTAAAATATAGATAGGAGTTAAAATACCCAGAAGTCTGTAAATATTCAAATGCTGATAACCAGATAACTAAGCACTAAAGGCTACCTAGTTTTTATAAATAAGATAAGGATAATGGCTTCTAAAGTGAATATTCCGGCTTGATCAGTAATAACAACAATAATAATAATAATGATAATAATAATAATAATAATGAGAACACTTTAGAATAACTATCCCCCTTTAATTATCCAAAACGTATTACCTGTTGGTTTTATATATGACAAAGACATTGAGAAATTTAGTAGAGTTCAAGCATGTGTGCAACAATTAGAGGAACTTTGGGAAGAAAGACAAGAAAAGAAACGCACATGAATTTTTACAAACGTTTGGCAAACAAACAAAAACAAAAAAATAATGATCCATAAAAATACATAATCAGGGATGAACCTCATGAGATATGTAAAGTGGTTAAAATAAGGAATCAATCAATAATATCATATTTTAAAATATTTTCAGTTAACATTAAGAAAGGAAGGATCAACAAATAAAACATATGGAAACTGTTAAATAAGCTTTAACGAATAGGCACTGTTGCTGACGATTCTCTAAAAGTCGTCCCTTCCTTAAGTGAAGCTGACATTGACGAATACAAATCTTTACGTTGTCTTTCGCATTAATTGCAAATTCTGTCATAAAGTTGGTGCAAATAAATTGCATGCTTCTCCAAGGAATTTCAGCATTTTCAACACAAATAATTTCGGAATTTCCAATTTATGTGAAAGATAACGTGCAGATTTAAGATTCCGTTCAATTGAATACCGTATTGCGTCAATTCAAGCTGCGTTTGTGGAAGGTTGACCTGGGCGAGACTAGTACCTATCCGTGCAAAATTATTTAACAGCTTCCGTAAGGTTAGTTAGTCCATCCTTTCTAAATTTCCTCTCATCACATGGAACACTCTGTAGACGCCATGTGTCAATGACAATAAGATCAAGAATAGTCAAAATACTGCTTAGTGATCAACTTGTAACAAAAAGATATTCGTAAGTTACTTCAATCACGAAATAATTACTTATTTTGTATACCCTTGTGTATAGATATATGGTTTATGAGCCGATTCAAAGAAGAGATCTGGAAGACATTGTAAGAGATGGATGGATGATAGTCACCTGCACAGGTGAATATAACATCTTATCCTAGAAAGAAGAAGAAGAAACTCCTGTGGGACGAAATTCCGACACACTAGCAGTACTGATATGATCCTGTCAATTGAGAGCATTGCTAACAAGGATAAATATTTCATTTTATTATACAAAGGTTTTCTATAGATTTTTTGACACACGATTCCAAGAGCAGTTGGACGTGTAATATAGCCCATATTAATCTCAAATTAGCTCACGTACCTGACATAAACGTGACTAGCATACCGTACCACAATAACATTAGCGAAAAAATAACTGATTCGTAGCATGTATGTTGTCAATCTTGCCAAAACTATAAAAAAGAAGCATTTTGTTCTTACCGTTGTAAAGGTTGTTTAGAAGTATTTGATATTATTTGCGTTTTCCCCAGTTATTGAATTTTAAATCCCTGAGGCAAGCAGAGTTGAACTAATGTAATATATAACTGAATGATGCAATCGAAACATAAAGTTGTGTGGTAAAATTTGCCTTCCGACATATTGCAAAAGGGTTTTGCAAATTCAAATGATTAACTTACACGGACACGTTTCTAGAACTCTTTTGATTCTTGTAGTCTCTCAAGCAACCGAGGTTAGCCTAGCATTGGATTATGTTGTGTGAATAGTTACAATTATTTTGATAATAAATATGATTTCCGTAAGTGTGTGTGTGTGCAGTTATGCTGTAGTGGTTATCAGCTACTCTCTAACAGCCAAGGTCGAGGGTTCAAGCCTGGCGGAAGGTCATGGATTTTTTTCGGACGTAAAATGTTCTAGTATGGCTTCCTTCTGAAAGGAATTAAAGCGTTTGGGTGTGTTGAATTGGTTTGTGAGGGATGTCTTGGAATGGATTTTGGGTGGTATGTTAAGTTAAATAAAATAATTATTTAAATACGTTGAAGCCCCATTTACTAGTCCTCCTCCGTGGTCTATGGGTAAGATGCTAATCTCTGATTCCCGTTTTTCTCAGGTTCACATTTGTTTTACTTTTCCTTATTCAAAATCTATCTAATCTCTGAAAACTCTAAAGCTCTGCAAAATGCGAGTAGTTTTCTTTGACTATATACTATTCTTATAAAATATGATGTATTCCATTAACATGGCTTTCTATAGCTGTGCCACAAACACATTTTCCTTGCAAAAGATCATTCTTTTACCTACGTCATGCTAATCAAGATAAACATTGCCTCTTCTTTGTAAATTAAAAGCGAAATAGTGAATGCACAGGATAAAGCGATAATGAAATACTTTAAGGCCGGTCATCAAATGAAACAATTAAGATTCTGTTCTCTTTATTTGCTAGGAGTAAAAGAGGCGAAAAGGAAGATATGTACCGTTTGACAAAAGTTTGAGTATCTTATAACTGAAACCAATGACAAGAAATATTTCGAAAACGGTTAACTCTACAAAAAAATAAAAAAAGTAAATGATAAATTGTGTGTTTTAATGACATCTACATGTTTTGTGAAGTCATTTTGTCTAACTCTTATGGTTTTCCAGTTACACAAAAGGTATACAAAGGTCATTCTAAATGAAGAGATCTTCATAGGCTATTTCCAGAAAATTCAAAACATGCGATTCATTTGTCATGATAATATCTTAAACACATTAAATTTTAATAAAAATCATATAAATTAAAAGTTTCGAAAATGTTCCATGTAAAGGTAAGGTGGTTAGTATCGAGAGATTTTCTTGAAAATCGTCGGGTCGCATCCATGGAAGATACCGAAATTAAATAGCAAGTATGGTATTTAACGGACTTTTCGTTTTGGAGCTGCCCGCAGATAGTCATAGACACACACAGACAGTTTCCAAAAATGCTAATTTTTTTTTGTATTCAGGGGAATCAAAGCATGTACTTCCGCTGAAGTGTAAGTATTAATTTTTTGTATGGAATGGTATACGTTCTTTGTTCACTATATACAATATATATGTATATATACACACACACGTGATAGAGAAATTTAAAATTGTCATAATTAAGGGGTTATTTTTTGCAATTTTTACACTTTCTGATATAAAATATATTTTTAAAAATACCACCCACTTTAGGAAAATTTCAGACATGACTTGTTTTAAAAATATTAAGGAACTTAATTTTTAAAAATTTTTCATTTTGCTCAAAATCTATAGAAGGCGGCATTTTGATTTTAGCTAATTATATAGAATACATTATTTAATATAGCCAGAATTCAAAGACATATTTGAATGAAAGTGGGTGTAAATGTACATATTATTGCCGTTAATATCTGTATAAAAGTTAAAGCACTAGCTTTCAGTGTTTAGAAAATTACGTATAAGAAGTCGTTCATACCGGATTTAAAAGATTGAGAAGGTCGTTATGTGTTAGTAAATTATGTAAACATAAAGGGGCTTGACCTAATCCAGATTATTTTCCGAATCATTTCTTGAGTCAAACTGTGAAGGAACTGGCGACAAATTTCTATTTTTCGTTTGTTTGTTTATTAAATATTCATCTGCATGCCCCATTACAACATTACATACATTTTGACATTAGTAAATGCTATCAACACACAAGTGTTGACATTTTTTGTCATAATATAATGATAATTATTACAATAAATGATAATAATAATATATAATATAAACTTAAATTTTGTTTTAGAAATAAACATAGAACTGTCTCAGTCAAATGTAGTAATATAAAATTATTTTAATAGCATTGCAGTCAAATGCTATTAAAATAAGTTTATATTACTACATTTGACTGAGACAGTTCTATGTGATGTTTATTGTGCCTGGAACTTGCCTAAGGCAAGTGTGTGTTTTTACTCGAAAGTTACTAATGTTTCACTTCCTCTTTAACGTTTTTACGTATCCTTCTGTTATTTTTTTCTTGTGTAAAACACTGCTACGGAAGTGTCCATTATTTGCAGGACATGTAGAAATGAGGCCCAATATAAATAATACTTTTTGCCCAGTTCACTCCGGTGATGCATGGCCGTACTTGAGTCAGCTATTAATGGAATTCTTCGGAGTCACGTAGCAAGGGATGGCATGGTAGTTAATCACTATGCTACGGCCGCATTGATCTTAAAATAACACCAGGGTCATTTATCACACATTCTGTATGCCTACTCTTACAGGGGTTCTGCAAGACGGAGCAAAACGCCTGTGTTTGTACGCGCAGGCGAGGAACTGGTTTGAACAACATTCAACCCCACATCCATTGTAATGAAGTTTTCTAATTCCAGAGCAAACAGCGGCTGGTCACTGTTCTAATTAGATTCCACTTGTATAATCGCGTCTTTTGTTTTTGGCCCCAACACGTGCTTTTTGTTTCAAGAAGTCTACTACATCAATTCAAATACAAACCTATTTGTGTTCCATTCACATGTCTCCTTGTATCTATTTTGTAACAACATATTCTTACAAAAGTTTATTCGTCTATCATTATTAGAATCAGCTGAAAAATGCAATGCCAGAACCGGGATTTGAACACGGTTCTCCCTACAATATGGGAGGAGCTTTACCAATACAATGTTAAAAATCTGATGTGTACTACCATTCACATGACTTTCTCTATAAATAAATTATGCTTAAAAGTTATTCTTCTATATACATCAAGCTAATCGAGATAAACATTAGCAGAAACTGTCCCTATCGTTCGTATGTAAAAGGAAAAAAAAACATAATGCGTTGCATTATCACGATGTCCTCTAGCTGATTAGTAAACAAACATTTTACTCAACACATTAATCTGTTATCTATATCATGAATCAAGATAAACATAAGCAGAATTAGTGGTATTACTAGCTTCCTAGAAATTAGAAAGGAAATAAGAAAATGAACAGGTTAAAGCGATAGTTTCGCCCTTTTAAAGCCTGTCGCTATATGAAACAATTGAAATTCCAATCTCTTTGCTTACCAGGACTAAACAAATAAGAAACGAGAAGAAACATGTCTTCCAATTTGAGAAAGGTTTGTAGCTTAAGATTGAAACCAATAATCCGGAATACCTCTAAAATATTGAACTCTACCTTAAATGTATAGGACATAATTGTGTGTTTTATGCAGTAAGTTTTTGTATATTTCTTACGGTTTGGCAGCTATACAAAAGTCACGCAGTATGAAAAGGTCCTCAGAGACCATTCTCAGAAAATTCAAGATATACATTTCGTTTGTCATAAAAATATCTAAAACATAAGGTATTGTAATTAAAATCATTAGAGCCATTGGTGAACTAATCAAAATTTTCGAAAGCTACAAAGGTAGTTTGGGGTGGAGGGATTTTTCTTGAAAATCTTTGTGTTGCAACCTTGGAAGATACTGAACTCACTTATTTAGTTTAGAATTTAGCAGACTTTTTATTTTTGAGCTATGCTGCCCACAGACACACGCACGGACATTTTGGGGGGATTCAGGGGGTGTCAAAATATGTATTTCCGATGAAATATTGGTATCGAACTTTTGAGTGCAATATATAGAACATGTAGAGAAAATAACAATTGCCTAAGAATAGTTGGTGAAAAGTATGTTAATATTACCCAGGTACTAAGTACTTACGAATGCAAGTCGCCATGAAGATGTTCTCTGGAGAGAGACATACCGGTCGGATGATTATACACGAATCAGTTGGGAGATTGAATGTCATACCGGCATGTTGACACATAACTCAATGGTTAGAGCTACCGCACGGAGTGGATGCACTGTGTTCAAATTAACTGTGGCATTTAATATTTCAGCTAGTTCTAATAATAACAATCTGATGTGTTCCACGACTTTCTCTGCGTCTCTACAATAAACTATTGTTAAGAAACTTACAGTTCTATTTACTTCTGCTAATCGAGAAAAAATTAGCACAAATGGTCTTATTACTTGCTTCCTTGTAAGTAGAAAGGAAATAAGTGAGCGCCATAAGCTAAAGTGATAGTCAAAAGCTGGTTCTATGTGATTAGTTTCTTTGTTTGTTTGTTTTTAAAACTGATGCCAGTGACAAGGAATATCTCAAAAGCGGTCAACTTCTGTTCATCAGAAGTAATTGCTATATTACTGTAATGTGGTTTAAGAGACCTTCCTTTTCAGTCATCTGATGTTTATTCTTCATATAAACTTCCTGATAAAAATTAAGCGGTCTTCCACTCCCAATATATAATTGAGTGCTAAGAACCACAGCAGGTAAAGAACGCCCATAAATGAAATTTCTTATAATTAGAAGGGAAATAAGGGAATACCTGGGCCAAAGCGATAGTCAAAGCTTTAAAAGATTTGAAACTTGGTTTTACTTTTATTGCCAACGGTAAAACAAGAAGAAGTAATAGATATCACAAATTTACGTTTATATGATGTGTAAGTATTTTTGAATTGAAGCAAATTTCAAAGAATGTCACGCAAATGATTACGTCCACAAAAATGATAAATGACATAAGTTGTGTTTCAGCGAGTTCTACATTTTTTGTGTAGTTACTTTTTATCATCCCTTTCAGTTATGCAAATTTTATTCAGAATAAAGATAATTTCATAAGCTATTTCTAAAGATTTCAAGATACACATTTTATATTTCTTAAATTTATTGTATTCTAATCAAAATTAATAGTAACATTTTTGAAAAATGTTCTATGGGAAGTGTAGTTGCGGGCGGGAGGATATGTTTAACTAAATACTAATTTTGATATTAATTGAAGTGAACGTTTTATAAGTTATGTTTTTCATAGACACGTGACACTCTCAAAGCCATTTTTCAAAAACCTGATGTGTTCAGTTCACAGGGCTTTCTCTACATCTCTGTAACAAACTATTATTAAAAAGCTTATTCTTATATCTATCTACTTCATGGTAATCGAGATCAACATTAGCAGAAATGCTTTCTTGTAAGTAGAAGGGAAATAAGGAAGGACACTAGGCTAAAACGATAGTCAAATCCTTTAAAAGCTGATTGCCATGTGTATGAAATCGGTTTCTTTGCTTTGCCTGGAGTTGACAAATTCCTGTATGTGAACATTTTAGGAATTTAAAACTGAAGCCAATAACATGGAAAATCTCTAAAATGATGAACTTCACGAAAGAAATGTATCTGACATAAATTGTGTGTGTAAATAAGCTCTACTTTTTTGTGTAGTAATTTTTTCTCTCTCTATTACGGTTTACTAGTCGTGTAAAATCCAGCAAATTCATTCAGAATAAAGAGGTCTTCAGAGGCCATTTCCAGATAATTCAAGATGTATATTTTATTTGTTGTGTAAATACTTTTAATATACGATATTCTAATTAAAATTGTTAGAGCCATTTTTGAAAAAGTCAACTTTTTCGAAAATTTCTCCATGTAAAGTGTAGCTTGGGGGCGATTTTCCCCAAAATTTATGAGTTACATCCTTTGAAAATGTCAATTTCCGGTAAAATCTTGGTATCGACGTTTGGGGTGGATTGCAATAGGTACCTTTTCTATACGGTATATACATATAGAGAAAGTAAAAATGTTATTATTGGATTCAAAGAACCTAAAAATACATATTTTTCCCTCGAGATAGAATTTTTTAATGAAATCCAATATCTTCACTATCTACCATGTATGTAGTAGAGGTTCATTGCAGAGAAGTAAAAAAAAAGTTAAGTATTGGAAAATTTAAACAAATGTAAAGAGTCATAACCAAAGTTACCTTCCAGCTACCATTCAAAGGGTGTCCAAAACCAATGCTGGTTAGGATATAAGAGTTAAAGAGGATGATGCACCATCTTGTAGCAAATTGTACAGTGATGTTATAAGGGCTGCGATAGATAATAAAAAATAATTCAAATGCGATTTTAGAAATCCTAATGCAATATGCAGACAGTATATACTAAAAATGCTGCAGTAAATTAAAGAGAAAAATCTGATGTGTTGCAAACATATGATCTCTTCTACGTATTCTGCAACAAACTGTTCTTACTAAAGTGCTTTCTTCTACTTAATTCGTTCTAAACCAGATAAACTTATTCAGAAATTTTATATTACCCATTTTCTTGTAATAAGCTAACGGGCGAATAAGGGAATATAATACGTTAAAATAATATACTGATCTTTTAAGAGCCGGCCACTGTGGGATATAGCATACATGAAGAAGATGCAAAATGTGATTAACGGCTTCAAATTTGAGAAAAGTAGTTATTTGAAAATAAAACAAAGGTAGAACAAGAAATATATGGGAAATGATTAACCATACAAATCATGTATTTGACATAAATTGTGTGTTTACGAGACCTAAGTTTTGTGCAGCAAGATTTTGTCTCTTTCTTAGGATTTACTAGTTACACCAAAGTCATCCAGAATGAGGAGATCTTGATCTATTCCCCCAAAATTCTGTATGTATACCTTGTTTGTGATGTAAATATATATGTATTTTAATCAACATCATTAGTGCAAATTTAAAAAAAAAAAAATAAAAATTCCATAAGATCTTCCTTATAGGAAGAGTAAGAGAATTTTTGAAAATATTCTTGTTCCATTCTTGGAAGACATTTAACCTAAATACCAAATGTGGTGTATAAAAGGCTACTTTTGCGAGTTATGCTGTTCGGACACACACAGAAACTTTTCCAAGAGGGCTTTCTTGTAATTTAAGGGTTCTCAAAACATGTTTTACGGCGTTTCGGTAGAAAATGATGGGTGATATTTAATACCATTTCGACCTCCTTAGTACAATCTAGTGGTAGAGAAAGTTAAAAAAGAAGGAAATCTAAAAATACACGGTTATATAAATAAAAAGACATTTGCCAGTTTTCCCCAGTGTACCCTAAGACAACAGGGATTCGCTTTCTTTCAAGTCTCTAGTTGGGGGAGTTTATTTATTCCCTTTAAGCGGTTCTTGAGCCAGTGTTTACAAGAAAAAAGAGCTTACGAGAAGTGGCTCGGTGGTATAGCATTATTCGGCAAGCCAATTAGCATCGCATCATCCAGCTGTTTTAGCACCGGCTAATGAAGGTACTTCACTCGTGCTTCTTTCAGCACAATGCAAATTTCAATTGGCAGTACAGGATCCATTTACGCAACAAGATGCTCGCAAAATACCTGCTCCACGTCAAGAGAAGCCAAATACGATATTATACAGTTAAAATAAACTAAAAAGTATGTACCCAAATTACTTCTCGCGTACCAGACACACGCCGCGGCCCGTGGCTGAGTGGTTAGACCACTCGCCTCTCACCTAGACGTTCCGTATTCGATCCCAAGTGACCGTATATGAGATTTGTGGTGGACAATGCGGCGCAGGGGCAAGTTTTCTCCGGATTCTCCAGTTTCCCCCGCCATTGTATTCCACCGGTGCTCTATCTTCATTCCATGTATCACCAGTGTCATCGCCTGCGATGCCACAAGTAATAAACGCGGGAGTTAAACACTACAAAAAAGACACACGCACATACACACCCTCTCTTTCTCTCTCTCTCAAGTACCCTTTGTTAACTCTGGATTTCCCAGAAAATATTATTCTCAAGATATTCCTATATGGAATAGTTTAAATAAATACAAGGTATTTATCTCACAGTTTTCTATGACTAGCATGTGACATCACTTATCTAACCACTTGTCTAGAATTCTTTTTACAGTCATCCGTTGCTACAACGTGGAAGGTCCTCATTTCAGAGTACTCAACCTTCATCGTTGCCAACACAGAAATAATTTTTCCAATAAACTGGTATTAAAATTCCGCTAAAATCCGCTAAACGTTGTTATTTCTGTTTGGCATCTTATTAAGAATAAAATTTGAATATACTGATAGCTCAATACTCCTACTGATTCACTCCAATTAATAAAACTCAAGCCACATTATTATACTTTCCTCCTAATCCTGCAATAGAATATCTATTGCGGTCACTACCGAAGTACTGGGAGATATGGAGATATGTCTTTAATGCTTTTCATTATTCAAAGGTTCTCTAAACATGCATTTAAGGTGAAATCTTTGTGCTAAATTTTGGGTGGAATACATTACTTTCTCTATTTACTATGTGCATATTTAAAACTTGGTTGATAAAATAAAAATATAGTTAGGATTGGTAAACAATCTGTTCAGTACTATTATACTAGAAGCTAGAATAATGAACTTCACATGTGGCTCATCTTTTTGTGAATCCATAAAACATCCAAAGTGCCACTATAACATTAACATGCTGTTGCGGTAGAAATAGCATCAATTCACTCGTGCCCTGTAGAAACCGTGTTTGCTGTGAAACCTGAGATATCTTGTCGTACTCAGACAGAAGTTAGCTCATATAAAACATACAAACAAGCAGAAATTTCACAGCTCTCCTTTGGGACTCCTAGCTAGCTCCTGCACCTGCATATATTACTGTCTGTGATGGTATTGTTATTTCACTGCCGGATCCACATGCGAAACAATGCTCTTGCCAGCACGATACCCCGCTCTCTCATTGTGCTCGAGAGCAATGTGCAACATCCGGGGCAGTACAGCCTCCCATGAGACTCTTTCACTTTAACTGCCCTTGGTTCGACTCCTGTCTTCCATTTAGAGAAAATGTTCTTTTTAGTATACACTCTCAGTCCAAACACAACATTGTACTCATAATATATATTCAAGAAATGTTATTGACGTGGTATCACAATAGTGGTCGTTGTTAATGTCTGCTACAGTACAAATCAACACGGCTATTACATTGGAATTCAGTGGCGGCTCAAAGATTCAGCACTAACACAAAATAACTCTATTTTAATGTGCTAGTAATAGTAATCGAGCTCAAAAACGTATAAAATAACTGTTATACTAATCAATAAATTAAATTAAAGTAAAAATGTGATGTGTTACACTCAACTACTGAATCAGTTTTTCAATAACGTATGATATAAAATTTACATTGTAAATTTGTGCAACCGGAAGGAAATTAGGGTAGTACTGTAGACTTTAAACGGTAACCAAATATTTTAAAAGGTGATCAATATATGATTACTTTGGATTTCTAATCTCTTTTCATAGCTAGGAAAAGAAATGAAGCAAAAAGAATAACTTCCAACTTGAGAGAAATTTAAACTAATAATAAATAAATGTGTTGGAATGCTCAGCAACAAAAATAAATATTTAATATTTTAAATAAATTGTAGGCTTTAATGACATTTATATTTTTTGTGTAGGAAGATTTTCTGTACCTTTTACAACATACCAGTTACGCAACAGTCATTCAAAATATAGAGCACCTTAGAATATTTCCCAGGAAAGTCATCAAACACATTTAAATTTGTCATAAAATATTTTATGCAGATAGTGTTTTATTTAAGATCTTAATTCATTTTTAATAAAATAAATTTATCCGAAAAAATTCCATGTAAAGAGTAGTTTTGGGTGGGGGATTTTTTATTTCGGAAAATCTTCCTTGGAATACCAAGTTTACTGTTTAACCTACTTTTCTAAAATTTTATTTCTGATTAATGGACAACCAAAATGTGCATCATCATAAAAATAGGGTTATGAAAGTAAATTCTCTGCCCACTATGTACGTTTATTAAAATACATTACACTCAAATGTATAGTAAGTCGTTATATTTTATAAAATATCATGCATTCAACGACATTTATATGCCATATGGAATCGAACTTCCTTTTGTCAATCAAATCTGCGCCACGCGGCCGACAATCAAATTAATAATGTGACAAGGAGACATCCTGATTGTCTATCTACTGTTGCAGCACAGTGGAGTAGAGCACGACTTCTGCAATAAATCAGGCCTTAATACTAATATCGACATGCTACAAAATGGCGTTCCGCGAGGTTGTTCGTAAACAAATGTGGCTGGTTAGAAACATTCAAGAATAAAGTCACTTACTTTCGGTTCCTGTATATTTATAACACTCCTATATGTTTCCATGTGTATATCAAAACATTGCAACACTTGGAAAGTTAGAGGCAGAATAAAACACTCATTGATATAGCCGGGATTTGAACCACGGATCACCTTATCACTGCCTGTTTGCATATATCACAGAGCTACGATGGCAATATGCCGATATGACCTTAAATTCTCCAACTGACTCGCTTGTTTCACTTTAAACCACATGATGATTTGAAATTATTTTGAGCACTAGATTTTTCATTCTGATTCTACATTTCTAATGTGTCCTACACACGGATTTGTGAGAAAACCACTAATTATTATTGCAAATCTGTTGATGTTTTCTCACCCTATGTGCCACGTATAACTCGAGTCCAGTCTACTGTGTACCCCTTCCAAAATCAAAGGGTTTTTTTTCTGAGAGATAAACCACTCCACCCTCTAACTAAAAAGTCTCTGAACGGACAGTGTACTAAAGCGCGTCACAGTCTTAAATGATATTACATGTAAAATGGAGCACACTGCTATCGATGTATTATACGAGGATTGATCAGAAACTAAAGTTACAAAGCCTGCAGTGAAGGGACTGTTTTTATTTTGTACAGGCAATACAGCCACCGATAGTACATACACTAGGTTATTTTTCCACACAGTATCATATCGGTTGATAAACATGGTGCTTTTTTGGATTAGTGAGAATATTCCCCGTGATAAATATCAGTTCTTGGATGTTCAGCCACGCTGTCGTAAAGTGTTGCACCTCCTCATCTAAGACGAATCGTTGGCCTCCTAAGCGTTCCTTTAAGTGAGGAAAAAGGTGAAAATCGCTTGGAGTGAGATCCGGGCTGTAGGAAGGGCGGTCGATGAATTCCAAGCAAAATTGTTTCAACAGCGTGGTCTTTTGGGCCGTATGAGGTCGAGTTAACCAACTGTAAATACTTAGGAAATACACAACCTAAATTAATACTCCACGTGTTCCACATGCTATAATCCCTTCCAGGCAAACTTATCTACATTCCTAACTGTTCTGGGCTTAAGTATACAATTTTCCGAAAACATTTTATGTAAAAAATCGAACCCTCATTTAAATAAACACAGGGACTTGAAACTATCACACTTCTATAGCTAAGAATATACCACTTTTGTGTTCAGACCGTTGGTTTATTAGTTACTGCGTGGTAATCATAGAGATAATGTGTGATTTTTACTGAAAAGGCCACAAAAAAGAAACTTTTCTTCAGAAATTTGGCTCACGGAAATATAAAAGGCTCTAAATATGATTTAATCTGATAAAATAATATAATAAGCTGAAAACTATAGCAAGCGAATGTTTACACCATGACACAGATATTCCATTTATCTCCACACAATTTGAAGACAGGCTATGTTATTGCAGAAATCAGTCATTTGTTCATTAAAATAATTATGTTCTTTTAAACCAAAAAAACTTAAACAGTATAGTTCTTGTAATATGAGATTTTAGGCTTATTTTTGTGTAAGATTAACGTCAGAAAATACATTTCAATGATGTTTCAAGTATATTGGTATTTTTATTTTTTACCCAATAATTGCATAACCACTTAGTTAATGTTTTACGTTTTCTGATACTTCTAAATGTGCCTTATGACATCTGAGTTGTCTGCACAAAATGATATATAACGGGGAAACCACCAAAACATCTGAATGCTATACATTCACATGTCTTTCTTATTCTCTATCTTTAGTGGTAGGATATACAAATTATTCTTACAGAAGTTTATATCATCTATCTCACTTTAACTTCGATAAACCTTTGCAGAAATAGCTACTTGATAGGTTTCGTTATGATTACAAACGGAATAACACAATAAAATGTTTAAGAACTGGAAAGTATAGGGTGACCGTTGAAAGAATGACCAATTTTTTAACAATTTGAACTGCTAATAAGGTATCTCGGTAAGGTATTATGGTATAAAGATATATTTGGAAAGATATCTTCATTTCAGTGCACATAGGTAGAGAAGGTATTGTATTACATCCAAAAATTCTTAACAGAGATTTCACGCTTTGAGGACATCTGAATAAAAAAGCACTTTTATAAAAGCGTCCGTTGTGTGTGTATGTATATCAACATAACTAAAGCCAAAGATTCCGATAAATACTGACCTTGGTATTTTAGCTTAGTTTCTTCCAAAGATGCCACTCGAGTTTCAAGAAAATTCCCCCAGACTAAACTACTCTTATTAAAAAATATTTACATGAAATAATCTGTACATTTTAAATTTTCTGGGAAAGCCTCTGAAGACTTCTTCATTCTCGATTACTTTTGTATAACTGCCAAACCGTAAGAGAAAGACAGAAATTGCTGCACAAAAACTATGCATTTCGTTAAAATACACAATTTATGTCATATACACCATTTTTGTAGTTACTCGTTTCCGAGATATTCATTGTTATTGGTTTCAATTTTAATCTACTTAATTTTCTCAAACCTTAAGGGATCTTTCGTTTCACATCTATTTTGTTTTACAGCTGGCCTTGCTAAGAAAACCAAATTTCAATTATTTCCCGGAGTGACCAGCTTTTAAAAACGTTGATTTATTCAAGTTTATTCTCTATTTCCCTTGTGCTTACGAAGAGAATTTTGCTAGTGTTTATCTCGATAAACATGATGCAGATAAAATAATATTTTACAAGATTACAGAACAAGTAGAGAAAGTAATGCGGATGGGCACATTAGAGTTTTTCACCTTATGACCCAAGAATCTTAGAATCATTTTCTAAGAAGCTTGGATTATATCTTACGTTAGTTGCTGTTTGTAAATATGCTTTATGGTATCTGAATTTCCTTCGGAAAATAAAGATATGGCGGGAAAATAACTAAAATATTTGAAGCACTTCATAATGTGCCTTTCTGATTTTATATAATTTATTGTTGGGGTATATCAATATGTCATGTAAATATCTTTGATATATGACGTTTTAATCAAAATCGTTAGAGCCCTTTTAGAGAAAATAAAAAATTTCGAAAAAAGTTCCATGTAAAGAGTAGTTTGGGGTGGGCGAATTTTTCTCAAAATCTTCGTTTGGCATCAATGGAAGGTGCTAAACTTAAATACCAAGTTTGGTATTTTACCGACATTTTGTTTTTGAGTTATCGCGTTCACAGACACACGGACATACACACACGCGGACCTTTTTGTGAAAATGCTTTTTTGCTTTCTCTACATGTACTATGTACATAGTATATAGAGAAGGTATTGTAATGCAGCCAAAAATTCTATACCGAGATTTCACTGGAAATATATGTTTTGGAAAAAGGTTCGTGTGTGTGCATGTGCGTGTGTGTGTGTGTGTGTGTCTGTGGACAGCATAGCTCTAAAACGAAAAGACTGTTAAATACCAAACTTGGTATTTAAGTTTGGTATCTACCAAGGATGCGACACGAAGATTTTCAAGAAAATCCCCCACCCGCAACTACCCTTTACATGGAACTTTTTTCGAAAATGTTGATGCTCTGAAAAATGCCTCTAACGATTTTTACTAAAATATCGCATATAAAAGATATTTACCTGACAAATATGTATATCTTGAATTCTCTTGGAATAGCCTCTGAAGACTACTTTATTCTGGAGGAACTTTGCATAACTGCTAAACCGTAAGAAATGGACAGAAACTTACAACACAAAAAATGTAGAGCACATTAAAACTCACAGTTTATGTTATATGAATTCTTTTCGAGGAGTTGTTCGTTTTTGAGATAATCCTTGTTTGTGGTTTCAGCTTTGAAAAACTTGTACATTTCTCATACAGGAATTTGTCGTGTCCATTCAAACAGAGGAACTTCAGTCACCTAGTAACCAGCTCTTGACTTCACTTTAACCTAGGATACTCCCATATTTCGCTTCTACTTACAAGGAAGCAGGTAATGAGACTATTTCTGCTAATTTTTTCTCGATTAGCTTGAAGTATATAGAAGAATAAGCTTATTAACAATAATTTGTTACGCAGAAGTAGAGAAAATCATGAGATTGGAACATATCAGAATTTTTTAATACAGGATACACTAAAACGTATATTTCCGATGAAATCTCGGTATCAAATTTTTGGGGTGGAGTGCAATACCTTATGAATTAAATAAAACTGGGCTGGTGGTTGTACAAATTAAAGAACGCACTAATTACCTTTATAACGTAGTCAGATAAAGCCATATCATTCACAGCTGTGACAACTTCTGACAGTTGTGACGCGAAGCTAACAACCTTGATGTTTAAGGATGACAGTTGACATTTTCCAAGGACATGTGTACTGTTGTGCAACACGCAGGTGACATTGTGTTGCGGTCAGAAGAGATGCTTGTTTTTATATCCCTGTCGGCCTACACGGAGACGTGGGTGCGTGGAAATTAAAGGCAGAGGATGAGCATGCATTTCATTATTCTGGGACAACAAAAACACGCCGCGAGGAGCACCATATGCCTGTGAAACATATGCAAAATAAACAACGTGCTCCCCATTGTCTTCCACAGGTTTCAGATAGCCTTTTGACCCAGCTACAATAGGGAAACATGTCCGTAATTAAAAGGAAATGGATATCATAAGAAAAATCTGATGCATAACATGTCTTTCTGTTATCATGCGAAATATTCATGTAAAGGTTCCTTGTTAAGCATGACACGACACACGTAAACAAATGCACATTTTTGTTATATTCAGGAGACATTTCTGGTTTACATTAGCAACAACAACAATGGGCTACGACTTCAATATTAGCACACAAAAAATCTGATATGTTCCATTCCTATAATTTTTTTTTAGCTGTTACACAATTTTATTTAAAAATCATTATTTTTTCTCTACATCATGGTATCCTAGATAAACATTGACACCATTTATCTTATTAGTTGCTTCCTTATATATAGAAGGTAAATAATGGAATACATTAGGCTAAAGCGATAGTAAAATATTTTAAAAGCTAGTCGGCATGTGAAACAATTGGGGTTGAGTTTGCTCTCCCGTATGAGAAAAATTAATTAGTTTAACATTGAAACATTAAAAATAAATATCTCGATATAAGTCAACTTGACAAGAAAAACGTATATGACATGAAAAATGTGTTTTAAGGAGATATAAATTTTTGTGTATTAAGCTTTAGTTTTTACGATTTAACCGCATATTTAACATTCTGCATAGCTCAACCAGAATAAGGAGCTCTTCAGACCTATTTCAAGAAAATTCAGAATAAAAATTTTATTTATGATGTGATTATCTTTAATACACAGTATTTTAATCAAAACCTTTAGAGCCATTTTGAAAGTGTTTTTCGAAAAATATTTCATGTAAAGGGTAGTTGGAGATGAGAGGAGTGTCTTGAAAATCTTCATATCGCATCCCAGAAATAAATTGAACTTAAATACCAAGTTTTAACCAACTTTTCCTTTTTGAGCTATGCACTCCAAACACACACATATGGAGCTTTTTCTAAAAATGCTTCTTTTCGGAATCAGGAAACCTCAAAACTTATTTCTAGCGAAATCTAGTATACAATGAATACAATGTACATTCTATATATGGGCTATAGAAAGTAAAAATGGTGTATATGAGAGGAGGAAAAATATAGGAGATAGACACCCCAAAGATCAAAGACGAACGACTGAAATTGTTAACACATTCAAGTGTTTAGGCATAATTCTATTGACAACCGCATTATCATTCAGTAAACATATACAGGAAAGAACTTCAACATCTAAAGGGAAATGTGCAAAATCAAAAACATTACATCACTGAAATTAGAAACAGCTATGGGGATTTTTGAAACAATGGCACCAAACACTACTTATGGAGTTGAACTGATATGCGACAAACTGAACACCAGTGACATAGTAAACATTGAAAATATTAAAAGCAAGAGTCATAAAGAGGGCAATATGGCAAGTAAGTATGCACCAAACAGACCGGCGTATATAGTAACAAGAAAAGCATTATTCTTACAAGATATTCTTACAAGACCAAACTCAGATGCAGTGACAAGAAAGAAATAGAAGCAGAAAGAGATGGACGTCGAATTCTTCGGTACGGATGCCCTGATAAACAAACAGTGGACCTACAGCAACCAAAATGGTGAGAGACACAGTATTAAAACTTGCGATAAACAACTCTCACCATTCAATATATACAAATAAACATACTGTCATGTTCAAGAATAATGTGTATGCAAATTATGTTGCAAAAATGTGAGCTATACCACTTCCACAAGTGTAAAAAATATGATGTGTGCCATTCCTTTAACTTTCTCTAGCTGTTCAATAACGAAACTTCCTACAAAAAAATAATAATGCTAATTGAGATAATATTAGCAGAATTTGTTTTATTACATGCTTCCTCATTAAGTAAATTGGAAATAACGGTATGCATTAGGCTGAAACGATAGCCAAATCTTATAAAAGCTGGTCACTGTGTGAAACAATTTAGGGTCGGTTCGCTTTACAAGGCCTTCAATAAAACAAAATAAAACGAAAGCTGGCTTCCAGTTTGAGAATAGTTAGGTAGTTAATAACTTAAGCCTATTACAAAGAATATATAAAAAACGATCATCCCTGCAAGACAAATAGAAATAATAAGTTGTGTGATCTACATTATTTGTGTATTAAGTTATTGTCTATCTTTTACGGTGTAATAGTTGTACAAAATTTAGCAAAATTCATCTATAATAAAGAGGTCTAAAGAGGCTATTACTGGAAAATTCAAAACATAAATTTTTTCTGTGATGTAAATATCTTTAATATACGATATGCTAATGAAAATCTTTAAAGTCAAATTGTCAAATACTTTCCATGTGAAGGGTAGTTTGTCATAGGGGATTTTCTTAAAAATCTTTGTGCTGCATCCATGGAAGATTATAAACGCAAATACCAACTTTGTAATTCAAATTTCAGCCTATGATGTTCACAAACACAAACACACACACACACACACACACACTCACACACGCGCGGACGGTTTTTAGAAATGTTGTTTTTGGACTCAGGGAACCTCAAAACACATTTTTGGTGAAATTTAGACCTCGGATTTTTTAGTGTATTACAATACTTTCCCTAGCTAGATGTCTGCTTGCATGTACATACGTGATAGAGAAGGTAAACACGGATACGAACTCTAAATTAACTTATAAAAATCAAGTAAATAGTCAAAACTCTGCATTTGTATTCTGCATGCTCATTCGAGTGCACTTTGATTTAATTTAGTAATAGCGACGGCGATTTTCAATAGAACTCCCTCATTTCAAACATTATTCGGTAATGTTTTTCTTAAAAGGAGCTCAAACGATATTTGATTAAATTCTACATATTTTTACAAAAATTGTTCCTTTTTACTCCCGCAAACACTCATTTATTTCTTCCACTAATTGCACATAAAACTCTGCTTCTTTCTTTGATGTTTTCACGACAATTCTAGAGTATATTTTCCTTTCGACCCTATCTGCAATGTATTTATTTATTTATCTATAATGTGAACATTACAGGTTTCCCCAATTACAATGTTCATTTAAAATCTACTATATCATTTTAATTACAAAATAAATAACAAGAACATGACAAAATTAATTATTAAATAAATCATAGCAGAACCTAAAATGTAACACAACATACACACAACGCACAGAAAGTTGGTAACATTGATTCATATATACAGCAAATCTGTCAATCTACTAATGGTAATATATAATATATAGCAAAACTGTTTCTATTCAATAAAATACACCAATGCTTAAGGGATGTAGTTTATTGCATAGTGATTGCATTCTCTGTATAGAGAAATACTTAATGGCGGCTACTACTGCACGCTCTGAATTTCCCATCGAAGTTCGCTCAACTGCTGTATGCTGTATGCTGTATGCTATGAACTTTCTGTGACGACGAGCAGTTGGCGGACCGAGGGCAGCTCGAAGATGATTAAGAGTGTATCCATTCTTGCTAGAATTTAATCACGGCAACGAGGTTTGCATGATGACGGGTGTAAGTGAGTTTGGAGAGTGAAAGAAGATAGCAAGATTGCTCCTCAACGGTTGTCAGTCATTGTGTACCGCTGGTGTAATGCTCTTGAAAAATTTATTTTTAGGATTTCATTTTAAGTACTTATGTCCAGGCAACATAGGATCTCAGCCGTAGCAGCTGGTGGAGTTGCTCCTTAGTTAACGTATCTGGGATTATAGTCCTCAAGAGACCAAACGAGGATGCTCCGTTGGAAGTTAAATCGTAGTTGAATTTAACTGCGCGATGCCTAATCCTGCCCCTCATGTATGGTAGACCAGAGGCTTTGTGCAGGAGTATCACAGGGAATAATAGAGGACAGAACAAATAGCCCGGAGGCATTTATCCTACACCCGTTGAAGCAGTAGCAGACTAGAGTCTGCTGCCATGTCCCACACTCGCAGGCGTAGAGAAACATGTGGATTATGAGAGGCAACTTAAGGGAAATCGACATCGTGGACTTCAGAATCGGGTATAAGGAGGCCGCAGCCCCAGTGCCCCGACACCTCAGCTCCTTGATGTGCTCCCAAAAGCTAGTCCCTAATCCACTTTTATTCCCAAGTAAGTAATGGCGAGGTCGTCTCCTTAGCGCGGTGGTAGCGCAGCTGCTTACCAAGCGGGAGACCTGGGTTCGATCCCCAGTACCTGCGTGGGGATTTTTCCCCCGCTGGGAGACCTGGACCGGGGTGCACTCAGCCTCGTAAGGTCCCTGGGGGGGGCCAATTGAGGAACTACTTGATTGAGAAGTAGCGGCTCCAGGTCATGAGGACCGCATTAACCGGCCGGGAGGGGCTCGAGGCGCTGACCACGTCTCACCCTCCAATACTGCCCCCCATCCATGACGTCTTTAGTGGACCGAGATGGGGGACGCAGCGGCCGGGCGGTAGGCCAAGGTTCCCCGTGAGCTGTCGTGCCATGGAGTTATATAAGTAATGGCGACTTTCTGTGGCACTCTTCTCTCTTTTTATACCTGCCAATGACGTGGCAAGAAACTTCAGAAGAAGTCGCACACAGCAGATATCACGAGGACACATATATGCAATAAACATATATCGATATTAAACAGCTTGCCGATGGTGCACGTGTCCAATAATGCAGGTGCAACAATGTGCGGCAACCATCAGCTATGAAGCAAGCCGCTCACACACTGCAGAGATTACGCAAGACTTAAATCATTACAAATAAAACGTGTATTTGAATTTTCTGGGAATAGTTTCTTCTTTCAGACTAAGAGGACCTCTAACATATTTCCGGTAAATCTAGACATAGAATTTTAGGTGGAATATCGTACTTTCTCCATCCACTATGCCATTGTACATACAGGGCTACAGAAAGTAACAAATACGGACCTTGTAAAATCTAGTTAAACTGATTAGTAAACTATGATAACACAATGCAGGCAAAGTTAAAGATATTCCCGAGTATAGCACATAGAAACAAGTGAAGGGTTGCCTTACACTGCGTATAAAAGTGGACAAGTGCCAAGAACGCCTAAAGAAAGCGGATTAAAATAATCAAAACAAAAGAAGAACGGTGCCCGCCGGAGCTCGCCTCCTTCCAAGAGTTTCCTCTACGCGGTCAAATTTAAAGCAGAACGGGAAGATGAAATTTCAATTTGCATAGTTCCTTGGGCTGGAGTGCCCCTACTTCTGCTCCTCTTTTTCTTCTTTAAGCACCCTCCCGTCCTCCGTTTTTTGACTTAGCTTGTTGAGAAAGAATAAGATGAATACGTCCCTCCGTTCTCTTGCTATTCTGCATGCGGATAGCAGAGGGAAGAAATACTCTTGTACGAGAATGTGTCTTCACTCAGAAATCCTCTTTTAGACCTTGTTATCTTCGCGTGTTCAAACGGAAAGGTGTTTCTTTTTGCAGTCGGCTTGTTTGTTCATCTGTGCAGTTTCGCCGTTGCTAGGCTACGCATAGTTCATATGACGCAGTGCGCTTGTCTAACTTGAATTCAAACAACTGAATTTATAACAAAACACTGATCAGAAGAATCAATTAAGTTATTACTTTCTCTACATGTACTATGTACATAGTGTATAGAAAAGGTACCCCGATACGGAGATTTCATCGGAAATAGACGTTTTAGGGTCCCCTGTATTCAAATAAGGCATTTTTAGAAAAAGGTACGTGTGTGTCAGAGTGTCAGTGAGTCGCCCTCCGTGGTGTAATGGTTATCAATGCTAGCTTCATTTACCCAAGGTCATGGGTTCAAACACGGCGGAGGACAATGGATTTTTTCGGGTGCAAAAATCCTTAACGGTCGTCTCCTTAGCGTGGTGGTAGTGCAGCTGCTTACCAAGCGGGTGCCCTGGGTTCGATCCCCAGTACCGACGTAGCCAGCCCTGGCCCGGGGTGCACTCAGCCTCGTAAGGTCCCTGGGGGGCCAATTGAGGAGCTACTTGATGAAGAAGTAGCGGCTCCAGATCATGAAGACCGCATTAACTGGCGGGGAGGGGGGCTAGAGGCGCTGACCACGTCTCACCTTCCAATACTGCACCCCATCCATGTAGTGGACCGACATGGGGGCAAGCCGACCGGGTGGTAGGCCAGGGTTACCCGTGAGCTGTCGTGGCATGGAGTTATTAAAAATCCTTAACATGGCTTTCTTCGGAAGGGAAGTAAAGGCGTTGGTCCCGTGTCGTAGACTTACGGCACGTAAAAGAACCTCAAGCCTGATAGAGCTTTAGAGTGTCAGTAAACACGATAACTCAAAAACGATAAGTCGGTAAAGTACCAAACTTGGTAATAAGTTTAGTTATATTTCAAGGATGCGACACGAAGATTTTGAAGAAAATCCTCCCACCTCGAACTATTCTTTACATGAACAAAATTTCGCATATTTTGATTTTATAAAAAATGACTAACGATGTTTATTAAAATACCGTATATTAAACACATTTACACGACGAATGAAATGTCTTGAACTTTCTGGGAATAGCTTCTGAATACCTCTTTATTTTGGATGAATTTTGTTGGATTTTGCATATTTTGGAAACCATAAGAGATAGGAAAACCCTACTACCAAAATATATAGATCTCGTTGACATACTCACTTTGTCATATACATATTGCTCGTGGAGTTGACCAGTTTTTAGACATTTCTTGTTTTTGGTTTTAGTTTTAAAATACTTAAACTTTTTTTACATACGGGGATCTCTCGGCTCCTAGCAATGCAAAGTAACTGAGTTCATCTACGTGGCAACAGCTTATGAAAAATTTGACTATCGTTTTAAATTGGTGCATTCCATTATTTTCCTCTTACTTACAAGGAAGCATTTCTGCTAATGTTATCTTGATTAGCATGAAGTAGATAGGAGAATAAGCTTTTTAACAATAATTTGTTACAGAGATGTAGAGAAAGACATATCATATGTTTTACTTTCTCTAGCACGTATGTAAAATGTACATAGTAGTTAGCGAATGTATTGTATTCCACCAAAAAATTAATAGGTACCCATATTTCACCGGAAATACATGTTTGTGTATCCCTGAATAAAAAAAAAAAATCATTTTAAAAAACGTTTGGACAACATACATAAAAAATCTAAAGCCCGGTTCAATAACAAACTTGGTATTTAAATTTAGTTATCATACAAGAATGATTTGTCTCCTTATTGTGTTGGTATGGCGGGAGACCTGGGTTCGATTCCCGGTTCCAGCATGGTAACTTTTTTCCCTCTGGGAGACTTGGTCCGGGGTGCTCTCAGACTTGCGAGATGCCTGGGGGTCAAATGAGGAGCTACTTGAAGGAGATGACCGCATTATCCGGCCGGGAGGTACTCGAGACGCTAACCACACCTCACATTCCAGTACTGTACCCCGTCCATGAGAACTATACTGGGCCGAGATGGGGATACAGCGGTCGGGAGGTAGGCCTTGCCCCCTTTTGGGCTGTTGCGCCATGGAGTATAGCTGTTTTATCTTACAAAGATGAGACAAGAAATTTTTCAGAAAAAAATCAGCCACCTGAAACTACCCTTTACATGGAACATTTTACAGAAGTTTCGATTTTATTGAAAATGCCATATTAAAGAAGCTAAATGAATAACAAAATGCATATCCTGAAATTCTTAGGATAAGCTCCTGAAGCCCTGTTTATTCTGAATGACTTTTGCAAAACTGGTAAGCGTACTACACAAAACTGTATATTTCGTTAAAGAAAAAAAATGTATGTTATGTGTATTTTCAGTATGAATCTAACCATTTCAGAGGTTGTTGTTTTCAATCTTAAAATACTCAACTTTTCTCAAACCGAAAGTCATCCTTCTATTATCTCTTGTTTTACTCTTGCCCATGAGAGAAGAACCCAATTTAACTTTGCACATAGTGATGGATTTTTTAAAAGAAAATTGACTGTCGCTTTAGCCTAGTGTATTCCCTTATTTCCCTCCTACTTATAAGGAACTAAATATTAAGACAGTTTTTGCTAATGTTTATCTTGAATTCATTAAGAAGAGAGAAGCATAAGCTTTTTTAACAATAGTTTGTTACAAAACAGGTAGGGAAAATCATGTGAATGGAAAATATCAGATTTTAACTCTTTTGTCCTGCTTTTATTGTTCCAGCACTTCCAATTACAAATACTAAACCTAAATATTATTCAAATGAATGTACCTAATTTATACGGTTTAAAAAACTAATTGGGCATATTTTCAAATATCAATAATTTCTCACCATATGCAAATTTTTGCGGAAAAGTGTTGCCTTGGTTTCAAAATTACCAAAAATGTTCCATATAAGGGGTAGTTGAACTGGGAATGTTGTGTTGAAGAGTTTCGTTTCAAATCTTTAGCTTTTGTGTTTGCTGTTCATAGAAGCGCTCACTGACACGCACATACAGTATTTTTCAGAACATGATGACCCTGTCCCACTCTTCTTACAAAGTCGGCCTGACTTAAATTTGCGTTTAGGGAGTTTGCGTTTGGAAACCAATCCTTGCTGCTGCCAAGTCTTCCACTTACTCGTCCCTTAACACATTGAAGCCCAGGCGTTTCTTTAGTTGAAGGGCCAAGAAACTCAGAGTTTTTACGCCTGTTTTGAGTTATTATTTACATTACATCACTCAAATCTGCCAAAAAGTACTGGGACAATCTAAAAGTATGGTATTCAAGGATTTTCAACAAGTAAGAAAATAGTCATAACTTCCGTATTAATATTTTATTTTAAATTTGCAACAAGTGTCAAATATAAGTTTGAAAAAAATCTGTGTAACGCTGCTTACACTCCACTTATTGAAAATTCGAAAAACTCTACCTCGGAATTTTCTAGAGCTTCTTATGTGTACTGAATTTCAGCTCAAGTTCATAGTATTCGAGGAAAATGCAGCATTTTAGCATTTAAGAACACAAAACGTAATAAACAGATCACCACTTTCAAGGAAAATGGCGGGACTACCCGCGAGCAACCAATATTACTAACTCTCCTAAATGTTCTAATAGCTGACTAATGCAAGGACAGATGGTAGCACAAATCAGACAACTAAACGCTAACTGATGTATGTTCTTTGCCGCATAGCCCAAGACCGAGTTAAGGTCGTGGAATTGCATCAAAAGAGTTAGAAATACTTGTCCGAGCTTGGGCGTGGGGCTCATGAACATTTCGCAAGGCCCGAGCTATACTCGGGCTTGGGCTTCAATGTATTAAGTGGGACGCAATTCTAGACTTCCAAGTAGAGTCTCCAAGGGGCATTTCACCCCCTAGCAATAAATGATATTTATAATGTATTCTTATTGAAATATAATTTGAAGGTGGATTTAATTGTACGGGTTTGGCTTTTGTTTGCTATTGGTTACTACCCATTGGTGAGGGGGGGGGAAGCGGTACCGTTTGAGGCCATCATGTTTGGGAGAAAACTATATACACAGAAATGCGCGTGCGCGGGCTTACCTGTTACCAAAAATGCTTCTTCTGGAATCAAGGGTGTTCAAAAGGAGTACACCCAGTAAAATAATGGCATATAAAGTAATGATTGTTTGGATTGACACTAATAAATGTAAGAGATTATGAAAAATATGCCAGTGTAACACATCAGATATTTTGTTTCTCTACGTAATGCAAAGAGAACGGAATTTCAGAGCCACCTGCACTTAAAGGATTTGACTGTACCTTAAATCCACTGATTTCCCTAATAATCCTTGTTTACCAAACTGGAAACATGTAATAAAACAATTTATGCAAATGTTTATCTCGATTTACATGAAGTAGATACAAAACAAAACTTGTAAACTAGCTACAACAGTGAATGGAAAATGTGAGAGCAAAATATTAGATTTTTGCTTTTTCTACTTTTACATGTCACATAGTTAGAGATGGTATTGCATTAAACAAATTGTAGATGTCAAGAGAAAACACGTTTTAGGGTCCTTTATAAGCATATAAACATTTTAGAAACATGTCTGTGCGTGTGAACACGAAAAGGATTATTTGGTTGAATATCAAAGTTCAGCAAAATCCCCAACTTCAAGCTATCCTTGGGGAAGTTTCCGACTTTCTACAAAATGGCTTTAACGTTGTTTATTAAAACTGTACGTTATAGATATTTTCATGGGAAATAAAATGTATATTCTGAGTCTATTGCGAATAATTTCAGAAATCTTATTTACTCTGACTGACTTTTGCATAACTGTAACCGTAAAAAATGGACGAAATGTTACACGCATTTTAAGTACTATCAAAATATTCTTTATTATTGTCTTAAAATTTCCAATAATATATTTCTTAAATGGAAACACACCACTGCTTTATATTTTCTCTAGCACATATGTACAACGAACATAGTCAATAGAGTAGGCATTGTATTCCACCCAACAACTCGGGTCCCAGATTTCACCCCAAATACATGTTTTGAGACCCTGTGTGTGTCTGTGGCAGCTTAGCTGAAAAACTAATAGTAGATTAAATACCAAACTTGGTATTTAATGTAAAGATGCGTCCGAAGATTTTCAAGAAAGTCACTCCACCTGCAACTACCCTCTACATTGAACATTTTTTTAAAGTTTTGATTTTCTCAAAAATGGCTCTAACGATTTTGATTAAAATGACATATTTAAAATATTTATATGACATACCATTTTTTTGAGAAAGGCCTTAGGAAGACCTCTTCGTTCTAATGACTTTTTTATATGTGGTAAACCGTAAGAGATAGACAAAAACTTAATGCTAAAAATGTAGATCTCGTTAAAACACATAATTTATATCGGGTACAGGTTTTACGTAGAATTAACCATCTTCAAGATATTCTGAGTTACTGGTTTCAGTTTTAAAATACTTATATCTCATGCAGGAATGTAAAGAAATACATTTTAATCACATACAAACCCCGTTTTCAAAGATTTGACTATCGCTTTATCTTAGTGTAACAGTATGATTCGACCAAGAGTAGTGGAAAAATATAGGGGGCATATTTTGCTAAAAGTTTGAAATAATTTGTCACACTTACGAAGCTACAAAGCACCACTTGCAGAGATGTATTGCTGTAGCGATGCTCCTACCGTTTACGTTGCGTGCAAGGTAAAAATACCGTAAATCAGTAATAATATTATATATAATAAACAATAGATTATGATTACTTAAAGGCTTACACCTGTTTAATTTACCATTACCTGAATCAAATTATCCCTTATGAAAATTGTTTTTCACTGCATTTGTTGCATGCATGCAGGCCTTTTTAGTCTTGCACGATGTAAGGTGCAAAATATGACCTCACTAAGTTGACGACAGTGCAAACTCTCACTCTATTTTGAGTCATAACCACACACACTCTCTCCCCCCACACTCCTCTTTTGCTTAACTCGCTCACTCTGCTTGTCTCCACTTTGCTCTAATTCACTGCTGTTTCTTCCTAATAGCAAATGTTCCCATCCGAACCGAGTAGACCCGACTTGTATAATAGTTTTTACTTTCACTATACCTACTATGTACATAGAGTATAGAGAAGGTATTGTACTCCACCCAAAAATTCGATACCGAGATTTTACCGGAAATATATATTTTAGCGTCTCCTTTATCTAAAAACAGCATTTATGGAAAAAAGGTCCGCGTGTGTGTCCGTGTGTCCGAAAAGTCGGTAAAATACCAAAATTGGTATTTAAGTTTGGTATCTTCCAGGGATGCGAAACGAAGATTTTGAGAAAAATCCCCAACCCCAACTACCCTTTACATGGAACTTTTTTCTAAAATGTTTATTTTATCAAAAATGGCTCCAACGATTTTGTTTAAAATATCGTAGATTAAAGCTATTTACCTGACAAAATGTATATCTTGAATTTCCAGGGAATAGCCTCCGAAGAGTACTTCATATTGGATGAATTTTATGGAATTTTGAATATCTGCTAAACCGTAAGAAATGGACAAAACATGTCGAGTACGTTAAAACACACACTTTATGTTATGTACATTTTTTCCATGGAGTTCATCGTTTTTGAGACATTCCTTGTTTTCGGTTTCTGCTATGAAAAACTTATTCCTTTCTCATACAGGAATTTGTCAACTGCTGTCCATAAAAAACAAAGGAACTTCAGTGACATGGCAACTAGCTTTTGACTATCACTTTAATCTATGGTACTCCCTTATTTCGGTTCTACCTGTAAGTACTAAGACTATTGCTGCTAATTTTTTTCTGATTAGCATGAAGTAAATAGTAGTATCAGCTTTTCAACAATAACTTGTTGCAGAGATATAGAGAAAGTCATGTGAATGGTACAAATCAGATTTTGTAGACAATATTAATCATTAAAGGTGGTTTTACTACTTTCAAGAAGAATATATGAACTGTGGATATTTTCTGTGAATAATAATGGTTTTTACTTTCTGTACTTCATACATTGTTCATATCTATTGTTCAAATCTTGCATTCACCCAAAATTTTGATATTGCTTGTGACTATTCAAGATACTAAATTTTATATATCATGTAAATATGTTTAATGTTTTGTATTTTAATCAAATTGATTAAACCATTTTGATAAAATAGAAAATTCTATAAAAATATTTCATGTAAAGGACATTCTAGGAAATCCTGGGTTTGCGGCTTAGAAGATCCTGAGCTTAAATACCAAGTTTGGTATTTAAAGGACTTGTCCTTTTTGATTTATACTGTTCACAGAAATCCACGAACCTTTTTCTTATTTTATTCAAGGGTTAAAAACATTTCTGGTGAAATTTCGGTAGAGAGATTTTGGTGAAATGCAATTCCTTCTCTATATACAATGTGCCTTACACCTGTTAGATAAACTAAAATTCTATTATTAATAATTGGAATGAGTATTAACCTATAGTCGGTGATATTTAGTTCCCAGATATCTATCCAGGCGGTGTTCTCTTGATCTTCTGACTCTCCAATTCGCCTTGCGTCGACAGTGGCTCCAGTTAAGTCACGTTTGTTATGGTCAGGTAAGTGCATCACGTCGCCTAGTTCGTTCGACACGTTTCATGTCTTGATATCCTACGTCAAAGTAACTGCTGCCTTCGGCACGTTTAGGCTGTAATCCAAAGGTTTGCTGATACGCAGCATTGCTTTCTCATTCGGATCCAAGATGTATTGAGCTTGATGGATGAGGTTGGCGTTTCCAAGGTAAGAGAAACATACACGTTTCATAATGCCTAAAATCTAACTCTACGGCCATAACCTCGCCAGTTATCTACTTGGCATATCCTTTAACCCTAAAGCATAAATAAATGTAAAACAGGAACATTTCCGGTAATATTAATTTAATTCATCCCAGTATTCGCCCACCATCCAGGTAACACCTTGAAAACCTCAAAGACTGACCGAACTAAAAGCAAACAGGCTCTTCAAAATACGCGTCATTGATGAGAATAGATATGATTACTATTGATAGAAAATGAACTCCTTGTCCCGTTACAATTGGATTACTTTACTTCTTTTCTGTGCTTCTCGAGTGGCACCAAGTAACGTACACGATGTACAGCACGTAGTTTGTGCAGTAATGGCGTTGCTTTGAGAACACGTGGGCAATTTTTAAATTAGGTGTCTTGTAGTTTCAAGAAAATTCAATTAAAAGTTTAACAAGTAGTATACCAGCAAACAAGGCTCAAGTAAAACTTCGCTGCTAAGAAACTTTCTAGTGGTTATGGAGTACAAGTGATATTTTATTTGTCTTATTAAGGCAACATTGCTTAAAACTAAAGTTTGTTAAATAAGTTTCCAGAGTTTAATTCCAAAGCTATTATACTCCACTCTCCAATAATACGGCAGAGTATGTCAAGTTAAAATAAAAAAATTAATTGCCTTATATCGTTGATAAGATACACGTGGTATGTACATCGCCTAAATAAAAGGTATTGCATTGCACTAAGAATTCGATGTCGCGATTTCAACGGAAATGTATGTTTTCAAGTCCCCTGTGTCTAAAAAAGCATTTTTATAAAGAGTTTGTGTGTATCTATTGGCAGCATAGTTCAAAATCAAACTAAATAACAAACTTGGGTTTTAAGTTTGGCATCTTCCAAAAATGTGATAGGAAGATTTTCAAGAAAATCAAGAAAATCCCTCCTCCCATACCTTTAACATGAAACAAATTTTAAAAATTTTGACTTTTTTAAAAATGGATCTAATAATTTTGATTAAGATACCCTATACTAAAGCTATTTATCACAAATAAAATGTATACCCTGATTTTTCTGAGTAAATAAAGTGGGATATTTAGAATGTAAAACCTCTTCCCAGAGTAGTAGAAAGTGCCCGGAGTATGCACATACATAATCACGGCCCACAATATCGCGAATACAATGTATAAAATGTTTTCCCCCTTTTTCCCACATGTCGTTAGTATACGATTTTGGAAATAGCTGGATTATGGTTCAGACCTTTTCTGGGAAAATTCAAGGTTTACTGCATTTCATACAATATACGATGGCTATTAATATTACAAATAATAATAGATAATTCATGTTAGATTATACAGATTTTGTTATGTACGCCATCTAATTTATCTACAAAACAATACATTTTAATACACAGTGAACATCAACCACACAACTTAATGTCAAATTTTAAACGTTAAATGCATTTAAGAATACTTTTATGTGTTACACTCACATGTCCTCTACCTGTTTTCAAAATACGATATTCTTACTGAAGATTATTTCTTTATCTGCATCATGCGAATCGAGATAAAATTATCAAAAATAATCATATTACTTATTTCCTTGTAAGTAGAATAAGGGAATACACTAGGCATAAGCGTTAGTTTAAATCTTTTAAAATCGGTCAGATGTGAACAATTGCAGATCGTTTCGCTTTTTGTTTCCAGAAAAAAAAGAGGGATGCAAATAAAGGCGAATCCGTCTGAAAAGATATCCCAGTCTAAAACTGAAACCAATAAGAAAGAATATCTTGGAAACAAGCAACTGTATAGCAAAAAAGTATAAGACATATAGTGTGTATTTTGACGATATCTAAAATTTTCTATAGTCATTTTTTGTCAATCTGTTATGGTTTATAAGTTATGAAAAATACAGCAAAATTCATCCTGAATAAAGAGGACTTCAGAGGCTATTTGCAGAACATTTAAGATATAGATTTTATTTTTCAAGTAATTACCTGTAATATACGCTATCAAAATCAGTAGAAAAATTAAACCTTTTAGAAACCTTCTCCATATAAAGAATTGTTTCTGGTCGGGGGGATTTTCTCTCAAAATCCTTGGAAGATACTAAACTTGAATACCAAGTTAGGTTTCTTGCCGACTTTTAGTTTTAGGGTTATCGTTTTCACAGACACACGGACCTTTTTCTAATAACAATTCTGGATACAGGGTATTCTAAAACACGTATTTATGGTGATTTATGGGTACCAATTTTTTTAGTGGAATGCAATATCTTTTTGTACACTAAGTACATGGTATGTGTACGGAATATCAAAACTGTACCAGAAGAATAACATTTATTTAGAATGAAATAATTACAAGTGATATAGTAAATGAAAAGCATTTAATTATTTTTAAAGTTATGATTCTGAATTCAAAGGACGATTAGATAACTCGCAAAACTGAATCATATTTCTCTATTCCCACCATGAAGAATGAAAAATACTTTCTGTTAGGTATTACGCGCCTTCTTCCATAGTAGTTCTAAATTAACAATCAACCACTCCATAAATGCAAAATGAAGATAATAGCTTAGATCCGTTCGTGAACCCAATTCACTCTTTTTGAGCTATATTCTGTATCGAACAGGAAGATATTTCATTTAAACAATTATAATACTAATTGATTTCATACAGTCAATCAAAACTGAAAATAGAAAATAAACATTTATAACATGAATATGCTTTATTATACAGGGATTTAATTTCCATACTAATGAATCTAGAAAACTATTAAAAGTAAATTTGGTTTAATAAAAAACTTCAATTTTAATTTAAATGGAAGCTTAAAATCAATGTTGATTACATATTAACTTTCCATTCAATTTCCAACCACTGAAATATGAAATGGAATTCATTGTATTTTAAAAAACGGAAAGGTTCAATTATAATGAAAGGTGCATTAAGTTGATTAAAAACAGTTATTTTTCTGTTCCATTTTTATGCCGACTTTAATACCTAGACCATATCAGGACACTTTCTTTTGGAAAAATTGCTAATGGCAGCAGTGTTCACTAGTATAGTGTTGGTGTTAATCTGCAGGGAAATGATTTTAACTTTACACTCACACATTCACACTCTCAGTCACAACTCTGACTAATCTGTGGCTAATCCTGGCTAGAGAAAAGGCTCCACACCAGCCGGGAATTGAACACAGGACCTTTTGCTCAGCCATCCGGTGCTCTACCAACTAAGTAACGGAGTCAGTCAAATGCAGATTTGAAGTAATGAATTTATTTGTTTTGAAGCGAAATATTTATCTCAGAGAATGAGATATTGAAGAAACACTTTCGAATAGCAATGCCTTCAAAACAAACCGGTAACTTATATGCCTAAGAATTTCTTATGATCTTATCCGTTACATTTACATAACTTTCTCTAACTATTCCTCTAACCCATTTAAATTGAGATAAACATAGCAGAAAGTGCTTATTATATATTTCCTTGTATAAATTCTGTTCTCTTTGCATAATCACGATATTAAAAACAAAATACGAGTGACGATTTCCCATTGGAGAGGCTATATTGTATAATGGAAACTTTAAACATCTAAAAAGGAATGTCTCAGAAGAGGTCAACTGAACACAAAAATGTATTTTATATAAAAATATGTGCTATAAGGAGATATAGCATTTTGTATATTTCTTATAGTTTACAAGCTATATAAACTTAATTCCGAATGAAGTAGTCTTCACATTGATATACGAGAAAATTCAAGATATACATTTTATTGATCAGGAAATTATCTTAAATATATGGTATTTTAATGAAAATTGTTAAGCCAGTTCTGAGACAGTCTCAATTTTTGAAAACTGTTTCATGTGAACGATGGTTTTATGTGACGGCTGTTGTACCCTTGAAGAACGCTGCACTTAAATCAACTTAGGTATTTAACCGACTTTTCATTTTTGCGTTATGCTGCTGTCACACACACACGCACGCACACACGTACGCACACTCGCACACACACATTCCTCAAACAAAATATCGGTGAAATATTCTTTTTGATGAAAGATAAAACTTACTTTGCTTATGCAACTAATAGAGAAAGTAAAATTTGATACGGTGTTACTCAAATGATCACGGATAAACAAACGTAATTATAGTTAAGGGCTTGAAAGCTTTATCCCATTAATTAGCTTGGTACTTGCAGAATAGATCGTAGTATAAATCCATGCAGAACGTTTGGAGGAAAAATACTTTGAATAATAATGCTTTTGGTCGTAGCAAAATTATAGATAATACTCTTTATTCAGATGGTCCTAAACCTCACATTTAAAACCCTGCAAAACAATTCATTACGAAGATGTTTGACGGTGGTGTCATACCCAAAAATGTGGCCTCCGCGATCGCCAATTCTATTGCGGCCGACATTTGGTAATGGGGCTACCTTAAAGAACTAGTTTTCTTGATACATCAACAACTAACTGCAACTGAAAATGCCATCTTGCAAGAAATTGTCAATACTCAAAGGCATCTGCAAAATATTATGGATGGTGTCACAGAAAGAATGCTATACGCTGAACAAGAGAACGCTGGCTATATTTTTTAAATCCCATTGTTTGCCCAACAGGGGTGTATTTTTGAACTTCTAATGCTTTCTAAGCCCGATTGTATGCTTATTGCTGAGATGTTGGGGAAAAGGGGGCAGGACCGTGTAGTGAGGCACAACCGGGTAGATGGGTTTTTTAAACTGGAAAGTGCCATCATCTACCACTTCTTGACTGAACTGCATTCTCATATCGGCAGCAGTCAGAAGCAGGAGTTCGAAGAATATAGTCCCATTATTGTGTCTGTAATCTTTATGAATAAAAATTTCCGCGTTTTGAAGTAATTTAACTGAAACATGAAGTTGGAGTTTAAGAGGCAAGTATCTACAGGTACATATTTTACTTTTACTACATGAAATTGCAAAGATTTAAGTATTGTTTTTAATGTCGTTACAATTCGGGAAGCAAATCATTATTTGGTATGCCTTAAGAAGAACAAAATGGCGTGTGGGGGCAGAAGCGGGGGGCATAACCGGGTCCCACCAATCCTGTATCCTAACAAGTTTAGTGATATTGACTTCATGCCAGCTGAAACCGCAGAACAACACACTCCTCAGCCATCAGCATCAACATCTGAGGGGTCACTTCATACCCAGCCTTGTGAGTCAGTCTCTCCTCTTCCCTCCAAAATTGCAGAGACAGAAATTGGAGATCAGAGTGCTCTAAAATAACTAGAATGTTCTTCAGAACAAATGGGTGTCGCATCACCTTCCACCGACACATACTCCAGGGACTTGCACAAAATAACAATATCGGCTGAGCCACAAATATTTGTAGTTTCACCAAAAAATGTGTTGCCAGTTCCCTGTGCTAAAAGACTTCGTCAGGAAGACGCCACGGGAAAACAGCTGTTCCTACAGAGTCAAAGGTTGAGCTTCAAAAAAGGAAAATAACCTAAGTCACCGGCAATTTGCAGAAAGTCGCTTCAGTCTAAGTTTGGTGGAACAACAAGAGCAAATAAAGCCAAATATAGCGAAGAAAATTCTAGCGATAGCCAGTGCTCTTATATCAAGAAATACAGGCTGTTTCAAAAATACGGGGCATAATTTCAGGTATGTATTTCCCACATGTAGACAATCAGATTAATTCACTATAACATGTGTCCGGAAATGCTTCATTTCCGAGTTATGGCCTTCACAACATTGAAATTCACTGGAACGTTTTTCTTTCCGCAGGTTGTTGTCATTACAGAAGATGTTCAAAATGTCCACCTCCTGCTTGAATACAGACCTCGCATCGATATCTCATTGACCTGCGAACACGATTCCAAACTCCAGGAGTATTGCGTATGTCCTCACAACTTGCCACAATTCGATTCCGAAGGGATTCCAAATCCGGCACCGGAGACGAATAAACCAATGATTTTAAATGGCCCCACAAGTAGAAATCGAGAGGGTTCAGATCAGGTGAGCGTGGAGGCCCAGCAATTGGGCCACCTCTACCTATCCATCGATCAGGAAACCTTCGATCCAAGTACCGGCGAGCCGTAAGACTGAAGTGTGCAGGAGCGCCATCATGCAAGAAGTGAATGTGTTGATGATTGATCAGTGGAGTGTCTTCGAAAACGTCAGGTATGCTGTTTTCCAGGAAGTTTGTGTACGCCTGCCCCGTAAGTCTATTTACAAGTACATGGGGTCCAACTAATCGATCACCAATGATACCGGCCCACATGTTGAGGGAGAACCGCACCTGGTGATGAGATACAACAGTTGCACGTGGGTTTTCATGCGACCATACATGCTGATTGTGGAAATTTGTTATGCCATTTCTTGTGAACTGTGCTTCATCTGTAAATAATACGACGGCAGAAAAGTTCGAATTTACACCACACTGCTGCAAGAACCACTGACAGAACCTAACTCGTGCAGGGTAATCTGCTGGTGACGGCCTGTACACTTGCAAATGATAAGGACACAATTGATACTCGTTCAACAGTCTCCAGACAGTCGTAAGAGGAACATTGACTTGCAGCGCTAACCATCGTGTGCTGATAGATGGAGTCCTGTTCACAGCCTCCAGAATCTCCTCCTGCACTTCTGGAGTTGTAGATCTTGGTCGTCCCCTTCCCAAACCAGGAGAGGTGAATGTTCCATACTCGCACAGACGGGAATGGAGACGTACAAATGTCTTCCGATCTGGACATTGTCGCTGTGGGTACCTCTCCTGGTACAAACGACGAGCCTGCGCAGAATTGCCATCCGCCTTACCGTACATGAAGTGTATCTCTGCCAGCTCTTGATTTGAATACATGTCGCGCAGTCTTAAAGCCTAAAGAACACTGAATGTAACCTGCCTCAGAATGAACTATCAGAGCGCCCTCCTAATGTCTCGTTTGACGGCAAAGACCTGCGGAAAGAAAAACGTTCCAGTGAATTCCAATGTTGTGAAGGCCATAACTCAGAAATGAAGCATTTCCGGACATGCACTATTTTGATTGTCTACAGATGGGACTTTCAATGTTGCAAAGGCCATAACCCGGAAATGAAGCATTTCCGGACACATGTTATAATGAACTATTTTGATTGTCTTCATGTGGTAAATACATACCTGAAATTATGCCCCGTATTTTTGAAACATCTGTATAGTGAGGCAAAAGAATGACGACTGGATTCAGTGTGTGAAGTACAACAGATGGACCCATGAACTTTGCACAGGTTGACCTCAAAAGGCATTGAAATATTTTGAATGTAATGACTGTTAAACATACAAAAAAAAAAAAAAAAAAAAAAACTGCAGTACCCTAGGGGCAAAACCGTATTTTGCAAACAAAAACTTTTTAATTTATATTACGTATGTGGTAAAAGATGGCAACAAAGCACATGTTTTAAAATGTTCACAATTCATGATACAATAATTTACAATAAAGTAAATTTCCTAAAACGTTATATGTTATGATCAATTATAATTTATTGTTAGATACCCGATCCTGCCCCCTCCCCTTCCGCTCCTTTTTGTTTCATCCTGTTTGAAATACTAACATATTTACAACGCTTAACTTTGAACTGACTTTTGAGAGATCCTATGCAAATAAGCAGAATTTCATTTGCAGTTGTTAGTAGAGAGAAGGTTTTGATTCTCTACATGGAAAAGTGTGCCCCCTTGATTTTTTAATACCCTGATGTACTTTATGGCCTTTAAGCTTGAATTAAAGTGCATTTTAAATTTACTTTACATTAGCAAAAATCGTCTTATTACTTTTTCCCTGTAAATAGCAGGAAAAAAAGGGAAATCACTAGAATAAAACGAGTCAGATTCTTTAAAAACTGTTGGTTATGTTAAATAACAAATTTGTTTTTCGTTTCATATTTGTAAAAAATAAAGTATTTTTAAACTAAACTAAAACAAGCAATATTTCTCTATATGACAATCTATGGTTTTATCAAGATTTAAATTTTATTTAGTAATTTATTTGTCTATCTTTACGCTTTACCCTTATACATACAACAATTATTCAGAATGAAAAGGTTTTAGAGACTTATCCCAGAAAGTTCTAGATATACATTTTGTTGACAGGAAAATATCTTAAACATGGTATTTTAATCAAAATTGTTAGCCATTTTTTATGAAATCCAAATTTTAGAAGGATCTTCCATGTAAAGGTTGGGTTGGGGTGGGGAATTTCCTTTCATGATCTTTGTGTTGTATAAAATAATTGTATTTCTTTCTTACGGTTTATCACTTACAAAAGTCATCCAGAATGAAGAGTACTTCAGAGGTTATTCCCAGAAAATTTCAGATATAATACAATTTAATATCACTTCTCCTTTTTGAGTTATACTGCTCAAAACTTAATTTTCACCCTCACGCACGACATATGCAGACATTTCTTCTATATTGGATTCAGGGGTTCGCAAAATGTATATTTCCGGTGAAAGCTTGGTATAGACATTTTGGGTGGAATGCTTTCTCCAACTACTATGTACTTTATACATATGTGTTGAGAAAGTAAAAATGTAAAACATACTTTTATATATGGAAAAAGGACTTAGATTTTGTGCTCATTTAAAGTACTTCAAATTTACTGAACCTTTGTAAGTCCTTTCTTAACCAATATTCAAGGGCGTTTTTTTCCCTTAGTTGGAACTCATGATATGTGCCCAGAATGTTTCTCTAGTTTTCTCAAAAGTATAATGGTCTATAACCCTTTCTGAATTGAACGACTCAAATTTGAAGGTTTGTCTAAGTTTATAAGACAGAAGTAAAAGAATTATATTTTATAAAAATATGATTTGTTCCATTCGCAGGAGTTTCTCTAGCTGTTCCATAAACAAATCTTCTTTACAAAATATTATTTTATCTATGTCATGCTAGTCAAGATTTACATTGCCAGAATTTATCTTATTACTTGCTTCTTTTTAAGTAGAATGGATATAAGGTAATACACCAGGTTAAAGTGATCATAAAACCCTTTAAAACTGATCATTAGGTAAAGAACTGAAATTCGGTTCTCTTTACTTGCTAGTAGTAAAAAAAGGAGAGAAACGAAATCCAAGATGTTTCCCCTTTTGAGGCAAGTTTAAGTAACTTGAAACTGAAATCAATAGCTCGGAACATCTCGAAAATGGCTAACTCTGCAAAAACACATATGACAAATTGTGCTTTTTAACGAGATCTATATTTTTTGTAGAGTAAACGTTTTTCTCTCTCTTACGGTTTGACAGTTAAATAAAAGTCATTAGAAATAAAATTGTCTTGAGAGGGTTAATCCCCGAAAATGCAAGATAAGCACTTCGTTTATCATGACAATATCTTAAACATATTATATTTTAATAAAAATCGTTAGAGCCAATTTTGAGAAAATCAGGATGTTCTAAAATTTCCCAGTGGGTAGTTGGCGATGGGGGATCTTCTTGAATATCCTGAGATACTGAAATTAATTACTAAGTTTGGTATATAGCACGGTTTTCGTTTTTGAGCTATATTGCTGAAGACACACATACGGACATGTTTCTAAAAGTACTTTTTAGGATACAGAAAACTCAAAACATGTACTTTTGGTAAAAATCTCCATATAGAATTTACCTCCTCTACTTACTATGTGCATACGGTCTAGAGTTAGTAAAAATCTGATGTTTTACACTCGCATGAATTTCTCTAGCCGTTCTACAAACTTCTTACTTAAGATTATTCTTCTTTCTCCACCTTGTTAATCGAGGTATTCAGCACAATGTTCTTATTACTTAGTCCCTTATAAGTAGGAGGAAAATAAGGGAATACATTAGGCTAAAGCCATAATCAAATATTTTAAAAGCTGTCGTTATGCAATTGTCATTACAAATCGCTTCTTTTCTTGGCCAGGAGTAGAACAAAAGAAAAACGGACACTCCCGTCTGAGAACAGTATAAGTACTTCACAACTGAAACTAATAAGAATGAATACCTCGAAAACGGTAAGCTCCACGAAAAAAATGTATATGACCTAAGTTATGTATTTTAACAAGGCCTACACTTTTTGTATAGTAAGTTTTTGTCTATCTTTACGGTTTACTAGTTATGCCAAATTATGTTAAATTAATCTAGAATAAACAGGGCTTTAGAAGCTATTTCCAGAAAATTCAAGATATACATTTTATTTGTTAGGTAAATATCTTTAATATACCATATTTTAATCAAAATCGTTACAGCCGTTTTTAAGAAAATCAAAATTTTCGAAAAAAGTTCCATATGAAGGGTAGTTTGCGGTGGGGGGATTTTTCTCAAAATATTTGTGTCGCATCCCTGAAAGATACTGAACTTAAATACCAAGTTTGGTAGTTTAGCTACTTTTCGTTTTGAGTTATCGTGTTCACAGACACACGGACACACGGACCTTCTTCAGGAAATGCTTCTTTTTGATTCAGGGGGTCCTAAAACATGTATTTCCGGTGAACTCTTGGCATCGAATTTTTGGGTGGAATACAATACTTCTCTATCCCTATGTACATTGTACATACGGGGCTAGAGAAAGTAAAAATGGGTTAAAAAAGAGTAAGAATAGAGTAAAGCAAGGAATGTGAATGGAGAAAATGAAAAATGTTTTTGTTATACTCTTATAATGGTCGGTATGTTATGAAAGTAAAAATGGGTTAAAAAAGAGTAAGAATAGAGTAAAGCAAGGAATGTGAATGGAGAAAATGAAAAATGTTTTTGTTATACTCTTATAATGGTCGGTATGTTATGAATGTAATATTATAACGCGGAGTTGCACTCAGTTTTAGTAAGAAGGAGATGATTGGGAGATTTTATGAGATCCCGTTAAACACTAGCCTTTGTAAGCTTAAAGGATAGTATTGGCTTACCGGACACAAAGTGCTTTATTTCCATTCCACCTTATCCTCCAGAAATTTCGCGCGTTTGTCCCAGGGTCCCTTCGACATTTGAAAGCAGTGTACAAAGCCCTATTTTGGGATCGCCATCATCCCTCTCGTCGCATTCCCCGTAATCCCGTCCAACGTCTGAGATATTCTCACTTTGAAAGGCGAAAAGCCAGAAGTAGGTAAAAGCCAAATCTCGGTTCTAGAAAGGCCCACAGAACTGAGTGAAACTCTTGCTTAGGGAAAAAATCGTGCACCGCATAAAAATGATTGTACTTAACTTTTGAAACCCGAGACTGCGTTCGCAAATCTTATTTCAAACTCGATTTCCTACTTTCCTTGGCTGTAAATGTGGTTAAGAGAGAAATTATTTTGAACTTACATTTTACTGCCTTTATACCTTGAATGCGTAGCAATAAAAATTACACCTGCCAGGAAATATGATATTGGAGGGAGGGAGAGAGAGAGAGAGAGAGAGAGAGAGGGAGAGAGAGAGAGAGAGAGAGATACGCATACGTTCAGAAATAAAAGTATCATCAATCTACGCTTCAAATAGAAGAAACTAAAAAGAATCTCATGTGTTCCATTAACTTAACTTTCTCTAGGACTTCCAAACAAACTATTCTTACAAACGATTTTTCCTTTATCTACACCATGCTACTCGAGATAAACATTAGCAGAATTGGACTCATTACGTTCTTAATTGTAAGACAGTGAAATACTTTATGCTAAATTGATAGTCAAAACTTTTAAAAGCTGATCACTATGCGAGACAATTGAAGTTCGGTTCGCTTTGTAGGTTCCGTTTGAGAAACTTTTGGCAGTTTAAAACTAAAAGCAAAAAAATGGAATATCTCAAAAACGGTTCAAGTCTACAAAAAAAGTATTATGACAAATTATATGCTTTGATATCTAAAATTTTCTGTATTAAGTTTTTGTCTATATCTGACAGTTTAATAGTGATGCAAAATCTATAAAACTCATCCAGAATAAAGGGGTCTTCAGAGACTAGTCCCATTAAATTCAAGAGATACCTACGTTTTGTTTGTCATGAAAATATCTTAAATATATGGTATTTTAGTTAAAATTGCTAAAGTCATTTTTTTAAAAAATAACACATTTCTAAAATTGTTCCATATATAGGGTATTTGGATTGGTGCATCATTGGAAGATACTGAACTTAAAATACAAGTGTAAGAGTATTTAACCGACTTTTCGTTTTTGAGCTATGCTACTCACAAGCCACACACCCAGACAGACATTTTTCAAAATAACATTTTTTTAGATTCAGGGGGTATTATGTCTTTTAGATGAAATCTCGTATCTAATTTTTGGGGGACCACAATACCTTGTCTATCCACTATGTACATTGCGTTGCACATACGTGCTAGAGAATCATAATAATCATCAAATATTAGGCCTTTCGACATGTTCCGTTATTTTAAAGAACTGGTCGATCCATATTTTAGGGACCTTCTTTTCTCTTTCCTTTGGTTATGTTTAGTATCTTTCTGGGAGTACGGAATTCTGGTATTCATTTGTCATGAACTAGATATTTTTTCTGGATATCCTTATATTTTATATTTATATTAAATAGAGTTAATTTTTCCCTATTTTATCGTCCTCCTACACTCAGAAAACGCTCTCCAAATTCTAATTCTGAGACTTCTATTCTTTTGCTCTTGATTCTGAGCCATATAGAACACATATTATTGCTAAACTGTCATAGAATTTGAATTAGTTTTGTTAATGAGAGTTATTCTAATTGACTCCATATTTGTGTTGACCTAATTATCTTGGGTTGAAAATTGTTCTTTACGGGTAATTATTATATTCACTGCACTTGTCTTTTTCCGTTGAAATCTTGTTTTTGGTTGGAGATATCTTTAGACTATGACTCGAAAGTCTGTCTACTGGAAGCTACCTTCGGGGCACTTGATTGGCAGGAAATTGAAGGATTAAACTTACTTTTTTAGCATTAATTTGATTTAAAAATAAATAGTTCCAAATATATTGATAATTGCTAATACTATACATTTAAGCACATTGCAAACTGACATTTTTATGAATAAGTTATGGTCTACCTTTTACCGTATCTCGAGGATCAAAAGTACATCAAGCTTACCAAATTAATTCAATCCAATCCTATCCGGTGAGGATGGGATGTATGTTAAGAGCTTAGTCATGTAAGAGACGAAATGGGAGGTACCGGGATGGGGTTGTGGTGAAGGAGGAAGCAAGATTTGCTCCTCGACGGCTGTAGATCAGAGTGCAACGACCTTGTGTATGATATGTCTTAAGTGTTTGTGGAAAAGCTCAGCTCTAACTACTTTTTGGAAATCTCCAGTGTTATGTACTATCTCGGTGTATAGTGTAAATGCAAGTATTTAATTTTTACTTTCTCTAGCCGGTATGTACAATGTACGTAGGGAATAGAAAACGTGTTGTATTCCACCCAAAAATTCTGTGTTGAGATTTAACAGTAAATATAAGTTTTGAGGTCCTCTGAGCCCGAAAAAATAATTTTTAGAAATGCCTGTCTGTGGACAGCAAATCTAAATCAAAAAAATACCGTTAAACACCAAATTTGGTATTTTAATTTTATTATTTTCAAATAAATGACACGAATGTTTTCCTAAAGTCTCCCCGTCCCAAAATACTCTTTATATGGAAACAATGGCCGTAACACTGCTGATTAAAATGCCTAATATGTACACATTTACATAATCAATAAAATTTATATTTTGAATTTAGCAGGAATAGCCTCTGAAGATCTGTTCGTTCTGGATAATTTTTTCTGAAAGTTTCATAACTAGTAAACCGTAAGAAATAAACAAAAGCTTACCACTTAAAAATTAAAATACAAAATGTGTGTCAATGCATTTTTGTTTTAGAGTTGACCGTTTCCAAGATATTTTTTGTTATTGGTTTCAATTTTGAAATTGTTCTACTTTTTTCAGGCGGAAAGTGTCCATTTTCCTATTGTTCTACTCCTGGCCAAGCAATGAAGCGAATTTCAATGACAGTTGCATAAGGATATCTTATAACAGTTTTGACTATCGCTTTAGCATAATGCATTCCTTTAGTTCCCTTTTACTTATAAGCAACTAAGTACATTCTGCTAATGTTTATTTCGATTATCATGGTGTAGAAAAAAGAATAATCCTTTGTAAAAAGTTTGTAGAACAGTTAGAGAAAGTCATATGAGTGTAGCATCAGATTTTTAAGATACATATTTCATCAGTGCTTTGCAAGCGTTTATTAACAGATAATTTCTGTATCGCTCTGAAGAGTATCGTTGGACAAAATATTAACTGTTCTACCTTCTCTGCAACAAATAAATGATCGAGGTTAGCAAGAATTAAATGTATGAATAAGATTTTGTAAAAATAAACGTTAGCAGAAAAAAAAAACAAAACAAAATGACGATTTCGTGTTTCAGAAAAGTTTAAATATTAGAAAGATTATACAAATACTGAGAAATATATCCGAAATCGTTAGTTTGCCAAAATATACATTTGATTGAACTACGTGCTTTAACGAGGTCTAATAGGATTTTGTCTTATCAGCTTATCAGTTTATCAGCCTTGCACATTAATTGAGAGTAATAAGGAATTAAACGTCTTCCTGGAAAATTAAAGATATATCTACATTTGTCATGATAAAATCTTAAACATATCGCTTATTTAAAACTGTTGGTGCCAATCAAAATTTTCAAAAATTGTTCCATCAAAAGAGTAGTTTGAGGTAAAACACTTTTGTTGCATCTCTGGGAGATACACAACTTAAAATATTAAGCATGATATTAAGCCCAGTTTTAGTTTTTGAGTTCTACTGTTCACAGACACACACTTTTTCTATAAACGCTTTTCTTTAATTTAGAGGAACTCCAAACATCCATTTCCGGCAAAATGTCGGTATAGAATGTTTCAGTGGAGTACAATAACTTTTCTACAAACTAACTACACTGTAAATTGACAGAGAAAGTAATAAATATTGCTGGTAGAGTAAATAGTTTTGGTGTGATATATCAGATATTTTACTTGCTCTACACGTACTATGCACATGGTGTATAGAGGAAGTATTGTATTGCATCCAAAAATTCGATACCGATATTTCACCGATAATACATGTTTTAGCATCCCTGAATACAAAAAAAGGCATTTTCAGAAAAAGGTTCGTGTGTGTGTGTAGACAGCATAACTCTAAAACGAAAAGACTGTTTAAAACCAAACTTGTATTTAAATTTGGCATTCCTTGTTATTGGTTTCAGTTTTAAAGTACTCGTACTTTTCCCATATGGGAATTTGTCAAATCCTGTCCATAGAAACAAAGTTACTTCAATCTCATAGCAACCAGCTTTTAAAAGGTTTGATTATCGATTTTGCCCATGGTACCCACTTATTTCTCTTCTACTTACAAGGAAGCAGGTAATAAGATCCTTTGTGAAATTTTTCTCTGAATTAGCATCAATGGGAGTCAAAGGGGGATTTTCATAATCTTTTCCATTTTCATGTTTCAATGCATATGAATACATCGAATCTTCCGATCATTTTGGTATAGCTTTCATACAAGTACCCTAATTGTAAATAGTTTAAAATATTATTGAAAATAATCCTGCGTACTGGTTGTTTAAAACATTTCGGTACACTCTCTTAGTAAAATTTGTAAATTTTAGTGCTAGAGAAGAAATTTTTTTTTTGTTATTTTGATAGGATAGTTTTACTTGGTCTATTGGCAGCTTTGGCAACCTGCTCATATTTCCTTCATGCGAGAGTTTTGAAGTACTGCGAAGCTGTGTTTGGAAACTTCGATTAATCTTTTTATATGTTATGTTTGAAATCAGTTTCTGAAGAACTATTTTTTTTTTGTATACAAATGCTCCATTATATCAGAAACTAATAGACAGTAATGGCTGAAATTTTTACCACACATTTGCAACTAAATTGGTTTGATTTTAACGAGAACGTCTTTATGTATGTGGATTAGTTATATTTTGAAAATTTAAAAGTCTTCATTTTTCAATAACATTTTAAGAGCTTTATTTAAAATGTCATACCTTTCCTTCTAATGAATAGAATGATACTATTTTTCATCAATCAACAGTAAAGGTATTGCTGAATATAGCTTGAAAAATGTAGCCCATTATCTTAAATAGTTGATGAGCTAATGGGTCAAACTTGAACATTGGCAAGATAGAGCTTTTCCACTCCCCTTAACCGTTAGTCCCCTGCATTATTATACTACATATGCCAATTTTCCTTTAACTCCAGTTTAAAACTGGAGTTCTAGTAAAATATATGGGAATAAAGCTATAAAACTATTACATAAAGTAATTAAACAAAATAGAAATGAAAATAAATCTGGATCCTTTATTAGTCTTTTTCCCCCAATTAAAAGTTTAAATTCTTCTAAACCAGTTTTCATAATCCTGCCAAAGGCACTACCAAAAAGTGGTTAAAATGCCCATGAGTGCCAGGTGATAGTTAATATACTGACCATCCATTCAAAGCTAAATGTTGTAAGTTCAAATCCCAGCGACTGAGATAAAGGACGGGGAGAGCCCAAGTAAATTATCGGTGTGAAGCTTGGAAGCTAATGGGGTTACATTTGACTGTAGTTATGTGGGTTTAACCCTTTTATTCATTTAAAACATCACTGCAATTTAGGACTTGATTACTTATCGTTTATGGTTGAAGGTTAGTATAACATAAAATTACTCCTAGAGTACAATCCAATAAATAAGCGGAACTTATAGGTACCGACAGACAACAAAGCGTTAAGTAAATAGAAGAATAAACTTTTTTAACAATATTTATTGCAGAGAGGTAGAGAGAGTCATGTGAATGGAACACATCAGGTTTTTTTATTTATGTTAAGTATTTAGTAGTTTACAATATTTAGTTCCCATGTAGATCGCGTTAGGTTTGTTTAACAATTGGTGGAGGTTACAGAAAGTGTAACTCTAGGTAGCAAGAAGCGGAATATGATCCTCGTTAATAAGTTAACAGGTTATTAGCGAGGGAAAAAAATTGTAAATTTATATAAAACGTGGGAGCAGAGTATTTACCCCGAGGTATGGGACCGCTTGCAGAAGCGAGCACAGAAAAACCTTTGCTAGAGCATTGGTAATGCGGACATGAAATACTTGGGAATGGTGAAATGAGGCAATTAAAATTAATGTTTCGTTAATGATTCAGAGATTCATGAATCCTGCTTGCATGGAAGCACAGCTTGCAAGCGCGTAGTCAGCTTTTTCCTTATGCGCGTAACATAACCGACCCCTACCAAGCGAGAAATGTCCGTATAAAGGGCAGCTGCACCTCTATTTTTCTGGTAGGTGCACGACATAAAGTAAATGTTAAAGCAATTGTGTTAAGCAATTTTATGCTCAAGATATTTCACTTCCAAACAACGAAGTTTTGTAAAAAAAAATGTGAAAAGTATTTTACTTTCTCTACTACTTATGTTTCTATAATAGATAGCTCAGAGGAAGAGCAACTGCTAGAGACCGGAAGATTCTTGGTTCAAATTTCGGGTATGGCATTGAATTTTTCAGTCTGACTACCTATACAACTCCTGTACTACACTCGGCTTGTGTGGAAAAACAATTAAACCAATTTTCTTACTAACGATTCCTACAAAAGAGGTTTATTTTATCAGCATCATGTTTATCGCGATAAACATTAGTAGAATTTGTCTTATTACTTGCTTTCTTGTAAGTGTAAGAAAAATAAGTGAATACATTAGGCTAAAGCGATTGTCAAACTTTTAAAAAAACTGGTCGCTATGTGTAACAATTGAGGTTCGATTTGCTTTGCATGGAACCGTTTGAGAAAAGTTAAATGGTTATAAACGAAACCAACAACAAGGAATATCTTGAAAACGGTCAACTGTACACAAAAACATATGTCATAAATTTGTCGAGATCTACCTTTTTTGTAGTAAGCTTTTGTGTACGGTTTAACTGTTATGCAAAACGCTAAAAACCTTATTCAGAATAAACGGCATTAGAAGCTACTCCCATAAAATTCAAAATATATATTTTATTATGATATAAATATATTTATTATAAATTGTTTTAATCAAAATCGTTAAAGCCATTTTTGAGGAACAAAATATTTTTAATTTTTTTTTATACAAACAGTAGCCTGTGGTGGGGGAATTTCCTTGAGAATCTTCAGGTCGCATCCTGGGAAGATACTTAAGTTATCAAGCTCGGTATTTCTGAGCTATGATGTCCCCCACCCCCCACACACAAACCTTTTTCTAAAACAATTTTGTTTGATTCAGAGGACCTCAAAGCATATATTTTCGTTGAAATTTCAACACCGAATTTTTTGTGTAATGCAGTACTTTCTCTACTATGTACATTGTATGTACATATAGTTAGAGAAAGTACAAATTAAACAATTATTATTAGTTCAATTCACATGATCTTGTCTCTATATTATACCAGAAACTACACTAAAAAGTTAATTTGGATACTATTTTAAATTGATGCTAATTGATATAGATTTACATAAACGATTTAATTACTCATTACATTACAGAATGAAGTAGGATACAGTGATAAGAGTTTTAAAGTGAGAATTAATCGATATGGGATGGATTGACAATTCCATGATCTTTAAATGGCTAAGAGAAAAAACGAATAATGATTTGCAGTTCAAACTAACAACAAAGAATATATAGAAATGGTAATATAATTGAAAGTTGGGCATGACGTGAAACCGGCAGCGTGTAAGATTACAGATTCTAGTTCAATTTTAGAACTTAGCCTTTATTGGTTACTGAGACAATATGGCTGCGACAGGTTTCGAGGTTATGTCTAGGTGAATACGTTAGGTGTGTGCAAATGAGCTGAATCGAAATAAGAGGTAAAAATGGAGTTTCTGAAAGTCGGCTGTTCTTTCCAATTCAAAATGCACAGTCTTTTGTTTGTTCTGTTTGCTTGCACATAGGCAGCCGTGTTGGTCAATTGACCAATGGCAAAATTCCGACTAGAATTTGCTATCTCACGTCCAGCATATCCAAATCTTCAATTGAAGATAAGAATACTATTTTAATAAAATAAATTTGAAATATAATTTAAAAAATCAACTTCAATATTGTTTCCACACTAATAACACAACCTTCGAAATAAAATATTCGGCTCTATTGACTGGCCGGTATGCTAATCCTGTTTGGAAACCACATACTCCACTTCGTAACTTGGCTCGTATATCAGTGGGACATCACAAAGATGGTTACATGATGGCTGAAAACTCCGAATAGGAAAAACTATTGTGATCTAGAAACATTGGCAATTTCTATGTACACTCAAAGAGATTAAAAGTCTGACGTGCTCCATTCACGTGACTTTCTCTACATCTCTGTAACCAATTATCAATAAACTTATTCTTGTATCTACTTAATTTACTTTGTTCCTTTATAAGCAGAAGGGAAATAGAATACACTAGGATTAACCGACAAACAAATGTTTTAAAAAGGGGTTGTATAGGATTGAAATCTGTTTCTTTGCGTGGCTAGGGAGTTGGCAGGTTCCCATATGAGGAAAGTATTTTACAGCTGAAATCAATAACAAGGAATATCTCTAAAACGGCTAACTCCACGAACGAAATGTATATAACATAAAGTATGCGCTTTATCGTGAGTTACATTTTATGTGCAATAAGTTTTTGTCTATTCCTTACGATTTACCAACTTACAATAGTTCACAAAATTCACCCAGAACAAACATGTCTTGAGAGGTTATTACCAGAAAATTCAAGATATATATTTTATTTTTCATGTAAATATCTTAATTATAAACAATTTAATCAAAATCCTTAAAGCAATTTTTGAGAAAATGAAAATTTGAAAACGTTTTTTCATGTAAAGGGTAGTTGGCGATGACGGGATTTCCTTGAAAATCTTCGTGTCGCATCCTTGGAAGATACCAAACTTAAATACCAAGTTTGGTACTTATCGGTATTTTCGTTTTTGAGCTATGGTGTCCAACGACACACACATACACACGCACACACGGGATTTTTTCTGAAAATGCTTTTTACTTTCTCTACACGTACTATGTACAAAGTGTATAAAAAAGGTATTGTATTCCACCCAAAAATTTTATACCGAGAAATACATGTTTTGGGTTCCCTGAATCCGAAAAAAAGTATGTTTGTGTCTGTTTCTGTCTATGGATAAGTAATTGCCCACTTCTAACTACCTTTCATATGGAACTATTTTCGAAAATTTTGATTTTTCTGAAAGATGACTATAACGATTTTGAATAAAACATCGTATATTAAAGACATTTGCCTGCAAATAAAATGTATATCTTGAATATTCTGGGAACAGCCTCTGAAGGCTACTTTATTCTGGATGAATTTTACGGGATTTTGCATAACTGCTAAACTGTAAGAGATGGATAGAAACTTACCATGCAAAACACGTAGAGCACATTAATAAACACAATTTATGTCACATACATTTTTTTTCGTAAAGTTGATCGTTTTTGAGATATTCCTTGTTTTTGGTTTCAACTTTAAAACACATGCTTTTCTCATACAGGAATTTGTCAATTCCTGTCCATACAAACAAAGGAGCTTCAGTCATATAGCAACCACCTTTTGACTATCACTTTAGCCTAGGTACTCCTTTATATCGATTCTTCTTACAAGGAAGCAAGTAATAAGATTATTTCTGCTAGTTTTTCTCGATTAGCATGAAGTAAATAGAAGCATAAGTTTTTTATCAATAATTTGTTGCAGAGATGTAGATAAAATCATGTGAATTGAGCACATCATATTTTTTTTTTCTTCAATGGTGCAAACGCTAGTAGGAGAATTTGTTAAAATCAATAAAAAATAGAATAAAAGGTATATCCACGTTGTATTTTTATAATATCCCATTCCCTGAAAAAGCAGTAGAGTGCTCATTGCTCACGAGGGGTACAGGCGTGGAAATATGGTTAATTAATAAGTACCAACTGTTGGACAACCCCATCCGCCCGTGTCTTTCACCTGTATGTTATGCGTATTGGACAGGTTACTTTACCGAAGGGAAGCGGATACACACGAAACGCAAGGCGATAAATGAAGTTCTGAGAACTGGTGATCTCTAAACTTTCTAGTTGGATAATAAACCACCCCTTTCACCGGGTTTTACAAACTTATGTTAATCTTTCCTCTAAGCTACATATTTAAGTTCTAATTTCTAGGTAATTCGCGTACAAGGTAGATAAATTTATCACACTGCTTATACTGATCTGACCCTGGTGAGGGATGAAGCGTGGTATGTTGTACCAGAATGTCACCAATAAAAATCGTCTTACGACCCAAGTTCCCATCAAACGTTCACAATTTAAGCGAGTATCGCTTTTATACCAAATGAAGCAATACAAATCTTATGTGTTCCATTAACACGGAGTTCTCTACCTATTCTGTAACAAATAATTCTTACAAAAGCTTATTCTTTTAGTTATTTTATTTAATCAAGATAAATATTAGCAGATCTGGTCTTAATGTATGGTTCCGTAGAACTGAAATTAGAGAATACACTAGGATAAAGCAAAAGGTAAATGTTTTAAAAACTAGTTGCCATGTGACAGAAAATCGGTTTTCTTTGCATGGTCAGGGGTACGAGGAAAAAAAAAGGAACGACAAATTTCGTTTGAGAAATTTTTTAAAATTGAAATAATAAAAACCATCTCAGAGACAAAAAATGTATTACATAAATTGTGTGTTTTAATGAGATATTTTTTTGTATTGCAATTTTTTGTGTCTCTTAGTTTACCAGTTACACAGAGGTCATTCAGAATGAAGAAGTCTTCAAAAGCTGTTCCCAGAAAATCCAAATACACTTTTTATTTGCTATGTAATTATCTTTGCTATACAGCATTTTGAACTAAATTACTATCCATTTTTGAGAAAATAGAATGTTGGAAAAGTTCTCCATGTAAACAATATACGTTGGGAGATTTTCTTGAAAATCTGCGTATCACATCCTGGTAAGGTTTTTCATTTAAAAACTAAGTTTGATGTTTAACCTACTTTTTGATTTATGTTGTTCAGAGGCATATACCCAAACACACACCTTTTTCTACAATTGTATTGTCGAATTTTGGGTGGAATAAAATAAAGTTTTCTATCTACTATGTAAATTGTACATTCGTATCAGAAAAAAGTAAAAATCTGATGAGTTCCAATCACATGACTTTCTCCACATTTCTGTAACAAATTACTGTTAAAAAGCTTATTATTCTATTTACTTCATGCTTATCGAGATAAACATTGGCAGAAATGTTTTCTTCTTAGTAGAAGGCAAGTAATGACACACAATAAGCTAAAACGATAGTCAAATCTCTAAAAGTAAAATATGAGACATAAATTGTGTGATTCAACGAGATTTACATAATTTGTGTAGAAAGATTTTATCTATCTTTTATTGTTTAGTAGTTATGCAAAATGGAGCAAAATTAATCCAGAATAAAGTAGTCTTCAGAGGTTATTCCCAGAAAAGTCAAGATATACATTATATTTATTTTGTAAATATCTTTAATATGCGGTATTTGAATAAAAATTGTTGGAGCCATTTTTGAGAAAATCAAGTTTTTGAAAAATTTTACATGTAAAGGATATCTTGGGGTGTGGAGATTTCCCCTAAAATCTTTGTGTTGCATCCATATAAAATACTAACGTTATATACCAAGTTTGGTAATTTGGTGACTTTTCGTTTTTGAGTTATTATATTCACACCTACACGGACACTCTGACACGCGGTCACACACACCTTTTTCTAAAATACTTGGATTCAGTGTACCCTAAAGGGATGAATTCTTGACAGGTATAGAATTTTTGTGTGGAATACAATACCTTCTCTGTTCACTAAGTGCATAGCACGTGTAGAGAAAGTAAAAATATGTTCATACTGTAGCATCTAGTTTAACAGTTATAACTGATTATATAATCTGTACCCTTTGGGTATATAAGCCTTATAATCAACTCGCTAAATCTATTCCTAATGAATTTATTTCTAAAGGTGACCTGGGAAGTTCACCCAGAGCATAAAACATTATATGTGAAGTGCTTCGTCGTAAATAACAGTAAAGACGGTAGTCGAAAGCAACAAGTGGAGAAAATACATAAAGCTAAATGTTGTGCGCCATTTCCCATATTATATTTAACAACCTACAGAGTAACAAACATCGTAAAACTGTTAAAAGCTCTTGCCTTCGCAAACTGGAAATGCAACGTACCAAAAACCCTAACAACGCACATTAGTTCCCAATATTTCACGTTCCTTTTCTTCTCCCTACATGTTCAGGGGCTTTCTTTAGGGAAAAATATGATCGTTATTTCCTCTCTAACAAACATCAATTTTACATCCCCTCTTATCTTCAAAGTGGAGAGCGCTGAAAAGGGCTTCAGAATCGGCAGTTTATGAGCAGCGTTCGGTTTCTTTAGCTCCAAACTTCATCCCACACCATTTCAATATAGCTTCTGCACAGAAATATATTTTATAGGTTACAGAAGTTAGGATAATATGAACAAATCATCTACCGTGAAAACCGATAAGTATTAGCTTCAGAACAATGGAACATGAGCAAACCACAATTATTTTAAATAACTGTTTGCACTTCAGAATCAGAATTCACTAGTTTTCTGTGTAAAAAATACAACAAATAAAACAAAATAGAAAAAAAAGTTGATTTGTTGCATTCACATGACTTTCTCTACATCTCTGCAACAAATTATTTTTAAAAAAGCTTATACTTCTATTTACTTCATGCTAATCAGAAAAAAATAGCAGAAATAGGTTTATTACTTGCTTCCTTGCAAGTAGAAGCGAAATAAGGGAGTACCACAAGTTAAAGTGATAATCAAAACTGGCTGCTATGTCACGGAAGTTCCTTGTTTGTATGGACAGCAGTTGAAAATTCCTATATGAGAAAAGTATGTTTTTCATAGCAAAAACCAAAAACAGGGAATGTCTCAAAAACGATCAACTCCACGAAAAATGATATGTAACATAAATTGCTTGTCTTAACGTGCTCTACATTTTTATGTAGTAAGTTTTTGTCAATCTCTTACAGTTTAGAAGTTATTCAAAATTCCGTAAAATTTATTCAGAATAAAGTACTCTTCAGAGGCTAGTCCCAGAAAAGTGAATATATGCATTTTATTTGTCAGGTAAATGTCTTTAATATATGATGTTTTAATCAACATCGTTAGAGCCAATTTTGAGTAAATCGAAATTTTCGAAAAAAGTTCCATGTAAAGGGTAGTTTGGGGTGGGGGGATTTTTCTCAAAATCTTCGTGTGGCATCCCTGGAAGATACTAAACTCAAATACCAAGTTTGTTATTTTACCGAGTTTTCGTTTTTGGGTTATCCTGTTCACAGACACACGGACACACTGACATACGGACTCAGGGACACATGGACTCACGGACAAACGGATACACACACACACACGGACCTTTTTGTGAAAATGCTTGTTTTGAATACAGGGTACCATAAAACATAAATTTCCGGTGGGTGGAGTGCAATACCTTCTTTATACATAATGTACATAGTGTGGAGAAAGCAAAAAAGTTGATGTGTTCCATTAACATGACTTACTCTAGTTGTTACACAATTTTTTTTAAAATATATTCTTTTATGTACGACATGCTAATCAACGTAAACATTAGCAGCAATTCTCTTATTACTTTCTCCCTTGTAAGTGGAAGGCACATAAGGGAATACACTAGGCCAAATGGATAGTAAACTTTTTTAAAAGCTGGCTCAATGTGAAACAACTGAAGCTCGGTTCGCTTTGCATGGCCTGCAGTGAAACAAGAGAGATGAAACGAAACGTCGCTTCCCGTTTGAGAAAAGTTGAAGTAGTTTAAAATTGAAACCTATAACAAGTAATACCTAAAATACGAGCAACTATACATAAAAAACGTACATGATATGACTTATATTATGTGATCTATATTTTATGTAGTAAGTTTTTGTCTATCACTTATGGTTCAACAGTTATGAAAAAGTCTGCAAAACTCATCCAGAATGATGAGATTAAAGGTCCCGTTTGATAAAAGCTGAAGTAGTTAAAAACGTATATGATATAAATTATGTTTTAAGCGAGATCGTTAGCGCCATTTTTGAAGGACAACAAACTTTTCAAATCATTTCTCCATGTAAAGGCTAACCTGAGGCGGTGGGATTTTCCTGACAGTCTTCGTGTTGCATCCTTGGAAGACACTAAAGTTTAATTGGCAAGTTTGATATTTAAGCTTTTTGTAAAAAATGTTATACATGGGCTTGAGGAATTAAGAAAGCACAACCCATTAAATAACTGTATCCCTATGTTCTGATAATGAACATATAAGATCATTCTTTTTTTCAGGTCTGTGTATAAAATTCTATAACGAAATTTTATTAATTGAGTACATATAAATCTGCGATTTTCCTAACATAACTTTCATTTTTCATGAAAGATAAATGGATTTTATGAGGAATAACGAATTTTTATCCACTTCTAAACAAAATGGCTATAGAAAAGATATTATTCTTAAAATAAGTTATTTCTAATACTTATTTCAGCTCTGTAAATGTAGCAGTTTCTGAGTAAAGTGCAACTAAAGCTTTAAAATTTACACCTGTGAAAAAATGCAAAACTTAAGTATAGTGAAACTGTGGCTTAAGTAATACCAGTTTAAATTACCATTTAAAGGACTTACACGTTGAGAATACTTTTTACCAATTATTGCATTCAGAAAATATCGTATACTTTTATAAAAGCAAAAATAATCTGATGAGTTCCTTTCACATGACTTTCTTTACCTGTTCTGTAAAAAAGATTATTCGTTTATCTGCATCATGCTAATGGAGATAAGAATTAGCAAAAATGTTATTATACTAGTTTCCATGTAAATAAAAGGGAAATTAGGGGATACATTAGGCTAAAGCGATAGTCAAATATTTAAAAAGCCTCTCTTATGTGAACAATTGAAGTTCGGTTCGCTTTGCATTTCCAGAAAAGTAAAGAGATGAAACGAAAGGTGACCCCGTCTGAGAAGATACCTAGTTTAAAATTGATAGCAATAAGAAGGAATATCTCGGAAACGTTCAATTCTGCAACAGAAATGATTATTACATACATGTAAAATTGAGCAAAATTCATCCAGAGTGAGGTGGTTTTTGGAAGCTATTCCCAGAAAATTAAAGATATAAATTTTATGTGTGATGTAAATAGTATTTTAATCCAAATCATTAGAATCATTTTTAAGAAGATACAACTTTTCAACACTTTTTCCACATAAAGGATAGTTTGAAGTGGGGAGATATTCTTGAAAATACTCGTGTCGCATCCTTGAGAGAAAATGGTATTTTAGTTGTTGAGTTATGCTGTACACATACACACAAGACCTTTTTCTAAAAATGTATTTTGACTCAGAGGACCTCAAAACATATATATCCGTTGAAACCTCGACATCGACTTTTGGGTGCAATGCAATACCTTCATTTTGCACTTTGTACATAGTATGTGTAGAAAAAGTAAAATTTTGTTTTTGAGCCATTTATACGTCTAAATACAACAGTTCTATTACTTTCTCAATATCTTGCAATGGTGGAGGAAGAACACCGTTACAGGTAGCCGAGATCGTTAAGGGATGGGCCAGTAAACAGCTCTACGGTTCAAATGTCGCTAAGATCGTTCCCTCATACCTGAGGCATTTTTCAGGTTTTTCGTAGTCCTGATAATTGACAAATGACGAGAATGTACCTTAAAACTTGAACTTGAAAAACTTACCACCAGGCGCTAAAGGTTATTAAAATATTACTGCAGAAGAATTGTATTGTTTCTCACGTGTTTCGTTGTTATTGTCCACCATTTTTATTAAAAATAAAGAGTTAGGTAAGTAGGTATGTGTTCACTGTGAAACATTTATACCTTTATAGCATCGTAGAATTTAAAACTAAAATTTCAATCTTATTAAACTCCAGGACCAAAAATAAAATCATACGAATTATTCATAATCATTTAATAAAAAATCCACTTAAAATACCGTCCCCAAAACCAAGCTTTAGTCCAAAATTCTATTTAACGGAAATTTTAAAGCATTGGATTGCTTTATTTACTTACAGTATTTTCTACAACTGTATCTATTCAATTTATACAGTGAATTCTTTTCCAATATCGTTATAATTTTTCTCTTAAATTTTTATATTCCATTTTGCTAATTTTATCAGGTAGTCTAAACAGATTGAGACTATTTGGAGTGTTACTATATTTACATTTACTGAAATAAATATAGTTTTTACTTCTTGTCGGCTAATTATGAATAAATTCATACAAACTATAATAATTTATATTCCTATTTATAAATCGCACACATAACATAAATAGACAAACAATATATGTATATGAAGAGGGGACTCCAAATTCAATTAAATTTGGTTTAAAATGCATTTTTGGGAGAACTTCATATACTATTTATTCTTACTGCTCTCTTTTGTAAAACAAGAAGCTTGTTTTCATAGTTGTGATTGCCTAAATGTAAGATTATTCATAATTCAGAAGATATTATGCATTACTATAGATCACTATTGAAACTTATTTCTGTTAGGGTTTTGGTTAAGTCGAGTAACCATCCTTTACATATTTTACTGAGATATAATCAACAGGATGTTAATGAACTATACCCAAACTTTTTTAGAGTATAAAGAGGAAAACTTTTTAGAATATAAGGTATAATTTTCAGAGTATAAGTAATTTGAGATAGAAGACCTCTGGTCTGTCTGTTCAAATTTCGAAGTTTCAGATTTTGGTTTCTAAAGTACCAATTTGCTACTGGCTAACGATGATACCATTTGAGAACACAACAAAAACGGATGACCGTTGGAGAGCGCACCTCTCTGGGGTAATGGCTGAGATATTAACTTCGTACAAAAGGAGGTTCTTTTCCGAGTTCAAATCTCTCCATCAAGCAGCACTTCTTCGTATGGACTTAAAAGAGAGAAAGAAAGAAGGTTTAAAATCAAGGCAGAAGACGAACCTATGACCTACGGGCCATGAGATTTTGGCCTTACGAATTAAGCCACAGGGGCAGTTAATCCAATGCTTCTTAGGGTAGATTAAATAAAATAGAAGGAAGTTAATGCATGGACAATTTCGAACTGTCAAGTGATCTGTTGGAGGTTTAAGAGAATTTTACAGCAGTAAATCTTGAGAATGCGAATAAAGAATTGCTGACAATCGATATTTTTAAACTCGCTTATCAGTTTTAAATACATTTCAAACCAGAATCTTATCTGACTGTGATTAATCCTCAACTTATCTGCGTTTGAAACTAATTTGATTAGCACCTTATAGCTACAATATGTTAAGCTGTGGACCATGCATGTCCTACCTGAAATTACTTATATCAGACATGCCTATAATCCCTTAAATTATTTCGGTGAAGTTCATTAACACTCTGTACATGGAATTTCCTCCCTTATTTACAATCGCTAAGTGTTTCACCTATATTGAAATAAAAATAATTACAATTGAAACGTCAGATACAATCAATACATACTAACCTAATTTTATGCAAACGCGCTAATTTTTTACAGTATTACAGTGAAACGATTATACGCGCTTTACATTAAACACGTAAAAATAATTAATACATTTGCTAAATGAAAAATTATAATCCATCAGAGATCACATGTATGACGTAATATGGTTGCTAAGCAGATGTCTGATTTGTTTCAGCACTTATAAAGGAAAATGGAAGGTAATGATAAAAACAATTGAAAGTGGGAATTGTATTCCTCTTGACATTTTGAACGAAGACAAGGGTGCTGAGAGCTTAATAATTCCAGAAAAATCAAAAGATGTTTACAAAAAAAAGTATGAAAACTTTTATGGATGGAGAAACAAAAAATACCTTGGCTTGACTAATGAAACGAACACTGACATACTCTCTATATGCTTATGCAAACGTTCATTAATTCTTTATACGGTAAGTAATTTTAAGTTACAATGCAACTGCTGTTTTCTTTCTTCAGTCGAAGATTTTTATTTCTTCGAAACTAGGGTGTGTATATTCAGAGGTGAAATACATAATTGAAAGAAAATATAGAGAGTTCATCTTTTGGTAAAAGTGTTTGATTTATAGATATATTTTCAGTGGGATATAAGCCAAGAGAATGAAATGTGCTATCCAGATCTGAAATTAATAAATTTGTTGTTGAAACTCCTGATTTAGTTTTTGATAGGTGTTTAACACCCGCTTTTACTACTTGTGGCACGGCAGGCATGGCACTAGTGATACATGGAATGAAGATGGAGCAGCGGTGGAATGTGATGGCGGGGGAAACCGGAGAACCCGGAGTAAACCCGTATCTGCACCACTTTGTCCACCATAAATCTTAAATGCGGTCGCTTGGGATGAATATCTTGAAGATACGTATTTACGCGAGACTGACTCTTTCAGGTTTTCTTACAGGCACATTGCAGAAAATTATGTTGTGGCAGTGATAACGTCATTAATATCTTTGCTAAGGTAATGACATCATTCATTTTCTGGAACTACTGCCAGTAATAGGGTAATTTTGCACGATTTATGCTGTAGGAATTTTAATGCTGGGATTACATAAAATAAGTATTGTTTTCCATTTAGCTCTACGTAACTATTATTGTTAAGCATATTTGGGGTCTAGGTTTAGAAATCTGTTAAACACAAAACGTAAGCAGCAGTTCGAGCATTGTTATCTGGAATATGGAAAACTCAAGTTGCTGAAAAGCAACTTCACAACTGTGTCATTTATCCAATTTATCTTGTTAGCTCAAGGTAAAATGCCTAAAAAATGCACATTGAAGGAGTAGAGATAGCGTAGAATGGCCAACGATTAAAATCTACATTTTTATTTTTCTGTTTTAATCCATTTGTCCCATCAGTGCTTTTTTTTTACTTTCTCTATACCTGCTATGTACATATTGTATAGAGAAGGTATTGCACTTCACCAAAAATTCGATAACGAGATTTCACCGGAAATATGTTTTAAGGTCCCTGTATCCAAGAAAAGTATTTTCAGAAAAAGGTCCGCGTGTGTGTGTCCCTGTGTCTTTGAACACGATAACTCTAAAACGAAAAGTCGATAAAATACCAAACTTGGTATTTAAGTTTAGCATCTCCCAGGGATGCGACACGAATATTTTGAGAAAAATCCCCCCACCCCCAACTACCCTTTACATGGAACTTTCTTCGAAAATTTTGACTTTCTAAAAAGTGGCTCTAACGATTTTGATTAAAATGTCGTATACTAAAAATATTTACCTGTCAAATAAAATGTATATTTTGAACTTTCTGGGAATAGCTTCTGAAGACTACTTTAATTGGACCAATTTTTTACGTAATTTTGCATAACTGCTAAACCGTAAGAGATGGACATAAACTTTACCACACAATAAATATAGAGCATCTTGAAACACTTAATTTATGTTATATGCATTTTTTCGTGGAACTGGTTGTTTTTTTAGATATTCCTTGTTTTTCGTTTCAGCTATAAAACTTATACTTTTCTCATACAGGACTTTGTGAACTCGTGTCCATACAAACAAAGGAACTTCAGTCGCAGAGCAACCAGCTTTTGACTATCACTTTAATCTATGGTACCCCCTTATTTCGTTTCTACTAACAAGGAAGCAAGTAATAAGACTATTTCTGCTAATTTTTGCTCCATTAGATGAAGTAAATAGAATAATTTGTTGCAGTGATACAGAGAAGGTCATGTGAATGGAAAACATCAGATTTTTTGAAGCTATATTTATAACTTGAGAGAGTATCTTTGTCATTACATCCTATTTTTAATGCTAAGCCATCAGAAAATAAGCACGTGTTAGGCATTTGTCCTGGATAAGTTCTTTCTCGTTTTCTCTTGCCTTCCAGCGTAGGGATGGTGCCCTCAATCCATCTTCTTCATTCTTTTTTGTCCCTCATCATTTCTACCACCGTCTTATTCCTTTGTCTTCCAGTCCTTTCCATTATATCTTCAAACACTATCCGAGATATTTTACCTTGTATCTTCATTTCTAGTATGTGTTTAACTTCACTATCCTCTTTAACCCCCAAACCTCTCTGAATGTGTGACCTCACCACCTCAATTGTCTTTGCTCAATCATCTCTTCCAGTGGTCTTTGACCTACTTCTTTTCTAATCCTCTCTTTTATTATTTTGCCCACCTGGTTTTATTTACAGCTTCTCTTAAATATTTCGTTTTGAAATGGTTTTCCTTTCATTTTATATGTAAGTGTAAGGATCAGTACAGATTATATAGTTGTTTTGTTTTTAAGGCTACTTTCTTTACTAAACTAATAATATATATATTCCTATCTAGCATTTCTTCATCTCACCGTACATCACCAGTAGTGATTTTCATTCCGTGTTTAATGAATATTTCCTGACCAGCTTCTTTTGAGACACACATAACCTTACTTTTCTTCACCATTATGCACTTGAATTGGTCTTCTATTCCAATATCATCTTAAGGTGCTTGGTGTCCTCTTTTATATATTTTAATTATTTCATATATAAAAATCATTAAAAGTAATGCAATGAGATTTTCCCTCTGTTTTATTCCTCTTACTATATTAAATAACTAAGCTTCTTCTTATGATGTAATTCTCTCCGATTCATTATATGCGCGTTGGATTCTGATTGTGAAGATCATTGATGTATATTAAGAAGAAAACAGGACCGAGTACTGAGCCCTATGGCGCACCATATTAGTCTAAGTTCAAAATTATTATTCTCCACTTACATAGGTAGCCTGATATCTGTCAATTAGACATGGACTATAACATTTATATTGATGGTATAGGTAATGCGTTTAGGAGTATTTCGCGCTTCAAACGCAATGACTGCATAGTGATAGTGGTATCAAGGAAACAATGAACAGCCCCTTTAAAAAGCATCTACAGTTAAGTGGACGCTGAAATGATAAAAATGATTATCTAAAGTATTAAAGTTAGAGTTTTAATTTTTGTGCCGGAACTGATAGTAAGAAAATAAATATTAATAATAAGTTTCATTCAAATTAGTATTTTCATTCTGAAAATATTAATTTGTTCGATTTAATTAGCTAAAATCAAATACTATATTTTATAGATGATGACCTAAAATTACATTCCCTTATATGTTTGTAACAACGAGTTTTACAAAAATGCATAATTTTTTTTCCATTTTACGTCACAATGTGGAAAAACTGCAAAACAACAGAACATAATACTAATTAACTTTTTAAAACTAATCCATGACAAATATTAAAATTGCCATTATAAGTTGTATTCCAGACATTCAGCACAGCTTCGGAAAAAATTTGGAATGATACAAGGAACAAGTAAAAATTACACATTACACCTCATACTTCCAATTTTTTTTAGCATAACCTCTATTATAAATGTGCAATCATATACCTGCTAAAATAAAGACTATGAAATCCATCTGAGGTTATATGAGTGAAATACAATACCTTCTCTACCTAATAATTACGTAATACGTGTAGGGGAAGTAAAAATCTAAAGAAAGATTGATTTACTTTAACACTACTCGTGCTTAAGGTTCTTTTTTTTTTTTTTTTTTTTTTTTTTTTTTTTTTTTTTTTTTTACGATAAAGAAAGAGAAACAAATCTGATGTGTTCCATTCACATAACCTTCTCTAGCTTCCAAGTACAAACTATTCTTACAAAACTTTTTTGCTTTATCTACATCATGCTAATCGAGATAAACGTTAACAGAATTTGTGTTTTTACTTGCTTCATTGTAAGTAGAAGGGAAATAAAGGAATACATAGGGCTAAAGCGGTAGTCAAATCCTTTAAAAGCCAGTCACTATATGAAACGTTTGAAGTTCGTTTCGCTCTTCATGGTCCTTTTTGAGAAAGGTTAAGTAGTCTAAAATTGTAACCAATGACAAGAAATGTCTCGAAAACGGTCAGCTCTACAAGAAAAACATTTATGAAGTAAACTATATATTTTAACGAGATGTGCATTTTTGTGTATTAAGTTTTTGTACATCTCTTATGGTTTGCTGTGGTGAAGCGTTTTCAGTCCGGCACGTGTTTGTAGTGTGTGCTCGTCGAGCACCACTACGAGCCACTCTACAACTGCCGGCCAGGCTTCCGGAGGTCCTGGCCAATGATCCCGTTGCGGTGGAGACCGTGACATACGCCGTACATGTCTAGTTTTATTTTGATTTTATCGATTTGGTATAGATACTTGAGTGATACGTGAGGTTTTTGAAATCTTTTATCATCCTTGAAACTTTTAGTTACTATTGTTTTATGTTCCCTCTTGTTTTGGCAGTTTTAGTGTCACAGTTTTACCACCAGCTCTGGATTCAGAGCTGAACAGTTATTTTATCTTGGTTTTAGTTGTTTATACTGATTTTATATATATTTAAGCACTTTGATTGAGATTCTTTTTAGCATACTTTTAGCTAGGTGTTTTAACTCCCCAGTTTTATGTTAAGGGCGCTGATAACCTAGCAGTTGAGCGCCCATAACCCCCATTCATCATCATCATTATCTTACGTTAGGCAAAATAGTGCAACCTATCCAGAATAATGAGGTCTTCAGAGGCAATTGTCATAAAATTAAAAGTATGCATTTTACTTGTCATGTAAATATTTTTGATATAGTTTACTTTAATCAAAATTGTTAGTCATTTCTCAGGAAATCAAAACTTTAGAATACTTTTCCATGTAAAGCGTAGTTTGTGGTGGCAAGCTTTTCCTCAACCTCTTTGTGTCGCATCCTTGGAAGATAGTAAACTTAAATACCAAATTTGAAATTTTACTGACTTTTCGTTTTTGAGTTATTGTTTTAAATTGTTCTAACATTTTTTCTAAAATGTTTTGATACAGGAGACTCTAAAACGTATATTCCCGTAGAAAACTGCATCAATTTGTGTGTGGAGTGCAATACTTTTTCTACCTCCTACCATATACAATGTAGAGAAAGCTATACCAAGGACTAACGCAGAAGTTTTGAACCAGAATGGCGGATTATACCTGGTGTTGAGAGAGCCCTAGTTTTCCTCGCGTCTCTCTGCGTCAGAGCAGAGGCATTACGGCAGTCCGGTTCAGGTGTCTGGAGTAGCCCGGATATTCCAGAGCTTTACGGAGCTGGATAAGGCTCTGTGTGATGCACATCCGCACAGATTTTATAGCAGGGAGGACATTGGATGAACGAGCACATAATCACTGTTTATAGCGACATCGGATCATTAACTCCCCTTGCCTTGCCATGACCCACGACAATGTTACCTCCGATAGTGTAGTGGCTTAATCACAGCTCGTAACGGTCGTGATGGAAGCCGACATCCTGAGGCACACATCCGGGTCCCCTCAACTTTCAAAATGCAAATATCAATCATATCGCGAATAAAAACTTTGTTTAAAATCACCCATTAATAAGGACGGACTTGTAGACCCTAAATGTTGGTTTTTCGATTATATAATTAAAGCAAATTTAATGCTGGAAAGCCAAATTGTCTGCTTAACGGGAACTTATCCTCGTTAACCCTATTATTTAATTTATAGATATTTTTGCAATGTCAATTATGTGTGTTTATTATCACTTTCTCTACACTTACTCTGTCCATAGTGTACACGGAAGGTATTGTGTTGCAGGCAAAAATTCGACACTGAGATTTCATCGTAAATAAATAGTTTATGGTCCCCTGTAAAAAGGGAGAAAAAACATTAATAGAAAAGGTTCTGCGTGTGTTTTCAGTGTGCGGTAACTCAAAAACAAACAGTCTGTATAATACAAAACTTCATATTTAAGCTTAGTACCTTCCAAGGATGTGACAGGAGTATAGAACTGTGTTTTGTTGAGCTGGGTGGTGGCAACTGTTTGCGTTTAAATATTGATCGGTATGTATGGGCTTCCGGTATACACTATGGCCCAGGGAACCATCGGGCTTTCGGCGTATTAATATGTCCAGGAATGGTAACATCCCTTCCTGTTCAACTTCCATAGTAAACTTGATGTTTGGATGCTGACTGTTTAGATGGTTCAAGAAGTCCTGTAGCGTGTCTTCCCCGTGAGGCCAGATGACGAAGGTGTCGTCCACGTATCTGTAGAAGGCAGCCGGCTTTAGAGTTGCTGAATCTAAGGCCTGAAGCTCAAATGCTTCCATGTAAAAATTAGCTATGGCTGGTGAGAGAGGAGAGCCCATGGCCACTCCATCTGTTTGCTCGTAATATTGTCCGCGGTAAACAAAGTAGGTTGACGTGAGCGTGTGCTTGAATAATGCAATGACCTGCTGGGTGAAGTGCGGTTCTAGGAGCTGGAGAGAGTCTAGCAGCGGGACCCTGGTGAACAGACACACCACATCAAAACTGACCAGTAAATCACTCGGTTTCACCCTTAATGTCTGAATCGTCTTTACGAATGTTGACGAGTTGACCACATGATGAGGGCAGGTTCCTATCAATGGCTGCAGCAACTTGGTGAGGTGTTTTGCAAGGTTGTAAGTGGGGCTCCCAATAGCGCTGACGATTGGCCGAAGTGGCACACCCTCCTTGTGCACCTTGGGCAAGCCATATAGTCTCGGAGGAACAGCTGCAGGTGTGGTTAGAGCCTTGATGGTTTCAGCGGGAAATTGTGTATTCCTCAGAAGAGCTGAAGTTTTCTTAACGATGGCTGCCGTAGGGTCACGTTTTAGTGGCCGATATACTGGGTCCTGTAGCAATTGTGAAATTTGGTTATGGTAGTCCTCAGGAAAGAACCACTGCAGCGTTTCCCTTGTCCGCTGGTAGAATGAGTACATTCTCGTCGTCTCGTACAGATTTCAGGGCTGTTCTTTCCTCTTTGGTGATGTTGGATTTTGGCGGAGCTGCTTTCTTTATTGCAAGCACTGTTTCCTGCCTGATGTCATCTGCAATTTCTTTAGGCAATGTTTGAATTGCCTGTTCTACCCCGCTGATGATGTCGATCACAGGAATTTTCCGTAGAGCCGGTGCGAAGTTCAACCCCTTCGCTAGTACTGCGATCGAGTCCGAGTCCAGTTCCTTGTCTGACAAGTTGATGACGACTCGATGATGCTCTAATGTTGCTGGGGGATCTTGTGTTACGGCTAGGCGCGCAAACTTCCTGGTTTGCCTGGCCGTTGATTTTGATAGCTGTAAGTCTGCGCGTGCTGTTGTCGAAGCAATGATCCAATCCCAATCCGATGGCGCAACGCGCGAAGCAATATCCAGGTGTAGGGCCAATAGGTCCCGGTCAATTTTATCCAAAACATATCGTGCATAATGCAGTTTCTCTCTTACCAGTGTCATGCTGGTGCGTCGAAGGATCCTCTCCACTGTCTTGTTGTGGACTGGGTATCGTAAAGTGGCGAATCGTGGAACCACGTTCCGGTCTCTGCATCTCATCAGGACGGCCAGGTTGACCGGGACCTATTGAGTCTTGCTGCCCAAAGACACACTCACACACATACACAGACACACACACACAGACAGACAGATAGACACACACCCGGACATTTTTCTAAACATTATTTTTTTCGGGGATTCACGGACCTAAAACATGTATTTCTTGTGAAATCTCGGTATCGAATTTTTGAGTGCATTACAATACCTTCTCTAAATACTATGTACATAGTTCGTATAGAGAAAATAAAAATTATCACTTACATAATCAACGTAACCCGGCATGTTACACTTGAATCACTGTTAACATACACTTATAACACGTGGGCATCAAAATTAAACGAAGGGTTGGAAACCATTGAGATGGGATACATTTGAATGGCGGGGCAGGCAAACGGATGTATTTTTTGGGGAAAAATTAAGTACGGCCTCTGTGATATTGACAGAAAACCAATAATTGCACAATGCACGGAGAAGGTTTCATGGAAGTACATTCTCTTCAAAAATCTGCGTGGGGTATGGAGCAATACATCAAATCAGGTACCAAACTCATTAGAGAAGGGCTCGCGTGGATCAGACTAAGTGCATGGCGGAGCATAAACATTTCTGACGAAATAGTATGAGAATCTGCCCCATTTGCGAGGAGAAAGAGTCGTGGACCCATATCTTGGCAAGATGTAGGGTAGGGGTACAGAAGAATGGAGGGAAAATATTTTCCGCAATGCTTTACCACCACGAATGTAGAGCTAGAAGTATGTTGGACACTACTGGCAGGCATATAAGACCCGGACGGGCTAGGTAACTGTATACTTGAGGCAAGGCAGTTGTAATCTGAGAAGGGTGAGAATAGATAAGAGGGGGCAATAAGAATAGCAAAACAAAAGTGATTATAATATTTTACATACATATACTTTATGTCATAATTATGTCACTGCTGTGCTGTGATATTGTGTATATATTATACGTGCATATTTCTGTTAAGTGTATTTATCTATTATAATAAGGTACATTAATGCATCTGAATAAAGTGTACTCTATGTTGTAAATTTAAGTCTGTATTTGAATAACTTCATCCTTTTATATTCGTGTTTACTCTTTTAATTGTTTGCTATTGTTGTTGTTTTTAATATTGCTTAGTATTTTGTGTACTGCAAAAGCACGTACACAAAATAGTGCACTTATTCTGTCTTTCATACATTCACTTATAACAAAATACAAACGAACCCCAAACACAATTACAAATCAACCACTGACTCACAACTCATAAATGAACTGCACTTTGCACTGCTATTACTGCTATTCATCAGCTTTGTTACTTTTTACTTTCTCTGCCACGTATGCACAATGTTCACAGCAGATAGAGTAGGTATTGTATTCCACCCAGAATTTTGTTACCAAAATTTCACCGAAAGTGCATATTTTGAGATCCTCTGAATTAAAACAATATTCTTGGAAACAGTCCGTGTGTATGTGTGTGGGTGTTTGGGCATCATATCCCAAAAAGCAAAAGCCGGTTAAGTAGCACACTTGTTTAAAATATTATCAAGAAATCAAAATGAATAAATTGAATTTTCTGGGAATAGTCACTAAAGACTTCTTATTTCTGTGGATGGAGAAAATCTTACTATATAAAAATATTCACGTCATAAAAAAACACAAATTGTCATATACTTTTTTTTTTTTTTTTTTTTTTGTAGAGTGAACAGTTTTCGAGGTATTGGTTTTAGTTTTAACTACTTAACCTTTTTTCAAATGCGGAGTTGCTTTTCTTTTTATCTCTCGTTTGTTTAATCCTAGCAAGCAACAGGTTTTTAAAACATCTTACTGTCGCTTTAGCATGTGAATTTCCTTTTACTTACACAGAAGCACGCAATAGGACAGCAGTGTTATTGTTTATTATGATGTTGATAAAAGAATAATCTTTTGCAAGATAAGTATGTTTGCGGAACAGCCAGAGAAAATCATGTGAGTGGAACACAACTTTTTAACCGGCCTTATTCCGCCTTATACCTATAGATGTCATATTACACAAGACAGAGCGTTCTGAATAACATAAGTGCTCGAAATAGCCGAAAAGAATTGTTTGGAGCTGTAATTATCCAAATTGATTAAAGAAGTGGTTAATGATAGGGATTTTAATTTTGTTTGTTGCGCGCTATTGCTCTGAGGGACCGGTTGGAGCAATACCCGAGCTTAGTTGACTAGATAGACGAAGCGGAATGAGCTGCACTACCAACCCGTTCTTAACTTTGCCCCACGATCACAATATCTATAAGCTACAGCGGTGCGAAGAAAAAGTGGAAAATACCCGTAAACCCCATTACTGCTTAATCCAAATTAACGGTCTCTTTGTATAGGTAACACTATGTTTCACATACCTCTTATTATATACTTTACTCTTTAACTTGCTTTAAACAAATCCCAAGAAACAAAATTGGACCGAGGTTATATTTAATGTGAAAGGAATGGATGCAGCCACTAGTAATGAATTTTGCTGCTTTGGCATATATAACAAGCTAATTCAACAGTTTTATTAACCTGAATTATGAAAACATTAATTACAACTGAACTGCTTACTATTTATACCTAGCTGCAGGCAGTTTCTAAATCGTTAATGTCTGTTACTGGGTTGAATCTGCAAAGTTTTTACTTTCTCTGCCATAAACAATGTATACAGTAGGTAGAGAACGTACTGTATTCTACAGAAAAATTTCGTTACCAAGATTTCACCAAAAATACATGTATTGAGGTATCCCAGAGTCCAAAAAAAAAAAAAAAAAAAACAGTTTTAGGGAAAGTTCTGTTTGTGTGTGTGTGTGTGTGTGTGTGTGTGTGTGTGTGTATGTGAACAAATGAAGTACGAAACGCCTTGGCATTTGGTATTTGTGTGTAATATCTTCAAAGAATGTGACATGAATATGTTCAGGACAATACCATCTAATCTAGAATACCCTTTCTGTTTACATTGAAGATTTTTAGAAATTCTGGGTTCCTTTAAAAGTAGCTGTAACAAATTTTATTAAATTGCCATATATTAAAATATATTTAAATGGTAAATAAGATTTGTATACTAAATTTTCTTTACTCTTTAACTTGCTTTAAACAAATTCCAAGAAACAAAATTGCACGAGATTATATTAAGAGCAAAAAGAATGAGTGCAGCCCCTAGTAACGAATTTTTATGCTTTGGTGTAAGTAAAACAAGCTAATTCAACAGTTATAGTAAACTGAATTATGGAAACATTAATTTTAAGCGAACTTACTATTTACTCATAACTGCGAGACAGTTTCTAAATCGCTAATGTCTGTTACTGGTTTGAAACTGTCAAGTTTTTGCTTTCTCTACCATATGCAATGTACATAGTAGGTAGATAAGATACTATATGCTACAGAAAAAATGTCGATACCAATATTTCATCAAAAATACATGTAATGAGTTATCTTAGAGTCCAAAAAAGCAGTTTTAGTGAAATTTCCGTTTGTGTGAATGTGTGTGCAAGTGTATGTCCGTGCACAGCACTGATGAATATGAAGATTCCTTTAAATACCAAATTTAGTATTTGTGTTTAATATCTTCCAAGAATGAGACACGAAATTTTTCAGGAAAATACCCTTTCTATATTCATGAAACATTTTTAGAAATGTTCAATTCTTTCAAAAGTAGATTTATTGAAGTTGATTAAAATGTCATAATAAAATATATTTAAATGTTAAATGGTAAAATAAATTTGTATTTTCTTAGAATAGAATGAAAAATTATGTTAACTGGAAGGAAGTTGTTATAAGCTTCTATAGCTTATATACTTTAGGCATGGACGAAAACTCAATACAGATAACATGTAAAATCTCCTTAAAACATACATTTTATTTCAAGTAGCACTTTTTGACATTGATATACTCGCCAATAGTAGTTCGAAATTTTCGAGTGTACCATTCCCTTGAAGTTCTGCGAATTTTCAGTTCTTATGGTTACATGCAAAGCATTAATTTTAAGACCAGCATGCAGCGTCAAGTTCTAATTAGACTAGTGTTATACCCTATCAGTATCTCAATGAAATCTGTATTTCAGCTATTTCTGAAAAGATTTATCTGAATTAGACTGATATAAAAATAGGTTTTTGTAAGAATAGTTTGTATAGACACTAATAAATGATAAGAGACTATACACAAACTTTGTTTACGTTTATCTGTCAATTACAGCAAGAGCTATTCATGTTTTTTTGGTTAGGTGTATGCTTATTATACCGCCACTTCTCATTCGTATTAAATAGTTTAATAAGGTTTAAATTCTTAAATATGTTCACATCTGAAACATTAATACAATTACTGTTACTTTCTCAAACACTTTCAATACGCAGTCAAGAGAAGGTTTTTAATGTCAACCAAAAATGTTGTACCCATATATTACTGGACATATCTCATTTGATCAGCCCTCTATTTAAAAACAAAAGAGGAGAAAAAGAATTTAAATGTCCAAATGTATGTGTTACTTCGTGAAAAGCACCAAACCAGCATTTTCAAAACCAGAATTTTCTAAGAATAACACCAACATTTTCAAGAAAATTCTTCATCCCAAAACACCCTTTACATTAAACGCCTTTCTAATATTTTTATATTCTCAAAAATGATAGAAACGAATTTCATTATAATATGCCAGATTTTGTCATTAAATTTTAAATACATATCTGGAATTTTCTGGAAATAGCTTCATCTGAATAACCTTTTCAGAATAGCCTCTGAAATTCTCTTAATTTAAAATAACCTTTGCATACCCAGTAAACGTAAGAGATACACAAAATCTTATTACGCGAAACATGTAGATCTCTTAAAGGCTTACGATTAATATAAAATGTATCAATTATGTTTTATAATATTAACCATTTCGGAAAACTCCTTGTTATTTGTTTGAATGTTATAATACTTATAATGTTCTGAAATGGAAAATCGTCATTCGCATTTTATTAATTCTTTCATTTTGTTTTTCTGACCAGGCAAGAGAACTGCATTTTAACGTCATTACTTTGCATAACTATAAACATATTTGACTATTGCTTTAGGCTAGTGTATTCCCTTATATTTCCTCTACGAGGAATTAAGCAATAGGACCAAGTGCTCAAATAATCAGGTTGAGCAGCTAGCAATTATTATAACATTACAAAAGTTAAAAGAAATTGAAGGTCCACCAGAACAAATAAAAAATACTGCAATATACACAAAAAACCGAATTACCACATATTCAATCAAAAACAGCACAAATCATAAATCACCATTAGAGCAGATTAGAAAAGAGATACGATTATTAGAAAGTGAAAACTCATCCATCGACATTGCGAACTAGCGGGCAGATTAACTAAATAACCTGCCCAAGGCACCAATCTTCGAATTTCATACACTAAAATTCCTAAAAGTAAAATTGGAAAACAACTGATAGAAGCTAGTACTAGTAAATGGGAGAGGGAATGGAACAACAGCTCAAACGGACAACTAATTTTTCCCTCATGGCTAAAGAAAGAACTACAATTAATATAAATCTCACTACCAATATAACAAGTGTATGAAAATTGGAAAATTGCGTAGATATTACCACAGATTTAAGATAACAGACAGTCCAATGTGCCCATGAAATAATGGACATCAAACAGCAGACCATATTCTCTATGAGTGTATAAAGTTGAAAAGTGGAAAAGAGAAAAATGGAAAAAAAAAAAAAGAGAAAGAAATAGTTAAAAACTTTAGAAAGGATTTTGCGATGCCTGAGCTAGCAAACCGCCCCACGGCTGCTCCGTAACATGCGTTAATAAGGATTATTACTAAAATAAAAATCTTATATGTTCCATTCACATGACTTTCTCTACTTCTGTATAACACATTATTGTTAATAAGCTTATTCTTCTACTTACTCCATGTTAATCGAGAAAAATTAGCAGAAATAGTCTTATTACTTGCTTCATTGTAAGTAGAAGTGAAATATGAAGAATATCATAGGTTGAAGTGAAGTCAAAAGCTGGTGACTCAAGTTCCTTTATTTGTATGGACACGGTTGACAAATTCATGTATGAGAAAAGTACAAGATTTTCAAAGCTGAAACCAAAAACAAGGAATATCTCAAAAACGATCAAATCCTGGAAAAAAATTTATGTAACATAAATTGTGTGATTTAATGTGCTCTACATTTTTGTGTGGTAAGTCTTTGTCCATTTCTTACGGTTTAGCAGTAACATTCATCCAGAATAAAGTTGTCTTGAGAGGCTGTTCCCAGAAAATTCAAGATATACATATTATTTGTCAGATAAATATCTTTAATATGCCATATTTTAATCAAAATCGATAGTGCTATTTCTGAGTAAATCAAAATTTTCGAAAAAAGTTCCATGTAAAGTGTAGTTGGGGTGGGGGATTTTCTTGAAAATCTTCGTGTCTCATCCTTGGAAGATACTCAAGCTTGGTATTTAACAGTCTTTTCGTTTTTAAGCTATGCTGTCCACAGACACACACACACACACATGGACCTTTTCGTAAAAATTCTTTTTTTGGTTTCAGAGGGATCCAAAACGTGTATTTGCGGTGAAATCTCGGTAACGAATTTCTGGGTGCAATGCAATACCTTCTCTATACACTATGTACATAGTACGTGTAGAGAAAGTAAAAATGGAAGAAAAACATTTTCAAAAAATTTAATTCTGAAAGGTGCAAAATGCCCAAAAAAAGAAGGAAATGGTTAAAAACGTTAGAAAGGACTTTGCGTTGCCTGAGCTACCAAACCGCCCCGCGACCGCGCCGTAACGTGTGAGGGCCGGTCTCTCCGGGAACGCACTGTATTAATTTTGAATTACTGTAAATCTCACACATATATAATTGTAAACGTCTCATCGTTCAAAAATGTTAGTACTAACTTACAGGAATATTGCCAATTAAATATCGGATGCAATCAAGCATATAGTATTACTATATCTGTAATGGAACATTCGCTCATAAGGATTAATACTAAAATAATACCTGTTCTGGTAATATTTATCTCAACTAGCTTCAAGTAGACAGAAGAATAAGCTGTTGCAGAATAGATATTGACATTCCTGAGGATGGAAGACATCCGATTTTTAAACCTATACTGCAGTACGAAGTTGCTTTTACTGCGTGCAGAAATTTCTGGAGAAAAGTACCTCATTTGCCACACCTCTCCCTTAATGAGCCAGCCGTTTTAGAGACATAAAACACTGCGTGTTTATCACCAGAGGCGTTGTCTTTCACTTTAGCAGGCACTGGCATCGTAAAGTGTGTTTACATTTATTATTCTGACACGAAAGCTAAGGTGAACTCTTATTAAGGGTGTAAAGAATGACAACTAATTTTATACATTACGACCTGCTTTAAAATGCTGATAATAATATGAGATTTGCATGATGTACACGAATCAGAAATAGCAAGTTTCAGAGTGTTAGAAAGTGTTAGAAATTCAGTAGACGGCTTGAAACACATCAGTACTGTCTTTAAACTTGGTTCATACATTATACGAAGGCCATTAAGAAATTAGCATGAATCACACATAGCAAGTTTCAGAGTGTTAGAAAGTGCTAGAAATTCAGTAGACAGCTTAAAACACATCAATTCTGTCTTTAAAATTGGTTCATACAAGGCTCAGAGTCTTAGAAAGCGCTAGAAATTCAGTAGACAGCTTGATACACATCAATTCTGTCTTTAAAATTGGTTCATACAAGGTTCAGAGAGTTAGAAAGTGTTAGAAATTCAGTAGACAGCTTGAAACGCATCAGTACTGTCTTTAAACTTGGTTCATACATTATACGAGGGCCATTAAGAAAGTAGCATGAATCACACATAGCAAGTTTCAGAGTGTTAGAAAGTGCTAGAAATTCAGTAGAAAGCTTAAAACACATCAATTCTGTCTTTAAAATTGGTTCATACAAGTTTCAGAGTGTTAGAAAGTGATAGAAATTCAGTAGACAGCTTGATACACATCAATTCTGTCTTTAAAATTGGTTCGTACAAGGTTCAGAGTGTTAGAAAGCGCTAGAAATTCAGTAGACTGCTTAATACACATCAATTCTGTCTTTAAAATTGGTTCATACATTATACGAGGGCCATTCAGAAAGTAACATGAATCACACATAGTAAGTTTCAAAGTGTTAGTAAGCGCTAGAAATTCAGTAGATAGCTTGAAACACATCAATTCTGTCTTTGAAATTGGTTCGTACAAGGTTCAGAGTGTTAGAAAGTGCTAGAAATTCAGTAGACAGCTTGATACACATCAGTTCTGTCTCTAAACTTGGTTCATACATTATACGAGGGCCATTTAGAAAATAACATGAATCAGACATAGTAAGTTTCAGAGTGTTAGAAAGCGTTAGAAATGTAGTAGTCAGGTTGAAACACATCAGTACTGTCTTTAAATTTGGTTCATAAATTATACCAGGGCCATTCAGAAAATAACGAACGATGTGACATAACTAAATAATAAGGAAAGATATCGACACAGAACTTAATTTTCAAAGTTACAGCACTTTACTCTACTCTTCAACGTAAACACCATTACCAGCAAGGTATTTATTGTGACGTGGTACCGATTTACCAATGCAGATGGTATACTCTTCCACCGCTAAAGATCTGAGATAAGATGTCATTGCCAATTTGAGTCCTTATTCGGTTGGGAAACCTTTTCCACCCAAAACGGTGTCGAAAGTGAAATTCTAGTTTTTCTGAATTCTTTTATCAAATTCTACATAATGATTGATAAAATTCAACTCCGGTCTTTGTCGTGCACACTGGCTGTTCATTGATTAGGTTCTCGTAAAGTATACGTAGTTTCCTCATTACGGACACTTATTACCATACACTTGCCTTGTATAGCTATAAAATTCGATAGGCTGAACATTTGTGCATTATAAAAAACATTTTTGGGAAAAATATGACATTAGAATTGAAAAAAATGATACCGCGTGACAATAAGCATCTTGACAGAATGGAGATTACATTTGAGAAATTGAGTAAGGTACTGCATTTTTGTAAATGGAATTTTTTCATTATTATCAAGTTATCCGAAATCGTTCTTTTCTTTCTAGATGGCCCCGTATTTCTTGTGACGCTTTTGACTTATAAATCCAATAACAAAATTCTTCTTAATATTGTACTTATCTTAAAGTTGACAAAACTATAATGATCTTTAAATAACATTCAGTATGGAATTTATTATTTTATTCTTCATATCTTTAAAGTAACCTTATATCTTAGTTGGCCATAATATACATATACCCTTTCATAAGAAAATAATAAGAATTCTAAAAGTAACTCATTTAAAAAAAACATACATGGACACAAAATTCAATATTTTGAAAAGAAAATTGTTCTAACAAGAAAAAAAGCTCTTCAGTCATTATGTACTGTTGAGCATAGACAAAAATATTTAACGGTAATATTATATTATTATTCATTACTGTGTACACCTTGTACGTACATATTAGTTAAAGAAAATATTGAATTGCACCCAATAATTCCATAAGGAGGTTTTATCAAAAGCACAGGCTTAAAGGCAGAATAGAAAGAACGCTTTTTAAAAACGCAACCTTCTACGTGTATGTGTGTATGTGTGTGTGTAATGATGGGTATATATGAACGGCATAACGAAAACCAAAAGTCTGATAACTCCCAAGTATTTGTAATACAAGGTTCAAAATATCTCCACCCCCTCTTTACATGGAACATTTCTGGAAAATTTTGATTTCGTCTAAAATGGCTTGTGAAATATTCTGTACCTATTAAAGATAATGACAAAATAAATGCAAAGGGATCTTGAAATGCCAGTGAATGGCCTGTTAAGTCCATTTCACTCAATACATATTTGATACAATATTGCATAACTAGTACACGCTAAGTTATTGGCAAAATGCACGAGTGCTACACATTATATGTTGATTTATTTAAAATACTTCTCATTTTAATGACCTTTCAGTTTTCAGTTGTTTCTTGTGTTTACATGAAAGGAGTGTACAATTTTAAAGAAGCACATGCCGTCCAGCCCTTAAACATTTAACTGTATATTCCATTTGTATTTATAACAAAATGTGTAAATGTAACAAGAATGATTAATAATCATGTATTGCACAATATAAACTTAAAATGTAATTTCAACTTCCAAAATTTAATATTCCGCAATAGGAACTAGTAAAGTAATCTCTTAAATGTTTAAAGTTAAAATAAATTTATAATTTTCATTTATTTCTGCTAACATTTAATTCCATCAAAATGAAAGATATGCAAAATAAGCCTTGAAATATGCGTATTTGTGATTAGATCAGTTTAATATTAAACTTGAAACTGGATTAAATGTTAAACTTGAAGATAATGCCTCCATCCCAAACCAGCTTTTACAAAACAAAAAAACAAAAAAAAAAAGTCTAAAATGTTGTTCTTCTCAAAAGCAGGGTAAGACATTTGAATGAATAAACCAAACTGAATGCAAGCAATCGTGAAAACAGACCCGGGTTAAAAAATAAAAAAAAGTTTTCCATCATGACAATGCACATGCCCACAAAAGTGTTTTGGCAATAGGGAAATGAGAGATCTGCACTATGAAGTGCAGATTTGGCTCCCTCGGACTTTTGTCTTTTTCCCAAACTGAAGAAATTCCTCGCTTTTCATCCAATGAAGAAGCAATTGAAGCTGTAAATGGATGCTTTGCAGCTCTTCCAGAGGAACACTACAGAGAGGGGATAATGGCATTGGAACACCGCTGGACAAAATGCGTTGATATTAGAGGAGCTTATGTTGAAAAATACTTTGAAAGCATGAATTGTCGTTTTTCACTGTCAGGCCTAGAAATTTTCAGACTCTGGTATATTTTGAACTTTCTGAAGTCCTATTGCAAGAAGTTAAGCCTTAAGAATCTAGAAGGACCAGGAGACGGTGTTTCACCAGTTGTGGCCGGATGGTAATTTGCGCACTCTAAAGGTTTATTCTTGGTATCGGAGAATACCGCACAATTGGGGCTAGGGGCCTGTCGAGGCCAATGCGCTGGGCCTGGTCGCCGTTGGAGGATTTCAACTGGAACCGTTAGGGACTCCAACATGCGTTTTTTTTTTGTCATCCGAATTTGGTCTCAATCGGGTCACTCCTCTCATCCCTCCCTCCTGGGATCATGTATGTCACAAGCGCGCCTGAGAGTTAATAGTGGTGCTCTCCCCAGTAACAGGGGACACGTTCTCTGAGTAATAATTCTAATCCTCTTATAAATAGGTGTCCAAAAAGAGGCCTATATTACTGGATAGGAACTCTAAAACTTTCTGTTAAAGGGTGTGCTGAAAATGGCGATATTTTCAAATCAAGATATCAATCCATGCTCAATTGCATTTTGTACAATATCAAATAATTTTCTTTATCAAAATTAAACTACAAATGTTCACCTTATTTTATTCATAGTGCTTCTTTTAAGTGGAAAACATTTCTTATGGTGCGATCGATTCACAAGACTTTGTTTTGCGAACTATTGTATAAAGCCTCGTTCTATTTACTTCATACTAATTAAGATAAGCATTAACAAAAATGGTCTTATTACTTGCTTACTTGTAAGTAGAAGGGAAATGAGGAAATACACTAGGCTAAAATGATATTAAATACTTTAGAATTTATTGCGAGGACATATAAATTGGTTCACTTTACATAGCCATTAGTAAAACAAATGAAAAAGGAATGGTAACTTACCGTCTGAGAAAAATTATAAGTACTTTAAAACTGAAACCTTCAAAAAGTATATATTTAACACATATTTAGAGATCTGCATTGTTTGCTAAGCAAGCTTGTATAATTCTTACCGTTTCCCAGAAATATAAAACTCATCATAATAAAGATGACTTTAGAGGCTATTCACAGAAAATTCAAGATATTGTTTAGCTTTTAATTAAAACCATAATCATGTTTAATTTTAGTCAAAATTGTTATAAGCATGTTTGTGAAAATAAAAACTCTGAAAAAAATGTTTTATGTAAAGCGTAGTTGGGATGAGGAATACTTTGAAAATTCTCTTGTAGCATCCTTCAAAATACTGGACTTGAATATAAAGCTCTTTACAGATTTTTCGTTTTTGATTTATACTGAGACAAGGACACATACAAATACGTACGTTTTTAAACAATTCAGTTTAGATTCAGGGGACCCTATAGCTGTATTTCTAGTGAAATATCCGTAAGGAAATTACCTTCTATACTTACTATATGCACATAGTACTTGCAGATAAAGTAAAAATAAGGTTACCACTTAACAATAATTCCTCAGGTAGTGGGATAATTTTAGTCATCGGCCAAAGAGAGGAATTTATATCTTAGAAGCACGTAAATAGAGCAGATATTGAAATGCTAGAGGAGAAAATGGGAATAGATAAATTTGTGTAGCGCAGGCGTCTCCAACAGAACATGTTTACTTCCCTCCAAGTAAGAGAAGTGTTAGTGAGTAACACATACTGTCTTATAAGTATAGTGCTTGGGGACCAATTTTAAACAAACTGAATATCAGCTTTAAAATGAGGGAGCTATAATTTTCATAACATTTTCGCAGACTCCACACAAATTAGAAATGAAATTACTTGCTCTAAAATCGAAAGAAAGTTGTCGGGACTTATTGAAATCATTTCCTAAGAATTCTTTTACCAAACTGCAGTGTTTAGCCACACATATGTTTTTGAGGAAATCTTCTCCATAAGGAGTTGTATTATAGACCAACATCGCCGTAGAGTATACGACGTTTATTTGGGTCATCTATTAAGGCTCTGTATATCATCCTTAGATCCTTAGTAGCAGTCGTTGATAGACTTGTGCAAAGTAAAACAATATCAAAGTTAAAAAAAAAAAAGATGACAACACTGGATGCAGATGAGGAAGGGTTGGCGTTTGCAAACATGCTATTACGTCGCATCGTAGCATGTTCCAATGCTTCAAACACAGTAGAATCAGTTATTGCACCTTGCTCTCTGCTCCTTTAATTTACATATACTCGATCTGGACTTATAAGAGGTAGTTTAAGAATATTGCTCTCTTCTCTTGTTAAAGCTAATGTCAGTAAACTATGGAACTAAGCTTTGGAATATGTAAAATGGCGTTTCTTAATTTGATAATGACGCTGAAGATATCAATTACATGGAAGACAAGTCCTTAATGAAAGGAGCATTAAATTGGAATCATATCTGATTCTGATTTACAGTTTTAGAGTCACATATCCAAATAGTGTTTAAAAATCAGAGTTTTTTCCACTAAGTACTGTGTTGCCAAAAGTGATGAACTTGGAAAGTTGTCCGCAATTCAAAACTCGAATATTCTCGTTTCTGTGGCACTGCTCCATGCTTGAGCTACCGATACGAAATATCCGTAAGCGTGTTAAACAGGAAAAAGATTTATTGGAATTCTAATATTCCCATTAGTCACTAAGGCCATTTCAAATATACCTTAAGGACTATTATATTTTGGCATTTCTATAGCCCCCTTAACTGTTACAGTTCAAACCGGGGACTTTTGACTTTGGTGTTTCACTCTTTAAACTTTATATTAGTTTACCGTAGGTTTCTCACAAGCGGATTTACTCTCACATACATTGTACACACATCCATATTCCATAAAAGCTAAGGAATAATCTTATTTAAAGAAAAGCTTCCACCCTCCAGCCGGGAACCGAACCCGGGGCCTTCGGGTGAGAAATCAGCTTGTTTGACCCCAGAAGCATCTCTAGTTAACCAAACTATTAATTTTTTCTATAACTGATCTTTTATACCAGTCCTGTGCAGGAATTTTGGGATAACGTTTTGAAAAGTGTGTAATAATAATAATAATAATAATAATAATAATAATAATAATAATAATAATAATAATAATAATAATGATAATAATGATAACAATAATAACAATAATAACAATAATAATAACAATAACAATAATAACAATAATAACAATAATAACAATAATCATCATCATCATCATCATATATTGTATCTAGGTTACATTTCAATTATTTTGAAAACCATATTCTGTTATTTAAACTATATTACTTATGCAAATGTACAATTAGATTTGGGTACCACTTAGGCACTACATCGTCTTACCCTTTGTTTGTGCTGCTATTCTAGCTGTTCTGCGAGGTTTCTCTACTGTTCTCTCTCCCTCTCCCTCTCTCTCTCTCTCCCCCCACGTTTCTTTTATCTTTCCCAAATATGGCTCTATTTCTTTAATTCTTTTCTTTCCCTTCACATTCTGTTTTCATCGCTACCATCTCTCTTGGCCTAGTATACCATTTATGTTTCCAAATTTCTCTCCTCCAATTTCTTACCTCTTTCCATTCTGTTAAACGGGGAACAATACTATCTTTCTCCCCGCATAAAATACAACGTTATAATTCACTGCCTCTCGTCCCTTTCAACCAATGCTACTTTCCTCATCCGCTTCAATCTTTCCCTCTCTTGTTTATTACCTATCTGCATACCCCTCTTTTAACCATTCTTGCTTTATTTTCCGGTATTAAAAAAAGGTAGCTATTATTTTTTACCTCACCCCATATTTCCTGTTTGCCTATGTCTTTTATCGCATTTGTCAATGTAATTAACAAGCATTACAAGGAAGATGTTTGAACTTTGTTGCGTTCTAATTAAATACTTTTATGTACAGCTAAAATGTATAAAGTATATAATTATATTTATAAATGATATTTTAACCTCGGCTAAAGCTTTTTATTCTAAAACGTTTTCTATAACCAAACAAGTTTTATCAGAATATTAGTCAGAAATAATGCTTGCACCATAATAATGGTTTATTATTGCATATTGATATTGCTGCTGAAATAAATAATCTGTACACTGTACTAGCAGATGTTCTTAAAATTTTGATTCGTTATTGTGAATTCCATTTAAGAGAAGGGGTTCCAGTTTGCACAGTTACGCCCTTTGTGAATGAACAATGCACATTTTATCAGAAACAAAGCACTGCTAATTACCATCGACGTTGGTATGTTTTAGTTAATGATGCGGAAATCTCTTATTAATTGTTTGAAATAAAACGATTTAAACTAACCAATCTCATTAAAATTGTTTGGTAATGTTTAATTCCAATATATGGCATTGTGTTTGTATTACTTGCTTTTATTATTAATTAATTTTATGTAATTACCTTTCAGTTGATAAAATTAATTCCTCGCGTGTAGCAAATTTAATGGTTTTATCTGCACAATTATTGCAGACGATTATAGTATCAGCAATAAAACAAAGTTATTTTTTTACTTTTGTTTTATTTTGGCAGTTCCAGGAAAAGTCCTGTATAGTTTTGCCCTAAACTGATGAGAGGAGTGATCGATACTTTCCAATGTTTAATGATTTCGTGAATGCAAAGGGTACAATGATTCACGACAAATATGATCTTTCTTCTATCTGAAGAAAGAACAATAATAATAGTTTTCAAAGTGCTCCGAGTTTGAATCTCGGCTAAGGTGAGTTACACGGAGTTATAGAATTTCCCCTTATCTTGAGAAGGTAAATGCCAGGAAACACTTAAGCTACAAAGACCCTAGCCTCATTTGAGATACATTTCATCCATTGTGGATATATCTTTCAAGTTTAAACAACGTTAAACTTAAAAAAAAAATCTTAAATGTTTTTGCCCTTGTTGCATAACTCACAAATATAAGCGAACTTGATGCTTCAACCATCGAATAGTATGTTGCTACCAGTTCGCAAATAAAATCCAAGTAATGCCATTATTGTTACAAAATGTATACAAAAATTAAGTTTTATTTGCTTTTGTTCAAAATTAAACAACATTGAGACTAATTGTACCAACTTTAAATTATTAAATGTACCTAATAAAATACCAAAATATGTCAACAGAATAAAAATAGGAAACCAACTAGAGGAGCAGCATTTATTACTTTGTCTACCAATTATAGCAGTTAGGAGAAGCATTATTCTCCACCTTAAAATCCTATTTCGATATTTAAACGGAAATATATTTTATGGTCGTTTAAACCCTTCCTCCAATATATTATTTTAATATTATTTTAATCACCGAGACTTAATTTATAATGCAAACTTTCACGTTTATAGCAGTTAATATGAAGAGGAATTTTTGTAATTTATATGAAGTGGCAAATTGAAAGAAATATTATTCTCCTTGGTATTTACTTATAGTTGTTGTGTAACGACGTGAAAACTGAATGTTTTGAGTGCAGAGCTTTATCGAAAACTAAATTCTTATTCCGCCACTTTCGCTATATAAAAAGATTCAACCTAGGAAGACATAATAACTGTAGTATCATGGACGTGTTTACCTACTGTCAACAACGCAGGCATGGCTTGCATGGAGTCGTTGACGCCTGTTCTAAATTCTGGTTTCCAAAAAAAGTGAGATAAGAAAAATCGGTTATCTCCTCTCGTGTTGCATAAATAACTTAAACTAGAATGTCACTTATGAGTTTAAGGTTTTAATTTACATAAAAATCTTTGTAAAAAGCTGCAGAAGCAACACATATTTTTCTCAAAACATTGACGAGCAACAATTTCATGGAACCGAAAACCATGCATTTATAAAAGTATAGGTTTTTTGGTGTTAAAGTCACGTATGGTAGATGCTATTGGGATACTATCGACCCCCAGAGAGTTTAGTTCACGTAAACGCTCAACCGGATCAGCCGATAACATTGCTTTCCACTGATGAGAAACCAAAGCTGTGAACAAGATTACCCAAGTGTGATGGTCTCGCTTAGCTTCTACTTTTTGGGTTTTCCCATCAACCTCACCATATTCTTTTATATCTTCAGCTCCTCTCTATTTTAGCGTTATAAAAAGCATAAATCATTGTGCTTAAATTAGAGCATAGAACAATCAGTGACACAGTAAACACGATAGAAGTGGGGCAACTGCACCATTGCAAATGGAGAAAACTATTTTGAGAATAGAAGTTAAGTATTTTCTACTTCAAAAATTCTAAAATGGACCTGATTAATGGGTATTTTATAATATTTCTACTTTCTCCAGTAAATATACGTAGTAAACAGAGAGGATATTATATTCCACCCAAAAATCTCACTCTTAGATTTCACTGGAAATACGTTTTGAGAACTCCTAAATAAAAAATCTTATGTGTACCATTCACATGACTTTCTCTATATCCCTGCAACAAATTATTCTTAAAATGCTTATGCTTCTATTTACTTCATGCTAATCTAGAAAAATTAGCAGAAATAGTATTATTACTTTCTTCCTTGTAAGTAGAAAGGAAATAAGATAGTAGCATAGGTTAAAGCGATAGTCAAAAGCTGGTTACTATGTGACTGAAGTTCCTTTATTTGTATGAGTTGACCAATTCCTGTATGAGAAAAGTTCAAGATTTTCGACCCTGAAAAAAACATAAGGAATATCTATAAAACGATCAACTCCAAGAAAAAAAATGTATAGTACATAAATTGTGTGTTTTAATGTGCTCTACATTTTTGTGTGGTAAGTTATTGTCTATCTCTTACGGTTTAGCAGTTATACAAAATTCCGGAAAATTCACACAGAATAAAGTAGTCTTCAGAGGCTATTCCCAGAAAATTCAAAATATACATTTTATTTGTCAGGTAAATATCTTTAATATACGACATTTTAATCAAAATCGTTAGACCCATTTTTTAGAAAATCAAAATTGTCGACAAAAGTTCCATTTAAAGGGTAGTTTGAGGTAGGGGGATTTTTCTCAAAATCTTCGTGTCGCATCCCTGGAAGATACTAAACTTAAATACCAAGTTTGGTACTTTACCGACTTTTCGTTTTTGAGTTATCATGTTTACAGACACACGGACACACGGACCCACGGACACACACGGACCTTTTTCTGAAAATACCCTTTTTTGGATACAGGGGACCCTAAAATATATATTTCCGGTGAAATCTCGGTATCAAATTTTTTGGTGGAGTGCAATACTTTCTCTACCTATGAAAAAAAAAAATTCACATATTAGCTAAGAAGATCGGTGACCGTATATTAGGTGTTTATTCCAAGAAGGTACCAGAGACTGGGAGTATAAAGTGCTACCTTGCTGTTTATTTTTATGGTTTCTGCATGTGTGGAAACAATGTATTTTTTAACTGCTTCATTAACATTTATGGTCATATCGGGGGCTTTGCATTAGAAACAACTCGTCTGTAGGTCCTTTACGCTTTTTATTTTTCTTAAACACACACAAATTACCCTCACATACATTCTTCCATACTCTGTGGGGTAGGGAATAATTCTGGTTAAAGAAAAATTCCTCGCCCCAGCCAAGAACCGAACCCGAGATTTTTTCGATAGGAAGTCAGCTCGCTGATCTCTTGACCACGTAGATATTCCAAATGTAGGTTTTATGTTATTAAATAACTATGATTTTTTTTAAAACATATAGAGCTTTAAAATTTAGTATGGTATAATTTTCATAAAAATTATTCGAGAATTCTTTCATAGATAATGACTACATATACGCTAAGAAGATTTTCAACAATTTGTTGGAGAGAGGTTAAAGTATAGTGATGTTCCACTGATTTTCATATCGTTTAAAGTGAATATTGGGAGATTTTTCATCCGTTATTTGAAACAGTCGAGACTGTCAAAATTGCAATTATAATTTCATGAAAACTGGGCAGGAATTGACATTAATTAATTCGACACTAGATTTAACACTCTAACTCAACCTTAGCAGTTTCAAACACGAAAATCTTCACACATCAAATACCAACTTTGATCATTTTGAGGTAATGCAGTTAGGGTCTGACTTTTCAGCATATTTTTACTTTCTCTACACGTTCTATATACATAGTGGATAGAGGAAGTATTGTGTTCCACCCAAAAAATCGATACCGAGATTTCACCGGACATACATGTTTTACGACCCCTGAATAGAAAAAAAAAAGCATTTTTACAAAAAGATCCGTGTGTGCGTGTGTGCGTGTATGTGTGTGTGTGTTTCTGTCTGTGTATATGTATCTGTGGACAGTATAGCTCAAAAACGAAAAGTCCGTTAAAATCTAAAATTGGTATTTAGGTTTGCTATCTTCCAAGGATGCGACAAGAAGATTTTCAAGAAAATTTCCCCACCTCCAACTACCCTTTACATGGAAAAATTTTCGAAAATGTTGATTTTCTAAAAAATTCCTCTAACGATTTTGATTAAAATATCGTATATTAAAGATACATACCTGACAAATTATATGTATATCTTGAATTTTCTGAGAATAGGCTCTGAAGACTACTTTATTCTGGATGAATTTTACGGAATGTTGTGTAACTGGTAAACCGTAAGAGATAGACAAAAACGTACCAAACAAGAAATGTAGAGCACATTAAAACACACAATTTAAGTTAGATACATTTTTTTCGTGGTGATGATCGTTTTATAGATATTCCTTGTTTTTTGTTTCAGATTTGAAAAACTTGTACTTTTCTCATACAGAAATATGTCAACTCGTGTTCATACAAACAAAGGAACTTCTGTCACATAGCAACCAGCTTTGGCTATTAATTTAAAATATGGCACACCCATATTTCGTTTCTACTTACAAGGAAGCAAGTATGTTAGCTATTTTTTCTTGATTAACATGAAGAAAATAGAAGCATAAACTTTTTAACAATAATTTGTTGCAGAGATGTAGAGAAAGCCATGTGAATGGAACACAACAGATTTGTTTATCTCCTGTTCGATATATTGTCTGTCAACTGTTCATACATGTGAGATTATGATATTTCCTCTCCAACCGTTATGTGTAACGGCTGAAAATATTCCTTTATTGAAATATGGTTGTGTTCGCCCTCTGAATGAACATGTTTCCCAGCTTGACGTTTCTCAAATTTCATCTCAACTGCGAGAAGCATATAAGGAATTTTGTCATTTCCTATAACTACGTAGAAGTGAAGAGAAGTCTGCTTCATGTGAATTTTTGTATGATTTTCATATATAAATTCTACGTGAGGATACATTTTAAAACAACACTCCAATAATTAGGGGAGTCGTACGAAAATCGTACGAAGTTTATAAGTAAGTCCGATTCTTTAGGAAAATGTTCATCAAAAATTATGTCCATTGGATTAAAATTTAGCGCACAGTATCGCAAAATAATATCCGGTATCTTGGAAGGATATTTTTGTTTTAGTATTTTTAAGCTTTTCACGGCTTAAAATGTTCTTTACAATGTAACTTTTAGGTTATCACTGGAGCACTTTGGATTTATTATCCTGAATAAAATATGTAAGAAAATTTTTAAACAATAATTACAAAAACCTGACATCTTGTACCAATAACGTCGGAAAATTCGGATAGATGAAATTTTGGTTAGATGACATTTTGTGAAAGGATTCAATCTAACAATTATAATATTTTATTTATTTAAGTTTAAAGCTTTTCAATAGCGAAACTTGTGACATAATATATATGCGTTTCTTCTTAAGGACTATATAATTAGAACACAAGTTAACATACATCCTGTTAAACCGTGGCCGAATGACTAAGCCACTCGGCTCTCACCTAGGCGGTCCGCGTTCGATCTGAGGTGACCATGTGGGATTTGTGGTGGACAAAGAACGGATTTTCTCCGGGCTATTCAGTTACTTCCGCCATCGCATTCCACCGGTGCTCCAATATCCATTACATGCAGCATAAGTATCACCGCTGTGCTGCCATATTTCATTAAAGCGAGCGTTAAACACTGTAAAAAGGTGAACTAAACGTACAGGATTAGTTAGATAGTTATACACACATTATATGTGGTAAAATATTTAACAGGATCAAATGAGTATTTCAGATTTTGAAACATGTACGGATTGGTCTAGCTTAAAAGTTTAAAATCTTAATTATTAATTCTATATGCCCAGATAAAGCTTATTTAAATTTAAAATTATAATAATTCCTCTAAATTAGAGGACTAGAAAAAAGACTAAAAAAGTCTGGTTTGTTTATTCAATATTATTTTTATTTCTTAGTAGAACTGCGAAATGAGCATGTTTTAAATTAATTACGCAAAGAAATATTTACGATTTGCCAAGGTTCAATAATTCTGAATTAGTCGCCCTCTGTGGTGTAATGGTTACCATGCTAACTTCATATACCCAAAGTCGCGGGTTCAAACCCGGCGGAGGACGCTGGATTTTTTCGGGCGTAAAAATCCTTAGCATGGCTTCCTTCGGAAGGGAAGTAAAGCAGTGGGTCCCGTGTCGTAGATTTACGGCACGTAAAAGAACCTCAAGCCTGATAGAGGGGCCTCTGAGCAAAATTAAGCGATCTTTCACGTCCAGTATAGAATGGGACGCTAAGAACCAAAGCAGTTAAAGAGGGTCCATAAATAACACGCCATTTCCATTTTTTTAATTCTGAATTATATAAAATAGTTCAGAAATAGTTTCAAGTCACTGCCTAAACAGAATATATCAGCAAGTAGGATTTTGCGGACTTATTATTTTCCATTATGAATCTGTATTACACAATACTATAAACTATGTACAATGTAGTGGCTTAGCTTCTAGAGGCTATGGGTATCCCTCAGTGGAAATAAGGTAACCAATTGCACAATATGAATATACATTATATATGCATATATCTGTTTACTTTCTCTAGCACATGAGTAAAACGTACAAAGTAGTTAGAGAAGGTATTGCACTCCACCTAATATTCTATATTGAGATTGCATCGGAAATGTATGTTTTGAGAGTCCCTGAATCCTAAAGCATTTGTAGAAAAGTGTGCATGCGCGCGTGTGCGTGTGTCGGTGTGGATGGGCAGTATAACTCAAAAACTTAAAAGACCTTTAAATACCAAACTTTGTATAAAGATTTTAATGCCATATGTCTAAGATGTTTTCATGACAACCGAAATATACGTATTGAATATTCTAGTAATAGTCTCTGGATAACCTTTGTATAATTCGTAAGCTACACAAATTAGGTAACGACAGAGAGAAAGAGAGAGAGACAGAGAATTAACCGTTTCAGGTTGTTATTGGTTTAAGTTTTAAACCGCTAACACTTTTTTTAAGCGGAAAGTCAACTTTGGTTTCATCTCTTCTGTTTTATTCTCGGGAACGCAAAATAGAACCGAATTTCAATAGTTTCACATATCAATAGCTTTTAAAAAATTTGACTATCGCAATAGCATAGGATATTCTCCTATTTCCCCTTCTGCTTAAAAGGAACGAAGTAATAAGACCGTTCTGCTGTTTAATGCTATCTCAATTATTAGCTTGTCGTAAATAGAATAATAATCTTTTTTAAGCAAAATTTGTTTGTGGAAAGTAAAAGAAGGTCGTGTGGATGAGATATCTGTTTTTTTTAACCAGACGCCACTTAGGCTTCTTCTTTCTTCAATGATACACGTTTACCTAAAGCCTCAAGTTTCGGCTATACGTCCTGCCTTTCGTATAGGAACTGCAGTTCAGTTCATGAAAACGAGCCGATTCCTTTGTTGGGAGAATCTCCTAATATGATCCACATCGTTCCTGCGCGAAACAATTTCTTATTAGTTTAAATTCAAATTCCGTACACACGCATTAACCTATGAACAAAACCGGACTTTGATACTAGTGAAAGCGGGGAAGTACAAAAAGGTTTCTGCTAAGTGGTTGGAAGATATGCTTCCTAGTTGAGTCCTGTTTTATTTGTTTGATGCCAAATACCTGACAGCAGCCTAAGAACACAGTTTAATTTCCCATTCAAGAGCGAATGAAAAGGGAATAATATGGCAAACATTAATTGCAGTGCTAAAACCAGGTAAGAAGGGGAGAACTAGGAGGGACAGAAGATTTATAGTACTTTCTTATCAATATAAACCACCTAACATTAAAAAATTAGCATATAATATATATATATATATATATAATATTCTAGTCGTATTACTATTCTTTATCTATTTTAAGATTGTTATTGTAAGTGAATTCTGTACATTTCACTCTGCCTACACACACACATACAATACAATACATACATAACATACATGCATACATACATTACATACATATATACATTACATACATAACATACATAACATTACATTACATACATTACATCCACACGATCCCAGGCATTCGAGTGTACGTGATACTTGCATTACATTTACATTACATTACATACATACATTACATACATAACATTACATTGCATTACATTACATTACATTCATTACATACATTACATACATAACATTACATTACGTTACATTACATACATACATTACATCCACACGATCCCATGTATTCGAGTGTACGTGATACTTGCATTACATTTACATTACATTACATACATACATTACATACATAACATTACATTACATACATAACATTACATTACATACATACATTACATCCACACGATCCCATGCATTCGAGTGTACGTGGTACTTGCGTTACATTTACATTCGGGAGAACAGGAAGCTGGTGCTTCAAAACAAACTTCATGAATGTTGTTTTTTGTTTGCTTGTTTAATTTTCCTTTCTTCAACGGTCGAGATTTTGGATAAAGAAACCCTCGATGAGATTACATGTAGGTATGTCGTTTTCTCATACGCTGTCGGCATACAATAATTACTCTTTTATGTTTCAAAACAAGGAAAATAACAGGCAGTAAGAAAGGTTGAAAACTAGTCCTCACCTATGAGAAAACAAATGCGCCAACGGGGAATTTTCCTTTAACTGGAATTATTCCCTATCCTCCGAGGGTTAGAAAATATGATTGTTGGACTGAATGCTTTTTCACGGTAAAATAAAATGAAAACAATGTTAGAATTTACAATTCGGGTAATTATATCAAGTGTTGTGACTTCCTTAAACCAAATATACTCTTAGCAGGTAAAGGGACCACATATATATACATATATACATATATATATATATACATATATATACATATATATATACATATATATACATATATATACATACACACACTTTCAACCCAAGGATTTACAGTTATACAACGACAGCGAAATTTCTACTTTGGAATACAACATGAAAGGCGAGTTGCTCGAGATGTACCGAGAATACACTTAGTTTAAATAGCCACAAGCGTAGAAGCTAAATATAAGTTTTTACTAAACACATTACAAGACAATCATATCAATTTAAAAATAAACATTTATTAAGTTTACCTTAACCTGGTATGTTTGTGATGGTTCTTCACATCCTACCGTCCGTGTCTCTGGGCAAAGACTCCTGACAAGTTCGACTCCCTCCCCCCCCCCCCCACACACACACACACTGACTGTAGTTAGCTTCCTTCCATCGTCGTGGTCACATTAATCATTAAAACACAATTTATTTCATATACAGCTTTTTGTAGTTAAGCTTTTATCATCTATTCTTTTTGTTTGTTTCAATTTTTAACTTCTTAAACTTTCTTAAACAGAAAGCTATATTTCGTTCATCTGTTTTTTGTTTTACTCTTAGCTGCGCAAAAACAATTAAATTTGACATAGCGATCAGCTATGACTATCGCTTTGGCCTAGTGTATTCTCTTGTTTTCCTTCTACTTACAAGGAAGCGAGTAATAAGGTCACTTCTGCTAATGGAATAGATCAGACTTGCTTATTTGTGCAAAGAAAATCTTTAGTCACTTTTTCTTGTCTTAATGATTAAAGGATTGTAAATATATCCTCATATATAGAAATACATACAACTATGCTTGTATATAAGGATGCAGTATATGAAAACTATGTTGTGTTTTCAGCATGGATGTTAGCAATGTTGATCAAAATATGATGTTTGCAATTTGGATGTAATAAAAATGTAGCTCAAATTTCTAAGCTTTATGCTATTAGAAATTAAAGGTATTACAGAAAAGTAAAAGTATGACTCCAAGGTCCGTTTTTGCTAAGTATACAAAATGTGCTTCGTTGTAGTAATTTGTAGTTTTGTGCGTTGCGACACATTCAAAACGGAAGATCACTAATAAAACTAGCTGGTGATAAAAATCAAATTACTTATTTCTATAATCTGTGTATTACTGTGTTTATATTTTCACTTTCTGAAACGATTTCTGTAGCGGTGTTTTTTCAATCAACTCTATAGAATTTTAAGTAATATTTTATATGTATAATATTTTAGCGTACCGCCTTCATTTTTTTGAAAAGCCAGATTCCATAAGAAGTAGGGATATCTAATATTAAAGATTAATAATTTAGGAAAACTGTCAAAATATGACACTCGGTTGAATTTTGTGGATAGGGCATTACAGACAAGGTAAAGTATCTAAGAAATTCTTTATAAAAAGAGAGATGGCCTATTTTAGGCGCTCTCTGACTTTTATATTTCTGTGGTTATGGACCCAAAGAAGTTGACGCCACGAATCACCCCATAATTTACAACTACGCTTAGAGCTACTTTAATATGTGAAACAGTATATCACGTGCTAGACCAGATAAGTCGGTATGCTAAGTTTCTTTGCGTAAGTAGGGCGAGGTATCCGATATTGCATACGCATTAAGGGAAAATTCAAGTGAACATCCAAACTCCATATTTTTACTTTCTCTATACGAACTATGTACATAGTGTATAGAGAAGATATTGCACTCCACCAAAAAATTCGATACCGAGATTTCACTGGAAATATGGGTTTTAGGGTCCCCTTTATCTAAAAAAAAGTATTTTCAGAAAAAAATCCGTGTGTGTGTCCGTGTGTCTGTGAACACGATAACTCAAAAACCCTTAGACGGTAAATTACCAAACTTGGTATTTAAGTTTAGAATTTTCCAGGGATGCGACACGAAGATTATGACAAAAATCCCCCCACCCCAACCTACCCTTTACATGGATTTTTTTTCGAAACATTTTATTTTCTAAAAAATGGCTGTAACGATTTTAATTAAAATATTGTATATTAAAGATATTTACCTGACAAATAAAATGTATATTTTGAATTTTCTGAGAATAGCCCCTGAAGACTACTTCATTCTGAGTGAATTTTCCGGAATTTTGTATAACTGCTAAACCGTAAGACAAAAAATGTAGACAACATTAAAACACACAATTTATGTTGAATACATTTTTTTTCTTGGAGTTGATCGTTTTTGAGATATTCCTTCTTTTTGTTTTCAGGGTCGAAAATCTTAACTTTTCTCATACAGGAATTTGTCAACTCATGTCCATACAAACAAAGGAGCATCAGTCACATAGTAACTAGCTCTTGACTATCACTTTAACCTATACTACTTCCTTATTTCCTTTCCACTTACAAGGAAGAAAGTAATCAGACTATTTCTGCTAATTTTTCTAGATTAGCATGAAGTAAATAGAAGCATAAGCTTTTTAATAATAATTTGTTGCAGGGATATAGAGAAAGTCATGTGAATGGTACACATCAGGTTTTTAAAGCTGCAGATTTAAATGTTTGTATATTTCCCTTAATTATAGAGTCTTTCTGAAAACCTTAGCCATATATTCCAAATAGTTTCCGCTTTATTACTTTTTACATTCTTTATTTAGTCCATAGGTTGAGATGGCATTACACATCACGAAAAAATATTTACCGAGATTCGCCGGAAATCTACACTTTAGGGGCCGTTGTATTAAAAGGACAATATTTTTAAAAAAGGTCCACGTGTGTGGCCATGTTTTTCTATGTCCGTGTGGGAACCGCGCCATGGTCGAGTGGTTAGACCACTCGCCTCTTACCTAGACGGCCCGTTTCGATCCCAAGCGACCGCATGTGGATAAAGCGGTGCAAGGGTGGATTTTATCTGTGTTCTCCGGTTTCCCCCATCACCAGTGTCACCGCCTGCAGTGCCACTAGCAGTAAAAGCGGGCGTTAAACTCTACCAAAAAATATGTCCGTGTGTCTGTGAACAGGACAACTCAAAAACGAAAAGTCGATAAAATAGCAAACTTAATATTCAAGTTTAGTATCTTCCAAGAATACGACACGACGCCAAACTACACCTTACATGAAAAACAGTCCAAAATTTTGATTTCCTCCAAAATAACTGCCGTGTTCCAATGTATAAAACATATTCACATGACAAATAAAATTTATGCAATAAGCTTTTTGGGAATAGCTTCTAAATACTTCTTTGTTCTGAATGAAGTTAGCACAACTGGTAAAGAGATGGACAAAACCTTATTACAAAAGAATGTAATCTCGTTAAAACATTATATTAATGTATTTTTTTTGTGTGAAGTCACCATTTCCGAGGTATTCCGTATGTATGGTTTCAGTTTTAAAATATTTAAACTTTTCTTAATTGGGAATTTTTCAACACCTGGCCATGCATTAATACGAATTTCAATCACATAGCAACCAGGTTTAAAAAGCTTTGACCATTGATTTGGCTTATTTGACTCCCATGTTTCCCTTCTACTTACAAGGAAGCGAGTAATAATCCCATTTATGCTAATGCTTATCTCGATTAGCATAAAATAGAAACAAGAATAACAGTACTTTGTCACAAAGATGTAGAGAAAGTCATGTGAATGGAACACTTAGTTTTCTCAATTAAAATTTTGTTTAATATAAAATAACCCTTGCGGTAAGTTCAGTTTTCAGGTTTTTGCACAGTAAACATGTCAATAAAATGCATATAAGGTTTGGTTTGGATTTTACCGTATAATGAAAGCAAAACATACAGGCATTTACCGTATCTGCAATTTAAATTTTAACGCTCAACTAATTCTCATCAGCACGCACTCAAAATTATAAAACAGACTGCAAAGCGCTTTTATGCTAAGTGTCAGAAAAATCTGATCAAAACTGTTCCGCAAAGGACTTTTTAAGGGAAAAAGGATACAGTTTTGAGGGAGGGGAAAAATACAATTTATAGTGAAAATAAGAAGATAATGTCGGTACTCAAATTTCACAATATAAAATGTTTTGAGACCCCATGAATAAAGAAATACATTTTAGAAACATGTCCGTGTGTGTCTGTGTGCAGCATAGCTCAAAAACCAGTAGTCGGTTAAATACCAAACTTGATATTTAAGTTTAATATTTTCCAAAGATGCGACACGAAAATTATGAAGAAAATTGCTGCACCCCAACTATTATTTACATGAAAAATTTATCAAATTCTTTTATTTTCTCAAAAATGGCTCTAAGGCAATTAAAATGTCATATGTTTACGATATTTTCATCCAAACGAAATTTATATTTTTAGTTTTCTAGAAATAGCCTCGGAAGACCTTTTCATTCTAGATAACTTCTGTATAAGTGGTACATCGTGAAGAGATATACATACTTGTAGCAGCAAGTTTTGTCTAGAGCTAACTGTTTTCGAGATATTTCTAGTTATTGTTTCAGTTTTAAACTATTTAACCTTTCTCAAACAGGAAGTCATCTGGCAATCAAAGAGTACCGAATTTCAGTTGTTTCATATAGCGACCAGCTTTTAAAATATTTGACTATCTCTTATTCTTAGTGTGTTACCATATTTCCCTTCAACTTAGAAGGAACTAATACAACAATTTCTGCTAATGTATATCTAAATTACCACGATATAGATAAAGGAATAATCCTTCGTATCAATAATTTATAGAGAAAATGTAATTTCTTTTTGTTGGTACAAGGAAAATAAGGGAATATACTAGGCTAAATAATTAATGATATGTTTAAACTGCTAATTTCCCTGTGTGGCATTGAAATTCTGTTCTGTTTTCATGTCCAGAAGAAAAAAAAGGAAAGAAAGGAAAATTTCTTCAGAAAATTATAAGTATATTATATAATTAGTCCAATATTGGAGTAAATAGTGTTAATTTGTTTTTTCACTCAAGCAGTGTGTCGGTCAGGAGTTAAGAGTCGGGCTATAAAATGCAATGACATAGCCGGGATTTGAATCACGGATCTCCCTGTTCAGGAAAATGAGACTTTAAGAGTTTAATGCCGTGTCAGCATGTTACCATGATAGCTCAGCCGTAGAGCAACCGGCTAGGAACAGTGAGATACGTGGTTTACCTTCCGGCTATGACATTGCTTTTTTCACCCTGACTCTGACTCATGTATGTGAATGTTACAACAAAACTCATTATTAGTACTCAAGCAAACACCTCTTATTTTCTTCTAACTAATTAGAATAAAATATATGCTCACATATAGACGTTTTATTAATGCTTTCGCAGGCTGCGACTGCACGCTGCAAACTTCCCACTGTCTGGGCCAAGTTGCCCCTTTTTTATACCTCTCGATCTTGTGGCAAGTATAATGATTATTCTAACATATGAGAACACCAGTTTCTGCTAAATTCACTTTAATGGAGCACTACACGTAATTCAACACTTATACTTTTGTTACACAAATAACTGAATCGCTCCGTTCACTACACTTTCTAAGCAAGCGTCACTCAGCAGATTAGTCTCAAATATGCTGCAGAACCCTAGTTGGTCCCTTAAATAGTCCGTAGCTGCTTCGAAAGTTCCAGTCTTAAAAATTGCGGGAACATTACGTTTTATCATTAGATAGAGATTACTCTGGAAGACGAATGCTCTGGGCCTGGGGAGAAAGAAGGTTCGAGAGGTCTTGCAGGGAAACACACAAAGGCCTTTCTTTGCCCGGCTAATAAGTTCGTTCGCTCTATTGTTACGGCAGGCCAAACAGGTATGTCTTCAAGTGAAAAGGGTACTCAGCCGTCGTTATATTATTGTTGCAAACCAACGCAGTTATCGCAAACTCTCATACTAGTGCTGTAATCGGAGCTTCGGTATAAAGTAATTGGTGACTGCACATATTTACTTGCACAGGTGTAACAATACAATAACTGATGAAAAGAAGTACGGCATCGCAACAATCAACTATTTCTTTCAAGCCAAGTCACTCACATACCTATGGCAATTAAGGCCAACAAAGCTTAGTCACCATATTTTGGCCAAAACCAACTGAAACAAGTATCGATGATACCCAAACACTAATTAGCAACATCTCTGATGCCGGCAAAAGAGTGACTCTCGTTTGGATTCCTTCCCATCAAGGAATACTAGGGAATCAAAGAGCTGGTAAATCTGCTAAAGATGGCGCAGCATAACTCCTACAAACGAACATCCAAACCCCATATTCTGAGGTTATAGATCGCATCTCCAAAATAGCAATAGAAGATTGGAGGTTTGAATGGAGACAACGACCACCGGGAAAACTGCACTGTGTGAGAAGAGGATCTACGGCACTCTACTCCACTATGTCACCTACTAGAATGGAACAACTCATGCTCACACGCTTACGAATTGGTCAGTCACCACACGCATTCACTACTTCTCTCAGGACAGAAAGCACACGTGACCTATGTCACAGCAACATTAAGAGTTACCAACTCCTCATAGAATGTGATAAATACAAAAACGAACGGAAACAACACGGAATTCCACAGGGCATTTCTACAACATTAAAAAAACTTCCTACACCGGAAACTATTTGCTTATCTAAAGGAAACAAGTGTATAAAATATGTACAGCATTTTAAAAGTATTGCAAATATCTTCTAAAATATTGCTGCAAGTACGTATGCATGTTTACGTTTGATTATATAATACTGTATTTAATATAAATAGTTTTTTTAAAATAATGTTACTACTATGAATATAAATGTCTGATTGCATACCTTTTGAATTTTTCCATATGTTTGAAAAGAATGTAAAAGTCACCTTATGACCTCGAATTTAAAGCGGCCTTAAATATATTAAAAAAAAAAACAAACAATTATCTAGGAAGCCCTTGAGTCCGGAAGGTTCGAAAAAAAAAAACAATTGGGTCAGTCGCCCAAGCAATATCTATAGTGTTTAACCCTCACTTTTACTACATAGGCGCCGCAGGCGATGAAACTGATTATGCATGTAATGAAGGTAGAGCACCGCTGGAGTGCGATGGCACGGGAAACCGGAAAATCCAGAAATAATCCTCCCCTGCACCGCTTTGTCCACCACAAACCCCTTATGTGGTCGACTGGTATCAAACCCCGGCCGCCTTGGTGAGAGGTGAGTAGTCTAACCACGATGCGGCCGCCCAAGAATTGGAAGAGCCTTTGTCTGGCTTGACTTCGAGAAATTTCGCCAAATGCACTTGGTAAATTTGGATCATGTATCGCGCTAAAAACCGACCAAAATAGATGTGAGTGGTTACAAGAGATGGAGTGCTTTTTAGGTTAAAGCTGCAAAGTGGGGCTTATAATACGCACAACAAATAAAGTTTTTGAGAGTTTATCCGTGTTTTTGTTTGTCACAATACGTAATCTGTAGAGAGCACTGCGACACACGTTAATATTTTAAAAAATAATATTTGCCACACGTAGAGGTCGCTGAAGGATTTAGTTCCATAGCTAATATTAGTGTTGTTGACTATTCTACATTCATATTAATGCAATTTTAATTAGTACAACAGCAGTGGGAAAACTATAACAGTAATGTACAGGTTTACTTACAAACACGAGCAGTAAAATGAATTCTGTGTTATGGTGACATTCTATTTAATTTATATTTTGTTTTGATAGTTCCCTGTAGCTGTCCTGTTAACATAAAATAATTTAACAACCGGTACAAATGGAAGCAGTGGCGACACTGCAGAAAATACACACATGTAGTGCACCATCTCATTCATAGACGGTTGATAAATATACTGAAAATTTGTAATACTCGCAAAGTTTCTTCAGAAAAGTGAGCAGAAATGAAGTGTCTAAAACAAAGGTTAATAAGAAATTAATTTCTTTCATTTGTGATAGAAGAACAGAGTGTAATATTAAAGTATAAAAATGACGGAGAAAATGAAGTTACAACCGCAAAAAACAAAACAAAAATAAATCATATCTCCATACCTGTGTTTCGTCATCTCAGTCATTTGCTTTGTGCAGCTTTTCCTTAGTATCTCATTTTTTATCGTATACTCTCTGATTTTAGTCCGAATTTGAAGTTATCGCATCTATACTCAAACTAATTATAAAATAACATTATAATAATATAATAAAACGATTGTATTATAATAAATATAAAATAATTATAACGATATAATTAATAAATAAATGAACACGTAATAGTAATTGTAACAATAATGCTATCTGAACAGTAAGACTTACTTCGGGATTTCATTGTTGTTTGTAGTAATTTGGGATCTATAAAATGAGATTTTTTCATTATCAATTTACTAGAGGCAGAACCGTGACCAAGTAGTTAGCTGCTTTTACAGTAAGGCGAGTCGGAATCGATCTCAGGTGACCGCATGTGGGATTTGTGTGGATGAAGAGGCGTCTGGGCGGATTTTCTCCGGTCCTTCGGCATCCCCCGCCATACATTCCACCAAATGTTCCATAATCATCTTTCCTGCCATCCAGTTCGCTTCATATCTGCTTCCTCATTTTCATACCAGCCATCGAACTCATCACCCATTCTGGTAGCTCTTTGAAACAGGACCTCTACTCGTAAACATGCATCCGACGTCAGGCGCTAGCTTGTAAGTTCCGGGGGGGGGGGGGGGGGGTTAGTCCTACGTAGAGGAAGTTAAATAGAGAAAGAAACATAGAAATCAATTCACGGCAGTCATTAGGAGCTGGAATACAAAGTCCAATATATTGATATTTTTACAGTTGCAAACCTGAACTCACTATAAGCTAAATGTAGATATATACATTAGGAATAAAAATGTGTTACACTTATATTAAATTCTCTACACACTGCTTTACAAACTATTCTCAGAAATACCTTTTCTCCCATGTACTTCATGTTAATCGAAATAGAATTTTAAGAAATTGTTCACTTTATACCTCCTTGTAGATGAAAGAGCATTTGAGAACCACAGTAGGCTTTAAAAGTCACTTTGAAATGTCGTTCTTTTTGCATGACCAAGAGAAGAAAAAGAAGAAAAAAGCAAGTATAACTTCAAATTTTGGAAAAGTATAATTTGGAAAATTCAAAGTAATAAAAATGAATATCTAGATACTATTAATGCAATAAATAATTTTACTCTACATACATATTCAACGAGATCTAAGTAGAGAAACAAAGAAGTAAAATAAACGTGGGGCACTTGAGCAAAATCTGAAGGACACTTGGTAGCGTCAGAGTATCAATTTCCATTTAGAATTTCAATGCAATATATGTTAGTGTTTCTTGAAAGCTATGCAATTTATCATAACTTATATCTATACCACTGATATATCAGCCTTTTCTGATTCAGAAACCATAATCAAATCATAAATAAAGTTAATAATTTTTGTTCTATTGATATTTCAATAAGCACAAACTTTTCAAAACCAAGTGTCCTGAATGAACAGTACTTCTATTTACAGAAAGTTCAAGATATAAATTTAAAGTTCCATTAAACGGTCTTAAAGGTAACCAAAATTTTTATTATTTTTAAGGAAATTGAAAATTTTCAAAAATGTTACAAGTAAAGGTCAGTTTGGAGTGGGGAGTAGAAAATTACATTTGAATGCAATGCAACAGACTCTTTATTATGCTATGCATATAATGAAAATTTGAAATATATGAATTATTCTTAATGCATAAGAATTCGAGTAATTACGAAACTGACATCCTCCCAACACGAATACGATAATCAAAAACCTCGTCAAACAAACAACTGTACATCCCATCTCCAGCTCCAGCTCAGGAAGACAAAAGAAGAAGGTCTGTGCGTGCGTGAGGAAGTAATAAGTTTGCTCAGGCAAGTGGAAGTGACAGGATAGTGACGGTCTTACGGCGCCTGAAGCTCTGTCCGAACAATCAATAGATGCCAATCCGTCTCTCCCAGCATTATCGCTCACAGTAGCATTATACTGCTGTCCCTTTTTTGTAGCACCTAAGTGCTAAGTCTCCAGAATTGCAGTTCGACAAGGGATCACATTGCTTCGTTCAAATCCTGACCTTATTTCCTGGCGTTCCTAAAGTCCATCATAAAACCCTTCATGTTCACACATTGTCTCGCAGCTCTCTAAACTAATCTTTTTATTTTCCCTATCCTTACTATGTACATAGTGTATAGAGGAAGTATTGTATTTCACCCAAAAACTTGATAACGAAATTTGCCAGAAATACACTTTTTAGGACTCACTGAATCCAAAATAAAACATTTTTAGAGAAAGGTCAGTGAGTGTGTGTCTGTGGGCAACATAGCTCAAAAACGAAAAGACCGTTAAATACCAATTTTGGTATTTAGGTATAGTATCTTGCAAGGATGAGATGCGAAGATTTTCAAGAAAATCCTCTCACAAAAATCTACCCTTTACTTGGAGAAATTTTCAAAAATTTTTATTTTCTTAAAAATGGCTCTAATGGATTTGATTAAAATCTAATATTTCAAAGCTATTTGCTCTCCGAATAAAATGTATATCTTTAATTTTCTGGGAATAGCCTCTGAAGACTGCTTTATTCTGGATGAATTTTACGAAATTTTACATAACTGCTAAATCGTAAGATATGGACAAAAGCTTATCACAGAAAAAATGTAGAGCACATTATAGCACGCAATTTATGTTATATACATTTTTTCGTGGAGTTGATCCTTATTTAGAAATTCCTTGTTTTTGGTTTCAGATTTAAAAATCTTATATTTTTCTCATACAGGAATTTGTAAACTCGTACCCATACAAACAAAGGAACTTCAGTCATATACCAACCAGCTTTTGAGTATCACTTTAAGCTATGGTACTCCTTTTTCGCTTCTACTTAAAAGGAAACAAATAATAAGACTATTTGTGCTAATTTTTTCTCGTTTAGCATGAAGTTGATAGAAGCGTTAGCGTTTTAAAATAATTTGTTGCAGATATGTAGACAAAGTCATGTGAATGAAACACATCAGATTTTTGTTCTTTGGAAAGGCCTAATCGGACTAAAAACATGATATTTTCCTTTTACAGCTCCTTCTCTATCTATTCTGTAACAAAATATTGTTACAAAAGTTTATTATTTTATCTACTTAATGCTAATCGAGTTAAGTGTTAAAATAAATCATCTTATTTACATATTGGTTTCTCTAATACGTGTGGACAATGTACATAACTGGTAGAGGGGGCATTATATTCTATTTATGGCCAAGCCTGGGCACATACTTAATGGAAATTCGTGCACTAAGAGATATAATATATGCGTAAGCTTTCACGGCCGGTGTCCATGGTTTTAAAACTTAAAATTTTCGGGCTGTTTTGCCGTGGTCTGTAGGTTAAAATATGTTCAGTTAAAATATTTCTACCTAACATTTCGTCCCTGTCTGTGGGGGACATCTTCAGAGGCACTGCACTCGGCACTTTCCGAGTTAGCGACGTTTCGTCCCTGTCTGTGGGGGACATCTTCAGAGGCACTGCACTCACGTCGCTAACTCGGAAAGTGCCGAGTGCAGTGCCTCTGAAGATGTCCCCCACAGACAGGGACGAAACGTTAGGTAGAAATATTTTAACTGAACATATGTTAACCTACAGACCACGGCAAAACAGCCCGAAAATTTTAAATTTTAAAACCAAGAGATATAATGTTTTTATAAATATTGTATAGAGTTATTTAGTGTTGGATTAATCTAAATGTATGAATACGTGGTGTGGTTGTGAGTGCAAGTGTGTGTATGTGTATTTCCAATGTTGTTAAGATATATAAAATATATATGTAGGTAATATTTTAAACTCAAGTATTTTTAGACAGCATGTACGGCCACTCGACCCATGCGACTGTGTGACGCAAATATTGCATTATTGTAAACCTTATAATAAAATACTACTACAATAAATACTAAAGTTTCACAAGAAATACATGGTTAAGGACCATGAATCCGTGAAAAACATTTTTAGAAAAAGGCGCGCCTGTGAACAGTACCAAATTTAGTATTTCCGTTTAGTATCTTCCAAGGATGCGGCACGAAGGAATGAAAATCCCTCCACCAAAAATTAATTTTTATATATGCTTACATGATAAATAAAATGCATATGTTGAATTTTCTGGGAATAGATTCCGAATGCCTCTTCGTTCTGTATGAGATTTTTATAACTATTAAAGCGTACAATATACACAGATTTACTACACAGAAAATGAAGACCTCGTCAAAACAAACAATTTATGTTAGATACTTTGTAGAGTTAACTGTTTCCTAGATATTCCTTTGAAGTTTCATCAATTTTCTAAAACCAGAGGTCATCTTTAGTTTGTCTCTTTTGTTTTACTCCAGGTCGTTCAAAGCATACCGAATGTCAGTTGTTTCACAGTTTTGAATATCGCTTTATCTTACTCTATTACTGTATTTTCCTTCTACATTGAAGGAACTAATACAACCATTTCTGCTAATGTGCATCTAGAATACCAGGATGTAGATAAAGGAGTAACAATAATTTATAGAGAAAATCATGGGAATGAGACACATCAGAATTTTTTTAATACAAGGAAAATAAAGGAATACACTAGGCTAAAGCATTAATGAAGTGTACTATTCTGTTCTCCTTGATGGCCAGAAGAAAAACAGATAAGAAAAGAAAATTTCTTAAACCCATTAACATCATTAAATATAATATTTTGAAAACCGTTAACACAAAATATGCTTAAAATATTCTCATAACAAACGATATATATATATTTCTAGGAATATCCTCTGAAGATCTCTTCATAACCTCTGAATGACCGGAGCATAACTGGTAAATTTTAAGGGATACACAAAAATCTTATTACAATAAAGAACAGCTTTAATACAGAGCACAATGCACACTATTGTTTAAAATTGTCAAAACTTTTTTCAAATGGGTTGTCGTTATTCAATATACTTTCTCTATCGAGAAATTCGGTATCGAAATGTTTACCGGAAAAGTATGCTTTGAGAATCCCTGAATCCAAAATGGGTAATTTTAGAAAAAAGGTCAACATGTGTTTCAAAAGCGTAACTCCAAAGCGAAAAGTAGATAAAGAACAAACTTGGTTATATAGTTTCTGTATCTTACAAATATGTGACACGAAAATTTTAATAAAAGTACTTCCCATCCCCCCCAAAAAAAAACTCTAATAGAAGACTTATTTATATTATATAATATTTTATATTCCAGAAGTTGTTGAACTACTTTTGTTTAAAATACCACATTGAATATTGAAAATAATATTCCTGTCTTCAATACTGTCGTTTTCATAGCGAATTAATGTTGTATAATCTTGTGTTACTGGTAAACATTAAGTGAAAGACCAAAATGCAGAACACATGAATGTAGTAACTTTAATACACAATTCAATTCAAATAGCTTCCTTGTGGCATAAATAATTCCTTTATATGCGTTATTAAAGGACAATTGGTTGATTAAGTTGTATTTGTTTTGAAGTTATGTTGATTTGTTTTGTTTCCTATAATTACATGGAAATTTTATTCCTGTGTAGTGTGCATACACATTTGACTATTGCTGTTCCTAATATTCTAACGAAATGTTTTTATTTGTACCAAGATTTAACTGGAAAGAAGTGGAGTATCTGGATAGAAAAATAAGATTTCAGAAGAATATTATGTTGAGCAAATAATAAATGGCATAGACTACAAGAAATCATGTAAATGTAATAAATAGATTTTATTGAGAGACTCACAGCAACCATTCTTAAAGGATGTGACTATTGCTTAAGCTTAATTAATTACTCTATACTGTATCTTCTATAAAATAAACAATAAATGTATTTCTACAATGTTCATCTTGGTTAACACCAAGTGAGCAGAATGGTAAACATTTTAAAGATCGGTTTTTTGGAGAGTAGATACAAAAGAGAATGTGAATAGATCAAATCAGAATCTAGTAATATCATACCACAATGGCGACTTACTTTTCGTCAGAGCTTTTAAATTCCGGCGGTGCCGTGGCCGGGTGGTTAGACCGCCCACTTCCCACTTAGAGGATGCCAAATGTGAGATTTGTGGTCGACAATACGGCTTCAGGGCGGGTTTTATCCGTTTCCTCCGGTTTCACACGCCACTCATTCGACCAATTGCACTATAATCACCTTTACTATAATCCATTTCGCTTGCATTTCATTTCATCCACTTCCTCACGCTCATGCCTGGCTATGGGTCAACCACTCGTACCAGGTTCTCTGTTCTGTGATTTTGTGCCGTTGGCTTCCCGACAGGCTTCTGACCCCTAGGCATTTGCTTGTAAGTCCTAACTATGGGGAGGGTAAGGCAACTACGAAACGAAACGAAACTTTTAAGCTCCAGGTTTCACAGTTTAACTAACAACAGGTCAATGAAAGAGCACTGTTTGTCATCATTGGACAATGGTATTCTTGTGGTCTACTGGAAAAAATATGATGAATTTTATTCACATGACTTTCCCAACCTGTTCGGTAAACTATTATTACAAAATATTATTCCTCTTTAGTTCCTATTAATCGAAATAAAGATTACTATAAATAGTATATTGCTTACTTTCTTGTAAATAGAAAGAAAATAAAGGCTAAAGCAATAGTCGACTCTTTTGAAAACTGCCACAATGCAATGAGATCCGTTATCTTCGCATGGCCAAGAGTAAAACGAGCGACTTACAAATTGCCGTTTAAAAAGAATATAAATATTTTGAAACCAAAACAAGTAAGAGGGAATATCTTGGAAATGCTTAATTCCACAGAAAATCTACATGTGTGCTTTAACGAGATATACAATGTTTATGTAGTAAGATTTTGTCTATCTTTACTGTTCACTGGGTATGTAAACGTCCTGCAGAATGAATAGCACTTTACAGGCTATTAATTCAGAATATTCAGATGTACAATTTATTTATCATATACATATCTTTAATATATGGAATTATAATCAAAATCGTTCTTCATTTTTAGAAAATAAAACTTTTCCGAAAATGTGCCATGTAAAGGGTAATTTGGGGTAGTGTTTTCTTTAAAGTCTTTGTGTCGCACCCCAGAATGATGGTGAACTTAAATATCAATTTGGAGATTTAAAATAACGTTCGTTTTTGAGTTTACATCATGATTGTGATTCAGCAAATGCAAATATGTGTTGTTGTACATGTGCTGAAAATTTCAGCTTTCCAGCTCTCATGTTTCCTAAGAAAAAGATACACAAGTATCCAAAAATGCTGTGTTGAGAAAATTGACTTTAAAGATACAAAGTATTCTAAAAGAGGCACTGCATGGCAGCTTTTAAGAAATGTTGACTAGCATTTAAATTATTTTTGAATTGATTAGAATCCTCTTAACTCCTCAAAAGCATACATTTTCTGAAACTGGAAATAATAGTTTTTTTTAATGTATTTATTTAGGGTCACTTTAAAACAAAGGTTATCAGTATTCTTATAAGATCAATGTATAAAATTTAATAAAATATATTACAACTGTGGTCATAAACTTAACTATTTGAACTTTGGTAATAGTAAAACAGTACATCCAAATTGGTAAACAATTTTAATAGTGTCACACTCTGGTTGTAAAATTAAATCACATTATATAAAAGACAACACTTGTGATATCTCCATTAACTTGATAGTTTTCTGCATCCTTCGTTGGTGTTAAAAAAGGAATACAGATCACTCTTGAGGTTTAAGTTCCTTCTGTCATTCAGTAAAGCAGGAGATAAGGTGAGATGTTGATACGACTTCTCGAGCTGAACATTTTGGGCAAGGATCTTTATTAATGTCTAAAACAAAACAAAATATTTTTTACAATTTTAGAGTATTTTGTCCCCTTAAATTTATGGGATAAGTCTTTAATATGCACTTAAATGTTGTGTTCAAAACGAACATAAATGAATTAATTTTTCCAAGATGCATGTTCAAGTTATTCAAATTCTAGTGAATAAGGTGCAACTGCTATTGGTGACGTCCTAAATATTATCGTAAGTAGCGTCGGTGTTATTGTGTGGGTCAGTTGGTCCGATTAGGGGAGAGGGGACCTAATGACATTTCCCTACCTTTTGATGTTTACACTGCTCCGGTTTTAGCTCAGGTGGTTCCTCATCATCGGCGAACATGAATTACTTGTTGCAGGGCGTGGTACAGAAGGAAATACAAAAAATGGTAGTGAAGAAAGATAGCATTAATCACTGGTTCGTAAATATTATTGAAGAAAATTATACAAGTTATAAACCCTAACCGTTGGCAACCAAGTGACTCTGCAAACATGTGAGTAATGGTTACAATACTGGGGAAAGCAAAACCATGAGTTCTTTGTTTCAAATGCGGTGAGCTATTTGGCAAGATTTTGCTTCAGCGACCGACATAGTGTCACCCCTGGAATCTGGCGTAGAGCTCCCCACAATGGTTTTGGTTTTGAACTTAACGTTATTTCTGTATACATAGCGTCCCTTCTTGCTATTGGTTGCATGTACTTATGCCTCTATTCCCTAAAGTCACTCAACGTTATACAAAAGACAGGGCAATAACATTTTAAAATGTTTCCTTTTGAAAGCTCAACTCACAATACATCAAAGTCTCTTGCTAACGGAAAACTGAGCATTTACAGTTAACACCACGTTTCAAACCTTGTCGCCTTAGGGGGAAAATATTAACAAAATACAAATATTCACAAGTAAAATAATGGTTAAAGCAAAGCTTATTACCCCTTACTATGATTAATAAGATTTTACTATATACAAAGGCTATCTATTTAATTATGATGATCAATATCGGTATACAGATCGTTACACAATAGAGATAATTTTTACATATTATTATTAGTTATATAATTTCGATGGTTTACGCGGATATAAAAGAGTTACTGTCTCAAAGGACAAAATGTCACCTAATACATTTCCAAATCTATCTCTTAGCCTGTGTCCCTGAACTTATATGGACTCAGTTACATTTTAAAATTTTTGTCCTTGAAAATAATGAATGTTAATAGGCTTATCATGGTTTCGTTCGCGGCTCTGGTGCTCGGACTTCGTTGTTGGATTCCTGTGTCTGGGGTGTCGATTTGAGTCGGTTCTATCCGAGCCTTCACCTTTGATTAGCTCATGTGGAGTGGTCCCAAGCTCTAACGTGATTCGGAATCTAGAGTAAAAACTGTGTCCTCTCAAATCCGCCTTCATCCTCATGATCATCTTTCCATCAGAGGCAATGGACCACGATCACTAGATGTCTCCACCTAAAGGTGGATTTGTCATCGCTTGGTGTAATATGAGAGATCCCAAAAGTTAGTCACGTGGAGAACGTCGGAACCTAGCCGTTATATCATCCTGTTTCAATATTGTTGTTTCACAACCTCCCTCTGTTCACCTGTATTAAAAAATCTTCGTTGTCCAACGATTTACCAAATAAGTGGCTATCGGTATAAGTATTTACAACCAATTATCATGTATAAGATTAAATGTTATAAAGAAAATTGTAAAGCTATCACTTTTACCTTTCTATATTAAAAGGACACTCTAATTAATTAAAATTCATTCAACATAAATTTATTAAAATACTACAGTCAAAATTGCGCTGGATATCAAGAATAGGCTGCTGAAATACATTTATTTATCCATGTTCACAGAAATTAAATTAAACTCATAATTAAAAATCTGAAAAAAAACTTCACGTTGCATAAAATCTTAAATTGACCAAGAAATTATAAGAAAAATTTCTTGTATTATTTAAAAACATGTGGACATATCTATTTTAATATTGGTTTGGATATTTCAGATTCCAAAATGCAAAACTGCAGCAGCTTACATTTTTCGAGGACTTTTCCTTTGAAGATTTTAAAAATTCTCTATAAGCCTTGTCAAAATTCAATATCTAGTACCATTCCCTAAAAAAAAACAAGCATACAAATTAATATATATTCTAATAAAGTACTATAAAATCTGGTGTGTTCCATTCACATGGCTTTCTCTATATCTCTGCAACAAATGATGTTTAAAAGCTTATGCTTCAATCTACTTCATGCTAATTGAGAAAAATTAGCAGTAATAGTGTTATTAATTGCTTCCTTGTAAGTAGAAACAAAATAAAGGAGTACCTTAGGTTAAAAGGATAGTCAAAACCTGGTTACTATGTGACTGAAGTTCCTTTTTTGTATGGACGGAGTTTAAAATTCATTTTGATTTTAATCGCTCAGGGTCCTGAGTCCTGATTGGCCATTCCTGGAAGGATCCGCATTTTGATTTTAATCGCTCAGTAATTTGTTCTAAATAAAATATTATTCAATATTATAAAGTGCATCATTGTTCAGGGAGTTAATTTAGCACATTTTACTTTCTCTGCACGTACTATGTACTTACTGCATAGGGAAGGTATTGCACTCCACCCAAAAATTCGATATCGAGATTTCATTTGAAGAATATATCGTAAGGTCCCCTGTATCCAAAAAAAAGTATTTTCAGAAAAAGGTCCCTGTGTGTGGGAGTGTGTGTGTGTCCGTGTGTCTGTAAACACGATAGCTCAAAAACGAAAAGTTGGTACTGAAGTTAAGTATCTTCCAGAGATGCGACACGAAGATTTTGAGAAAAATCCCTCCAAACCAAACTACCTTTTACATGGAACTTTTTTCGAAAATTTTATTTTCTTAAAAATGGTTTAACGATTTTGATTAAAATATCGTATATTAAAAATATTTACCTGACAAATAAAATGTATATCTTGAATTGTCAGGGAATAGCCTTATTCTGGATGAATTTTAGAATTTTTACATAACAGCTAAACGGTAAGACTTTGACAAAAACTTACCACACAAAAAATGTAGAGCACGCTAAAATACACAATTTATATTATGTACATTTTTTTCGCGGAGTTGATAATTTTTTTAGATATTCCTTATTTTTTGGTTTCATCTTTAAAAACTTACGCTGTTGTCATACAATAATTTGTCAACACCTGTCCATACAAACAAAGGAACTTCAGTCACATAGCAACCAGCTTTTGATTATCTCTTTAACCTATGGTACCCCCTTATTTCGCTTCTAATTATAGTTAAGCAAGTAATAAGTCTATTTCTACTAGTTTTTTTTTCTCGCTTAGCATGAAGTAAATAGAGGCATAAGCTTTTTAATAATAATTTGTTGCTGAGATGTAGAGAAAGTCATGTGAATGGAACACATCAGAATTTTTGGTCCTTTTTATGGACTTAAACACTTCAGTTTTAGACATTATTTTTTCTACTTATTAACACTGGTTATATTGTTTAATGCACTTATGTACCGATGTTCCATATAGCCGTCTTGATCTGACGTTGCCATCTCCTTCTGCCTTTCGCAGTATTGGTTCATCTCTTGCAGAATGTTTTCTTGTGATCGACTGACCATCTTGTTCCGCTCTCCTTCGTCCTGTCCTCGGTTTCCATATCGTTAGCCTGTAGGTCCATCGGTTGGGGTCTTGTCTCACGATATGTCCCGCCCATCTCCATTTTTGGTAGTTTCTGGTCTGTCATTTGTGTTTCTCCTCTAATTATGTCGCTCCTAATTCTGTCTCTCCGTGTGATTTCTAAGAGTTTTCTTTGACATTTTTATATTCCTTCTCTCTCTCTCTCTCTCTCTCTCTCTCTCTCTCTCTCTCTTTTTTTTTTTTTTGTTGTTCTCCAAGTTTTCATATTTTTAAAAAGTATTTAATATGAGCATCAAGAGGCAAATCCTCCATACACACATCTTACTTTTTTTATCAATATTTAAAATAAGTTTATTTGCAGTGCACCATTTTTAAAAGAATGTACGGAATTTAAAACTTTCAGGTTACATTCATCGATGCTATTAGCACACATTACAATTTAAGTATAATCCGCATCCATTAGTCTTTATCACTGTGATATTCTAAACATTTTACATATAAAATAAAAAGTCCAAGACAGAACTCTGTTGTGCATCCCTATATGGTTCCAAAATAATAATTACTTTTTACAACACACAGTAGCCAACATCCTACCAATCACGTGTTTTCTGAATACGAAGATAGCTCTAGTCTTGTCACTAATAGGAGCAATTGGCGTATAGATGTCATCGCATATCGAGTACACAAAGTGACATATTGGATACTACAGTAAGATTTAAATCCTAGAGTTGGCACGCCTTGAGGTCGACAGAGAGTAAACAAGTCTATATATTTGCCAACCGTGGCATTTTAAAAAAACAAATATAAACACGGCATATTGATTGGTATCCGGGGTACGATTTATATATGTGGTCAAATTGTGGTGATCCACGGGGTTTGAGAGGCACGGCTATACAGCATATCGCCATTACTTAGCATCCTTCAAAAAACGTTATGGTTAGCAGAATGCAGATTATGTCAACAGGGGATAATTAACTTGAATATTGTAATACATATTCATATAAATTCTTTTTTATTCGTATTCATAATGTTCAAAAATATTACTCGTAAGTAATCGATGTAGTTTTGTCTTTATGGCAGCTACCTTAATGGGGGAAGTTCTAATAAACCGCAGAAGTATGCTACCCGTGATAGCACGGCAACTACTCTTTCTCAGCGGTATAGCGGGAATGCAGCATTTTCAGGGGGAACAGGTTATATACGACGTACATGTTGGAAACGAAATTTCAAACTTCCGAACAATTTGTTTTCCTGTCTGTGAAAGCTATAACACACATTACAAAAAATCGTATAAATAATTATAAAATATATTAGGCATGTCTAAATATCTTAAGCTCATAAGATGTTCGTTACATACATTTGTTGAATAAGACGAATGATACAGCATCCTTGATATGTGTGTGATGTGTTCCATTCACAAGTCTAACCCTTCTGCAAAATAACTATTCTTAAAAAAGATGTTATTTTATCTAAATCGTGTTAATCAAGAAAAGCATTAGCAGGAATTCTATTACTACTTGATTCCTTGTAAACCACAGGGAAATATCACTAAAGAGATTTTAAAAACGGGTCGCTCTGTGGATGATTGAAGTTCGGTTCGCTTTGCAAGGTCAGTAGTATACTAGAGTGCGATAAAAGAAAGGTAAGTAATGTTCATGGTTTAAACAAGGAATATCTTGGAAAGCGTCAGCTCTACAACAAAAATGCTTCTGGCCTAATTGTGTGTTTTAAAAGACCTACATCTTTCTGCCGTAAGTTTTTGTTATTTTTTATGATTAACTAATTATACAAAATTCATTCAGAATGAACACATATTCAGAAGCTATTCCCAAAATATTTAATACACACATAATATTTGTGATTAAAATATTAATATGTGGTATTTTTGTCAAAATTTTAGAGCCATTTTTGAGAAAAAGCTAAATTTTTAGAATATTTTCATTTACAGAATAGTTTGTGGGAAAATTTTCTTGAAAATCGTTGTAAGCCATTTTGGAAGATATTTTGGTATTTAACGGAGTTTTAATTTGTGAAATATGATGTCCATAGAAAAACACACACCTGCCTTTTTCTAAAAGTGTTATTTTTTAACTCAAGGACCCCAAAACATATTTCCGGTGAAATCTCAATATCGTATTTTTGGGTGGAATGCAATGTCTTCTCTATACAGTATGTAACTGTAAAGAAAGTAAAAATATCAATTATACCTGTTGACTTTACAGCTTTCAAAACGATGGTATCAGGAAAAAGTTTAGTTTTGTGAAAACCTATCGGTTAAAATATACTGAGTAACGTTGCCCTTTTTAGGACTGAGTGGTAAAATAAGTCAATTTAGTTGTGGAAAAAAAAATGTACGCATTTAAAAACGTGTTTTATACCCTTATAGTAAGCTGATATTTTCCAAAATAAAATTACATAGCTTTAGTTTGTAAGTGAAAATTAATGTATTTAATAACTTTGTATTAGAAACAAGGTTACGTTATATGCGTTGCTTTCTCTACCCGTTCTTTAAAAAACATAATATTGCGAAATATATTCTTCTATTTAATTCTTTTAATCGAGATAAACCTTTATATAAACGGTTCTTTTCATAGTATTTACTTGCAGGTACAGGGGAAACTACAGAATACACTAGGCTTAGGCGATATGGAAAACTTTTTAGAATGGGTCATTATTTGACAGATTTGGAACTCCATTGTTCACATGGTCACTATGGAAAAAGAATGGCGGTTTTGTAGCTAAAAGTATAAACGTTTAAAATATATGTTAATGAACTGTTTTTTGGTTGTTTTTTTTTCACACAAGCTGTGTGTAGGATACCTGTTGGATATGTAGAATCAGACTAAAGAATTCAATGTCATAGCCGGAATTGGAACCACGTATCTCGCTGTCTAGTTATACCACTGTATCGGCATGGTAACATACCGCCATGACATTAAATTCCCCGACTGGCCCGCATGTTTCCCGGTAAACCATGGGGCATATGCATCTCAATTCTCCAATGGCAACTTACGTCGTAGGTACTTTCAGTCTCTGGCTTCATAGTTTAACCAACTATTAGTTCAGTTATTGTTAATTAATTAACAATAAAGAAAGTAAAAGCATCAGCTGTTTCTGATGACTTCATAAATTTCAAAACAATATTATCAGGAAAAATAAGTATTTTTGTGGAAACCTGTTGGTTAAAATATAGCTACTGAGTATAGTACTTTAATTAATTTCACATAAGCTGTGAAAAAAACAAGGAAACAAGTTGATAGGTACAATGAGACTGAAAAATTCAATGTCATATCTGTGGTTCAAATCCCAGTTATGATTTTGAATTTTTCAGTCTGACTCTACCTATTAACATTGAAAATACAATTTAATAATAAAGAAAGCGTGAATAACGGTTAGTAGCAAAAAAGTTTGACACAGATTCTTGTGGTTTAACGAGATCAGTGGTCAAGTTTTGTTTATGTTATACGAAATAAAATGTATAACAAATTCTTTCAGAATGAAAGCTAATTTTTTTAGTTTGTTGCGTAAAAATATGTAACATATGATCCTTTAATAAAAATCGTTCAAGCAATCAAATATTTTAAAAATGTTCGAGTAAAGTGTAGTTGGGAGTGCATAATTTTTTGTTTGGTATCTAATTTTTGGAATATACTCAATTTGGATGCAAGTTTTCGTATTTATTCCACTTTAAGCTTCCTATTAATGCTGTTCACAAGACAACATGTGCCGTTTTTACACGATGTCATTTTGAACTAAGGAATCCTCGAAACATGTATTTTCTGTGGAACTTCGAAATCAATTTTTTTGGGGTGGAATATAATACTGCCTCTGACTATAGGTAGTTGGCAGAGAAGCAAAAATCAGTAGTAACCTTTCTTAGTTGGTCTTCTGAATGCTTAGGCATGAATATAAAATTTATCGCTTCCACCAATATATGAAGCGTTCCTAGTATATGAGACATTAGACCCTATACAAAAACTACTAGCAACTGAAGCAGAATTCTCAATGAACGTGACATGAGCGTAAAGGGGATGTCATGACTGGCGAATGAGAGATACCGTGATTTCACTGGTGGTCACGAATAGTTCATGTTCGAAGGAGAAAGTGGTGCACATTAAAGTTATAGCATTATAAGTTAAAGGAGAAACACAATTTATCACCAACCTACTCAGATTGGCTATGTAGTACTTTGCTGCAGCCTGAACTTCACCATGCGGAGACTCCCCAAAGACTGCTAACTAGTTTCCCATGCGCACCTAGCTAGTTTCTTTGCATTGTTATGGATGGATACGCGGCGCTGAGAGGACTTAACGGATTTTTCTATGAACTGTTATTAATTACCATTTCAGTGTTTACTTGTTAAACCCCAAAACAGTTAATATGTTTACACTAACTAACCTCCTCACGCTACAATATAAGATAACATGAGGTCATGGCGGGCCTTCATCGACTTCGAACACCCAGCTGGTTGTTCCTTAAGCCTATTGAGTGTTACAAAACACTTCCGCCAACTGTTTTTTCCTCAAGTGTCTTTAGGCCATCTTATACAGCTCTATCATAAAATTCGTTTCAACAGAGGAGCGTCGGCAGAAAGAGAAAAATGAAGGAAAATCTTTAACGGAGGCGAACGCTAATTTTAAACATGTTTTTTTATGCGAGGTCATTAGCGAACGATATTAAAAATACGAAGACGCAGAAAAAACGAGTATTTTAGGATAATAAATGACTGTAAAGGTTCTCGTAAAAAGCTTGGGAAATGAATGATGGATGTGTACCAAAAGAATGTATCTGAAAAGGAGGGAAGGAAGAAAGGAGAGACATAAAATAAATAACACGCCTTGGGAGAAATGGGCCATCACGTCACGTGTGTATGTGTGTGTGCAGAATGACTGAAACTGCGTTCTTGACGCTAATGATGATGAAATGCTAATCTAAAATATTCAAATCATAGCTCTGGATACGAGAGGCTACTTTTGTAACTTTGCAAAACTTCAGAAAGGTGTTTTTCTGAGGTCACAAATAGAAACCAATTAATTATTAATTACATCATTGTATAGAAAGTCTCTGATACTCATTACTAAATGTCAAAGAAAAAATATGCGATACACTCACAGGACTTTCTCTAGCTCTTCTACAAACAAGTTTATTATTAAAGATTATTCTTCTTTTTACGCCATGCAAATCGAGATAAGCATTAACAGAATTGTTTTATAATTCAATTCCTTATAAATAGAAGAGAAAAAAGGGATGATATTATCCAAAGTGATAATCAAATGTTTTAAAAGCTGTTGCTATGCGATTGTATTTTAAATTCACTTCTTTGCTGTGCCAGGAATAAAAAAAAGAAGCATGGTCAATTTCGTGCTGAAAAGAATAATTATAGGTATTTTAAAATTGAAACTAATAACAAGGAATATCTCGGTTACGTCGACAACAAAAATGTAAAATGTGTATTTTGACGAGATCTACTCTTTTTGCGTAGTAAGCTTCTTAAGAATCTCTCATGGTTTAGCAGTTATGCAAAATCCATTCAGAATGAAGAGAACTTCAGAGCTTGTGCACATAAAATTGAAGATATGAATTTTTTTGTAATGTAAATATCCTTAATATACCGTATTTTAATCAAAATCGTTAGAGCTATTATTGAGGAAATCAAAGTTTTCGAAACATTTTCCATGTAAAGGTAAGTTTGTGATGAGGGGATTTTTCTTGCAGATCTTTGTGTCGCATTCTTGGGAGATACTTAACTTAAATACAAAAGTTTAGCATTTAACGGTATTTTCGTTTTTGAGTTGTGCTGTCCACAGACACTCACGCTGAAATTTTTCTAAAAATTCCTTTTTTGGGTTCAGGAGTTCTGAAAACATGTTTCCGATGAAATCTCGGTATCTAATTTTTGGGTGGGTTACACAATATCTTATTAATCTGCTATGTACGTTGTAAATATGCTCTAGAAAAGGTAAAGACAAGCTTGGTGGCAATCAGAAAACTCTTCTATCCCTCATTAGCTATGTTACACCTATGCAGTAGATATATACTAGTATAATAAAGAGAATTCTTATGCGTAATCATGGATATATATGGACATTATAAAAGTGTTTGACACCCTCATAGATTATAGATTATATATATATATATAATCTTAAAGCACATTCAGCTGTTTTTGGTTATTTTTTCACTACTGAAGTCCTATTTCTTTTACGAATATGAGGGTGTCAGACACTTTTATAATGTCCATTCATAAAACTTAATGAAAAGAGTTTACAAAACCTTTTGCTACAATGGATAAAAAATTCTAATTCTTCTATTCATATGACTTTAACTGTTTCTCAGGTAAACTTTTCTTGCAAAGAATGTTACTTTTATCTGCATCATGATAAACACTAGGTAATAACTAGTTATTTTGTAAGTAGAAGGGATATAAGGGAATGCGCAGGCTATAGTGATAGTTAAATCTTTTAGTAGCTCAACTATATCAATTTTATTCTCTTTACTTCCTAACAAGAGAGAGAGAAAAAGTAAGCTGACTTTACGTTTGATAAAACTTGAGTGGCTTAAAATTGAAATCAATAATTCGGAATATCTCTAAAATGATTAACTCTAAACAAACGTATATGACATAAATTTTTTGTTATAACCAGGAGTTGCCCAAATATCATTCAACTCATTCTTTTGCAGTTTACACTTTAAACAAAACTAGGCTTGTTCAGAGGCCGTCGGCCAGTACGTCTCACACTGTCAGCAGCTCAGTTGAATAAGGATTCTGTGAGCTAATTATTGGAGCCCTTATAATAAAACGCATGCTTATGCCAACATTGCTTTAGAGGAACACACCGATGTCAGCATTTCAACATCTTGTCACTAATATCGATTGCTGACACTGTTGCAACATTACCTCTTGCTAAATTAAACACAATTTAATTCAAAATCTTCTCGGGCTTCTAGCCAGGTAAAAACTTGGCTTGACACCAACGTTTCGAAGAAGTGCATCTTCCTCGTCTTCAGGGTGAACTCTGAGAAGATTTTGAATTAACACGCCGCCAGGAAAGCTTCAGTTCTTATTTTAAACACAATTTATTCAAAACGACCATATTGCCTTTACCTTTACACTACAATATACACGGCCCCTTAATGAAACCCTTTGCTTATTTTAGAACGAATTTTCGTTCGTTCCGCAGTTATGCGAAATCACAATTCTGCAACGGGAGAGCAAACAATGGAGACTATTAATATACTCTAAATCATTCTACAACAATTGAAGGAAGACAGAGTAAAATTGTTAAAAATGTGGTCAGTTTTTTTTTTCAATATACTTAAAACTGTGTCTTTATAGTCAATGAATGTACTTTTAATCTCTAACTTCATTTATATACAACGGCATTTTATCTCAGAGGTTTTCAAATCTTCATTTGTGACTGTTTAAATGTCCAGAGAATATGGCTGTTGGCCTAACGTCTTTTACTCTACTTTGATACTTCTTACAAGTTTAGACATTAAATATTTTCCATAATATGTAGCATATGACCAATATTTTTCAAATTTCCAACAAAAGTTCAAGAAAATTAAACTAAAACTTGGAATATGTATTTTCTTTCACTTTTTAACCATTGAAGATGGTATTAAAAGTTGTTTAAAATTACAATGTAAGATTTAAAATTCGTTTTAAGACAAAGTGATGAATTAAATTATATGCATCAGAGGTGTATATTAATATTTAAAAAAAATATGGGACCACCTTTACTTTCTCTACAAGCACTATGTGCTCCATAGCTAGAAAAAGTGTTGCATTCCACCGAAAAATTCGAGATTTTATCGTAAATGTTAAATTGAAACAAGTCCAAAAACGTCCATGTGTGTATGTATGTGAGTGAACAACATAACTCAAAAACGAGAAGTCCATTAAATACGAAAACGACAGATTTTAAAAGATTTGATTTCGCTTTAACCTATGTATTCTTTTATTTCCCTTCTGCCTTGAAGGAACTACATAATAAGACAATTTCTGCTAATGTTTCTCTAGATTAGTATGAACTTGATAGAATAATATTATTTTTAATATTAGTTCGTTTGCAGCACATCAGAAAAATTCGTGTGAATAGAACACATCAGGATTTTATTTAATAAAATTACAACTTTTTTATAATGTAGAACAGCTTATTAATTGACAGAATTAAATACTTTTTTAAAAACATACATTTTAAGATATCTTGAAATATTTTAAAGCTTCTTATAATCAAGATGTGACATAATTTTGAAATCTATGAATAAAAGCTTTATCTTATTGGTACCCTTAAGAAGCTACCAGTTGAGGGAGTAATCTCTAAGGTTTAGGAGCATGGGAGGATGGGTTCCGGGTTAGATTTTAATTCAGGATCGCATGGATCCTTTATCTCGGGACGGTGACTAATTTGTTTCTTTTCCTTGTTTGAAGCCTTTATTTTCCGTCACCTTTTAGAAATTAATGTTTCCTAAACACACACACTACGCAATATCACTTTATATATTTTATGAATACACGCACCTGACATATCCAGCCGTGTAATTTGTTGGGTACTGGTTAATAAATTATCTTGTATACCAACAATCTCGTTTAACTATACATTGTTAATAACTTGCATCAACGTTCACAACATACGTTCACAACACAACTTTCAGATACGAGGGTAGTGGAAAGCTTTCCCGATTTTAACTTCAGGCTGTTTCACATTTTCTTGTTTACCGCCTCACCACGTGACTCATATTTCATTTACCATTATTACTTTATATACAGAATGCTCAAGTTAATACAGATGGTACATTAACCTAAGCAAATACATAAATTTAGATATGTAAGTAGCATTTGCTTCCTGACGCCAATTTCTAATATTAGAGATGATTTACATAGAAGTTAGTTTATCATGTTAACTTCAGTAGTAATATTCACAGCAACTGCTCGAATACGCAACTATTAGCCCGTACATCGTCGAATAGTTGACTTGTATCTGTGGAATAATCCTGGCATGTTCTTAAGGAAATACCAATAGAAATGGGAATTCTAGTGACGTGGTCTTCTGTTTCCGTATGGGTTTCATACTCTAACTGCTCTATATGCCTTCAGAGGAAGAAATCCAGACACGTGACGTCCGGTGATTTGGTTGGAAAGACTACAGGGCCACCTCCAACGATCCATATATCCTTAAGGTCGCTATCAGATGAATCTTCACAGCGAGGCTGAAATGGGCTAGCGCCCCGTCGTGTAAAAGTACAGCTTTGGTCTAACATTCAGAGGTACATCCTATAGTAGTTTTGGCAACACATTTCCACGAAGATGCGTTAGCTCCGTCCGTTGAGGTGGTATGGAAGAATATATGGCCGAATCAACCTATCCAAGCGACTGCAAGTGAGATTTGTGGTGAACAAAGCGGTGCGGGGGAGAGTTTTCACCGGCTCCTCCGATTTCCCCCGCCATCGCATTCCACCGGTGCTCAATGTTCATTTTATATACCACCAATGTCATCGCCTGCGGTGCCATAAGTAGTAAAACGGGCTTAAACACTACGTAAAGAAAAAGAATCAACCTATCACCGAGAATGGCGGCCCAAAAATTAACACCGAATCGCGGCCGAGGAGCAAGAGATCGAGTACCTCCTGGATTCGCATTTGCCCTAACATGGGAACTTAGTCATTGAAACAGCCTTCACGGGTAAAAAAGCGTCGTCGGGTACAGGCCCTCGGCCGAAGAGCAGTCTGTTGTAAAAACAATTGTGCAAACTGCTCTCGCTTAGGAAAACCTTCAGATGCTGGTGCTGCCTCGCACTGAAGATGGAAAGAATGAAGTTTTTTATAGTGTTTATCGTCCACTTTTACTACAATGGCACCGCAGGCAATGACTCTGATGATACATGAAATAAAGATGGAGCACCTGTGGAATGCGATTGCGGCAGATACCCGAGAACACGGAGAAAACCCATCCCTGCGACATGCAGTCGCTAGGATCAAGCCTAGGCTGCCTAGGTGAGAGGCGAATGGTCCAACCATTCGGCCATGGCGTGGCCTAAGAACGAAGCTGCTGGTCGTGTGACTCATTTCACACAAAACTATGTCTGACACCAAGGATGTATGCAACGTCTTGTACTTGTCTTCAACACGTCGCGGAATCCTGTCTATCATTTCAGTAGTTCGCATTTGACCTGCATCTCTCACATTAATGAAAAATTAAATCTCGCCTACTCCAAATTACGCAAATTGTATCCCATTCTCAACCGCAAGTCCTCTTTGCAAATTTCAAGTGGTTCTCTTATACAAATCTTTACTTCGCCCTTTACTCACCTGTGCTTGTCCAATTTGGGGAGGTGCTGCCGCAAACAAAATTAATCATCTACAGGTATTTCAAAATAAAATGTTAAGGCTCATAGTGTATGTTCTTAGTATATCAGAAACACTCGGATACATCGTAAGGTTGAACTCAGTACCATCTCTGCACATATTCGATCTTAGGCTCGCACGTTTCTTCAGCATCTTCACTTAGTTCCTGGCGCAGTGCTCTTCTCGTTGGTACAAAAATCTGATACAGTTCCTCGGATAAAGAGTTTTCTCCCACTGGAATAGCTGTTTTTTTCAGGAAGTGATTCCGAGAAAGAAGACTCTCACTGAATGAATATGTGAAATCATCTCTGACTTTTTAGTGCCAGAGCGGCCTCATGTGGCTGACCTCAAAAATTATAATGTTCTTTGTTATATTTAGTTGTAATGTATATTATTTCAATGTTGTATAGCACAACTAATGCTGAACGAACCTAAATAAATTAAAAACAAGAGTTTGTATTGTTCAACCCCAACCTGTGTCATGTATACATATACGGAAAGTGCCTGTTGCATGCAGCAGGCGATGCAGATGTCCGAATGTTTGAAGTTGAGGAACCATCGGTTGGGAAACCGCTGTCGATACTCTCTCACTGCAGCTCATAGACCCGTATACCAGACACTTTTCAGCCATTTCAGCATACGCCGTGCTCACTGTTATCACAAGGAAATAATGATTGCGACTTAATCGGAGTGTTTCCAAAAGCTTCACAAGCAGAATTCAGAGCCAACCGTTCGTACACAGAGCAGGTTTGACGCTCAATACACATTGCCAATCAGCAAAACCGACACAAGGGGTTAGGTCAGTAGCACTCATAAACAAAACCCTGACATTTCAAATTACAATTCCCCTAACCATATGTTGCTTATCGAATAAATTTGGTTTTATGTTTCATTAATGCCATCTGTATTAATATGAACGAAGGTTTCGAGCATCCTATATTTCTCTTTAAGAAACAGTCTTCCTGTTGTAGGTGCATTGCACTTCATTTGTCTTTTCGTGTTCAATGTTTACTTAAGAGCTGTGATTGTTTCTCTGCTACCTCGCCGTTGTTTTAAGTCCCATTGTCAAAGAAAAACCCTTGCAGTTGGTTTCACTTTCGATACATTTCTCGTCATTTATATTCTATACGTGAAATGTAATCTCATAGTACAACGCCAGCTAATTCTTCATATAAAACCTGTTTATCTACATACTTCCTGTTAAATAATCTTTAATATTTTTACTTTCTTCACACGTACCATGTACATAGTATATATAGAGACGGTATTGTAATGCACCCAAAAATTCGATACAGAGATTTCACCGGCAGTACATGTTTTGGGACCCCCTGAATAAAAAAAAAGCATTTCTGGAAAAAGTTTCATATGCGTGTGCGTGTGCGTGTGCATGTGTGTGTGTGTGTGTGTGTGTTTCTTGGACAGCATAGCTCATAAACGAAAAGACCGTGAAATTCCAAACTTCGTATTCAAGTTTGGTATCTTGCACGAATGCGACACGAAGATTTTCAAAAAAATTCCCCCACCCCAAACTACCCTTTACATGGAACTTTTTTCGAAAATTTTGACTTTCTCAAGAGTGGCTCTAACGATTTTGATAAAAATATCTTACAATAAAGGTATATGCCTGACAAATAATACACAAATATTTATATGTATTTGAATTTTCTGGGAATAGCCTCTAAAGACTACTTTATTCTGGATTAATTTTACGGAATTTTGAATAACTGCTAAACCGTAAGAGATAGACAAAAGCTTACCACACAAAAAATGTAGAGCACATTAAAAGACACAATTTGTGTTATATACCTTTTTTCGTGGATTTGACTGTTTTTGAGATATTCTTTGTTTTTGGTTTCAACCTTAAACAACTTATACTTTTCTCATAAAGGAATTTCTCAACTCCTGTCCACACAAACAAAGGAATTTCAGTCACATAGCAACAAGCTTTTGACTATTTTGCTTCTACTTACAAGGAAGCAAGTAATAAGAATATTTCTGCTAATTTTTTCTCGATTAGCATGAAGTATATAAAATCATTAGCTGTTTCGAATAATTTGTTGCAGAGATGTACCGGAATAGCACCAAGAAGAACGTAATAAAAATGTCCGTCGTTTTTTAATCTCCGCGATTTGAAATCTGTGTTTGCTTTAAAAATTATCTGATCGTATAATATCTGGCGGCGTGCTGCATTATGGATCCTCAAATATTTTACTAGCTGCCGTTAAATGTGTGTGTTTATCATGATAGTTCCATTAGTCGCTGTATGTATTTTTCATTAGTCGCCGTGTGGCGTTCCGGTCTGTCTTCAAAGGCATGTACCGGATTGCGTGCCTGGTGTCAAGTAGTTTTTCCGTATTAGCTTGGCGGTATACATTTCAATATGCCTTTGTATGTTTACTGCATGACGTAGTCGAGTAATTCTATTAGTCTTTTCGATTGAGGCTTCCTCGCTCGCATTTTTACTTTCTCTAGCGCGCTATGTACAATGTACAAAGGGATAGAGACGTGTTGTATTCCACCCAAAAATTCGATGTCGACTTTTCACCGGAAATACATGTTTTAGGACCCCCTGAATCCAAAAAATAATTTTCAGAAACAGGTCCGTGTGTGTGTCTCTGTGTGTGTCTGTGTGTGCGTCTGTGAACAGAATAGATCAAAAACCGAAATGACTTAATTACCAAACTTGGTATTTAAGTTTAGGCTCTTCCGAAAATGCAACACGAAGATTTTCAAGAAAATCCCCTCTCCCCTAACTACACTTAACATAGAAACATTTTCGAAAATGTTGTTTTTCTTAAAAATGACTAACGATTATGATTAAAATACCACACATTAAATACATTTCTATCACAAACAAAATGGATATCTTGAATTTTTTGGGAATAGCTTCTAAAGACCTGTTTATTCCGGATGAATTTTGCTTAATTTGGCATAACTAGTAAACCGTAAGAGATAAGACAGAAGCTTATTGTACAAATATGTAGATCTTATTAAAATACACGTTATGTCATATACTTTTTTTCGTGGAGCTTACTGTTTTCGAGGTATTCCTTGTCATTAGTTTCAATTGTGAAGTACTTACACTTTTCCCGTTCTTGTCGCGTCCTTAGAAGATACTTAACTTTACTACCAAATATGTTATTTTAAGCACTTTTCGTTTTCCACAGACAGACAGACACACACACGCATATATTTCCGGTGAATGGATGGAATACAATACTTCTCTGTACCTATCTACATAGGGGGCTAGTGAAAGTAAAAATACACTTATGGTGTAAAAGTGTTATATGTGTCTGAATTCTGAGTTGTAATAGGATCTGGTGAGAACTAATTAGACATTCTCTCGCTCCATAAGATAAACATCGGTTGGCATTGCCACAAGCTATGTTAAGCATATATGTATTAGACTGCGACAATATGAGAGGAATTGCTTCAAGCTATTTTCGCAGCATACAGGAGTATAGGGATGTGTAGTCAGAGATTGTAGAGATTAGATAAAAAAGTAAGGAGAGTCAGTATTGCTCTAATTTCTCGAACTATGACACATCCTTAGTCTATCTACTTAATTTTTGGGCCTGAGTTGAACATCAAGTTCAAGTTTTGTCAATTTTTACTTTGTTAAATTGCAATTCAGGTCGGCATGAAATAATTTCCAATGTTTAGCCATTGACTTCTAAAACAGCACAATACACAATGAACTTCGGTCTTTAATTAATGAAGTAAAATGTTTACTGTTTCTGTAAATTGAATACAGTTCATTGCAATTGTTGCAAATACTGACAAGTAACAATGGACAAATGTATTATGGGCTGCATGGTTTGTATTTTATTTCGCTCAATTCGTTAAGAAATGTTCATTAAAATGATCCTCTTGTCCGATACCTTTTCTGATAAATACGGTGGAAATTTCAATATCTATAGAGAGAGATTAGATCGAAAATGCCACATTCTTATGCATTGTGGTTGGTGAAGAAAGTTTTTGACAAGCCGCCACATTTGGACACTACTTTTGAGATGAAAAATTGACACACAAAAATAAGATTTTGGGGTTTTAAAAGTCCAATTAAGCACTAAATTTAGAGTGTAAGATTTAAACCAGTATAATGGCCAATATGTGTATGGTTTTTGGTTGTTACTCCTCGAATAGCAAAAGCATAAACAAGGAAAGGGAAATGTTTTACAATACATAGGTTAATGTACTTATTTAAATGATTTTTAGGTGATACTTAGAGAAATATATTATATATTCTCAACAGAAAAATGTTGCATTATTCGTTAGATTTTAGATTTCCAACCTGGAAAGGCTTGGATAAAGGCAAATCACAAACAAAATTGACAACCCACTCCGATTTACAAGAAATCTCTTGTTAATTCACCCATTTAGCAGCTGTCGTTTGAAATAATTATTATCAAATTATGTGTTTATAATACCAGAACCGTAAATTGGGACGTTTCATCGGACTCGGAATACAATGGTAATTATAGCAACACTCCTCGACCGAAATTCTTGATTAATACACATATTTTATTAAAGATTTAAACCAATGCTGTAATATATGGAACAGTCTTAGTGTTACATTAACAGTGGCTTTAGTCCAAGAAATTAGAAAAAAATAATTATGACCTTGCGGCAATGTTTACTCCAATAATACAAATTTATCAATAATAACTTCTAAAAGGGCAAAAAAGTGTGATTATATTAAATATTCCTTCAACTATATATCATTTCCCTTCCATTTTCCTTTGTTCTTTACTTCAAAAACCTGGAAAAACAATTAATTTGACAAATGTATATGTGTAGTGCTATAGGATGGCGTCTGGGCACAAAACGCGCATCAGCATCTCCGCCTTGCAGAGATTCACACTTTCATGGTGAAAAGTATAAAGTGCCTGAAAAGCGGATAACAAATATATACAAAAAAGAAAAAAATAATGCAGGATAAGTTATAAAAAAACCTGATATGCTCCATTCACATGACTCTCTATATTTCTGCAATAAATTATTCTTAAAAAGCTTATGCTTTTATTTACTTCCTGCTAATCGAGACAAAATTAGCAGAAATACTCTTGTAAGTTTTTCAAAGCTGAAACAAGAAAAAGGAATATCTCAATAACGATCAACTCCACGAAAAAATTTATATAACATAAATTGTGTGTTTTAACGTGCTCTACATTTTTGTGTGTTAAGTTTTTGTCCATCTCTTACGGTTTAGTAGTTGTGCAAAATTCATCCAGAATAAAGTAGTCTTCAGAGGCTATTCCCAGAAAATTCAAAATATAAATTTTATTTGTCAGGTAAATATCTTTAATATGTGATATTTAAATCAAAATCGTTAAAGCTATTTTTGAGACAATTTTTGAAAAATGTTCCATGTAAAGCGTGGTTTATGGTGGGGGATTTTTCTCAAAATCTTCGTGTCGCATCCCTGGAAGATCCTAAACTTAATTCCCAAGTTTGGTATTTTACCGAATTTTCGTTCTTGAGTTATCGTGTTCACAGATACACGCACACACGGACACATACACGGACCTTTTTCTGAAAATACCTTTTATGGATACAGGGGACCCTAAAACATATATTTGCGGTGAAATCTCGGTATCGAATTTTTTGGTGGAGTGCAATACCTTTTCCATACACTATGTACATAGTTCGTATAGAGAAAGTAAAAATCAAAGAAAATTCACATCCAAGCAGAATTACATCACTATTTCAGATGTAGAAAAATTATGCAATTGTTTACTGAAGAAGAAAAGGAAATTATTTTAAATAATTTTAATGCTTTAGCTGATAAAGTTTTGTACAATTTATGCCACTGTATCATAGTATTATACACATAAATGAAATCGGAAAACTAAGGTGAAAAAACTGATTGAAGAAGGTATAAAAACGTTTTATTAAATTAACTAAATAAAATGTAAATAATTTGGTTATTAATTGTTATGTTTTTGTAACACCGTGTATCAGCATGTTCTAATATTAAAAACTAGTCTTTCACCATAAGAAACATAATACTTTCCATGATCTGAAAAGTATCCTATGTACAAAGTTACATACGAATAACTTTCTTTCCAAGTATGCATTTTAGTTGTTTGATACTTGCTGAAGCATCAACCGCGACAGGTTCTACACGACAGTAAAAAAATTCCATGTGTTCCATTCATATGACTTTCTCTACATCTCTACAACAAACCTTATTAAAAAGTATATGCTTCTATTTACTTCATGCTAATCGAGAAAAAATTAGCAGAAGTAGTCTTCCATGTAAGGGAGTACCATAGATTAAAGTGATAATCAAAATCGGCTTGCTATGTGTCTGAAGTTTCTTTGTTTTTTATGGACAGGAGTTGACAAATACTTGTATGAGAAAAATATAAGTTTTTCAAGGCTGAAACCAAAAGCAAGTAATATCTCAAAAACGATCAACTCCACGAAAAATATGTATATAACATAAATTTTGTGTTTTAACGTGCTCTACATTTTTATGTGTTCAGTTTTTGTCCATCTCTTACGGTTTAGTAGTTATGCAAAATTCCTCAAGAATAAAGTAGTCTATTCCCAGAAAATTCAAGATATACATTTAATTTATCTTTAATATACGATATTTTAATCAAATATCGTTAGAGCCATTTTTTATAAAATCAAATTTTCGAAAAAAGTTCCATCTAAACGGCACTTGGGAGTGGGGGGAGTTTCTTGAAGATCTTCGTGTCGCATCCTTGGAAGATACCAACCCTAAATACCAAGTTTGGTTTTTAACGGCCTTTTCGTTTTTGAGCTATGCTGCCCACAGACACACACACACACACACACACACACTCAGACAGACATAGACACGTACATTTTTCTAAAAATGCTTTTTTTTAGATTCAGGATGTCTCAAAACATGTATTTCCGGTGAAATCTCGGTAGCGAATTTTTGGGTGCATTACAATAAGTTCTCTATACACTATGTACATAGCACTTATAGAGAAAGTAAAAAACGGCTTCCAAGTTGAGAAACATCTAAGTATTGAACATTTTAAAACCAATAATAAGGAATACGTTAGCTATATAAAAATATGTATGACATAATTCAAGTATTTTGACTAGAATATTTTTTGTAGAGTAAAATTTTGTGTAGCCCTTACTGTTTACGGTTATGTAAAATCCTCCAGAAAAAAGAGTATTTTAGAGGCTATTCCCAGAATATTCAAAATATATATTTTATTTGCAATGAAAATCTCTTTAATGTAAATATTTGAATTAATGCATTTAAAGCAATTTTATATAAAATAGAGAATTTTGAAAAACCTTTCATGTAAAGGATAATTTGGGTTGAGTGATTTTCCTGAAAAGGTTCATATCGCAGCCTTGGAAACTGATAAACTTAAAATAGCAAGTTTGAAAATTGAAATACTACCTGTTTAAGAGACTTCCGTGACAAATAAACAGCAGGCTGTTTGCCAAGTGGCAGACCTGGGTTTTATTACCGATACCGGCGTGCGGAATTTTCCCCCGCTGGGATACTTGGTCCGGGATGCACTCAGCCTCATGAGGTCCCTGGGAGGCAATTGAGGAGCTACTTGATTGAGAATTAGGGCTCCAGATCGAGTAGACCGAGAAGACCGCATTAACCGGATTGGAGGGACTCGAGGCGCCGATCACGTCTCACCCTCCAGCATTGCACCCCGTTCATGACGCCTTGCGGGCCAAAATGGAGGATGCTGCGGCCGGGCGGAAGGCCTCGGTTCCTTGCAAACTGTCGTGCCTTGGAGTTCCGTTATATTTTATTTATATATACATATATTATTTATATACATATATTATTTATATACATTATGTTTATGATTTTTCCGAGAATACCCTCAGAAGACCTATTTCTTCTGAATGAAATTTGCATAACTGGAAAACCGTAAGAGACTGACAAAATCTTATTGCAAAAAAAAAAAAACAACAAAAAAACTTTAGATCTAATTAACACACGCAGTTTATGTTAATACATATTCTTTTTGTGAAATTTATGGTTTCTAAGTCATAAATAATAATTAATATTTGTTTGAGTTTTCCATTAGCATTAAAACTACTTCTGGTATTTTAATATGAAGAATTAGTAGATTCCAGTAACACATTTACAATTTTAATCTACCCAAACAATTATTTTCTCGAATACAAAATCGTCTTTACTCTCTCCACACGTACCATGTAAATTGTGTATACAGGAGGTATTGTATTCCACCCACAAATCAAGAGATTTCACTGGAAGTAGACATTATAGAGTCCTTCCCACCCCAAACTACCCTTTACTTGCGAAAGGCTTCGAACATGTTGTTTTTTCTCAAAAATGTCTCTAAAGATTTAAATTAAAACACCGTATATTAAAGATATTTATATGATAAATAAAATATATATCTTACATTTTCTGGGAATAGGCTCTAAAGACCTCTTTATTTTGAATCACTTTTGCTGCATTTTGCATACCAAGTAAACCGAAAGAGATAGACAAAATTTATTGCACAAGAAATGTAGATCACGTTAAAATACACAATTTATGTTAGATAATTCTTTTTCTTTGAACTGATCATTTCTGGGATATTTCTTAATATTTTTTCAGAGTTCAAATACCTAAATTTTTTAGTAGTTGTAAAGAAATGAATTCCATCCCCATGGCAACCGGCTTTTAAAAGATTTTACTATCGTTTTAGCCTAGTGCATTCCTTTATTTTCCTTCTATTTGCAAGGAAGCAAGTAATTAAGACAATTTCTGCTAATGATTATCTCGATTATCATAAAGTAGATAGAAAAATAAGATTTTCAACAATATAATTTGTTACAGCGATGTAGAGAAAGTCATGCGAAAGGAACTCATCAGATTTTTCTTTATCCTGGTGTAAAGATAACGGGACTTCAAAGCCATTCGGTACATATCGACAGATTTTAAAACATTTGACCATCGCTTAAGCCTACTCTACTATCATATTTCCATTGCTTCTACAGCACATTTGTAATTACAGCATTTGATTTACGTGAAGTATTGACAAGAAAATATACAGTAGTGCATATATTAATGAACTATACCGAAATATTTTCACAGAATATATAGATTATTTAAATAAGTAATTTGAGATAGGAGACTTATGTACTGTTTATGGAAATTTCGAAGTAACGGCTATAAGTTTCTGAAGTGTCAATACGCTGCGCATAATGACATTTCGTCTGAAATGAAAAAAATAACAATAAAAAACATTTACCCTATGACAGGAATCAAATTCATGACCTTTGGGATAGCCGCTTCCCACGTTACGGATTAAGCCGCCAGAGAAGTTGAAAAAACGCTTCCCGAGTAGGCTACATAACTCAAGAACGTAGTTGTTGCTCAGTGTCGCACTATCATGTGATTAGTTCGAGATTTTAAAGATTTTTAGACATTAAATCTTGAGAACGCTAGTAATGAGCTGCTAAAAGTCAATATTTTTATACTCGGGCAGCAGTTTTAAAGACCTTCTAAGCCATTTTTTCAACCTGCTTTGCTTTAACACCGACTTATCAGCACCTGATACCCACACGTTTAACGCTATGTAGTAGTGTTATGTTTATCCGGGGACCATGCAGCCCCGATCACAAATTACTTATATTATTTACGTGCACAATCTCGCAAATCATTTCGGTGTAATTCATTGACATTCTGTATATGTACATGGTTAAAGAAAGGATAGAGAAAGTCAAGTAAGGTTTTTAGTAACGTTTCGTAAATCAAGACTAAATGAAGACCAGAAGCCACTGTTGAGGAACAAACCGAACTGTTACTATAAATGCGGAAACAGTCTAATTCCACAATTTAAACAAGTCTCTGCTCCGGAGCATTTGTAAAACTGAATATATTTTGTATCACACGAAACGTGGAAACATTCTGCGACGTTTCCACTTACCTTACCCTGGTCTGATATCAGTTGTTTACATTTTACTCCCGTCACTTGTAAAACCAGTTTTCACACAGCCATCCCTGTGTGGATGATAAGGTGAGGGAGGGTTTTATAAACTTGTTCCTCCCCCTCAAATAAATTTGCATTTAAATAGATTAACTTTTACATTCACTTCGCCCCAAGTTTTAAAGAGAGTGGCGCCATCACCGCTCCAAATAACGAATACACGTGTCACAGCGGTTTGGCGCAGCTAAAGAGGAGACATCTGCTTGGTTCACCGCTAACTTTGTGATTAAAAAGAATCAGTGAAATTTAAGAGGGAAAGATACCCTGAAATGGTAAAAAATAACATTTTTGTTTTAATAAAACCTCTATATCCCGCCTGGGTAGAGTGGTGGTGGCGTGTCTGCTTCACATTCAACAGGTCGTGAGTTCGAATCTCGCTTAGGGTGAGTTACCAGATAAGGATTTTTCGGGGTTTTTCCTTACCTGAGAACACAAATATCAAGTAACTTTAAGCTCCAAGGACTTCGAGATCATTTGAGCATCATTTCACCAATTTAATTCATCCTACGATACGACCAACAAGGTTAAAGAACGTTAAACTATAAAAATATATATATATATATATATATATATATATATATATATATATAAATACATATATATACCTATATATATATATTATTTCGAATTTCAGAATATGAATACTTTTTGGGGCTTGACAGGATTTTAATCAATTTAAATGTAGTTTAAATGGTGTTATGAACTTATTTAAAGCTGTTATACAATATTCCTTTTTAGAACATTTATATCTTTAAATTCAGTTTTCTCAAAACAGTATTTTGGATACTAATATACGTATACCTTTGACTTTTTCTCACAAACTATGAGAGCTGGAAAGCGGAAATTTTCAGCACATATATACAATACATATTTGAAATTTCTGAACCAAAATCGTGGTGTTTTGGTACTCGTCGTATAATACTCTGTCAAAAAAGCTCCGGGAATTTGCCAATAAAACACAAAAATTAATTATTCATCCAATTTTATTTCATCGCCTTCTAAGTAGGCCCCTTCTGAAATTATACATTTATGCCAACGAATAATCCAATCATCAAAACATTTTTGTAGGCACTTTTAGGAATCGATGTCAATTGTCGCCGCAAATTTTCCTTTATGTCTTCTATCGACTGAAACCGGGTGCCTCGAAGTGGTAACTTGAGTTTTGGAAAGAAAAATCAGCAGGAGCCAGTTCAGGTGAATACTGTAGTTATTCGATGAAATTTGTTGAGTTTTTGACCAGAAATTCGTTCACAATAATAGCCTTGTGAACTGGTGCATTATCGTGGTGCAGAAACAATGAGTTGTCGTTCCAAAAATCTGGCTTTTTTCGCCGTATTTCTCCTCTCAAACGCCGCATACCTCAGATAATAGTTTTTATTTACCATCTGACCTTCTGGCAAGAACTCTGAGCGCACGACACGCGATAATCGAAAAAAAACTGTCAACATGTCCTTTTAGGTTTCGGTTCAGTTGGAAGGCACCATTCGGAAACATGTTGACTGGTTTGAGTGTCAAACTCATAAACCCTCGTCTCATCACCAGTTACAATGCGTTTCATGAATGTAGGGTCGGAACTGGCTCGTTCTAGCATGTCTTCAGCAATCCTTACGCGATTGAGTTTTTGTAGAAAATTCAAGTCTTTTGGAACTAGCCGAGCTGCAACGCGTGTCATCCCCAAAACAATAATTTAAAATGTTACGATTCGATTCGTGAGACAGAAAGCTCAGCGGCAATATTTCTCAGACCTAAATGACGATTTTCAGATACCATTTTCTTCACTTTAGCGATGCTCAGTTCAGTTGAAACCTTGATGGCCGACCAGAGCGAGGCAAATCTTCCATCACAGCTCGACCACTTTTGAATGCACTTTACCACTGTTGCACCTGTTTTTGATAAAGTCGATTCGCCGTAAGCCACCTGTAATATTTTCAGCGATTTGGCACACGAAATACAATTTGCAATGAAAATTTGAGACAGATTCCTTGTTCAATATTTGTATCCATCATAAAATCGCAAACCACCTTTGAGATGAACTAACAAAATGACAGATGACGATCAAACTCCGCGGGGGTATAGAGGAAAGCTGTACCAACTTGGCGACAACAATAATTTTGAATCCCCTTTTAAACAGGATTTTTAAATGATCAATTCCCGGTACTTTCTTGACAGAATTTATATTGATCATATTAATAAAGCAACAACATTGCAAGTTTTCCACGTTTTTACTTTTTTGAATTTGCAAATATATTTCTTTTTTAATTTCTACTGAAATTGTATCAAAGATAAGTAATATATGTTCAGAAGATAGCTGATTATACTAATAACAAACATGCAAAAGTGTGATTATGTATTGCAAGCAGTATCAGAGGAAAAAGTACACGAATTCACATATTTTAAGAGTAAGTTTTAATACTTTTCCGCAGAATAAAACACTTTTTATAGACTCAACCACATAAGGTATAAATGCAAACACCCTTTTGAAATAATTGTCATGATTTATAGAATAATTTATACACATTTCTGGAAAAACTATTGATTTCACTTCTATAGTGCTAATTCAACTCACTTATGGAGTAATTTCCGTATACACAGACTACCTTGCCCCCGAAATGCAAAAAATCTTATATATACCATTCTCTACATCTCTGCAACAAATTTTTGTTAAAAGCTTAATGTTCTATATACTTCATACTTCAAATTGCTTGCTTCCTTGTAAGTAGAAGGGAAATAAGGAGGACTAAAGCGATACTCAGTTCTTTTAAACGCTGTTTGCTATGTGGTTGAACTTCCTTTGTTTGTTTGGCCAGAAGTTGACAAATTCCCGCATGAGATAGGTATGCGTATTTTAAAACTGAAACCAATAACAAGGTATATCTAAAAATCTGATGTGTACCATTCACATGACTTTCTCCATATCCCTGCAACAAATAATTCTTAAAATGCTTATACTTCTATTTACTTTATGCTAATCGAAAAAATTAGCAGAAATAGTCTTATTACTTGCTTCCTCGTAAGTAGAAGCGAAATAAAGGACAACCGTAGGTTAAAGTGATAGTCAGAAGCTGGTTGCTATGTCAATGAAGTTCCTTTGTTTATATGGATAGGAGTTGACAAGCTCCTGTATGAGAAAAGTATACGTTTTTCATAGCAGAAACTAAAAATAAGGAATGTCTCAAAAACGAAGAACTCCACGAAAAAAATGTATATAACATAAATTGTGTGTTTTAATGTGCTCTACATTTTTGTGTAGTAAGTTTTTGTCCATCTCTATACGGTTTAGCAGTTATTCAAAGTTTAGTAAAATTCATCCAGAATAAACTACTCTTCAGAGGCTATTCCCAGAAAATTCAAGATATACATTTTATTTTTTACGTAAATATCTTTAATATACGAAATTTTAATCAAAATCGTTAGAGCCATTTTTGAGAAAATCAAAATGTTCGAAAAAAGTTCCATGTAACAGGTATATTTGGGGTGGAGGATTTTCTTGAAAATCTTCGTGTCGTATCCTTGGAAGATGCCAAGTTTGGTATTTAATGGTCTTTTCGTTTTTGAGCTATGCTGTCCATAGACACACACACACGCAACATACGGATCTATTTGTAAAAAGTTTTTTTTTTTGGACTCAGGGGTACCCAAAACATTTATCTCCGGGGAAATCTTAGTATCGAATTTTTTGGTGGAATGCAATACCTTCTCTATACACTATGTATAAGTGTAGAGAAAGAAAAAAGTAAAACGAGACTTCGTGTATGAGCTCTTGAGGAGGCATATAATAATAATTGCCGCAGCAAAGGTCGGTTTACTCTGTTCAAAGAGAAAACATTAATTGAAACTGAATATAATAATGTATACGTTCCACACGAATATCGACAACAAAGAATAAAACGGGACAGCTATTAATTATTTTCTGACAAGTTGGAAAATTGAGTTAATTAAAGCTTGTTATAGCGAACTAAAATGATGTATCGTTGGAAACAGATGTCAAACGCTTTCGCACAGCCAAACTGACACTAAAAGGGCGCGAGGGGGAGAGGGAGGCACGTCAGCATTATGCATCAGGATATTCGTTCATTATTTGATGTATTATAGCACAAGCAACGGAGGGCTAACTTTTCGAATTATTTCCAAATTATGTTTGGAGAAGGCTATTAAACCGTATTATGCTAATTTTATAAAAATAAGGGTCGCAAAAATTAATATTCCATTTCTAAAAAGTTAGTGAGTAACCGCATACATCCAATTAAAAAAAAAATCTGATGTGTTCCATTCACATGAAAAATTAGCAGAAATACCTTGCTTCCTTGTAACTAGAAGCGAAATAAGAGAGTACCATAGGTTAAAATGACAGTCAAAAGCTGGTTGCTATGTGACTGAAGTTCGCTTATTTGTATGAGCACGTGTTGACAAATCCCTGTATGAAAAAAGTATGTTTTTCAAAGCTGAAACTATAAACAAGGAATATCTTAAAAGGGATAAACCCCATAAAAAGTGTATATAACATAAATTGTGTGTTTTAATGAGGTCTACATTTTCTGTGTGGTAAGCTTTTGTCCATCTCTTACGGCTTAGCAGTTATGCAAAATTCCGTAAAATCTATCTAGAATAAATTAGTCTTCAGTGGCCATTCCCAGAAATTCAAGATATACAGTTTATATGTCGTGTAAATATCTTTAATATATGAGATTTTAAACAAAAGCGCAGGAGCCATTTTTGAGAAAATCAAAATTTTCGAAAACTGTTCCATGTAAAGGATAGTTGAGAATAGGTTTTGGTTTTAACGGCCTTTTCGTTTTTGAGCTATGCTACCCACAGATACACACAGACAGAGACACACATGGCCATTTTTCTAAAACTGCTTTTTTTTTTTTTTTGATTCAGGAGGTCGCAAAACATGAAATCTCGGTATCGAATATTACAATACCTTCTCTATACACTATGCACATAGTACGTGTAGAAAATGTAAAAAAGGTATCTGGGCATTCTATTTTTCACGAAAATAATATTTCAGAAAAGTAAGCAATATATTCTTTGGACAGAATTTTTTGAGAGAATAGAAATGAGAATTAACCGAATTAGGAATGAATAACATGTGTTTGTAGTTACATAATATAAACCATTACAATATGTAGATCCTGATATGATATTATACTCTATGTCCAAACACTAGAATGTAGAAAATGTCAATAATTACGTTTATTGATATTTATAATTCATTTATTTACAAATAATAATAGTTGCCGAAAACTATAAATCCTGAGACTTAAAGTACTTACAACATTCCAAGTCGCCCTTGGGGTTGTCTTTTCAAAATAATTTGAGATCACCTTCCATGCGAAACATGCGAATCAGTTGAGAAATTCAATGCTATACCTGCATGTTGCCGTGGTAGCTCAGTGATAGAGCAACTGGCTGGAGACCGGGTGATCCGTGGTTCAAATCCCAGCTAGGGCATTGATTTTTTCATTCTGACTTTACCTATCCAACTCCTGTCCTACAAAGGTTTCTGTGAGAAGACAATTAAAATTGTTACAAATAATAAGTCTGACAATGAATTTACAGCGGTGTCGGTTTTGCATAATTTACTATTACATGTTGTTTCCAAAAACTTGTCTGCATGAATTCTTAGAGTATTCGTGTTTATTGTTTTCAACGGTACATTACCTTGATTGAATGAAATCCTCCCCTGCATAGAAGTTGTAAGTAATAGCATATATTTTTAATTCTTCATCTAAATTTATTTTTTGTTCATTTGCGATTCTTTTACAGAAGAGGGAAGTGAATTAAACGAAGCATTTTTTATGGAATGACTGTAGATTATTTGTTGATCTATGAGTCTAAATCTGTTACTCTTTCTTCTGCTAGAATAGTTAAATTAATAAAATTCAATATTAATAAAAATTATTTGAAATACCTTAAGTCCTGTCTATGCCTATTCTTTTTGTTATGAATATCTGTAGTTTTTGTAAACTTTTCTGGGTTATTTATTAAAAATTACAACATGGCTAAAATATATTCATAGGATGATGGTAATATACCAAACATTTTGAAAAGCTGATCGTCTTGCCCCTGGAATTATTTTTATTACCTATTTGCATAATAAATACTTTTACAGAATCTACCGAATTTACCCAAAATATGATTTCATAGGTCATCAATGAATGGAAATATGCATAACAATCTAAATTAAAAATGGGACTCCGAAAAATGCAGAGCTCATTTTGGGTCAGATATAGTCAATAAGGCGTTTCCAGTTCATGTTACGACCCAGGAATTTTTGTATTATAGGATTTTGAAATCTGACTATTTTCATATTCTATCCTTACGTCCGCGATTTTTTTATACTTTGAGCAAAAATTAGTCTTTTTCAAAACGTATGTTATTTTGTTACTTTCAAACCAATTATTTAGTGGGATTAAGAGTTTATTAGATGAATTTGAGAGCTGACTGACATTGTGTTCTTTAATTATAATACTTGTGTCTTCCGCTGAGAGAACTCGGGTATAATAAGGGACCCAGAATAAAACCTTGTGACACACTATACTATATGTCAGGCCATTCAGAAATTGTGTTGCTATTATTTAAAATATTTATTATAAAATTTTGCTTTCTGTTCGATAAGTAAGAAGTAATCCATTGGTACTGTTTGCCCCTAATACCATAGACTGACAATTTTGGTAGAAGTATTTCATGATTAGCACAGTCAAACGCTTTTGAGAGGTCACAGAATGTTAGTGTATTATTTATTTAAGAACTTCATTTAGTTAATTTGAAAATGACACCACTGGTTGACATGCTCTTACTAAATTCAAGTTGCTCTTTAACTAAAATACTATCTAGATAGTGATACATTATTTTAAATATAATGTATAATATAATATATTCAAACATTTTAGAAAAATTTACTTTGCACTGTCTCAAAACGCTTTGGCTAAAAATAAATGATGATGGATGTATTATATAACACGAGAATGAATTGGAGAGTTAGAGTCAGTAGAAAAACTTAAGGTCATGACCCGGATTTGAATTACGGATCTCCTGGTTTCACCTGTTGCTCTCACCACTGAGATAATTCTAACAACATTCCGACGCGGCACTAAATTCTCAAACTAACTCACGTTTTTTTTCGGTAAATCACAAGAAAATCTGTAATTATTTTGAGATATCACACCTCAATAACATCTTATAAACTCTATAAGTATTTAAATCCCAGATTTTATAGTTAACCAATTGGGTCAGTTAATGTGGATAGCTTTTATCTTCCACCAACACATTGTAGAACATTAGTTGGAGAGCTAGTCAGACTGAAAAACTCAATACCATAGCCGGGATTTGAAACCAGGAGCTTCGTGGTTTAAATCCCGTCATAAAATTCAGCTTTTCAAGCTCTCCAATTTATGTCCTACACGCAACTATAGAAGTTATCATTAATTCACGTTGAGATCGAGTTTCTAACATTATTAAAGTTATTTTACTTCGAAATTTCCATATTTAATACCCTTAAAACGATTCATCATAGTCCACATTTACTGCTGCCCCAGTTTATTTACTGTCTTTTTCACCAAACTGGATCAAATAACCCTTTAGGAATTAATACAAACATAAGCTCTTTTTTATCCACCTCCAACAGCTGTTCTCGTTACTAATTATTTTGAGCTGTATCACACAAATTTTAGCAGGTTCTTGTCCTCGTTCTTTATATCCCATTATCAGTATTTCAGTAACCTGTCTAGTGTTACTCCACGTCTCCCTGCTATTCCTAATTCTATCATTTGGTGCTGTACTGTATAGCTAAAAAATCTTGTTGCAGAACATTCAGTTTCTAAGGTATACTTTTTCCATATGTCTGATATACCTCATATTTCCTAGCCTATACTAGTTTTGCTTCTACTGTTGCCTAGTAAACCTTGTATTACCATTTGCGGTTAATCACCGTATTTATATTTACATAGTAATTTCTGTCAATGCTACTTTACCTTTTGCTTCTATCTTTCTACCATAAGCTGACAAGCCTTATTTACATGTTTATCATACCTCCAAATAGTCAAATTATTTCTGTATTTCAATTTATTTTCCTTCTTTAATCTGATTTCTTTTTAACCCCAATTTATAGATTCCTTAGTAATATAAAGGCAATTTGCAAATTACATAGGTGAATTATTTGCTATAGAACTGTTAGTGAGATTGCTCTCCGGAAATACTAATATGCATGCTAAAAATAGTTCAACATTCAAATATTTTCGTAAAGAATCCTTTCTGACATAGTGAGTATATATATCTAGACAAATATGCTCATTGTGTTGAATCTTTTACACTTTCTTTTACAGCAGGCCTGACGAACATTACTCCCAAGTTCTGAACAGAGTTCGTCCTTCCCTCCTTGCCTGCAGAGGCGACTGACACGCACACACACAAACAAACACACACATACATACACATGCGCCCGGTGGAACAGGTTTTCTTAGGCAGTACAGGCTCAGTATTTAGTCTCGCTGCTACAGCAACTCCACACCTAAAACGGTCGCCGTGTTTAAGGTGGTCACTAAGGGAAGGGAAGTAGGTAAATGGCTTCATACTTTGTGTGTAACGTTTGCCAGGCCTACTGTACAACATTTCCAAGAGCTCATACATTTTCTTAGCTCGCGCCGACTTCAACGTTTCTCGACTCTCAACATTAACTCAGGGCTGGCATACAAACATAGATAAGTAATATGCACGTTTAAATACAATATTTTTAACTTCCACGAGGCTAGTGTAATGACATCTACACTTTTGAGTACTGTTTGTGACAATTACAGTAGATATTCTTAAATACGGCTTATAATATGGCACAGTTTTGTAGATCACGCAAGGTGTAATTGATTAGGCTAACTTTGTTGCTACTGATTGAGGATTTTATTACCGTCATATTTGTACTATAAGTTGAAAATATGACGATGTATTCTGTTAGTGAAAGGTAAGTGAAGCAAAAAAGTACAAAGGCCTAACATAACGAAATGTTAAAATTTGCCAAATTTTTTATAGAAAGAGTCTTTGAAAACACTGACTTCTTTATTAGAACTTACCGTACTATTTTATAACTACATAGACTCCATTTAAGATTACAAAGATGGAAACTCGAGTTACTAACTGAAAATGTTATATTCTCAAAATATAGAAAACATGTTACAATAGTCTAATAGAATATGTACATAGTATTGTAAAACAGAGAAAACCTATTCTCTCCAACCTCCAAACCACTACTACCTATTTCTTTAAGTCAGCAGCTTCACGTTTTGCAAAATATAGGCTCCGGGATTCCACGACGGGTAAGTGTTTCTATCAATTTACAGTTGTGGGCTTTTATTTTTGTTTAAATAATTACCTACATAACTAAGATTTGGAAGTTAACATAAAATCCGTTTCTTTTCAAGTGACCAAAACGAAACGTATTTGATATTTACATGCACATTTTTGAACACTCTAGGACAAGAAATAGTGTATTTTAGCTTTTTTTTTCTTCAAATTTTAGGCTTATTTTACTCTCCTAAACTTCTTTAAATCCTTATTTAGAGTTCATTTTTTTAAACGGGTTTTTTTATTTATTGACGTTCTGAGATAATCAAGACTCGATTACGTCCATAAAATAGTACATATTATACTATTAAATACATTGCATTATTATTCCACCGTTAAAATTGTTTAATAAATATATTAGTTATTAAATCTCGTAGTCTCTGCAATAATTATTTTTTAGCCAAACATATCGATCCTTTATTATATTACAACTTATTAGCGTATTTATAGAAATTATGGGAAGGCGATGAAGATTGATTGCTTTAATAGCATAGTTTTCCAGCAGCGTATGCCCTAGTCCAATTGATTAACAACCTTAAATGCATATTATTCATTTATTGTTATTTCAATATATGCGTAAATCATTGGATTTTGGCAATAAAATTTCCATCCCGTTAATCACACAATGCACTTTTGAAATAATAGACTGGTTGCTGGTTTGCAGGCTTTAAACCCACAGCCAGGCTACCGAAAATGGGTCACCAGGGCTCTCTTCTGCACTGGTTTAATTCCGCAGTACTATGAAGCAGGTGGTAGATACATCCACTGATATCTTCACAGAAAGAAAAGGTGTCAACATTCTTGAGAATATAGCTGTTAAAACATACAGCTTCAAATCCTATACGACAATTTATCTTCATAGTGAAGTATCTGTTTATTCAGTTATAGCATCTCTCTTCCCCAAATAAATTAATAATCAATATTAGCGAAATTAAAATCAGTTATTACTGAATTTGCACACAATATGCTTTATGAATATGGTAATGTAAATATAACAGTATCAATCTATCTACAGTATCACTATATGTTCCTTAAGATGTTCTAAACCTCAATAAATAGTCTACTTACCAAAGCGAAGTTTAAATGATTAAAAATGTCAGTACATACCTGCAACAGAAACGTACAATTAATCTCACATAATTTTATCGTTAATTATAGAAAATGTGATGTTTCTGAGGATATATAATATTTTACACTAAATAAATATATAAATAAAAGTCCCTTTAGTTTAAATATGTTTAAAGTATTTTCTTCACAGCATGTTTAAAACAGATCTCCAAATAATGAAATCTAAATCTGGAAGAATAACTTTTCTAAGTTTCAAAGTTTTATGGATGTTTCTGAAACATCTACTGTACTATATATAAATTATTAGTTAAAAGTTAAAAATTAAAATTTCATCCAAATTGGATGAATAATTTTAAACCTATATCTTTTTCGTTAATTTTATTATATTAACACGTTGAAAATGTTTCCAAAATAATAGTATTCTCAAAAATGAATATAATGATTATGATTAAAATACCATATGTTTTTCATGATACATGAAATGCATTTCTTTAATTTTCTAGGAATAGTCTCTGAAATGCTCATTATTCTGGATGATATTTTTATATATAGTAATGCTTCAATACACAATTATAATATTGATACATTCTTTTTGTGGAATTAACCATTTTCAAGAAATTCTTGCTATCTGCTTATGTTTTTCAAAACTTATACTTTTCTAACACGAAAACTTCTCATTCCTTGTTTCAAATTCCGGTCATTCAAAAGGAAGTTATTCCATAAAGAGCAGATTTTAAAAGATTGAATGTATTTCCTTATTTCCGTTGTAGATATCAGCAAAATGATTTTTACGTTTATCTCCATCAGTATGAAGTAGATAAAAGAATAATCATTTATTGTAATAATATCTTGCAGAATATGTAGAGAAAACGGTTCATTTTTTGCGGTGTGTATGTCTGTGTGAACACCATAACTCAAAAACAAAAGTAGGTTAAATACCAAACTTGATATTCCAAGAACGCTAAACAAAGTTGTTCAGGAAAATCATCCCGCCTAAAACTACAGTTTACATGGAATGTTCACGGAATTCTCGATTTTCTTAAAAATGGATCTTTTAATTTTAATTAGAATACTCTCTATTAACGACATGAAAAATAAAATGTTTATGTTGAATTTTTTGGGAAGAGCCTTTTGAAACATTTCATTCTGGACGGCTTTTCCGTAACAGGTAAATCATAAACAATACACAATAGCGTACCATAGAACATTTAGATCACTAATATTTTTAGGAGTTCATTTCCAAAATATTTAGAATTATTTATTTGGAGATAATTATTTTAGAGATAATCAAATTGTTTATAGGTTTAAATGTTCCAATACTTCTACTTATCTCAAAAGAGAAGTTGTCAATTATTTCTCTTTTTATATCCTTATCATGCAAAGAGAATGGAATTTAAATTCAATCACATAGCGCCTAGCCCTTAAAAGGGTTGATTATCGCTTTAGGCCAAGTGTTTTGCTTTATTTCTCTTATACGTGTAAGAAAATATACACTAATACCATTTTTATGTTTATTATGTATCCAGTAATAAGTAACTATATTTACTTCAATTAATATGAATTAAAACAAAAGACATTTGAAATAATGGTCTGTTGTAGAATAGATGAAGAAAGTCATGTGAATGTTCCAATTCAGGTTTTGTATAGTACGCGTTGACTATCCTAACGTTAATACAAAATTAGATAAAGGTTCTTCCAAATAAAGAGGACTTTACACGCTCTTCCTACGAAATTTATAATTCAAATTTGCAATATTTTATTTGTCTTGTAAATGTCTTTACACTTAACTTAAAATTGTTTAACATTTTTAACAAATCAAAACCCTGTAAGGCTTTTCCCTAAAGCTTATGGTGGGGACACTTTCTGTAAAATATTCTGTTTGCACCTTTTAAAAGAAACTTAAAAACAAGATTTGTTCTTGAGCAGTGTATCTATTTATACGTATATACAATATATGCACACATATAAGCAGATCTTGTTTATAAAAATCCAAGTTTTTGGATTCAAGGTGGCGTCAAAATCGTATGTATCGTATCTAGATATTTTTGGGTGAAATTTGAATATATTCTCTACCTTCTAGATACCCTATAGAAATATATTCGACGTCAAGTATTTTACATTTGCGACGCTGTGAACGCTGAATATCTTATTTAACAACCAGGAACCAAAAATAAACATATGTTTGGCAAATAGCTTTAACCACTTAGTGTTAAACGTTTTTTCAGCGAAATATTAATCTTTACTCTCTGTAAAGCTTTATTTAACTCTGAATATACAAATAATTACAATTTTCACACATTCTTCTTCGCGAGAAAGAGAGTTTTAAAAGAAATAGAAATCTTCAATATATATTCGATTTTAAGTTATTTAACCCCGGAGGTCCCGGGTTCGATTCCCGGCTGGGGCGGGTAATTCTTCTTTAACCGGAATTATTCCCTATCACCCATAGAGTCTGGAAGGATCAATGTGAGAGTGAATGTGCGTGTGTTTAGTAATATAACGTTTATTAACCTAATGTTTTGAAGCTACAGTTTCACAAGTGAAAGCCCCCGATAGGACCAGTGATGTTAAAGGGGGCTATTTAAATGAAGCAAAAAAAAAAAAAAATAAAAAAAAAGTTATTTAATACCTGTATGTAATCTAACCTACACCTGAAATTATACATCATACGGACATTTAAAAAAAGATATTTATATAGTTCATTGTGTACACCAATTATATATTTCAGAAATATTTTCGAATTTAGTAACCTGCAAATTATTTTAGTACATAGAAAAGTAAATGGACTCCATCCCAAAATTATATGCCAAGATTTCACTTACAATTCACGTTTTAATGTCCCAAGGATAAAAAAAGCCTTTTTTTAAAAAAAAGTGCACACAGCTGTTTCTGGGAATAGCATTAACTCAAATAACAAAATAAGGCTAAATACCAAAGTAGTTCAGCATCGTCCGAGAAGGGCCGCAAAGATTTTCTAGAAAATCCTCCCATCGCAATCTACACCTTAAGTATGTGGAAAATGTTTCGAAAGTTTGTATTCTCAAAACTGGCTCTTACGATTTTGATTAAAGTACTGTATATTGACTTCATGTCTTGCAAAACTAGTAAACTGTAAGAGATAGACAAACATTTACACAACACAAAAATGGATATCTTATCAAATACACAATATAATAAATAACAAGATAATATAATAAATAAAAATGTTGCCTTGTATAATCATTAACTTCTCTTGTGCATACAAATAAACAAGTATTATAATATTTTTGAATCTTTATCGTGATATAATTTGATTAATAAGCATTTCTAAGAATAGTTTGTAGGTTGAAAATGTTGTGATTTGAAGTCAGATCTAATAAATAGCTTGACATACGTAATGGGCATATCGGATGAATAAATGAACTGGGGTGAAATGTTGCTTAGGGTCCGTATACCCTGAATTACTCATAATCCATCTTTAGGATAAACCAAATAAAATTTCTGGGCGACTCTAAATGATGGAGATTCACATTGTGATATTTTAAGCATGACGTAGAAACACTACCTCATATGTGATTCATCTGAGAAAACTGACTAAAGATTTTGAATAAAAAATTAAATGTAAATTTTAATGATAGAATAATAAAAATTCTATACTTTAAAATAATATATCGGTTTTAACACTTGGCGCACTTTTACTACTAATTAACTGAAGCTATAACTGGTCAGACATATACGTACTTATTAATAAGCACTTCCATCTTTAAACCTTATTTCCTGGAACATGTTTTCCAATACTTTAATAAAAATGCCCACAGAATGTAATGTTTTCCCAAGTTGTTTCGTATGCCACTCAAAAGTACATTAAAGCAAATAAGAGTACTTTTTAAAAAATCCTCATTTTGGGAAATAAATTATTAACCTTTGAAAAATACGTATTTTGGGGAGTACGAAAAGTAAAGTATTTTCTGTAGTAATAAGGGTTGATATAAAATAATATATGATAGCTCTATATGTTAACTCATTTATTGTAAAACTTAAAATTTTATGTAAATGGTTTAAAATGCATCACTTGGATTGTTTGTACTATGACAATGAATTTAGACAGTAAAACTTTAATTTTAAGATAGAAATATTACTAAATTAATGCTATTAATTCTGTATACTTTTTGGTTAAATTTCAGATTACAATATTGCGTTAAACCTTATTCAGCATTATCCTTAATTATAGTCAGAAAGTGTTTTCATAAAATACTATTAAACCTTTTACTACAAAGTGGGGCCGATTTGTTCCTTAAGGTGCTAAATTTGTCCCAGTTTTTGAAAATATTATTTTATAACTATATACATATATATCTGATTGCATATCGCATCTAATTGTATAAATTTAAATTAGTGGTATTATAGTACCAAAGGAGCTCAATATTTAGTAAATCTAATAATGTTACGATTATGACACTTCAACATCATGAACACCACACTAACCTTAAACGAGATTTACCCAATTTTGAGCACCTTATTATATGAGATTAACAGCTTTTTGTATATCATTTTGAATGAAAAATAAAATTAAAGTGTATTTTGAAAATATCTGTTTAGTTTATCTTGCATCCAATATGAAACATAATAAATTATTACTCTCTTAAAATAAGACCTCAAAATTGGGGAAATCTTGTATATTTAAGAGTATATTGCTCACAGTATTGAAGTGTCCTAACAGAAAAATCTGATGTGTACCATTCACATGACTTTCTCTATATCCCTGCAACAAATTATTCTTAAAAAGCTTATACTTCTATTTACTTTGTGCTAATGAGAAAAAAATGAGCATAAATAGTCTTATTACTTGCTTCCTTGTAAGTAGAAGCGAAATAAGCGACTATCATAGGTTAAAGTGATAGTCAAAAGCTGGTTGCTATGTCAATGAAGTTCGTTTGTTTATATGGATAGGAGTTGACGAGTTCCTGTATGAGAAAAGTATACGTATTTCATAGCATAAACAAAAAATAAGGAAAATCTCAAAAACAACGAACTTACGAAAAAAATGTATGTAATATAAATTGTTTATTTTAACGTGCTCCACATTTTTTGTGTAGTAAGCTTTAGTCAATTTCTTACGGTTTAGCAGTTATTCAAAATTCAGTAAAATTCATCCAGAATAAACTACTCTTCAGAGGCTATTCCCAGAAAATTCAGGATATACATTTTATTTGTCAGGTAAATATCTTTAATTAACGAAATTTTAATCAAAATCGTTAGAGCCATTTTTGAGAAAATAAAATGTTTCCAAAAAAGTTCCATTTAAAGGGTAATTGGGATTGGGGGGATTTTTCTTAAAATCTTCATGTCGCATCCCTGGAAAAGACTAAACTTAAATACCAAGTTTGGTATTTTATCGACTTTTCGTTTTTGAGTTATCGTGTTTACACACACACGTACCTTTTTGTGAAAATGTCTTTTTTTGGACTTTGGGGACCCTAAAACATATATATTTCCGGTGAAATCTCGGTATCGAATTTTTGGGTGGAGTGCAATACCTTCTCTATACAATAAATACATAGTGCGTATAGAGAAAGAACAAATTAATAGACTTCTAAATATTTTGAATTATTTTATTATAAAATGCAGCAATAATATACTCATATTATATACAAAGATAAAATAAAATGTGTATATTTACAAAACAATATATTTTCAAAATTTGGGTACATTTAGCCCAATAAGGGTCTAATAAGCTCCAGTTTGTATTAACAGATTCAATGATATATTATGCTGGCACTTACCGGCTGTAATCTATCAGATAAAATAGGTTAATTTAACCAGAAAGTGTCCAGAATTAGTGCCGCTACTCTATTATTGTGTGGGTAGCTGGTGTAAAGTAGATTTTATAAATTTCACAGATTTAGCATCGTGAGTTTTTATTTCAATTTTTTCAAAACTTTTGAAAATGCAATTCTTTCCCTAATGTTAACAACAAGTGTACTGGAAGATCAAAGAAAGGTAGTGAAGTACGTAGTTAGTGGACTATTCATTGTGCAAGGTATCTCCGAGCTATTTTGACTAAGTTCCCTTTACCGTCCTATTCTCTCTAGCAAGGCTTTGTTACAGTTTACATATATAAACAATTGATAGTAATGCCACAGGGTACTGAGTATACTAGAGCACGTTATAAATAACTAAACAAGTTTCTGCATTAAACACAACAGTGTGAATGCTTGTGAACATTAAAAATGGAAGGCCCCTAACAGCAATAGAAAAATATGGCTCTCCATCATACCTTGGTCACTATGTTACAGCGATGTGTGACCAAGCTAAATCACACCCTGGACACATACTGCGGTTTCATGCAAAGTGGTTTTGTGGCCTGTACCTAGTTTTAATTAATCACTGCCTGCGCACAGAATGGCAAATGGGAATAATGAATCTACCATGCGTATTCCCTAAGATCCTTATTCTGCCAACGGTTATCTCTTCGCTGTCCGTTGTTTTAAATATAATTTTATTTCTTTGTATTTTATGAGCGGTATAGCTGTATTTAAATTATTATTAAAAATAATGACCTAATACAAAAATAGATAGAAAGGTCGAAAAGTGATATACTATAGTGAAACGAGAAATTATGCAATAATTCCATACGAAGTTAAAAAATAGATAACTACAACCAATATATACTTTATTGATGCTTTATTCATCTATTGTGGTGCTCCAAAACTAATAACAAACAGTTTTTTCTCCCACGTTCCTTTTTACGCTCTCTATCTCGTATACAGAATGCACGTAGTAGATAGAGAAATTATTCTATACCATCCAAAAATCCGATACCGAGATTTCACTGGAAATACAAGTTTGAGGAACCCTGAATTCAAAAAAAAAAAAAAAAACAAAAAGAACATATTTAGATAAAGTTCCCTGTGTGCGTGTGCGTGTGAACAGCATAGTCAAAAGTGAACAGTATTTGTGTTAAATATCTACCAAGGAAACAAAGAATTTCAGGAAACTGTTCTTTGCGTGGAGATTTTTTCTAAAATTTTGATTTTATAAAAAATATTTAAGATACATACATGAAAAATAATGTGTACGTCATACACATGTTAGGAATAGCCTATGAAACCCTCTTCATTCTAGATGACCTTTGCATGCTGGTAAAGCGTAAGAGATAGACAAAAACTGACTATAGAAATAATTTAGATAAAACAAACATAAATTTGTCATACACATTTTTTGTAGAGTTAACCACGTCTGAGATATTCCTTGTTTTAATTTCAACTTTTCTCCAATTGGAAGTTGCCATTCGTTTCATACATTTTTTTTGCTTCTAACCATGCAAACGGAATCGGATTTCATTTGCTTTAGATAACAACCACTTCAGAATGGATTTGACTATATTTATTTATCCCAGTGTATTCTATTATTTCCCTTCTGCTTACCATTTGTGCTAACTCTTATATAGGTTAGCATGAAAAGCTGCAAAAATAATATTTTATAACAATATATTTTCCAGAATAGCTAGAAAAAGTCACGTAAATGGAACACATTAGATTTTGTTTATTTATACAACAATTGTTTATATTCCACAAGGAATATAGGGAGTTATTTTCACATACTTTTTAATTAAAACCAAAGGAGAATTTTAGATTATAACACAAGTTCATTGAAATTATTTTTAAATGTTGCTTTCAGCAAAAGATATTAAAATTAATGTATGTTCTCAGTAACAAAAAATAAATAAGAGAGTCAATTCATTGATTATATGTACTAGAGGAACAAAAACTCCATTGTTCTTACACCGTAATTATATCTCCGAATTCCTCCCTGTAGTTACCTTTTCCTACCCAATTTAATTGATTTTTAACCTCGTGGATGCCATCATTAGATAAATAATTCTCTATCTTTGATCTCTAAAGATTAAGTTATTATAAATTAAAATTTCAAAAACTATTAGCAATCATGGTCAATCGGAAAACAGTGGCCTACCTTTTAGGAAAATTTGGGAAAATACTTCCGAGCCTGTTCACGTTCAATTTTTGTGTACACGTTCAAAATCCCACAATCACAAACACAAATTAAGCATGTATATACACATTGGCTGGTATAGTGTTTCTATAACTTAACATTTAAGGCTGCTACAAATTGCTTATTCAGCCTATACTGTGAATAATTTTAATTAGAAATGCTATATTCACGAATAGCCTTATACTACTATTTGCTGCTTAAAACTACTAATATACTGTATATCAAATAAATGACAACATAAATGGAAATATATCTGTAAGTTTTAGAAAAAGGAAAGAAACATTTTAAAATTTGGATACTAAAGTGTTCTACTACCTATACCGATTCAAAGCAATTGTTTTGCTTTGCATTTGTGACTTGATTACTATTAAATTTTAACCAGATTAATTGCCTTTAAAATGCCGAATGTATTATCTAGCGTAATTATTTTACAGTATGGAATCTTTCAAAAGTTTTTACAAACCTTAAATTTCTATAAATGGTGTATTATTCGAGTTAGGTTAAAAACCTTCTGGGTAAGTAATGGGGTTCGTTTTCTTTTAAATTCACCGTTACCAACATGCAATTTTTTTGAATAAAACATTACAAATTTTATTCGTGCTGCTACACAAATTTGTAAGCTACTAATCATGAAAGAAATATACCTGATTCAATGCTATTATAGAAGCAAGAGGAGATTTTCTTCAGGCCTAAGAAAATATTGAACCTTTAACAATTAAAGAGCAGGCAAATGTTCCATTCCTAATTACGCGGAATTAATGAGGAAGTGAGAAAACTGGTACAACAATTAATTACCGAGATCTTTGGCGATCATGTCAACAGTAGACATTCTCCAACAAATGGCCACCGCTAACTGCAGATATTAATCTGACCGAATTTTGGTTGTGGATTTCCTGACACATCTAATAACCTGATAGCAAGATGCTATCTCACAAGAAATTGCAAATATTCCAAAACATTTGCAAAATACTCTGTGTGCAGTGGCAGAAAGAATGGGGTACGGTGAACGTCAGAACTGAGGACATCTTCCTAATTTTTTATAAAACCCTATTGTTTGTCCAGTTTGTGACTTTTGTATTTGTTTATTCTTCATATCTCACACATAGTTTATAATGGTTTGAAGTGACTTTTGGAATAGCCTATAGTTATTTAATTTTAACGCAAATGTATTCAATTAAAATAGAACCAACTCCCCAGTTAAAAAAATCCGTCCTTAAGCTCAGATATTTGCATAAAATTTGCGTCTGCTCCAGAACTGCAACTTTCTAACCCTGAAACTTTAAATTAAAGCCACTCCCGACTATCTAACTTGCCAAAACATACTCGTTCTGGAAGGAAGCATGTGGAGTTGCTGGATGGTATTCTACATCTTTGCGGTTAAATCCTGTTGGAATGATCTTGCTCCTAATCTACAGATTTACGTCCAAACAAGCAAGCAACTTGCGTAACATGCCAGCTCTGCGGGTACGTCTACCCAGCTAGGCGACAATCAGATAACACCAACTTCAGAGGGACTTTGTAGCAGCTACCAAATCGTTGGTTGCTGTCACAGAAATACTACATTTCTCTTCTCAACTAGAATATAATAAATTACGATATTTTTTGTTGATCCGAAACATGCGATCGATCCCCATGCACATATGATATATGACGTTGGTTCTACTCTCATTTTATGGAGAAAAATAAAAAAAATATGGTGTGTTCTATTTACATGACTTTCTCTAAATCTCTGCAACAAATTTTTGTTAGAAAGCTTATGCTTATTTTCACTTCCTGCTAATCGAGAAAAAATAGTAGATATATTTATTATCTCTTGCCATACACTGTACAGATAGACGCGTCATAAAATATACATTAATTAAACAATTCACTTAAACAATAAAAAGTTTTGTAATGTAAAAATAAACGTAGTGATGTTTTAAATTTACACATGTCATCTATTTTAATAATTTCATATGGGAGAGCATTGACAATTTTACTTATGAGGCACTTTGGTGATTTTGAGTATTTAGTCTTTTATATTTTCCTATATGGATGTCATTCACACTTTTAGTAAAACGAGTATGAACGTCACAGTGGAGAGTGAATAAGTATGAGTTGTTTTTATAAAATAGTGTAGCATTATATATTAATAAATCAGCCAAAGTAAAAATATAAAATTGTTTAAAAACATGTCTTAATGAATCTCTTGGCTTCATATTAAAATTTATTCTTAGCACTCTCTTCTGAATTAAAAAACCGCATTTACTTCAGTTGCAGATCCCCATATTAAAATATTGTATGATAAAATTGATTCTGCAGTGGCATAATATACAGTAAGCAAGCAGTTAATGTCCAAATTCATTTTCAGGTATCTAATAGCAAAGCATGCTATTATATACACTTATTTCTCTTCTACTTATCAGGAAACAAACAATAAGGGAGTAGCATTAGCTAAAATATTAGTCAAAAGCTGGTTGCTATGTGACCGAAGTTCCTTTATTTCTATGGACAGGAGTTGACAAATTCCCGTATGAGAAAAGTATAAGTTTTTAAAGCTGAAGCTAATAACAAGGAATATTTAAAAATGATCCACTCCACGAAAAAAACGTATGTAACATATATGGTGTGTTTTAACGAGCTCTACATTTTCTGTCAAGCTCGGTTAAGTAGGTTTTATTTCTTACAGTTTGCCAATTATACAAAGTTCTGTAAAAAAATTCGTACAGAATAAAGTAGTATTCTGAGCCTATTCTCAGAAAACTCAAAGTATACATTTTGTTTGTCTGATAAATATCTTAAATATAAGATATTTTAATCAAAATCATTAGTCATTTTTGGGAAAATCAACATTTTCGTAAACATTTTCATGTAAAGGATAGTTACAGGTAGGGGGATAGTTTCTTAAAAATCTTTGTGTCCCATCCTTGAAAGATACTTAACTTAAATACCAAGTTTGGTATTTAACGGACTTTTACGTTTTGATCTATGCTGTCTATACACTCACTCACACACACACACACACACATGTACCTTTTTCCACAAATGCTTTTTTTGGATTTAGGGAGATCTAAAATATATATTTCCGGTGAAATCTCAGTATCTAATTTTTGGGTGCATTACAATAGCTTATCTATACACCATGCACATAGTATGTATAGAGAAAGTAATTATAAGGAATATTTCCCATACGATTAGGATGAGATGATGGGTCGTCAAAAAGGTATAGTCACAAAATATTTGTACCTGTTGTATATTCAGCGCAAAATAAAGGCTTCCATGGATTTTCTGTCGTTTTCTGCAGTCTTTTGAGGGTCGATATGGCTACCAATATTATAAGAGGTCTGTATGGTAAACTGAATGTACTTGTTTCTCTTTTAGCCAATACGACTGAGAGTATAAACATATATTTCGTTTCTACATCATTTTGTAACTCCTGTTGTGATTATTGGTGTAACTTTTTTGCAGGAATGGCGCACACTTGATTCGCAAGGTCAATTACAACAAAAATTAATATGACGTAGACGTGAGGTGCAGTGCTATCTTTTTTTCCTTCTTCTTAAAACTTGTTATTATTTCCTTGAAATTAAAATATGCTTTTTCCCTTCAAATTTTGACATTTATGAGCTTAGGATGAGAGAAATAATTACAGAATATGCCGCTAATATGTTTTGATTTTGCTTTGGTGGTATAAAAATTCCTATGTTTAGTATTTCCAAATAATAATTTAGAATTGGAAATAATTTCAGTTCATTTAGTAGTGAGTTATTATTTGCTGTACATCCCATTTAGGAAAATTAAAGCGGTTTATTTGTCCCAGATGGTAATATTGTATACTTTCATTAAGTCATTCATGTCCCCTTAGTGTTTGGGATTTTTTTCTTGATCAGCATAAAGTAAAAAAAGCATAAGGTTTTTAACAATAATTTATTGCAGAGATGTAGAGAATCTCATGTAAATAGAACACATCAAACTTTCTTTTTTAGACTACAAGCTGCACAGGGAAGCAGATTAGAAAGGTCATGCATAACCACAACCCAACATTCTGACGTCACAGGAAGATGCTGCGGATTCAGCACCGCTTGGTTGCAAAATGTTTCGCACAAATTTCCTGGTGACCATAAAAGAGTGCGTATAAAGAACAAATATTTGCGTGAATAACATGGAGCAAGACAAAAGGCGCCGCTTCCACAGAAAATTACGACCATTGCATGTATTACAATCCAAACTAAATCAAATTAATTATTCTCCACTCAATAGCCGGCGTGTTTTATTGCTTCCCCATTCAAATTATGGGACACTGGTGGCAATAATAGAATCCTGATCGGCTGGAATTTACATATCATATTACAATCACAGTGTGTGGGGAGCTTTAATATTCAGTAGAAACCCTTTACACCATCGATGATTCGGCGCGTATAGCAACACAAGAGTGAAATGAAAGAGGTTAATAAAACATGGGATTCTTTGTGGGTCCTCTTCTCTATAGATACACAGTGTAATCATTAATATTGTGTTGCTGAACCACAATACAGCACTAGACTTTTTATTAAATCTGATTATTATCTGCAAGTGTTGGGGACCTTTTCAACATGCAGCTGTTACACGATACTCCGTATGTATCTGCGGCCTGAACAAACAACACTGGGCATGAACAGAAAATTAAAACACACTTGTACCATAACAGAGATACTGAAATTAATATTGTCTCTCACATCGTTTTATTTGTTTTAATCCACAAAAATGATCAAGTGGATGCAGTGAAACCCAAATTACACAAAATGCACAGTGGGTAGTACGAGGGCGGTAAAATGAGTAGCCGTATTAGGAATGAAGACGCCATGTTTTGTAAATGCAAATAATATATTTCTCATCAAAGGCCCCTCTCAACGTTCCAGCTATTTTTACTTTCTCTACACGTAATATACATATAGCAAGTAGAGAACTACTTTATTCAACCCAAAATTCTGAATACAAATAGCTTAAAAACGAAAACAATTGATAAATACCAAACTTGGTATTTTTGCTACGTATCTTACAAAGGCAGCACCATGGCTGAGTGGTTAGTCCACTCGCCTCCCTCCTAGGTCACCCGGGTTCAATCCCAAGAACCCACATTTTGAATTTGAGGACGACGAAACGGCATCTGAGTGGGTTTTCTCTAGGCCCTTCGATTTCCACACCATTCATTCCATCACCTACTCCATCATCACTTTTCCTGTCATCCATTTCGCCTACATTTCATGTATCATCCACTTCCTCACGCTAATGCCGACCATTCGTTCCAGGCTCTTCCCTCTGTGGTTTCGTGCCGTCGGCTCCCTGACAGGCTTCTGATCACCAAGCATCCGCTTGCAACTCCTAGGTCAGTCTTACATAAGGGGAGGGAAACAGACTACGAATCTTACAGGGAAACAATACGAACATTTTCAAGAAAATTCTCCCCACACAAAATGTTCCTTTACAGGAACAAATTTTTGAAATGTTTGTTTTTCTCAAAAAATGACTAATGCTTTTGATTTAATTGCCATACCTATGTTGAAGTTATTTAAATGACAACTAAAACATATAATTTGAATTTTCTGGCAATATCCTCTAAAGACCTGCTGAATTTTGCACAGTAAGTGATAAGAAAAACCTTTCCACACAAAAAATGTAGACCTGGTAAGAACACACAGTCTATGTCATATACATTTTTAGGTATTCCTTATTATTGCTTTCATTTTTAAAATACTTGAAGCTTTTGTCATACGGGAACTGGTCCTCTCCTGGCAATACAAAGAAACGGATTTCAACCTCATGATACCCAGCTTGTAAAAGATTTAGCTATCGGTTTACCCAAGCGTATTCTCTTATTTCCCTTAACTTACAAGAAAGCAATAATACCATTATGCCATATTTGTCTCGTTTAACTTGAAGTATTTAGAATAAAGAGGTTTTAAACAGAAATGTGTTTCACAGATGTAGAGAAAGTCACGTGAATGAAACACATCCTTTTTTATTTTCTTTAGATGTTCTATGCACATAGTATGTGGAGAAGGCATTGTATTCCACCCAAAAGCTCTATTTGTATGCGTAACAGTATAACTTGCATACAAAAAAATGTAAAATACCAAACAAGATGCGACACAAAAGTTTTCAAGAATATCCCCCCCACACCAAACTACGCTTTATATGGAACAATGTTTGTAACTTTTGTTTTTCTCATAAATGGTTTACGATTTTGAATAACATTCCATTATATTAAAGATATTTTAATGAAAAATAAAACATGCACTTTGAACTTCCTGGGAATAGCTTCTGAAGATCCCTTCATTTTGGATTACTTTCGCATATGTGGTTGAAAAAAAAATTTACTACACAAAAATTTAGATTAGTTAAAAAAACAATTGATGCTATATATTCTTTCTTTAAAATATCGTTATCGGTTTTGTTAGTCCCTGTTAATGATTTCAGTTTTAATAGCTTTAAATTTTCTCAAACAGGAAGTCATTTCATCTTGTTGGTCTCAGTAGTTCAGTTAGTTAGGCGCTGGTCTGCTGATTTCAAAGTCGTAGGTACTAACCCTGCTATCATCGATGGTTTTGAAGTGTTCTTAAAACCGACACCCCAGGTCAGAAGATCTCCTGTCGGAGAAAATTCCGGCACACCTGCGACTCTATATGATCCAGGCAATATACAGTGTCGTTAATAAGAATTTTAGTTTCATCTCCCTTTTGTTTTACTACTGGTCCTGCAAAGAGAATCAAAGTTCAATTTTTCACATAGCGATCGGCTTTCAAAATTTTGATTATCACGGCCAGGTGTATTCCTTTATTTCCCTTCTATTTGAAGGAAGCAAGTAATAGGACAATATGTGTTAATATTTATCTCGATTACCATTAAAATAATATTTTGTAAGAATAGTTTGTTTGCAGATCAGGTACAGAAAATCATATAAATGAAACATATCTTCCTTTATAAACGGGGAGGAAAAAGTAATTTGACCATAGTAGTAGGCATGAATGAGGACGGTAGCTTTTTTTTTCTTTGATGGTGTTTAATACACACTTTTACTACATAAGCATATATACATAATGTATATCATTATACATAATGATTGAAATAGAAGGAAATGTGTGAATTATATGGGGGAAACAGAATCATGTTTTGAATCTGATTGCACAGAAATAGAAAGTTTGAAGAAAGAAATATGAGAAATAGGGACAAAATGTGTAAAATAGTGACAGTAGGGGGGAAGGAAAAAACAGAGAAATAGGAATGTAAGGAAGTTTCTGAGCAGGTGAAAGAGAAATGGATTATGAAGGTAAAAGAAAAAGGAAGTAGTAAAGACTAAAGAATATAATGAATAAGCAGGTAGAGTCTAAGGGAGCTATCAGTTAAGCAAAATGGCCAGGAAGAGAGGACAATTGAGCTCACAATATTATTAGGGCTAACAACAAATTTGTACACTCAAAGACATTAAAAGTTTGCCTGAAAATACTCATCGTAAGACGGGGTCCCGCCCATGTCTTTCATCTGCTTGCTATGCTCTTACAAACGTATTGGGCCACGTCACCGAAGGGAACGGGAATGACCATGAAACATAACTTGCGACAAATAAATTTCTGAGTTGCGAACTGGTGACCCCTAAACAGTCAGGTTGGACAATAATCCAACCCTCTTACCGAGTGTTACAAAATTAGGTTAATAGTACGAGAGGACCAGATACTTGAAATAATTTTATTAAAATTGAATTTTATTAATTTAACTATTTTGGCAGAACAGAGTGTAACAGGTAAGTCGCGTACGTGGAGGTCCAATTAATTCACTTGTGCTGTTTTAAGAGAGCGTCGAATTGGGTGAGGGATGAAGGAGTGGACTGCACAATAGGTTTTGCCTTTTCTTACTCGCGGGTATGTTGTTCCAGAATGACACCAATGAAAATTGTCCTAAGACCAGACCCCCCAACAAACGTTGAATTACGGCAGCAATTCAGCAGTGTGGCGGCATCAATTTCGATGACAGCTTTACAAAATATGTCGATACACTCATGGCCTGTTCCATTTCACGCACTTTCGTTCAATTATCAGCGACCTTTTCATTCCCTCAGCAACATGTTTACCGGTTGTCCGAGACGCTGCTCATTATGTTCGGTCAATCTAATATGTCAATTTTTCGCTACAAACCAAATTTTGTATTTAAATTCAGTTATCCTCCAAAAATGGACACAAAAACCTTTCAACCCCAAACTACATTCTACTATCATGTATGTTTATCATGATGTAGTTTGAAATATTAATATTTTGTAAGAAGGGTTTGCTTGTGGAGCAGCTAAAAAAGAGTCATGTGAATTTTGATAGATGGGACCATAAAATATGTATTTCCGGTAAAATCTCGGTATCGAGTTTTGGATGGAGTACTTAGTACCATGTACTAGCAGAAAAATCTAGTTCTCACCGATTACAGTAAAATGTTTATTTGGAAACGTTCTTTTTGTTACCTTGGAAGGTTTTACTTGCTGAAACGATAGACCGCGACTTGAAAACTTTTTGATTAAGCACTGTTGTGCGGACTATATCCGCCATGCAATAAATAGCTGCTCAACGACCCTTCAAAGAGCTTACGGTTGAGGAACAAAGGCGATACATTAGCAAGTTTCTTCTAATGTCGTGGATGAGAAGGTTATGTGCAGACAGAGAATTAATGTTAGTGAGAAGGTCTTCCCTTCTCTTTGTTTACATCCAGCGTCATTACAGCTGCAGGAGTTCTCGTGAGCCTGAGTAAATACTACTCGGTAACAACGCACGATGTTCTCGTCAAGTTCTGCACAAGTTGGCCCCTTGTTTCAACGCTTGAGAACGACTTGACTTGGGAAACACGATCCATGTTCGCTCGGCATTACGTAATTGAGGGACCAAAGTTGGTACCCTGCAGCCTTCGGAACTATCCCTATAGGAGTTAGGTTCGATGCGGAGGCTGAAAAACAGCTTTGTTATCACCAATTGAAACGCTTAGTCCCAGCAATGCGTTGCTCCGTGCTCACAAATGTATCCTACATCCTTCCATTCCAAGTAAACTTGTGCTCTTTTTCCAAAATATTACCGGATTCGTCATGCCTTAACGTTGTCCCATAACTTTCTCTATACGTACTATGTACATAGTGTATAAAGAAGGTATTGTATTGCACCCAAAACTTCGATACTCACATTTCACTGGAAATATATGTTTTGAGACCCCTGAATCCAAAAAAAAAGCATTTATAGAAAATTTCCGTATGTGTCTTTTAGTATGTGTGTGTATGTGTGTCATACGGCAGCATCACTCAAAAATGAAAACACCATTAAAAACCAAACTTGGTATTTAAGTTTGGTATCGTCCAAGGATGCGACACGAAGATTTTTCAAGAAAATCCTCCGCTGCAAACTACCCTTTACCTGGACAAATTATTGATTAAAACTGCTTATATTTAAGATATTTACTTGACAAATAAAATGTATATCTAGAATTTTATGGGAATAGCCTCAAAAGATGTTTTTATTCTGGATGATTTTTATTGAATTTTGCATAATTGGTAAACCGCAAAAAAAAGGCAAAAATTTACAACATATTTTTTTCATGGATTTTATCGGTTTTGAGATATTTCCTTGTTATTTGCTTCAGCTTTAAAAAACTTACACTTGTCTAATACAGGAATCTGTCAACTCCTGTCCATACAAACAAAGGAACTTCACTCACATAGCAACCAGCTTTTGATTATCACTTTAACCTAAGGTACTCCCTTATTTCGCTTCTACTTAAAGGAAGCAAGTAATAAAACTATTTCTGCTAATTTTTCTCAATTAGCATGAAATAAATAGAAGCATAGGTTTTTTAACAATAATTTGTTAAGTATTGAAGATCGTGAAAAAAATCTCCATTTTAATTTGACCTAATCAGATCTTCACGCTTACCTTTCTCTTTACGATTTTTTCTAATTGACATTATCTTTTAAATTTTTGACGTTGAAATTACATTGATTCTACCAACTGGATCAAATATAAGATATGTAGAATACAACACATCAGATTTTTTTTAATAAAACCGTGGTCTATTTATAATTACACAGGTGATGATTTATAGAGGATAACAGTATATTACTTTTTACTTTACTTTCTGTAGATAGTATGCATAACGTATATAGTAAATAGAGAAGATATTGTATTGCTCCCAAATATTCGATGCCGAAATTTCACCGGAAATATATGTTTTGAGACCTCTTGAATCAAAAATAGTATTTCTGAAAATGTCAGTCCATCTGTGTGTGTGCGTGTGTGTGTGTCTGTGAACAGCATAGTTCAAAAACGAAAAATCCGTTAATACCAAGCTTAGCATTTAAGTTGAATTGTTTCCAAAGATGCAACAATAAGATCTCAAGAAAATCCCCAAAACCCAACTGCCTTTACATGGAAAAAAATCAATAATTTTGTTTTTCTTAAAAATGGCTTTAATGATTTTGATTAAAATATCGTGACTTAGATGAATTTGCATGCCAATTAAAATGTATATCTTGAATTTTCTGGTACAATCTTTGAAAATCTCTTATTCTGGATGCATTTTTCTTAATGTTGCATAACTGGTAAGATACACAAAAACTTCACAAAAATGTAGATAATGTTAAAACCCACAATTATGTTATATACATTTTCCGTGTAGTTTACTGTTTTCGAGATATTTATTGTTATTGGTTTCAGTTTGAAATTTCCTAAAACTTTTCTCATATGGGAACTTGGCAACTCCCGACCACGCAAACATTCGAACTTCATCTCCATAACAACCATATTTTATAACATTTGACAGTACGTTTATTTCCCTCATTTCAATTTACGTAAACGAACTAAGTAATAACACCGTTTCTACTATTGTTTATCTCAATTAACATGAAGTCGATAGAAAAATAAATTAAAATTTTTACAGAGATATAGAGAAAGTCGTGTGAATGGAACAACAGATTTTTAGGAAGAGTTCCGTCTGCGTCTGCCTGCGCGTGTCTGTGGACAGCACAGCTCAAAACCAAAAAGTGGGATAAATACTCCAATTTCAATTTGGTATATTCCAGGGCTACGACAAAGATTTTCAAGAAAATACCGATCCCAATTACCCTTCATATGGAACATTTTTCGAAACTTTTGAACTTCTCAAAAAAGGCTGTAACAATTTTGATTATAATCCTTAGATATTCACATCATACATAATATGTATACTTTTAATTTTCTGGTAATATTCTCTGAAGAATTCTCTGTTCTTGTCGAGTTCTGCAGAATTTTGCGTAACGTTTAAGCCATAAGAGACGGACAAAAGCTTGTCGATTGCATTAAAACCCGCAATTTGTAGAGTCGACCAACTTCGAGATATTCTATTTTGGTTTCAATTTTAAACAAATTAGCTTTTATCACACAGGAGATTGCAAAGAAAAACGAACCTCAATTGTTTGATATAGCGACCAGATTTAAACGATTTGATATTGTTTTAGTCTAACGTATTCCTTTATTTCTCTTTTACGCACAAGGAAACAGTAGAAAGACCATCTCTACTAATGTTTATCTAGATTAGTTTGACGTAGATAAAAGAATAATCATTTGTAAGAAAAATTTGTTCGTGGAACCTTTTATAAACCAGTGGGCTGTTTATCATAACGCAAGTGATATTCAGTTGAGAATACTAATCCTTTTTTGCTTTCTCCACAAAGTAAAACGTATATAATAGGCAGAAAATGTTTTGTATTACAACCAAAAATTTAATACCTGAATTTGAGTAGACTACAACATATTTCTATCTACTATATACATTGTGCATACGTAATAGAGAAAGTAAAAATGAATATTTGAGTAAATACCAAGTGTTGAATTGGAGGTTCTCTAGCTTCTTAGAATGCCACATGAATATATTCAAGAAGATCTCTCCTCTCCAAACTATTCTCTACAGGGGAAGTGTTTTAAATTTTCGATTTTCTAAACAAATGGCTCTAAAATTGTGATTAAAATGCTGTGTAAAGATTTCCACATGGATAATAAATCTTAATTTTTAAAGTTTTTTGGATTATGCCCAGAAATTTCCTTCATTTTGAATAACTTTTGCATAATTGGCAAACACAAGGAGGCAGACACAGACGTATTGCACGAAACATATAGAACTCGTAAAAACACGCAACTTATGTTATATTTTATTTATTTATTTATTTATGCTAAGCTTTATACATGTAAATATGACCGGTGTTCAGCCCTGGCTCTTTACCGGTCATACTCATATTTTACAATAGTTTATTAATTCTAGTTTATTACACCATTTTTCTATTTACTGTCTATACCCATTTATTTTTCACTTTTTATAAGAATTGTTCAATCTTCTTACTATCTTTTTGAAACATTCCAACTACTGCTACCTTTCTATCTATTTTAAACGATTTCTTATTAATATACTCTTTTCTCCAAACTTCAGTCCATTTACACTTGAATAAAATGTGTTCCATATCTTCATTTCCGCCACATATAGAACATTGGCTTTGTGGAATACCTTTCCTTAAACATTTTAATCTCCATACTCCTGCTTTCAGCCATGCAATACTTTCTCGTTCCTCTTTATTTGTCACATCTATGTACTTTTCCCTTCCCCATGAGACTTTCATTGGTATATAGAAAACTAAAGATCTCTTTTCAGTTATCTCACTAAATATATATTTTGTATTTCTATATCCTCAAATATTTTCCTTGCCAACTTCCAGAAGTTATTCACATTATTTTCTCTTATTCTCCACATCAATTCCTCCATTCACTAATAAGAAAGTTTAACACTTGCTAAAACCAATATGTTTGTCATCTTCTCTCCAAAACTGTTTTTACTATTCACCAATTTTACTTTTCTAAACCGTCCAATTCTTGCTCTATACACTGTAGTGTCCACTCCCATCGTGACTTAGCTCTTTCTTCCTTCACCACAGGAGCACCTCTCAAAACACAACCTTTCTCTATCACTGCTGGCTTAACACTCCTCTTATATATATATATATATATATATATATATATATATATATATATATATATATATATTGTATAGAAAATAATTTCAGGGACATTCCCTGTAACTGGTTTCAGATTTAAAACTGAACTTTTCTCAAACGGGAAGTCCTCATTTATACACATTACTCCTGGTCACGAAAGAGAACTGATTTTCGAATTTCGATGACAATCGATTAGATCGTTTCAAAGAATCTGACCGTTGTTTCAACCTAGTTTATAACCTTATTTTTCTTATACTTAATGAGGAACAAAGTAATAGGACAATTCCTGGTAATGTTTAGCTTGTTGTACATAAAGTAATTATGTTTTGTAAGAATAATTTTGTTAGCAAAACAGATAGAATGAATGGAAAACATGTGATCTTTAGAAGCATTCGTGTATATGCGCAAGCTTCTTTGGCCAGCATAACGCAAACATGGAAATTAGATTAAATATTGATTCAACAATATAGCATACTAAAAATATCCTAATATAATCTTTTAATTTAAATTAAATAATATAAATAAACTTTTAAAACTCTTTTAAACAAAACTTATATTTAAAAATAGGATGTATTGGAGTTTATAATCTTTATTATAAGTTCTTAGATGTATAATGAAAAACAATCTACTTTTACTAAAAATAGCACAAGTAAACTAAATATGCTTAGCATATGAAATACGCTCTTGACTTCACACAGAGGAAGCCATTTGTAACATTTATTGTAGATCTTTCAAAATAATCTCCTAATTTACTATGTCTGGAAAGAAACTGAGTGAAAACATGCTTGGTTATAAAGTCTCTACATTGAAATCTATTTTGGACAATATTAAAGAATACCCGTATAGTCATAGCACCAGTACTTCTTGAAATCCACTCTTCATTCTATTTCATTTTAGAGACATTCATTGTTATTGGTTTCAGTTTAACTTAAAATTTTGTCATATGGGAATTTGTCAATTCCTGACTATGTAAAAAAACGGAATTCATTCAAATGGCAACCAGGTTTTAAAATATTAAGCTATCGCTCTAGCCTAGTGTATTCCCTTATTTCCCTCAAGGCCATTTCTGCTGTTTATCTCGGTTAGAATGGAGTACAAAGAAGAATAAACTTTTTAACAACTATTTGTTACTGATGTGTAGAGAAAGTCATGTAAATAGTATACATATTTGCGCCAATTTGTTAATACATATTCTACTGTCTGTAAATCTATATATAATAAAATAAAAAGAAATATTGGTGGGAAATGGCAAAATAAATCAACGAAAAACAGAAAAAAAATTTCAGTTCTACAGTGGATATTTCAGTGGTTACTCGTCAGTGGAATTTTATTTTAAGAGACATGCTATGGCCGGGAGAAAGAATTCAATTTCCGGCTCGGAATCGACGCCAGTGGAGAGCGGCATGCTACTTCCGGGACGGACATGACGTCACAGGACCGCCTTCCTTCTTACAATAGGATAGCAAGACCGGATTCGTTTTTCTTGCGCATTAGTCCCTACTTTTCCGCTAGCAAGCATTTCGTTCAGACATACTAGAAGTCGTATTTATCAGCACTTCAGCCCAAATGTATACTCAGAAAGAGGCTTCATTTCACGGAAAAAATATGTAGAAATGCAATATTATACATGCAAAACTTCAGAGTGGTTAGGCCGCTCGCCTCTCATTTTGACGGCCGGAGTTCGGTCACAGCGGATGACAATTGGGATTTGTGGAAGCAGCGTCTAAGTGGCTCTTCTCTTCTTCATTTGTTAAATAATCATCTTCCCTATCATCAATTTCAGTCATTTCATATCATCCACTTCCTCACTACTTCACCAGGCATCGGGCTGATCATCACCCTCCGTGGTGTAATGGTTACCATGCTTAGTTCATATACGAAGGTCGCGGGCTCAAACCAGGCGAAGGCCGATGAATTCTTTCGTGTGTAAAAATCCTTGGCTTCCTTCGGAAGAGAAGTAAAGCCGTTGGTCGCATTGGTCGTAGATTTACGGCACGTAAAAGAACCTCAAGCCTGATAGATAGGCCTCTGAGCTTCCTTCACGCCCAATTTAGAATGGGACGCTGAGAACCGCAGTAGTTAAAGAGCGTCCAATAATATCACGCCATTTATATATATATATATATATATATATATATATATATATATATATATATATTTTATCTGGCTGATCATCCATCCTGGCATCTCTCTGATCCAGAGTCTATGTACTTCAAAAGGCGTCGACTCCAGGCGCTGGGTTGTAGGACTGGGAGGGAGGAGCTGTTAATGCCTAGAATAACGAGGGCAAATAGAGAGAGAGAGAGAGAGAGAGAGAGAGAGAGGAGAGAGAGAGTGAGAAAAATTAAGAATGAAAAAAAGAAAAATTCATACACACCACTTGATAAATAATACATATTAGGTATTTCCACAACATGACTGCTCCTTTCAGTGTGTCATTTTTGTGTTTTTCCTTTAAGAGTACCCAGAGCTGAATTTTTTAAATCTTGCTTGCGGTTTTACCTAACCGTTCTCAAAACGTTGTGGTGTTTAACGCCCGCTTTTACTACTTGTGGCACCACAGGCGATGACACTGACGATACATGGAAGGAAGATAGGTCCCCGTGGAATGTGATTGTGGAAGAAACTGGAGAACCCTGAGAAAACCCGCCCTGCGCCACTTTGTCCACCATAAATCTCACATGCTCTCTCTTCTGATTGAACCGTCTGGGTGAGAGGCGTAAGGTCTAACCATTCGGCCACGGCACAGTCTAACAAAGATCTTAAAAAATCTGATTTGTTACATTCGCATGACTTTCTCTACATCACTGTAACAAATTATTGTTCAAAAGCTTATTTATGCTTTTATTACTTGCTTCGTGGTAAGTAACAAGGAAGTAAGAGAATACATTAGACTAAAGCGAAAGTTAAATCTTTTAAAAGCTGGTTATTGTATGGTGGAAATCCGTTTCTTTGCAAGTTTTTGAGTATTTTAAAACTGAAATCAATAACAAGGAATATCTCGTAAGTGGTCAACTCCACGAAAGAAAAGTGTATGACACAAATTGTGTGTTGTCATTTTTAGAAAATCAACAGTTTCGTCAGTTTTCGGGATGTGGGGAATTTCCTCAAAATCTTCGTAACATATCCTAGGAAAATACTAAACTTAAATACCAACTTTGATATTTAAATTTTTGTTTTGGAATTATTGTGTTCACGGACACAGATACACACACGGACGGACCTTTATCTAGAATTGCTTTATATATATATATATAAACCAAGGGAACTTAAAGCTTGTATTTTCGGTGAAATCATGGTATAGAATTTTTGGCTGGAGGGCAATACCTTCTCTACCTATGCACTATACATTACGTAGAGAAAGTAAAAGGGTTCGACAACATCGGTTTATTTCCCTTTCTGATGATAACTGAACATGCGTTTAAGATTGCATACGATGCCAAAATCGTAATTTTGAAAAAGTAATACCCCTTATTTACATACTAGATAATACACAAATCTGATGTTTAGAAACTTTTACTCTTCTGGTTGTCTCAGAAGAAGTGTTTGTATCTTTAAATATAATTTTTACTTTGTCTAACATGTATTGCAAGTAAGGAAGGTGTTGTACTCCATCGAAGTATTTAATATCGAGATTTAATCAAAAATATATGTTTCGAGGACTTATAAATAAAAAAAAACAATTAGAAAAGGTCCGTTAATGTGTGTGCACACGCGCCCGTTTGTGTGTGTATGTATGTAAATACCAAACTTTGAAATGTATTGAACTTATGATTCCAGTGAAGATTTTGAAGAAAATTCCTAAATACCCATTACCTACATGAACAATTTTATTTTCTTAAAATGACTGTAACCATTTTGATTAAAACTCCATATATTAAAGAATCTATGGCAAATAAAACATATCCTAAATTTTCATTGTTTCTGAATATACAGACTTAAGGGAATTTTTACTCAAAAACAGAAGAACCCTTTTTGAAAAAAGATTTCCACAGTAATTATATCAACAGTAAAAGTAAATTTATACATTAACTGTTTGTACACATGTTTTTTTATTTTACAAAGTTATTTTAAAATATTTCTTGTGTAGATATTAATTTTGGCAATATTATCGGGCTAGGAGTAAGAAGTATTTTATTTAAATAGAGATTAAATTATTATTTTATTTTATTAAGAACTACGCTTCTAGCTTTTTTTTTTTTTTTTTGCTTAACGCCCTTAAGCCTATTTGGTAATATCGGATAATGATTGAAATAGGTGAAATGATGCTCAAATTATCTCGGGAACCATGGAACTAAAAGCTACTCGACATTCGTCTTCTCAGGATAAGGGAAAATCCCGAAAAGAAAACTTTATTCCGTTAACTCACACCACCATCACATTTACCCAGGCGGGTAGAATCTATTTTGAATGTAAATACGTTTTGAAAATTTAAGTCTGCAAAAAATGTCTTTATATAATCCTAGGAAGAGGCACTCAGATGATGCATTAATTTGTAATGGGTTGATTTTCTAGAATTATTTAATATCGTATCCTATGGAGATGCTGAGCTTTTGTACTAAACCTTTCGTTCTTTTTATGCCATTCACACAATCATGCATTTTTAATTTCTCTACACGTAGTATGTACATAGTGTATAGAGAAGGTATTGTATTTCACCCAAAACTTTGATTTTGAGATTTCACCGGAAATACACATTTTTAAGAAAAATGTCTGTGTGTGTGTGTGTGTGTGTGTGTGTGTGTGTGTGTGTGTCTGTGGACAGCATAGGTCAAAAACGAAAGGACCGTCGAGTGCCAAACTTGATATTTAAGTTTGGTAACTTCCAAGGATGCGACAAGAAGATTTTCAAGATATTTCCCCCATCCCCAACTACCCTTTATATGGAACTATTATCGAAACTTTTGTTTTTCTGAAAATGGCTTTGACAATTATGATTAAAATGTCGTGTTTTAGACAGATTTACTTGACAAATAAGGCGTATATCTTGAATTTTCTGGGATTAGCCTCTAAAGACTACTTTATTCTGGATGCATTTTACGGAATTTAGCTTTACTGCTAAACCGTAAGAGATGGACAAAACTTACCAAACAAAAATGGGTATTAAACACACACAATTTATGTTATATACATTTCTTTTTCGTGGAGTTGACCGTTTTTTAGATATTCCATAATTGTTGGTTTCAGCTTTAAAACGCTTATACTTTTCTCATACCGGAAAGTAACTCCTGTCCGTACAAACAAAGGAACTTCAGTTACATAGAAACCAGCTTTTGACTATCACTTTAACCAATGATATGTGCTCCCTTATTTCCTATTTTCTTACAAGGAAGCAAGTAATAAGACTATTTCTGCTAATCTTTTATCGATTAGAATGTAGTAAATAGTAAATAGAAGCATAAGCTATATAAATTGTTGCAGAGATGTAGAGAAAGTCATGTGAATGGAACACATCAGATTTTTTTTTTTTTTTTGATTCAGGGGTCTCAAGGCATACACTTCAAGTAAAATATTGGTATAGCATTTTTGGGATATTCCCCATACTTACTGAAGAGGACTAACAGAGAAAGGAAATAAAATTAGTAAAGGAACTATAATGTGCAAATTATATTACAATTTCAAAAGTACGAACAATGGGTGTGTTCAGGTGTCATCATTAGTGCAAGAAAGACACTTTTTGACTGAATTCAGCTCTTTCAAATATGGATAGGCAGAGTCAGACTATCCTACTCGCGGCTTGTGTGAATTAATTTTTTATTAGGTTTTGAACTGGAAGTTTCAAAATGTATTTCAATGCACATTATACAAAAATCTATTCCAATAAAATGTTCACCATTAATGTTCAAGTCATTAATTCTGTTATATCGGTGAACCGTCCCACTCTAATTTCATTCAAACCATAACCTCGAGATAATAAATGTAGGTCACGAGTAACTGAAACACAGAAATGAGAATACACAGGAAATTGTACGTTATGATACTTCCTTTTTACTTTCTCTATACGTACTATGTACATAGTATATAGAGAAGGTATTGCATTGCACCCAAAAACTCGATACCGAGATTTCACCGGAAATACATGATTTAGGAACCCCTTAATCCAAAAAAAGCATTTTTGGAAAAATATCTGTTTGTCTATCTGTCTGTATGTGTGTGTGCCTGCAGACAGCATAGCTCAAGAATGAAAAGACCGTTAAAAACAAAATTTGCTATTTAAGTTTGTATATTCCAAGGATGCGATACGAAGTATTTAGAAAATTCCTCCACCCTAAACTATCCTTTACATGGAAAAAATTCGAAAATTTTGATCTTTTTAAAAACGGTTCTAACGATTTAGATTAAAATCTCGTATATTTAAGACATTTTCTTGACAAATAAATTTTATATATTGAAATTTCTGGGAATAGCCTCTGAAGTCCTCCTTATTGTGGATAAATTTTACCGAATTTTGCTTAAATGATAAACGGTAAGAGATAGACAAAAGCTTGCTACACAGAAACTGTAGGGCACGTCAAAACACACAATTTATGTTACATGCATTTTTTTCGTGGATATGATCGTTTTTAGTTATTCATTGATTTTGATTTCACCTTTCAAATACTTATATTTTCTCATACAGGAATTTTTAAACACCTGTCCATGCAAACAAAGGAACTTCCGTCACATAGCAACCAGCCTTTGACTATCACTTTAACCTATGGTACTCCTTTATTTAGATTCTACTTAAAAGGAAGCAGGTAATAAGACTACTTCTGACATTTTTTTTCTCGATTAGCACGAAGTAAATAGAAGCATAAGCTGTTTAACTATAATTTGTTGCAGAGATATAGAGAAAGTCATATGAATGGACCACATCAGATTTTTTTGGATATAACATAACTCCATGGCACGACAGCTCACGGGGAACCTTGGCCTACCGCCCGGCCGCTGCGTCCCCCATCTCGGTCCACTACAGACGTCATGGATGGGGTGCAGTATTGGAGGGTGAGACGTGGTCAGCGCCTCGAGTCCCCCCGGCCAGTTAATGCGGTCCTCGCGACCTGGAGCCGCTACTTCTCCATCAAGTAGCTCCTCAATTGGCCCCCCAGGGACCTTACGAGGCTGAGTGCACCCCGGGCCAGGTCTCCCAGCGGGGGAAAAATCCCCACGCCGGTACTGGGGATCGAACCCAGGTCTCCCGCTTGGTAAGCAGCAACGCTACCACCGCGCTAAGGAGACGACCTTTTTGGATATAAGGGACCCTAAAACATATATTTCCGGTGAAATTTCAGTATGGAATTTTTGAGTGGTGTGCAATACCTTCTCTATACACTATGTATATAGTACGCGTAGAGAAAATAAAATCGGATGTGTTCCATTCACATGACATTCTCTACATCTCAGCAACAAATTATTGTTAAAAAGCTTATGCTTCTATTTGCTTCATGCTAATCGAGAAAAAATAAGCAGAAATGGTCTTAATGCTTTCTTCCTTGTAAGTAGAAGCGAAATAGGGAAATAACTTAGGCTAAAGTGATAGTCAAAAGCGTGCTGCTATGTGAATGAAGTTCCTTTGTTTGCGTGGACAGGAGTTGACAAATTCCTGTATGAGAAAAGTTAAGTTTTTCAAAGCTGAAACCAAAAACAAGGCATATCTCAAAAACGATCAGCTCCACGAAGAAAATGTCTACAACATAAATTGTGTGTTATAATATGATCTACATCTTTTGTGCAGTAAGTTTTTGTCCATTTATTACGGTTAAACACTTATGCAAAATTCCGTAAAATGTATACAGAATAAAGTAGCCTTCAGAGGCTATTCCCAAAAAGTCATAGTATACATTTTATTTGTCAGGTAAATATATTTAATATACAATATTTTAATCAAAATCGTTAGAGCCATTTTTTAGAAAATCAAAATGTTCGAAAAATGGGCCATGTAGTTAGGGGTGAGGAGATTTTACTCAAAATTTTCGTATCACATCCCAGGAAGATACTAAACTTAAATACCAATTTCGCTTTTGAGTAGTGGTGGTCACAGACACACACGGACGTTTTTCTGAAAATACTTTTTTTTGGATGCAAGAAACCCTAAAGCATATATTTGCGGTGACATTTCGCTATCGAATTTTTTGGTGGAGTGCAATACCTTCTCTATACATTATGTACACAGTACGTGTAGAGAAAGTAATTAATGCTTTCCATAAGTTTAAAACGTGGATTTCCAGGGATATCTTGGTATCGAATTTTTGGTTGGAATACAATACCTTCAATATCTAAGCATTATGTACGAAGTAGAGAAATTAAAAACAAAATTCTAATTTTCTCTGGGTCATCAGAGTTCTGAAAAGGATGTTTGCAATATCACATGTATCATAAACAATATGAAAGCTAAAATTTGTACTGATCTCTTTGAATTCTTAAGCGAGTGATTTATGCATTTGTTTCGCAATTTGAGAAACTTAGGACAATGTATTGTCAGTTAGGTATCAGCTTTACGTATTCCTATACAGAAACAAGTTTCATCAAATTTCTGAAGTTTTTCATACCATACACCAGTTTCTGTGCTCCAGAATGTTAACACAAGCGTTTAGTTCTGTAAATTTATTTGGAAATTAGTGAATTTTTTGCAGGATACGATCTGAATAGGTTGTATGAATTAAAACTTCCAGTTTTAATTGTTTAATACTTTCTGGTTCCTTTACGGTTCCTTCCGATATAAAGAAAAATCTTATGTGTTCCAGTCGCATGATTTTCTCAGCAAAAATTTTTGATTAAAAAACTTATACTTATATTTACTTCATGTCAATCTAGAAAAAAACTAGCAGAAATGGTAAGTAGAAGGGAAATAAGGGAGTAATATAGGCTAAAGCGATAGTGAAATCTTTTAAAAGCCGTTTGTGATTGAAGCTCCTTTGTTTCTATGGTTAGAAGGTGACAAATTTGCGCAAGAGAAAAGAACAAGTATGTATTTTAAAACAAATCGATAAAAAATTATCTAAAAAACGGTATATAACAAAATGTGTGCTTTAATGAGGTCTATATGTTTTTGTGTAGTAAGTTTTTATTTGTTTCTTACGATTTACCAGTTATGCAAAATTCAGCAAAATTCTTCCAGAATAAAGATGTCTTCGGAAGCTATTTCCAGAAAATTCAAGGTATGCATTCAAATATAAGAGCATTATAAAAATCGTTAATGCGGTTTTTGAGAATATAAAAAAAATTGAATTTTTTTCCAAGTAAAATTAGTTGGGTTAGTTAGATTTTCTTGAAAATCATCATATGGTATTCTCAGAAGCTACTGAACTTAAATACCAAGTTTAGTATTTAACGAGCACACAGACAGATATGAATTTTTACTAAAAATTCTTTTTTGAAGTTCAGGGTGTTCAAAAACATAAATTTCCGGTGAAATCTTGGTATCACCTTATTGGCTGCAATATAATACCTTCTCTATACACTATGTACACAGTACGTGTAGAGAAAGTAAAAAGAAAGAAGTTGGCATTAAAACAAAATCCACTGAAAAGAAGGGCAGACGAGATGAAAGTCTTGGAAATCCACATCTGATTCACTTAGGAGGAAATGCTTGCTATTAACGACTTCCTATTGGTGAGCCATTCTACCTTGTGAGCGTGGCCAGGCAATATCCGAGTCACTCCTGCCAGCGAATGGATGTGATTCGATTAGGGAGAATCCTTTGCACTCTACATCCGAGATTCTATTGATACAGAAGGCGGGGCGAATAAATTGGCGTCATTGTGTTCCCATCATGCTCCTCGCCCCTCATCAGCCACCTGCTCAAATGGACTCGCATGTGATGCTGTCAGAGATGGATTAAGTGATGCTTCTTTGTTCTGTTTACTTCCCTCTAGGTAAATGGAAGATATTAGAAAACACCCACGCTGAGCAACTGCTCGAATAGGTAACGATTTTATTATGATGCTAGGATGAAATATGGATTTGAGTTAAGTTGGCAATAAAATTGAGTTCATAAACACAAAAAACATGTTAGTTTCACATAAATGTATACTATAACCAAACTTTTTAGAACAATTTTACTTTCTTTATTTAGTGCATAGTACATAGAGAAGGCAATGTATTACAAACAAAAGAATGTAATGTGTTTCATTTACATGCTTTTCACAAAATCTCTAAAATAAATTAAAGTTAAAAAGCTTATTCTTCTATTTAATTAACGCTAATCGAGAAAAACTTAGGAGAAAGGGTCTTATTTCTTGCTTCCTTCTAAGTAGAAGGGAAATAAGAGAGTTCTATAGGATAAATCCATAGTTAAATCTTTTAAAAGCTGGTTGCTATGTGATTGAAGTACCTTTGTTTTTTATAGTCAGGAGGTGACAAATTCTCGTATAAGTATTTTAAAGCTGAAACTTAATAACAAGGAATGTCTCAAAAACGATCAACTCCAGGAAAAAATAATTATAACATAATTTGTGTTTTAGCAAAGGTCTACATATTGCGGGTGGTAAGTTTTTGTCTATCTTTTACGTTTTACCAGTTATGCAAACTTCCACAAAATCCATCCAGAATAAGCATGTCTTCAGAGGCTACTCCCAGAAAATTGAAAATATACGTTTTAAATGTCACAAAGATCTTAAATATAAGAGATTTTAATAAAAATCGTTATTTTAGAATTTTTTTCCATGTAAACTGTAGTCTGGGGTGGGGGATTCTTCTCAAAAGCTTCGTGTCACATCCCTAGAAGATACTAAACTTAAATACCAAGTTTGATATTTTACCAAATTTTCATTTCTGAGTTATCGTGTTCACAGACATACGGACACACACACACTTTTTTTATCGAATACAGGGGATCCTAAAACGTGTATTTCCGATGAAATCTCGTTATCGAATTTTGGGTGGAATACAATACTTTCTCTATACACTATGTACATATTGCGTGTAGAGAAAGTAAAAATTTGTGTCCAGATTTCGTCGCAATTATTTTTGAGCTCCCCTGAATGAATAAAAAGATTTTTTTTTAGGAAATTGTCTGGGTTTGTATATTAGCAGCATAGATCTAAAACAAAAGTATGCGGCACGAAGATTTTAAAGAAAATTCCCCCAAATCAAGACACCCTTTACATGGAAAGTTTTTTTTTTTTTCGATTCCCCACAGCACACTTATACTTCCCCTTTAACTGCACGGCCATATTGGCGATATTCAACTATTGAACGTACATAGTTATACTCGTGTACTTACATACACACACACTCTCATCCATACTTCTACACTAAGGAAAGAACAGGAAATAATTTTGGGCTAGAGAAAAATTTCCACCTCCAGCGGGAACTAAACATGTGATTCCTCGCATTGTAGGCAGTTGCTCCGCCGTCTGGCCTATGGGGCCTGTCTCAAAAAGTACTTTTTTATTTATATAGCCCCCTTTAGGATCATATGGGGGGAGGTTTGGCATTAGCAACAATTTGTTTTTAGGTCCTTTTCTGGGGTTTAAATATTTTTTGTCTTCTTTTTTTCGTTTTCCTCAAACACATTCATTCTCGCATTCATACTTCCAGACTATTTTGACTATCTGAAAAATGTCTGTTATAAGTTAAGGTATGTTTAAGATATTTTGATCACAAATAAAATGTTATCTTGAATTTTTTTTAGGAATAGCCTTTGAATGTACCTCGTTTTGGAAAACTCTTATATTAGCGATTGCCTGAAAGAGATAAAATGTAGGACTCGGTGAAACACAACTTATGCTAAAGGCAGTTTTTATGAAGTTCATTTTTCATATATTTCTTGGTATTGGCTTAAATTTTGCAACACTTAAAATTTTCTTATATGGGAAGTCGTTCATCGAATATTTCTCCTGGTCAAGCAAAGATAAATACATTTTAAAATGGAAAAGCAATCTGCTTTTAAAATATTTGAGAATCACTTTTGCTTATTGTACTTCCTTGTACCTATTATGCAAGCAATTATAATGAAATAAAACCATTTCTGGTAATCTTTATGTTGATAATCGTGAAAGAAAAACTTTACCTTTTGTAAGAATAGTTTTGCAACATAAGTAAAGAAAGAAAGATGTTCACGTTTGAAGCACATCAGATTTTTAATTTTGGATTGATTAATGACCAATCCTAATGCAAATCCAGGGCTACTTTTAGCAGAAAATCGTAAATAAGTTGGTGTGCACTTCCAATTGAAATGTTGGTACTGTTAAACTTGATGTGTAATGAATTTAACTTATCGCTTCTTAGTTGCTTCCTGAACGCAGGAACAATTTTGAAGAAGATCAAGATCTCGTTTATCCATTTTTTACTTTCTCTAGCCCCACATGTACAATATACACAGGGATAGAGAAGGTATTGTAATGCATCCAAAAATTCGATACCGAGATTTCACTGCAAATATATGTTTTGGGGTCCCCTGAGTACGAAAAAAGCATTTTTAAAAAAGGTCCGTGTGTGTGTGTCTGTCTGTCCTTTTGTGTGTCTGTGGACAGCATAGCCCCAAAACAAAAAGACCGTTAAATACCAAACTTGGTATTAAGTTTTAGTATCTTCCAAGGATGCGACACGAAGAGTTTCAAAAATATCCCCCACCACAAACTACCCTTTACATGGAAAAATTTTCCAAAATTTTGATTTTCTTAAAAATGGCTTTAACGATTTTGATTAAAATCCCGTATATTAAAGCTATTTATGTCCGAAATAAAATGAATATCTCGAATTTTTTGGGAATAGCCTCTGAAGACCTCTTTATTCTTGATGAATTTTGCTGAATTTTGCTTAACTGCTAAACCGTAAGAGATAGAAAAAAACTCACTATACAAAAAATGTACCTCATGACAAAACACACAATTTTGTCCTTTACATTTTTGTTGTGGTGGTTTCGAGATATCCTTGTTATTGGTTTCAATTGTGAAATACTTAAACCTTTCTCACACAGGAAATGTCTGTTTTTCTTTTTTTTCTACTCCTGGCCAAGCAAAGAAGTGATTTGCAATGACAATCGCATAGCTTTTAAAACCTTTGACAATCATTTTAGCATAGTGCATTCCCGTATTCCCTTCTACCTATAAGGAAGTAAGTAATAACATTCTGCTAACATTTATCTTGATTAGCAATGTGTAGAAAGAAGAAGAAGAATCTTTTGTAGGAGTTTTGTCGAGCAGCTAGAGAAAGTCATGTGAGTGTAACACATCAGATTTTTCTGAACAGTATTACATACGAATGCTTATAAACACAGTTTTTCTGGTAAGTCTTTTATTCACAATAATACAAGTTGTCGAATGAGAGTCGGGGTAGCACAGTGGTATGCAGCTCTCGAGCTGAGAGTCGTGGTTTTATTCCCGACTCTGGGGTGACAATTTTAAGTCAGACCTATCCACGCCTCCACCTGTGACTAGGTCATGTAGAATATTCATGGCCAAACATGGTTCAATCTACATTAAAAACTGTAGGTCAACTCGACAGTTGTCATTCTCATCTAGCCGCATGAGAGGAAATGGACACCAACAGCTGGGTGCCTCCACCACAGAAATGGAACTAGACATCACTTGTTAAAATGTTGTAACCCCGATCCGAACCATATGGAGATTGCTGCGAGATTTGTGGTGTACAAAGCGGCGCAGGGGCGGGTTTTCTCCGGGTTCTCCGGTCCCCTCCCGCCAACGCATTCATCGGTGCTCCATCTTCATTCTATGTACCATCATAACCATATGGAGGACGTAAGAAACAACAATAAGTTGCCAAATTTCGACATACTTCATATTGATGTGACAATTCCGTATTTACAGTTAGCTGCTTTTTCCCCTTTTGCTCTCTTCCCCTTCCTGTAGATCTCGCTATTCCATAGTTCTCTACATATATTCTTCCATGATAAAGCTGATGTTTAAAGCTGTCATCTTAAAATTCTTCTTGGCCATCTTGTTTCTGTCATTCTATTTACATATCCGGGCTACTGTAACGCTCTTGTTTTTTCAAAACAATAGCACATACTTGAATTAATAAAGCAATTAATACTCCAGTTTACACGCTTTAATAATAAATTATTAAGAATAAGATATTAATCCCAATATATCTCAAACTAATAAAACTCTAATTAAACTAGCAATAATTTGATAACAAATATCAAAACTAAAAATTACAAGAAAAAGAACTTGATGTGCTCCATTCTTATAGCTTTGTCTAACGGCTTTGAAAACAAACTTCTTACAAAATCTTATTCTTTTTTCTATTTCATGCTAATCAAACTAAACATTAGCATGATATTGAGTAGAAGGGACCTAAGGGAATGTATTAGACTAAAGCGAAAGTAAAAAATTCCGTTAAATTGGTATTTAAGTTCAGTCAGTGTCTTCTTCCTGTAATGTAAAATATTTAGTATGCAATATTTCAATCAAAATAGTTAGAGCCATTTTTGAAGAAAACAAAATTTCGAAACTTTTACCATGAATGAATTTTATTGAAAATTTTCATGTTGCAACCAGTTGCAGTTACAAAGTTTAATATTAAACAGTCTTTTCGTTTTTGAGCTATGCTGTCCACAGACATACACATACACACATATTGACATTTTTCTAAAACAGCGTTTTTTCGAGGGATTTTAAAACCTGTAATTTCAGTGAAATCTCGGCAGAAAAAGTTTTGGTGCAATAAAATAGTTTCTCTATACAGCATGCACATACGAGAACAGTAACGTGTAGAGAAAGTAAAAATAGGAGAGTTTGTTAGGAGAGTCGCTCAGTTGAAATGGGCATTAAACCTCACTAATATTACTTGCAGTTGTACCGGGGCAGCTGTTCGGTCTTGCATTATCCCTGAGGATTCCGTACTGGCAATTACCACTATTTCCGCGTACCAGACCAGTTGGAGAATGTCTCATTTGTAATCAGACCGCAACTGTGGTTCCAACACGATGGTGTCATTGCACATTTTAACATCGATGTTAGATCCTTCCATGGTCGTTAAAGTGTAGTCATTGAGCTGTACCTTGGCCACTTCGACGGTCAGAATTTACTCCGCAGCGGGGTGTGAGGTGGATGAAACATCTGGTCCACCCAATAACAACTAGTTCCTGGGTTTGCAACAATGGCTTCCTGACTGCCTTTGCGTCCCGGTAGTTAGCGTTCTGGCTTCTTTCCTTTTTCCTAGCGGGGAATCTTTCTTTAATATAATCATTACCTGATAGCCTGAATGTGGGAGTATGTGTAAGTGTTTAATAGCATTAATAGCATAAAACTGAAAAATATAAAGCACGTTTCAACGAGAAAACTGGATCCGCGCCGTGGTCAAGTGCTTAGCCCACTCGCCTCTCACTAAGGCGATCCCAAAGGAACGGTATGCGAGATTTGTGGTGGACAAAGCCGCACAGGGGCAAGTTTTCTCCAGGTTATCCAGTTTTCTCCGCCATTGCATTTAGCAGTGCATCATCTTCGTTCCATGCATCATCGGTGTCGTCACTTGTGGCGCCATATTGGTAAAAGCGGGCGCTAAACACCATTAAAACGAAAAAACACCAGAAGTTTATATATAATATAGATATCTTTATTATTAACATGTTCAATTACATTAGTAGTATGCCATGTCTGATGTGCTGTGTTTATTTGCTTTTCATTACATACGTTTATCTAACCTGGTTATTCTTTGGTTATGTGCAGTTAAGTTAGTATATAGAGAAGGTATTGTATTGCGCCCAAAATTTGATACCGAGATTTCATAGGGAATATGTTTTGAGGCCACTTGAATCCAAAGAAAGAAAAATTCCAGTGCGTGTGTGCCCATGAACAGCAAAACCCCCCCCAAAAAAATACTGTTTAATACCAAACTTGGTATTTAAATTACGTATCTTCTAAGCATGCGACAGAGCGACATTGCCCAAACTACTGTGGAAAAATACTCCCAAGAGTGACACTTGTGATTTTGATTAAAGACATTTACATCAGTAATAACACTTATATCGTAAATTTTCTGGAAATACCGTTTTAAGACCTCTTCATTCAGGAGGAGTTCTGCTTAATAACTGGTACACCGTAAGAGATAGTCAAAAACGTGTATACAAGAAATGTAGATCTCATTAGAACATACAATTTAGGTCATATAATTTTTTTCGTTGAGTTGACCATTTCCGAGACATTCCTTGTTATTTTCAGTTCTCTCTTACCGGAATTTGTCAGCTTATGGTCATGCACAGATGTGAATTTTAATCACATAGCAACTAAATTTTATAAGATTTGATTTTCGCTTTAGCCTACAATATTCCCCTATTTTTCTTCCACTTACAAGAAAGCAAGTAATAAGACAATTTAATGTTTATCCCCGTTACTACATAGAAGAATAAACTATTTCACAGTAATTTGGTGCAGAGATATTAAAAAATTCATGTGAATGAAATATATCAGAACTTTTACTTTCTCTACATGTACTATGTGCCACACTAGGGACGGTTGTTAAGTACAATGAAAAAGCATTTAATTTGTTTGCTTTATATCTCAACATAATTTCCATTAATGCATTTGTAATGTCGGTGTTCTAATTTAATTAAACCATCTCTGTAGTACAATTCATCAAGGGCCTCAAAATAGCTGATTATCGTACCAATAACCTCCTCGTTGCTGTGAAATCTTCGTCCTCCAAGAAATTTTTTGAGGTTTCGGAATAGATGGTAGTCACTGGGTGCTAGATGTTGTGAAAAGGGTGGATGTTCAAGTAATTCCAACTTTAATTCGCACATGTTTCTCATTGCAATGACAGAACGATGGGCCGGATCATTGTCGTTATGAAACAAGATTTTTTTTTCTTTTCACCTCAGCACTCAAACGTTGCAGTAAGCTTTAGTCACCAGTGATACTTTTATCCTTTTCCAAGTAATCAATAAAAATAATTCCCTGTGCATCCCAGAAAACACTCGCCATTACCTTGTTAGCCGACAAAATTGACTTAATATGACAAATAATATGTATATTCTGAATTTTATTGTAACAGCCTTTGAAGAACTCCTCATTCTGGGTGAATTCTACTGAAATTTTCATACCTGTAAGCCATAAGAAATAAGACAAAATCTTAGTAGAGAAAATATGTGGATCTCGTTAAAACACACACTCTGTGTCATATACATTTTTTGTGGCATTGACCACTTTTAGATATTCGTTGCGCTTAGTTTCAGTTTTAAAGTACTCTTTTTCTCATACGGGAATTTGTAAACGGATTTGAAAACATAGCAAACGCCTTTAAATAGAGTTTACTTTCGCTCCAATTTAGTGCATTCCCTTATTTACCTTCTACGTGCAAGAAAGTAGGTAATAGGACTACTTCTGCTAACGTTTATCTCAATTAGAATGAAGAATATACGTTGTAACAATAATATGTTACAGAAACTGTCTTGTGAATGTAACATCAGATGTTCATAGTTTTTTTAGGTTATGTAATATAGCTTTTATTAAGGGTTGTGATTTTTTGTGTACAATGATTGTGGTGTGATTTTACTCTCAGCGTAAATTACTACTTTTTTATCATTAACTCGTGCTATTTCTGTATTCTCTATTGTGTCCAGAACCTTTAAAATTGCTAGTTGTTCTGCTTGGTTGTTAGACCATAGTTTGTTTAGCTTATACTGTATATCGTAAAAAACCCGTTTGTTCATGTAGACAACTACTACAGCGTCTGCTCGTGGATCAGTTTTACTGCCATGTCAATATCATATTTTTAATGTAGTTTTACTTGTTTTATAGCTAGGATGTCTACCGGATGTAGCAATTTCTTCTACTCTAATGGAGAGACTACAATTGCCATTATGTGTTCAGTTTTTATACTCAAGGGCGTTCTCCTGTATGTACTCTGGCAGTTGTTTCTCAAGTCAAATAGCCGATAGGACCATAGAAGTTAACGGGAGCTATGTAAATGGAAAAAAAAAAATCTGACATGTTCCATTCACATGACCTTCTGTAGCTGCTCCACAAAAAACATTTTATTCAGAAGGTTACTCCTTTATCTACATCATGTTAATCTGGATAAACATAAGCAGAATTAGAACTATGATTTCCACAGACGCACGCATACACACACAGACATACACGGACCTTTTTCTAAAAATGCTTTTTTCAGGGTACCCCAAAACATTATTTTCAGTGAAATCTCGACATCGAATTTTTGGGTGGAATAGAATACCTTCTCCATCCACTATGTACGTTGAACATGCGCGTTAGAGAAAGTAAAAAAAAAAACTGTGTTCCATTCACATGACTTTCTCTACCTCTCTGAAACAAATTATTGTTAATAAGCTATTCTACTTGATGCTAATGGAGATAAACATTGGCAGAAATGGTTTTATTACTTAGTTCCTTATAGGTAGAAGAGAAGTAAGGAGGGGGTTACACTAGGCTAAGCCGACAGTCAAATGCTTTAAAATGTGGTTGCTATATAAATGTGCTAGAAATTCGATTCTTTCCGTGGTCAAGTGCTGAAAAGTACCCGTATGAGAAAAGCATTAAGTATTTTAAAATTGAAATTCAACAACAAGGAAAACAGTCAACTCAAGTAAGAAATGCATACAACAAACATTGTTGTTTTAAGCTCTACATTTTTGTATAGTAATTTTTTGTGTATGACTTACGATTTACCATTTGTGCAAAATTCGGCAAAATTCATTAAAATAAAGATGTCTTTAGGGGATATTCCCAGAAAATGCAAGACAACATTTTATATGTTATTAATATACGATATTTTAATAAATATCGTTACAGCCATTTTTGAGAAAATAAAAATTATCAAAAAGTGTTCAATGTAAAGCGTAGGGGAGTTTCTTGAAAATCTTCGTGTCGCATCTTTGGAAGATACTGAACTTAAATCAAGTTTGGTATTTAACGGACTTTCCGTTTTTCATCTATCCTGTCCACACGCACACATATGGATCTTTTTCTAAAAATGCTTTTTTGGTCTCAGGGGACCATGAAACACTTATTTCCAGTGAAATCTCGACATCGAATTTTTGGGTGGAATACCTTCTCTATCCAATATGTACATTGTTCATGCAGGCTAGAGAAATTAAAAATGACTTCGTATCCCTGGTGCTTTTTAATGTGTCACTTTCAATACATTAAGGCAATATGTCCGTGAAAATAGAAAACAGCGCAGTTTCTTTCTGATTCTTTCAACGCTTTAATTTCTCTACCATGTACAATGCACATAATAGGTAAGTTAGAGAAGGCATTTTATTCCCCCAAAAAATACGATACCAAGATTTCGCCGAAAGTATGTATGGAGAAAACCCACATTTTTAGGAAAGATCCCTATGTATGTGTCTGTGAACCCTATAACTCATAGATGAAAACTCTTTGAATACCTAGCTAACTTTTATATGAAATATGTTTCGAAAATTTTGTATTTCTCAAAAATTGCTCCAGCAATTTTGAATAAAATTCCATAAGTTTACCTCATTTTCATGAAAAATAACACGGCAGCTTGAAGTTTCTGTTAACAGCTTCTCAAGTCCTCTGCTATAACTTTTTTATAACTGGTTAGCCATATTTATAAATAAAATCTTACAAAAGTAAAACATGTAGACTTCAGTAAGACACAACGTATGTTGGTGGATTTAAGTATTTCCGATATATTCTTTGTTATAGGCTTAATTTGCCCAATATGTATATACTTCTCAAATGGTAACTTTTATTCGTTTTGCTTCCTGCCCATGCGATCTAAGTCCAAAGTTATCACGCAGCAACCAGTTTAAAAATGATTTTACAATCGCGTTGGCATAGTGTATTCTTTTATTTCGCGTGTACCTGTATGGAAGTAAAAAGATGAGTTCAGTTAATGTTTATACCATTTTGCATGAAGAATTATATTGTCAAAATATAAAATACACACTGTCAAAACATTTAATGAGATCTATTAATATGAATTTTGTTCATAATTAGTCACTTTCGATAAGAACTTATGAATGCACCTTAAGCAATACCAGGTGACCCAGTATTTTACGTGTGCAGATAATATGGCTGCAGAATTGAACCGCAATTGGAAACAATACCGGTCAGTGACGGGTTAGCAAATAGCGAGAGCGTCCTTCGTTGCACACCTCTTGAGTGTTAGCGAAAACGGAGAGGCAATAGCATTCGTTGAGGGGCAGTTTTCAGATTTACTAGGGTCTGTAATGATTATACTAGAGTCTGTAATGATAAAAGACCAAAAACGTTGTTAACCGTTTTCACTTCACTTACAGATCCTGTACTTTTAAGAGTATAAATTCAATACGGGTATCCAGAAATATCTACTTTTGTAATTTTGAAGACGCTGTTCTTATTTAACATTGGAGACTGAATTCAGAAAAAGATAAATCAAAACATTAAAATACCGTAAGTAATCCCATGATTTGGGAGTATGCGTTTCACTGTATTTATTATTATTATTATTATTATTATTATTATTATTATTATTATTATTATTATTATTATTATTATTATTATTATTATTATTATTATGATTATGGTTATGATGCTGACTATGATGATGATTATGATTATTATTATTATTATTATTATTATTATTATTATTATTATTATTATTATTATTATTATTATTATTATAAGCTCTCAAGCTCGGTTTTTGTGGATCAAGTCTAGTGTTAAACGAGAACAGAATATACAGAGTTACAAAATTGGTTAATGTTGTGCACTGATATCTGAATTTACTCTCTAAAAATAAAGCCTTTGCTGGAGTTGAAAATAATTTACAGGGTTTTCGGTTTCTTATATTTCATCACGGACTCTAGTACACGCCTAGAAACTGCACTTTGATGAGCCCGATGCCCTCACCGTTTTCAGAGATATGCAAGAAGTGTGTAACTAAAATCGCTCGCATTATTTGCCAGTTACCTTGAGAGTACACATGAGTTGTCAGTACACATGAAATACGGCGTTGTAACTATTTGAACAGTTTATCAGATGGTTCCATATCTTTAATTTAAGCTTAGTAAAAGAAATTGTAAAGACGTTTGTTAATTTTAATCCATTTTAAGAGATACAAACTATATAAATGTTATAAAATGTTTTAAAATATTTAATATGAGGTATGGGAAAATGTCAGCTGTATTATTTAATATAGTGCACATCAATTTTAAATATGTAATTTCTAAAACTGCCCTGCGCGTTTAAGAGAATAATTACAATTTTGGTCAAAGTGAATAGTGAAGATAAGGAATTGAGAAAAATGGGGTTTAAACTTTAATGGTGTGTTTTTATCAAAATGGTAAAGGCCGATTAAATAGTTGCTTGTGACTTTAAAATTATTGATATTAAAAATACAATTCAAACGCGCTACATACATATATATTTCTCTACCAATCTGCTTATCAAGATAAACATTAGCAGAAATTGTTTTATTACAAATTATTTCCTTGCCCAAAGGGAATAAACATATACAGTAAATCAAATTTTTAATAATCGTTCAGTATATGATGTTTCCGAAATTCCGTCAAGTTTGCCCGATCAGGAGCAACAAAAATATGGCGTTTCATTCACACGACTTTCTCTAGCTGCGCCATATACAAATTATTCTTGTAGATGACTATTCCTTTATCCTCTTCCTTCTCTAACAAATTGTTGTTCAAAAGCGTATTCTTCTATCTACTTCATGCTAATCGAAATAAGCGTTAACGTAAATGGCGTTATACATTTGTTTCCTGGCAAGTAGAAAGGTAGAAAGAGAGTACACTAGGCTAAAGCGAACGTTAAATCCTTAAAAAACTGGACAGCTAAGAGTCAGAAATTCGTATCTATACACGTCCAGGAGTTGACAAATTCCCTTATGAGAAAGGTTAATATATTTTAAAACTGAAACCAATAACAACGGACATCTCCAAAATGGTCAACTTCACGGAAAAAAATATGTATGACATAAATTAGTGTTTCAAAGGCAATTTTATTTTTGTGTAATACTTGTTTGTATATCTCTTAGGGTTTATCAGTTATGCAAAAGTCATTCAGAACGAAAAGGACTTCAGGAGCTATTTGCAACAAATTAAGATTATCCATTTTATGTCACGTAAACACATTTTTAAATTTTGATGGAATTCATTAGATTCAATTTTTAGAAAGTATGTCTGGGGGATTTTGCGGAACGTTTTTGTGCCTTATCCTTGGAAAATATTAATATAAATATCAAATTTGGTCCTTAGCCTACTTTTCGTTTTGAGTTATACTGTGTACACATACTCACACACCGAGAGAGAGAGAGAGAGAGAGGGGGGGTAGAGATAGAGAGAGAAAGAGAGATTCAGCCACACAAAAGCTCTGCTCCTTTTCTAAAATTATTTTTTTGGATCCAGGGGACCTTAAAATATGTGTTTCTAATTAAATATCGGCATCTAAATGTTTGTTATAGAACAATGCCTTCTCTTCTTAATGTGTACGTTCTACGCAAGCGATAGAAAAAATGAAAATGGATAGAAAAATAGACAAACAGACATAAAAAAACAGTGGTCTGCTTACTCAGGTGTGCCTCATACCACTCAGGGACTTTTAGGACATTGGGTTTTTCCATTAGGACGGCATCTATTATATTATCCGACTTCCCTTACTTACGCGAGGACGGAAATGGCTATGCCACTTAGGCGCGTCAACCCATAGGGGGCTGACTACAAAGTGGGGGCGACGGTTACTATGTAGATCCTGTTTATTCAGCTCTCCAGGATCACTGGAGGACATTGAGGAGTCTCACAACCCTGCCCAGGCATCATCATCCATCCCTCCATGGGTATCGTGAACCACTGTCGTGCCGAGTCCAACCCAAACTGAACAGTTCCCTTATGGGAGCGTTAAGCGTAACTCTAGTAACCTCAGATATCCCACAGGTGCTAGGCTTCCGTAGCGTCCCCTCCCCCCTGCAAGAAGAGAAATCTAAGTGTTAAGTAGTATTCAATTGAATTAATTGATTTCCATCACTCAATGTAGCAATAAACGTCTAGTTGGAATATGAGAGAGCCATAAGTTTGTAAATAGTTTTATAATTATACCTCCGTTAATGCAAGCTATTTCCTCATTTTCAGATATGAACGACCTAATTGACTAAAATTGCCTGTTAAAATAATGTATCTAAAGTATACATTTTTAGATTACAAATAAAAACTGTGAGTTAGTTGGAGCCTTTTTCAAATATTAAACTAGAACAGAAAACTCCAAATATCTCGGTTTCGGTTGCTCCTGGCATTGACCACTCTCTCGCTTACTACCTCAGATGACGTCTTACTCAAATAGAAGAGAACAAAATAAGTGCGACACTGGAGGCCAGTGCTACACTGCAGCCGTTACTCGAAGATGGCATGCTTTTAGTGGCGACGAGAATGCCACAACTACTGATGGAGGAAAAGCAGAAAACGTTTCTAGATAGAAAAGCTTTTCTTGGGAGGAAATAAGAAAATTCCTCTGTGCGAGGCGTTACGTTTTTCTTGTTACGTGGCAGAGCAGCCACCATTGCGTAATAGTGGTGAAATTATTACTTTAGTTCTTCTCCCTGCTGATAAAAGAGGGTAGTTTTGTTAAAAATCGGTATTTAACGATAGCTTCTCTTCCCCCAAGTCAAACATCGGCCACCTACGTGAAGCAATGGTGCATGAAAACGCCTCTTTTATTGCCTTTCTCATGTGATGCGGAATGTGCCAATTCCCTTTTCTTTTCAACTGCTTTGCTCTGTCTTCGTCCGCTCAAGACACTTTATCTAATACTTCTCAGCTTTAGTGAGTCGACTATCGAAGTGTTCTGATGCACTGAAGGAAATTAATTTATGGCTCCGAGAGTGAAATTAACACCTTTCGACTCTAAAAGCTCTCGAAATTTTAAAGCACCGATTGAGACCACGTATTACATGGTATAATCAGGAGATTGAGTTATATTATATGACTTTCTAAACCATATTTTCTCTAACTAGTGTGTATGTAAGTTATGTTTACAAGGACGTATTACTTTCGCTACACCTACTATGTACATAAGTGTATAAAGAATGTACTGTATTGAAACTAAAAAATCCATACCGAGATTTCACAGGGAATATATATTTTCGGACCCCTGTTTCCAAAAAAAACCAAAAAAACAACACATTTTTAAAAAAATGTCCATGTATCACACACATGTGTATCTGTGTGCAGCATAGATCATAAACGAAAAGTTTGTTAAATACCAAACCTGGTATTTAACCAACCAGAGATTAGAGATATTCACAAGAAAATTTAAATACATAACTTTAATTTTCTGGGAATATCCTCTGAAAACATCTTTATTCTGGATGAATTTTAAAGAATTTAGCATAACTGGTAAACTATAAGAGATAAACAAAAACTTCATAATAAAAATGTAGATCTTGTTAAAATACACAATTTACTTTATACACATTTTTCGTGGAGTTACCGCTTTTGAGATATCCCTTGTTACTGGTTTCAGCTTTAAAATACTTATACTTTTCTTATATGAGAATTTATCAACTCCTGACTATACTAACAAAGCAACTTGAATCAGAAATCAACTAGTTTTTAAAAGTTTTGATTATCGCTTTAGCCTAATGTATTCCTTTATTTCGCTTCTACTTACAAGGAAGCAAGCAATAAGATCATTAATGTTAGTGTTTTCTCAATTAGCATGAAGTAAATAAAAGAATAAGCTTTTTAGTAATAATTTGTTGCAGAGAAGTTGAGAAAATAATGTGAATGTAATAAAACAGTTTTTTTATCTACTTCATTTTAATCAATGTAGCACTTAATTATAAATGTAAAGAAAACAGTGACAGTCAAATTTCAACAATTGCATGGATTAAAGTTCTACACTCTTTAAATGCATCCCGAGAAACAACTGAATATCAACAGGGCTTCAAAATAATAACGATGAATTGAACAATTCATTTCATGAATAATAGATATAAAAAAGGCTTATGCTAATCATTTATTTAATGAAGTTGTATTTTTAAGGATATCTGCATTTTGTGGAGTGCATTTTCTTGTTTCGCTTTATAATTAGCAGTTCTACAGTTTACAGCATGATACAAAGTTCCTTCTCTATGAAGTGAATTTCACAAACATGTCAAAATATACATTTTATTTTTTATTTAAGTATCTTTAATACCTGTCATTCCTTAAAATTCTTTTGAGCATTTTTGATAAAAAAAATGTTTTCGAAAAATGTTCCATGTAGAGGGAAGTTTATGTGGGAATGTCTTAAAAATGTTGTGTCGCATCTTTGGAACTATAGCATTAACTTTAACATTGGCATCAATGGACTTATCCTTTAACATTCTCTATCACGTATGTGTAGTATAGATAGTAGACAGAGAAGGATTTGTATTCCACCAAAAATTCGATACCGAAATTTCACCGAAAATATAAGTTTTAGGATACTCTGAATCCAAGAAGAAACCTTTTAAAAAAGATCCGCCTGTGTGTGTGTGTGTGGACATTATTACTCAAAAATAAATATCGGTAAAATACCAAAAATAGTATTGTTCATTATCTTCAAAGAATGGGACCGAAGATTTTCAGGAAAATTCTACTAACCTCAACTACTCTTTACATGGAACATTTTCGAAAATGTATATTTTCTCAAAATGGCTGTAACGATTTCGATTAAAACCATATGCTCAATATATTTTTTTTGACAAACGAAATGTGCATGTTTTATTTTTCAGGGAACAGACTCTGAAGACCTCTTCATTCTGGATGACTTTTATACAGAGTGATTTATGTAGAATTGACACATTCCTTTCTTTAATTATTCCGTTGGAAATTCATTCAATGACCCAATTTTTGCGCCAAATTAAGCAGAATGTTCAGCAGTTTCGATTACTTGTCAATAGAAGCGCAGATATTGATGTTTTATTCCTAATTGCATTGTTGCCAGCATTCTTGGAAAAAGGCCCGTGTGTGTGTGTGTGTGTGTGTGTTTCTGTGTCTGTGGACTGCATAGCTCAAATACGAAAAGACCGTTGAATACCAAACTTGGTATTTAAGTTTGGTATCTTCCTAAAAATGCGACAATTTTTATTTTCTCAAAAATGGTTCTAAAGATTTTCATTAAAATATCGTATATTAAAGATATTTACCTGACAAATAATATGTATATCTGAATTTTCTGGGAATAGCCTCTGAAGACCACTTTATTCTGGATGAATTTTACGAAATTTTCATAACTGCTAAACCGTAAGAAATACACAAAAACTTGCCATACAAAAATGTATAGCACATTAATATGCAATTTATGTGATATACATTTTTATTGAGGAGTTGATCGTTTTTGAGGTGTTCCTTGTTTATGGTTTCAGGGTTAAAAAACTTGTACTTTTCTCATTCAACAATTTGTCTACTCGTGTCCATTCAAACAAAGAAGCTCCAGTCACCTAGCAACCAGCTTTTGACTTCACTTTAACCTATGATACTCCCTTATTTCACTTCTACTTACAAGGAAATAAGTAATAAGGCTATTGCTGCTAATTTTTTCTCGATTAGCATGAAGCAAATAGAAGAATAAGCTTATTAACAATAATTTACACAGATGTAGGGAAAGTCATGTGAATGGAACACATAAGATTTTTCTTCTTCACGTTTACCAGTTGTGCAAAATTCATTGAGAAATTGAAGGACTTCAGAAACTATGTATTCCCAGAAAATTCAATACACATTTTGCTTATCGTATCTTTAGTATACATTCTTATATCAAAAACGTGGGCTACTATTTTTGAGAAAATCACAATTTCCGAAAATGCTTCCACATAAAGGATAGTTTGGGGCAATGGGATTTTCCTTCAAATCGTGTGTCCTATCCTTGGAAGATGCTATATTTAAATATCCGGTTTAGCATTTAACAGATTTTTTTGAGTTATGCTATTCGCTGGCACACACACGAACATTTTCCAAAAATGTTTTTACTAGGTTTAGGGTACCCTAAAACGTGCATTTCCAGTAAAATCCGCTAACAATGTTTTGTTGAATCGAATACCGTGTGTCCCTAACTGCTGTCCACGAAGAATAGAAAAAAAATTTGGTGTCTTTTGTTCACATAATTTTCTCCACCTGTTCTAAAAAAAAAAAAAAAAAACATTCTTTCAAAAGATTATTCTTCTACCTACAACATGCCAAACAACTCAAGCATTAACATAATTGTATTAATACTTAGTTATTTATAAGCAGAGGGGATGTAAGGGAATCCACCAGGCTATAGTGACAGTCAAATTTTTTTAAAGCCGGTCGAGTCGAATTTGAAAAATTGAAGTTCGGTTCACTATACATTTCAAGAAAAACAAAAGAGAGATGAAAGAAAAAGTGACCTCGTTTAATAAAATGCATAGTTTAAAATTGAAACCAATAACAAGGAATATTTCGGAAACGGTCAACTCTGCAACAAAAAGGTTTATGACATAAATTGTGTGTTTTAAGGATATCTACATTTTTGTACAAAAGCTTTTGTCCATCTGTTACGGTTTAGCAGTTATACAAAATATAGCAAAGCCCATCCAGAATGAACAAATTTTCAGAAGCTATTACCAAAAAATGCAGGATGTATATTTTATTTGTCATGTAAATAGGTTCAATATACGTATTTTTTTAAAATCATTAGAGCCAATTTTGAGAGGAACAAAGTTTCGAAAATTATGAACGGGAATTTGGGGTGATGGAATGTACTTGAAAGTCCTTCGTGTTGCATCCTCGAAAGATACCAAACTTAAATATCAAGCTTGATATTTAGCAGTCTTTTAGTTTTTTTAACTATGCTGTCCACAGACATACACGGTGAAATTTCGGTATAAATTTTTTGGGTTGAATACAGTACTTTCTCTATATACTATGTATGTAGTACGTGTAGAGAAAGTAAAAATGTAGACAATTGCAGCTCAAACTTATGTTCGAAGGTATCACCAACGAAAATGCTGTACAGTAGAATAAGCAGGGGAACAGTAAAGGGGCAGTCGACTGAAGTCAAGAACGAGAAATGTGCAGTTTAGGAGCCAACAATTCCGTATGTCTGCAATAAATACCACCCTTTTTGTTTCTGTGCTGTTTAGAGCAAGAGGCACAATTGCTTCATCTGTTTAATCCTGCAAAATGTCAACAAAATCACTCATTTATTAAATACGTGGCTCTTAGTCAATAGTTTTATGGAGAAATCATTTGCATGGGGTGTAATAAGTTTTGTACACGTATTATTGTATTGTTCATAGATTGTGTTTATTTTATAGTTTGATTAGTAGTTATTAGTCACTCTCATTGTTTTAATGCGTATTACGTATTTTAATACTATTTTGGTTAGTATGCTTGTTTCACGCAACCTCCAGTTGGTGGAAAGCTGATTTACCTTTGATGAAACATACGTAGCACGTAACATACATTCAACTATTAAAACAGGTGAACGTCATGTTTACCAGGGCTTCTGGGTGCATTGCACGACACAAAATGCAAATGATCAGTTCACTACGTTGACCACACTGCAAAATACAAGTCTCTTTTCCCTCTAGCTTGCCATCGCTATTTCTTCCTCACTGAGAAGCAGGATCGATGTACGGTGCACAGCATTGTAGGTATTAAGCAAATAAAGATGAGGCAATTTCAGTAGTAGTTCTCACAAAGTTCATAATCCATTTGTTTTATACCGATTTTAAACATCATTTTACTGATGCCACAACCCGCAGCAATGGATAATTAATTATACTGTGTTTTAAATTCATTTAACAGCATAGTTTGCGACAGGCTTCTGACCCCAGGCACCCATATGTAAAATCCTAGTAGATGTGCTCTATATGCAGAGAGTAATTAAGTACTGTTCATTAAATACATCGAATTCTATGGAATGAAATACATACTATAGGAATTTATTTCATATTGAAACTCATTTGTTAACTCTTACATGTCCTATAGCCACAAAAATATTAATGCTTTCCTAAGATTCCAGTAACTAATATATTGGTATTTAGATTTGTTCGGTCCTAGTAGGTTCAAATGTATGATGTCATTATTAAATCAGCGGAATTGGATTTTGGACTCCATGCATGCATTTATGCGTTCTTTGCACGCAAGATGGAAGTGGCCACTGATTGCATAATATGTGTTTTCTTAATTTATTCTGTGTAGGTCAGTTTACATGTACTACTGTAAGAGTATGAACAAGCGTTTATTATAATGAAGAAGTTGTGCTATTAAAGCTGCTACACTACCATAACTGTCCAATTATAGGGTGTTAATGAACTATACTGAAATATTTTTACGGAATATGTAGATTACATAAATAAGTAATCCAAGATATGAGACTTATGGCCTGTTTATTGAAATTTCGAAGTAACGGCTGTAATTTTCTGAAGTGCCAGTACGCCACGTATCGCGGCACTTCGTCTGGAATGAAAAAAATAATAAAAACATTTATTCTATGACGGGAATTGAACTCATGACCTTTGGGATATCAGCTTCCCGCGTTACGTATTAAGTCACCACAGCAGTTGAAAAAATGCCTCCAGAGTAGGCTACATAACTCAAGAACGTGGTTAATGAATGCTCAGTGTTGCACTGTCAAGTGATTAATTAGAGATTTTACAGATTTTTGTGATATTAAATCCTGAGAATGCTAGTAACGAGCTGCTAAAAATCAATATTTCTATACTCGGGCAGCATTTCTAAAGACATTCTAAGCTATTTTTTCAACCTGCTTTGCTGCAACACCTGATACCCACACGTATAACGCTACGTGGCTGCGTTATGATTATCTGGGGAACTTGCATCGCCGATCTCAAATTACTCATATCAGTCACGTGCACAATCTCGCAAATTATTTCGGTGTAGTTCTTATCACCCTGTGTGTGTTTGCGTGTGTGTGTATATATACATATATATCAGCATAGATGCTATGATTGAGAGTTTACGAGATGTATGCGAATGTTTCAAATGTAACTATTAGAAAGGTACGATAAAGGTATCATTTCAGTAAGGTGATCTTGAAACTGTTGACATCCATCTTCCTTCTACTTATCGTTTGCTAGTCCTCTGCAAGAGGCAAATTCGTGATAAACTCGCTGTCTAATATTGACGTAATGCACGGAGAAACGACTGGCGGCAAAGACCAAATAAATCTGAAGACTCTATAGTATGTATCAGCCTGCTCATCCCTTAAGGACTAAGGCCTTCTAGCTGTTGGCAGGGCAGGGCAGGAGTTAATCATAAGAAGTAATCATTAATATATGCATATATATGATCATTTTAAAACCAAAACCTGAAACTGATATTTTGAGTACAGTCTTCCATAGGTATGGTGCAAACTATGCTAACTCCGCCGAATGTGGACGACATTACGATTGACATTCTTGAATGCAGGGAGGAACAAATAAAGCTCGTCGCGCAATTTCTTCCCTTTTTATGGATTCTATTAACGTCTATTATAGAGAAAGTTTTTAAAATACCTTCTTGTTCTATATACTTCACGTTTATTAAGATATACTTTAGGAAAAATTGTCATTTTACTTATTTCCACTGGTAAGCACAAACGAAAAGAGAGGATTTCTTAGGTTAAAGTGATAGTAACATTTTTTAAAAGCTTGTTGCTATGTGATTGAAATTCGGTTCTCTTTGCATGGCCAGAAGAAATACTAAAGAAACAGGATTAACAAATTTCTGTTTTAAAACAGTTTAAGTATTTTAAAATGAAAACCTATAAGCAATAATATCGAGGATTACCAAATTCAAGTAATCAAATAATGTAAGGATCCAGTTCATTTTGAGAGATTATATAGAAGTCAAATTCAATATCTAAAAAGTCTGAATATTCATCCTAAAAAAGGAAAATTCTGCGTTTTAAAGATACCTACATTTTTTGTGAAGCAAGTTTTTCTATCTCTTGGTTTACCAGTTATGCAAATCAGGCCATTCGCAAGAATTCAACATATACATTTTATTTGTCATGTGAATATATTAAATATGGAGTATTTTAATGAAAATCGTAAGACAACTTTTATGAAAATAACCTTTTTTGGAAAATTATTCCATGTAAACGGTAGTTTTGAGTGTGGACGGTTCTCTCTAAAATCTTTATGTCACATTCTTGAAAAATCCTGAATTTACATACCTAGTTTGGTATTTAACAAACGCTTCACGTTTAAGTTGTGATGTTATAGATAACGGACGCGCGAGGGACTTTTCCGAAAAAAAGTGCTTCTGATCTTACTTTCTCTACACCTACTATTTACATAGTGTACACAGAAGGTATTACAATTTACCAAAAAATTTGATACCGAGATTTAAACGAAAATAGACGTTTTAGGATCCCCTGTACCCTGTATTTTCACAAAAATGTCCGTGTGTATGTGTTCGTAAGCACGATAACTCAAAACCGAAAAGTCGGTAAAATACCACACGATGCGACACGAAGAGTTTGAAAAAAAGAATCCCCTCAAACCAAACTACCTCTTTAATGGCAAAAATTTTGATTTTCTCAAAAATGGCTCTAAGGATATTGATTAAAATACCGTATACTAAACATATTTATATGGCAAAAAATGTAATCTTGCATTTTCTGGGAGTAGCCTCTAAAGACCTCTATTCTGAATGAATTTTACTGAATATTTGCGTCGCTGGTAAATGCAAGAGAAAGATAAAAACTTAACTACACACACAAAAAAATGTAGATCAGATAAAACACTTAATTTATGTCATATAATTTTTTTCGTTGAATTGGCCATTTCTGATTTATTCCTTGCTATTTGTTTTAGATTTAGAATACTTCAACTTTCTTGACACGGAAAGTTGTAAATTCCTGGCCCTGCGTACAAACGGATTTCTTCCACACGGCTACTGGATTTTAAAAGATTTGACTATCGTTTAAGCCTAGTGTATTCCGTTAATAATCTTCTACTTACAAAGAAACAAGTAATTAAGACAATTTCTGCAAATGTTTATCTCGATTATCGAGAATATGCTTTTTAAGTATAATTTGTTACAGCGACGTAGAGAAAGTCATGTGAATGGAACATATCAAATGTTTTTAATCAGTAGACCCAAAATTTGATTTGAAATCTAGGTATTTAATTTGATGATGAAATGCAATACCTTCTATATCTATGCACTTTATACGAACTATATAAAGTACAATTCATAAAAATATACAAAATAAGACATATTATAAAACATTAAAAATACTATTTTTTAATTTAATGAGATCAATATGCTCGATCGATCCAACATTTAAAATACCAGAGCAATGTTGGTTAAGTTCGTACTTTACGACGTTTGCGGCGAGCCATTCAAAACAAACGAGAGGAATGCTGATTTGTGTTGATCCATGACAACGCTCGTCCACACACAGCTGGCACAGCTCATCGGCTCCTTGAACAATTTCAATGGGACATTTTCGATCATCCGCCGTACAGTCCTGACACACAGCGACTTTCACCTTTTCTCTGAACTGAAGACGTGGCTAGGAGGGAAGCACTTTCAAACCAACGAAGATCTTCAAAACATCGTCAATACTCAATTTGAAATCATTGTCGGCAACATTTTTTCAAGCGGGTATAGCAAAGCTTGTGCACAGGTACGAAAATGTCTCAATCTTTTCGGTGATTATGTTGAAAAGTAACCATAAATGTACAACAATTTTAGTAATTTTTGTCTTTTATTTATAGCCTATTTAAGGTAGAAAAAAACGGCCCTCGTATGTAGACAAGTGAACCATTATTAATGCATTTTGATAACTACAAACAGATTGCAAACTTTAAATTTGTGTGCGTTGTTTTAAAGTTTCATTTACATCGTTCTTATTCAGTTCACTCATCATTGGCTCTTCCGTATAAAATAAATGAAAAAAGATACAATTATTTTCCTGTTGAAACGTTAATTCTTTTGACACTTTGAATGTCAATGTTTTCACAACCTTTCCAATACTGCCTGGCCCCTGTCATTAGCAGTATTTATTTTTGTGAATTCTTTTTATTTTCTACTTTGCCGTTTACCCTTTTACGTTTTTCAGACAGAACATTTTTTCTACCTTTGTAGCAACTCTTTTTCTGTATGATGAAGAGGCTTTTATATTTTTGCCTACATCAAACGTTGGAATGGTTATATATAGACTACGTCCCTCCCCTACCTTTTGTGCTATATTTATCCATTTAGCCTTAGTGAAAACTACTTTCATTAGACATATTCAGTTTTGGATTACCTTGACATATCTTTCAAAATATTATTTTACTGTCATTTAATATATTCAGTTTAGGATTACCTTGATAAATCTCATAAACAAAGTCTATGTACCTGACCCCTTCCTTTATTCTATAAACCTGTCATATAAAATTACAGTACTAACTATGTCTAAGGACTATGCATTATGACTTCACTTCCAGCATTAGTAAACACTTTTATGCGCAGCATTTAATTAATCTGTGTCTAACACTGTTCTCTAACCTATTACTACAACAATAATTATTCTATCTTGCTTTCTATTGAATTAAGGGAAACTGAAGCGTTTTTACTTTCTCTAACGCGTACAAAGTAGGCAAAGAAGATGTTGTATCCCACCCAAATATTCGATGCCGAGATTTCAACGGTAACACATGTTTTGAGATCCTATGAACCCATATAATTTTTTTTTTAGAAAAAAAGTTCACGTGCATGTGTGCGTTTGTTGAGGCCGACAATATAACTCAAAAACGAAAAGTCCGTTAAATACCAAAATTGCTATTTAATTTCAGTATCTTCCAAGAAAAGTTTCAGAGAAATCCCCCAACCCTAGCCACCCTATGCATGGTAAAGTTTTCGGAAGTTTTGATTTTAAAAAAACTGCTTTTAATGATTTTGTCTAAGAACATATTAAATGGAAAATAAAACTTACATCCTGATTTTTTTAGAATTACTTTTGTATAACTAGTAGAACACAAGACACGCAAGAATTTCGACACAAAAAATGAATACTTATCGTTAATATACACAATTTATGTCATATTTGTTTTATAGCGTTAACATTTCTATTATTGGATTCAATTTTAAGGTATTTAAGGTTTTCGTGGACGGGAAGTCCTCATTAGTTTCATTTGTCTTGTTACACTCCTGGCCACTGAAAGAGAACTGAAGTTCAATGACAATCACACAGCTACGGATTTTAAAACATTTGACTGCCACTTTAGCTTAGTGTAGTCCCTTGTTTCCCGTCTACTTCAAGGAAGCAAGTAATAAGACGCTACTAGTAATTTTTGTATAAATTAGCAAGATTTACATAAAAGAATAATGTTTGACAAGAATATTGTGTGGAGAATAGATAAAGTCATGTGAGTGGAACATTTAAGATTTTTTTTTTTTAGGGATTTCGTTGCAAAAAGTGCACATTATTTAAAAATACACATTTGGAATATTTGAGTAAGAGTAGTTATCAATTTTAAAGGATTGCTCTGATTAAATGACCCCTCTGTCAAATTTTAAAGTTTCATATTCTTAATCTATCTTACAAACAAATTAAATCTATAAATCTTTAAAGTTTCCCCAAAGCACCGCAGAATTTGTGTAATATTGCTTGGATTGGAATGTTGATATATATTAGAGATTAATCTAAAATGTTTAATTAATATTATACCTAATGCACTGTTTTTTAGTTGTGTTTTGCATGTGATATAAAGTGACAAAAACTATTCAATAATAAACTATTATTAAAAAGCTTATTAGTTTATCCACATCATTCTAACCGAGATAAACACTAGCAGAAATGGTCTTAATTGTAAGTAGAAGGGCAATAAATGACGATTGCAAAGATAGTCTTAAGAAAATAGTTAATATCTGTAGGGAAAGATAGATATTTATTTTAGTTAATTACTTTGAACACATATACAATTAAAAGACAGCTAAATACTCATTCTGCTGGCAGTAATGCCTGAACAAAAATATTACAGCTCGAACTCAAAACTTTAGAATATACCTTTTATCACATCGGTGTCCTGTAAAATTTGTGGATACCCCAAGTTTATGCATTAAATTTAGTGGTACATTTTTGAAATGTTATGCAAAATTGTGAAACGTTAAACAATTAGTTTTCATAACATCATGATAGTAATCGAAAGCTTTAAGATAACATATTGTTTTTCTCATTTGGTGCACTTTAGCTACTAATTAACTGAATATGTGCGGACGCAGGCTTATTAATAAGCACTCCCGACTTGAAAGCTTATTTTCTCGCAAATTTTGTCCAACAATTTTCCTCACTAAAATGTTCCACACAATGTTCAACATTTTTGTGCCACTCAAATGTGAATTAAATAAGACAGTCGTATACTTTTTCGAAGTAGTGCATCACAGGGCTTATTTTTATTAAAAACATTCAGTAGTAAAACATTATTTAAATAAAGATGCAAGCTAACATCTTGACATATGGGGAAACTATTACAACTATTGTGTAATAACTGATATAAATTTCAATACAATGCATTACATACTATGGATTTTCCAAGTATCACATATGATTCCCCTTAATTTTGAAACTCCGTTTGTCTCATCTAATCATTAACTTTAATATTTATTTTATCATTCATGCTCTTAATTTTTTGTTTCCATGGTAGGTGGTCTTTCTTATTTCTGCCTCCCTGTAGTGCCCACTCCACATCCAGTCATGGCAATGCTTTGTCAAACATTCCTTTTATATGTCCATATCATAAAAAATGTTATTCTTCCACAAAATCAATAACTGATAATACATTTTCATCTTCATGCCATAATCTCTCAATCCTTTCATGTCTACACCACACTGCTGAACGCCCCTAGAATCCATCAGATGCCAAAATACTTATTCCATCCGTTTCTAGAATAATTTTCAATTGAAATTTATATATCCCTGTGTACGACAAACGGCAAGTAGTAGTCACTGTATGCTGTTGGCTTTGAAATTCCTTGCTTTGTACATGACCACGTAGTTGAATAAAGCATTAGAAAATTCAAATCAATAACAGGAATATTTAGAAGCTTCCGTGGCCGAGTGGTCAGTGAGCTGACTTCTAACCTGAGGAAATTGTGTTTAATTAAGATTTTTTACTAACCATCCATGGAGTCTGGTAGTATGGATGTGAGAATGATTGAATCGGTTTGTGAGCGCAGTATTGAGTAAAACTATTTGATGTGTTCCATTCAACGACTTTCTCTACATTTCGGCTACAAACTGCTGTTAAAGGGTTTATTCTTATATCTACTTCATGCTAATCTAGTTAGCATTAACAGAAATGGTCTTATTACTTGCCTCCTTGTAAGCAGAAGGGAAATAAAGAATACATTAATCTAAAACGATAGTCATCACTTTTAAAAGCTGGTTGCCATGGGCTGAAAATCGTTTCCTTGTATGGCAGGAATATTAGAAAAGTATACAATTCTTAAGCTGAACAACTCAGCTCTACAAAAAACGTATATAATATCGATTTTCTGTTTCAGCGTTTAAGGTTTAGTCTTTGTTTTTGAGCTTTGCTATCCATAGACACAAACACACATACATACCTACAGGCACTGACATTTTTCTAATTTTTTTTACATCTTAAATAAAATGTTTATCTTGATCTTCCTCGGTTTATTATACTGGATGAATTTTGCAGAATGTTGCATAATGGTTATAGATAGACAAAATCTTAATACGCAAAAACATGTAGATCTCGTCACAGTTTATGTCATATAAGCTTTTCTTATACAATTGACCGTTTCTATTCCTTGTTTTTGGTTTCAGTTTTAAACTACATTAGCATTTCTCAAACATGACCATGATTGTTTCACATAGGGACCAGCTTTTAAAAGATTTGACTATATCTTTAGCATAAACTATTTTCTTATTTCCCTTCTACTTTTAATGAAGCAGGTAATAACACCAATTGTGCCAACGATGTTTCGAATGTGGATAAAAGAATACATTTTTGTAAGAATAGTTTGTATTTGGAACAACTAGAGAAAGTTGTCAGACTTTTTTCTTTATCCTGGCTAAGTAAAAGTATGAAATGCCAATATACCATATAGCGACCACTTCTTCAAAGAGTTGACTATTGCTTAGCTTATTGTACTTCGGGATTACAAGGAAATAATATGGTAATAAACCACTTATACTAATTCTCATGTTGATAAAAAAAGTATATGCAAGGACAATATTTTGTAAGGCTAGGTAGAGAAAGTTTTCAGTATGTAGTACACAAGATTAATCTATGTAATATGTTTTAGTCTTTCACTTAATTTACCTATTATACAAAATTATATAGGGTGGGAGAAGATTAAATGCAAATACTTGTCTTTATGTCACAGTTTTCCAGTTATGTAAAGTCATCCAAAATGAAGAGGTTTTCGGGGAATATTTCCAAACTAATTCAGATATAATTTGTTTTGCGATGGTTGTAATAAGCATATCATAAGTAGTTTAATACAAATCGTTCGACTATTTGAGAAAGTGTTACATTTTTGATGAATGTTTCATATAAAAGTAGTTTAGAGCGAGGGAATTTCTTGAACATATTTGAGTCGCATTCTTGGAAAATGCTGATCTAAAATTTCAACTTTGGTAATTAATTGGTTTATGGTTTTTTAATTATGGTGTTCACAGACAAACAAACTCACATTTTTATTTTCTCTATATTTATGGTACTTATAGATAATTCATTGAGCTCTACATAAAAAATCCATACCGAGATTTCACCGGAAATTTAAGGTTTTAAGGTTCTGTGTATAAAAAAACAAAAAAAAAAACAAACAATTATAGTAAAAGATCCATATGTATCCGTGTGCTTTTGAACACATTAACTCGGTAAAATAGCAAACTTGGAACTTAAATTAAATATTCTTCAAGAATGTGACACGAAGTTTTTTAAAAAAAAATTCCCCCCACCCCGAACTACCCTTTACATGTAGAAAGTTTCGATAATTTTTATTTTCTCAAAAATGGCTCTATTCATTTTTACTAACAATCGTATATTAAATAGATTTACATGACAAAAAAAATACATATATCTTGAATTTTGTGGGAATACTACTGAACGCCTCTTTATTCTGGATGAATTCTGCGTAACTGGTAAACCATAAGAGATAAACAAGAACTTTATGCACAAAAATGTAGATCTCGTTAACATACATAATTTATTTCTGTTATATGTTTTCGTGTAGCTGACAATCTTTAAAATAGTCCCTTTTATTGATTTCAGCTTAAAAATGCTTGAATTTTTCTCATATAGGGTTTGTTATTTCTTGGCAATGCAATGAAATGGATTTCATCCACATAGTAACAAGGTTTTAAAACATCTTACTATCGTTTAGCCTATATCATTCTCTTCTTTCCCTTTAACCTACAGAAAGCAAGTGAGTAAGAAGAACATTTTCACCAATGTTTATCTCGATTAGCATGAAGTAGATAGGTTGAAAAAGAAGCTTTTTAACAATAAGTTGTTACCGAGATGTAAAGAAAGTCATGTGAATGGAACACATCAGGTTTTTCTAACAGTACTCTTTTTTGGATTCGCGGTAACCTCAAAAATCTGATGTCCTCCATTCATATGACTTTCTCTACATCTCTGCAACAAATTATTGTTAAAAAGCTTAAGTTTCTATTTACTTCATGCTAATCGAGATAAAGCTAACAGAAATATTCTTATTACTTGCTTCCTTGTAAGCAGAAGCGAAATAAAGGAGCACCAGAGGTTAAAGTGATAGTCAAAAGCTGCTTACTATGTGACTGAAGTTCCTTTGTTTGTATGGATAGGAGTTAAAAATTCCTTTATGAGAAAAATATAAGTTTTTCAAACCAGAAAACAAATACAAGGGATGTCTCAAAAACGATTAACTCTAGGAAAAAAAATGTATATAACATAAATTGAGTGTTTTAATGTGCTCAACATTTTTTGTGTGGTAAGTTTTTGTCCATTTCTTACGGTTCAACAGTTACGGTAAATTCCGTAAAACTCACACAGAATGTAGTAGTCTTCAGAGGTTGTTCCTAGAAAATTCAAGATATACATTTTATTTGTAAGATAAATATCTTTAATATACTATAGTTTAATCAAAATCATTAGAGCCCTTTTTAAGATAATCAAACTTTTTGAAAAAGTTCCATGTGAACGGTAGTTGTGGTGGGAGTATTTTCTTGAAATTGTTGGTGTCGCACCTATGGAATATACCAAACTTAAATACCAAGTATGGTATTTAACGGTCTCTTCGTTTTTGAGCTATGCTGTCCATAGACGCATGCGCGCGCACACACTCACGGACCTTTTTCCAAAAATGCTTTTTTTGGATTGCAGTGAAATCTCGTTATCAAATTTTTGGGTGGAATACAATACCTTCTCTATACATTACATACCTAGTACTACGTGTAGAGGAAGTAAAATGTGTTTCCGGTGAAATATTGGTATCTAAATACCTTCTCTACCCTCTATGTACTTGTACAGTAGAGAAAATATTAAATACAGTTGAAACAACCCGGTGTCTGAGCTAAACTGTTTCTCTCTATTCTGTGAAACTTCCCTGCCAGACTCAATAGCTCTGATTTTGAACATACCTAATATTTGCGGTCTTGCTTTATGCACTCCCAGGTCAACATCATTAACTTTATCTAAACATTTGTAAACTTTGTGAGTTGCCTTTAAAATTCAAGTCAGGAGAACACCAAACTGCTCTCAAACTAATGCAAGTCTCTACTGAAACCTCAAAGGACTCTCTTTAGTATACTTTTATACTCTCTTCCTGTAGACATTCTTAAAAGTTCAGCATGACCTTTAGCTCTGTAATTAGGGAAAAGGTTACCCACATTAACATTAGGACCAAGAGCATGAAGCGCTGCTACCAGTTCTTGAAACAGTGATCATAAACTTTCTCTTTTGGCATGTCAAGACCTCTCTAAGTGTGACCATTCAAACTTTCTCTATAAAGTGAAATTCTCGATGCCTTGTAGTTTGGTTTTATTAGAAGTCGCAATGTTTGCATTACCTTGTGGTAATATGGTAGCTACACTTGACTTTCTCTACATCGTTGTAACAAGTTATTGTTAAAAAGCATATTCTTACATCTACTTTATGATAATCAAGATAAACATTATCAGAAACAGACTTAACTATTTGTATCATTATAAGTAGAAGGGAAATAAAGGAATACACTAGGCTAAACTGATGTCAAATCTTGTAAAAGCCGGTTGCCATGTGGATAAAATTTGTTTCTATTCAATGTCAGGAAATGAAATATGAAAAAATAACAAGGAATATGTCAGAAATGGTAAATTCAACGAAAAAACGTATATGACATAATTTTAATGTGAACTACACTTTTTGTGTACTAAGTTTTTGTTTATCTCATACGGTTTATCAGTTACACAAAACTCAGCAAAATCCATTCATAACAGAGATATCTTTAGAGGCTATTCGCAGAAAACTCAAGATATACATTTTATTTGCCAAATGCTATTATATATGCTATTTTAATCAGAATCATTAGACCGTTTTTACCATGCAATGGGTAGTTAGGGGTGGAGGAATTTTGCTCAAAATCTTCATGTCGCATCCCTGGAAGATACTAAACTTTAATACCAAGTTTGGTAGTTTACCGACTTTTCGTTTTTGAGTTATGGTACACACACACACAGGTCCTTTTTTGAAAATACTTGCTTTGGATACAGGGGACCCTAAAACGTCTATTTGTAGTGAAATTTCGGTATCGCATTTTTGGATGGAATGCAATACCTTCTCTATACACTATGCACATAGCACGTGTTGAGTAAGCTTATTGTTGTTCTATTTCGGGTTAGTCAACGTAAATAGTTTTGTCAGCTATAGAGATACAAAGGAATTCGGGAACAACAGGGGGCTTAAGCGATAGTCAAATCTTTAAAGAGCTGGTCTTTGCTGGACCAGCAAAGGAATAACGAATCCTTGAGAAAAGTGTAGGTGTTTTAAAATTAAAAAGGTATTCCAATATAGCAAGGTGTATCTCTTAAATTATTAACTGCAAAAAAATGTATATGACTAATTGAGTGTTTTAACGAGATCTACGTCTTTTATGTACTAGTAAGGTTTTTTCTGTCTCTTACGTTTACCAGTAATGGAAAATGTGTCTAGAATGAAGAGGTTTTCAGAGGCTATTTTCAGATAATTCTTGTCATGTGAATGTGTTTAATATACACTATTTTAACTTAAGTCATGGAAGCTTTTTTGAGAAAATAAACATTTTAGATACTTTCTCTACGTAAAGTGGATGGGGTAGTTTCTGGAAAATGCCGAAAATTATTTATTAAGTTTGTTATCTTATAACCTTTGGTTTTTGAGTCATGCAGTTCACACACAAAAGTCCACTAAGTACCAAAGTTGGTGTTTAAGGCTAGCATCCTTCAAGTATGCGATACAAACATTTTCAGCAAAATCCCCCCGTTACAAACTACATTTTACACGGAAGATATTTCTAAATTTTCTATTTTCCCAAAAGTGGCTCCTAGATTTGAATTAAAATGCCAAATAAAAATATATTTACATGGCAAATAAAATATATACCTTCATTTTGGAGGACCACAAGAATTAACACAAAAAATGTAAGTATCCTTAGAATACATAATTTATATAAAATATATTTTTGGTACTGTGATTATTTCGGAGATATTTCTCGTTGTTGATACAAACTACACAATAATTGGTATCTTTGTCAAATCGAAAGTTGCCTTTCATTTTTCTTTTCTTTCTTTTTTTCTTACTGTTAACCAAGCAATGAGAATGTAATTTCACTGCCATCACCTAGAGAAGTTCTTAAAAGAACTGACTATCACGTTAGCTATTGCATTCCGTTAGTTTCTCTTGTATCCGCAAGTGAAAAAGTAATACGACACTTTTTGTTCACATTTATCTCGAATAGCTGCAGTAAAAATACTTACATTAGAATTTTACATTTTCAAATTAATTACTTTGGTTACATTTATGCTCCGTTGGTGGAGCTACCGTGTCTATTTAACTCTATTCGTCTCTCCCACTGCATTGTTGGTCAGCGTCAAACAGTCGACAACCTTGAGCCATAGGCTCTCTCTATATGCATGTATTCAACCGATATGGTGCATAATTTACATTTGCAAGTATAAAATATTTATATGTACATATATCAAATGCTTATGAATATCTAATACACAAGAAACGGTTAATTTGTGAAACGAATAAAAACACAGAATATATTTTAAAAGTAATTTAAATTCAGCGAGAGCCTTCCATTAAGGGTTTCAAGACTCCACATCGTGTTCTAAAGATTTTTGAGAGAAGGGGCCTCGTCAGGTTTGAAAGGCAAGTGTTTGCTTTTCAATTAAAATTTCATTAAAACTTTTATAATAAGAGTCCTTTGATATGCTGCCTTAGTAATATTAAGAGCCTCTCTGAGACCAATATCGACGAACTGTTTTCAGATATTAATAACATGAACAGTATTCAATCGGGTATTTTTCATCCCGAGATTCACTTTTCAGCAAAATCCTTAAAATAGCTCAAAATATATACTAGTAATAGATTTCAATTATGGTAATACATCTGAAAAATTTGTGGTATGCACAGTAGGCAAAGTATTTTGACTGAGATTCAGATAATTTATTATACACAATTTTTGATTCATTTCCTTTGTTTTACTCCCAGAAATGCAAACCAGAACAGAATTTCAAATCAGCTCATATAGCAATGAATTTTTAAAAGTTTGACTATTTCTATAGTCTAGTATATACTCCTATTTTGCTTTTGCTTACAAGAAAGCAAATATTAAGGCAATTTTTGCTAATGTTTATTTCGATTAGCTTGATTAGTTTATTTGCAAAGCAGGTTAAGAAATACATCAATTTTACTTTCTCTATACGTACTATGTACATAGTAAATAGATAAGATATTGTAATGCACCCAATCTGTGTATCTGTGGGCAGCATAGCTCAAAAACGAAAAGACCAAATAAATACCAAACTTGGTATTTAAATCTGTTATCTTTCAAAGATGCGACACGATTTTCAAGAAAATCTTCACCCCCAACCAACTACCATTTCTTTACATGGAAGTTTTTTAGAACATTTTGATTTTCTCAAAAATGGCTCTTGATTTTGATTAAAATATCTTATATTAATGCTATTTACCAGACAAATAATATGTATATCTTGAATTTCCTGGGAATAGCCTCTGAAGACAACTTTATTCTGGATGCATTTACGGACTTTTGCACAACTGCTAAACAATAAGAGATGGAAAAAACCTTATCACACAAGAAATGTAGAACACACAATTTCTGTTATACAATTATTTTTCTTGGAGTAATCGTTTTTGAGATATTCCTTGTTTTTGGTTTCAGCTTTAAAACACATTCTTTTCTCATACAGGAATTTGTCAACTCCTGTCCATACAAACAATGGAACTTCAATCACATAGCAACCAGCTTTTAGCTATCACTTTAACCGATGGTACACCCTTATTTCGCTTCTACTAACAAGAAAGGGAGCATAAGACTATTACTTCTAATTTTATCTCGATTAGCATTAAGTAAATAAAAGTATTAGCTTTTTAACAATATTTTGTTGCCCGCCTGGGCAGTGTGGTGGTAGCGTGTCTGCCTCACATTTAAAAGGTCGTGAGTTAGAATTTCGTTTAGGGTGAGTTACCCGGGTAAGGTTTTTTTCGGGGTTTTTCCTTATCCTGAGAAGACGAATATCGAGTAACTTTGAACTCCATAGGCCCCGAGATCATTTGAGCATCATTTCACCAATTTAATTCATCGTTCGAAATGACTAACAACGTTAAAGGACGTTAAGCTACAAAAAAAAAAAAATTTTTGCTGAGATACACAGAAAGTCAAGGTAATGGAACACATCAATTTTTTTTATTTAGGGGATCCCACAACTGCATTTCTATTGAAACTTCGGCATAAAATCTGGGCGATGGTGGAGAAAGCCAAAATACGAGTTAGTTGGGGAATTTAATGGCATGTCGGTATTGTCCATGATAGTTTAATGGAAGATCATCCGGACAAAAACCAGGAGACTATAGATCAGATCCCGGCTATAGCATTGAATTTTTCAGTCTAACTCTACCTGTTTAATTTTTGTCCTACACACAACTTGAGTGGAAAGATTAATTAATTACAAAACACGATTGTTACATATTTACATAATTCAATAAGTGAATTCAATTAATGCGTACATCAAGCATTCCCAGTAAAGATGGGGAGCAGGCAGCGTACGAAAGCTTTATCAACGATTTTAGGAGTTAGCTTCGTATGTTCTCTTGCAATAGAATTGAGCAACGCCGAGTACTATGTTGAACATTGGTTTTATTTAAACTGCACATGGAAGAGGGGATTAGAAAAACTTGACGAATAATCCCAAATTCGCTTTAAATTTTAACTGTGTACTGCTCCACTATAGTAAAGAGATATCCTGTATGCGAATTTATTTATTTTACACTGACTACATGTAAACGTTGATCAAACACCGTATTACATATGGAAACAAACGAATCTCCCTATTTATAGAAAACTGCTGTTCGTAACTAAAAAAGTGACTTCCGTATTCGAATAAATTTATCTTGTAGAGCAACATTTGTGGAACAGAAACACTTTTTTACTTTCTCTTCATGTACTATGTACATAGTGTATAGAGAAGGTATTGTATTCCACCCAAAAATTTGATACCGAGATTTCACCGGAAATACATGTTTTGGGTCCCCCTGAACCCAAAAAATGCATTTTTACAAAAAGGTGCGTGTGTGTGCGTGTGTGTGGCTACGTCTTTGGACAGCATAGCTCAAAAACGAGAAGACCGTCAAATACCAAACTTGGTGTTTAAGTTTGGCATCTTCCAAGGATGCGATACGAAGATTTTCAAGAAAATACCCCCACCCCTAACTACCCTTTACATGTAACATTCTTCGAAATGTTTGATTTTCTTAAAGATGGCTCTAACAATTTTGTTTAAAATGTCAAGTGTTAAATATATTTACCAGACAAATAAAATGTATATCTCGAATTTTCTGGGAACACCCTGTGAAGACTACTTTACTTTGGATGAATTTTACGGAATTTTGAAAACTGCTAAACCGTAAGAGATGGAAAAAAACTTAACACACAAAAAATGTAGAGGACGTTAAAACACACAATGTATGTCATATACATTTTTTTCGTGGAGTTGATCGTTTTTTTAGATATTCCTTGTTTTTGGTTTCAGCTTTGAAAAACTGATACTTTTCTCATACAGGAATTTGTCAACTCCTGTCCATACAAACAAAGGAACTTCAGTCACATAGTAACCGGCTTTTCAATATCACTTTTACCTATGGCACTCCCTTATTTGCCTCCTACTTCCAAGGAAGCAAGTAATAAGACCATTTCTGCTAATTTTTCTAAATTAGCAAGAAGTTAATATAAGAATGAGATTTTTAACTATAATTTGATGTAGAGATGTAGAGAAAGTCACGTGAATGGAACACATCAGATTTTTCTTCTTTTTTTTTTGTGATTTGTAGTGATACCGGAATTATGGTCATATTATATGAATGTCTTTTTTAAATATTGGTGAAATTGAGATAAATAGCTTTATATATTAAAACCAATAAATATCGTAAAGTACAGGTCCTGCACGTATGTCATTAGAAAAGGGAAGTTGCCTTGCAAAAAGCAATTAGTTTGAATTTATTATAACGAAGGTAATCAGGTTCTTGGAATCTCTCAGTAAAGAAGGAAATCCATTTGGCTCAGGGTTCAGTTCATCCAATTGATGTTTGTGACAAACATAAAGGACATTTAAAACGACATATAAGTTATTTATAAGAATTATAAAAGTGAAATGATGTATTTACGAAAATAAAAAGCCTGTATTGAATACTAATATGCAGTGTGACGTAGAACATACTAACTGCAAATGGGTAGTCTGATGTAGACGATTGGTTAGCATTTTTTTTTTTTTTTTGTGTAGTTTCTTGCGTGATAACTTTCACAATGTTTGTTGTACAGTTCACAGATAGTCTTCATCCGGTTGTGAAATCTCTTGTGGTGGAAGCCGTGAATTGCATATCGCGAAACTATATGTCGAAGCTGGTAGTTTGGCTGCTTCCATTCTTGTGCTGCCATTTCCTCGGCTCAATAGAGGTCGCTCCAGATAGATTTTCTCTTTTCCATAAGTATTTGGCGTGTATTCTCGTATGCCATGATACTTGGCAGGAGTATCTGCTCTCTGATGCCTTCTATGAAAACATTAGAATTTCTTTTTTAAGGCGTAAATGGAAATGAAAATTTATTTATGGATGTAGTTTAACTACTGTGGTTTTTAGCGTCCCTTTCTACATTGGGTGTAAAAGACCGCTTAATTTTTCTCAGTGGCCTTTTTATCATGCTTGTGGTTCTTTTCCGTACCGTAAACCCACAACACGGGATCAACGCTTTACTTTCCTTCAACTGCTAAGGATTTTATGCACGAAAAAATCCATCATCCTCCGCAGGGTTTGAAACGGTGACCTTGGGTGTATGGTAACCACTACACCACGGAGGGCGACATGTTAAGCTGTAGGCCAATCTTGACGGCCGTGCCTTTCCGATTCCCAGGATTTATTTCGAAACTATTTTGGTTAATATAGGAACATGTAATTCGAATAGTTGGTTACTCTGGCACTTCTGGCGCTTCAAGCGACATATTATTACTCTTCAAGACTCTTGTTGCAATATCGTGGCACAGCGCTAGTTCATCACTGCTTTAGTGGTGATTGCAAAGGGATTCACCATATATAACTTTAATTAGTTTCTATAAATTATTTAGTCTACGATAACCATGTAAAATTTCAATTCTCTGGAAGTTCGAAGATTTAAATTACCAGTTCTAATTATTTCTACTTCGATTTAGGAATTGGTTGATTCTTCATCCTAAAGCAATCTTAAATTGTTCCAGTTTGATCAGCCATTCGCCAAAATTAAATAAACTCTTACATTTTAAGTGGTGTTGTCACATTCACGCATATCCTGAGAGAGGGAGAGAGAGAGAGAGAGAGAGAGAGAGAGAGAGAGAGAGAGAGAGACGGCGCTCACAGCATACTAGCAGGCATCAGAAAGACTACTACAATTGCATTATCAATTTTGAGTATACATATTTATAGGACATAATATGAACTGTACATTATTTTGTTCCCTCTGAAATGCTAAAGCAAACGCTCTCAGAATTTTCACTGGTATATATTCTAAAGCATATCATAACACACCCTTTGAAGTACCTAGTCATGATTTAGTTTTCAGAAACATTTCTGTGTAGCGGCGTTGCCAAACAACGATTATTACTCTAGCAGATTGTCACTTAATCGAATTTGTGTAGAGCTTTTTCACTTTACACATGCGCCCTCAGGGACCGGTAGATCCTAGATGTTACACTAACCTCGCTAATTTACTTTGTCGATAATATGGCCTCGTCTCCTTGATGCGAGCTAAAATCGATGCTACCTTTGTCGGGGCAAGGATACGCACAAAAATATAAACGGGGTTACCTCCCCTACATATATCGGGACGTAATGGGCTTAAGCCACGTTGCTTTGTCGGTAGCCTTTTCGTTAGCCGCGGACAAATGTTTTGATGTGGCAACCCTGTTAGGAACTCCAAACACCGACTTTCTTCCCTTCTAGTTCAGCCTTATGGGGGACTCCCATGGCTTTGTAATTATACGCTGTGTTAGCGGCACGTGTCACGCCCTTTTGTTTCTTTAGTCTGAATTCTAACTTAAAAGTGTTTTTGCTTCCTCTAGTACCAAACTATACAGACAAATAAGTATTGTATTCCAACCAAAAATTTGGAAGGAATATTCACGTATGCAGGCCCTTGAATCTATAAAATCTGATGTGTTAAATTCATATGCCTTTCTCTATTTATTCTGTAAACAAAAGATCATGCTTCCATCTGCTTTATGAAAACGAGATAAAGAAAGCATAAATTGCCATATTACTTAATTCCTTATCAATAGGAGGAAAATAAGGATATGTACTATGCCAAAGCGGTAGTTGATCTTTTAAAAGCTGTCGCTAAGCGATAGACATTGAAATTCGTTTGAATACAATAACGATATTTCGGAATTTTCAAACCAAAATGGAGGTAATTTAAGCTGATGCACGGTGAAATATAGAAAATATATAATGTACAGGATATCTTATTGAAATGTACACCATTTATTATACACAATATTCTGATATTTTTGCTGTATATAAAAATTCTGGTTTGCATGGTTGTTTAAATTGTGTTTACTCTCTAAACTCACTGTTGTTATAAAAACTCTGATGTGTCCCATACACACGACTTTCTTTACATTGGTGTAACAAATTATTGTTAAAGAGTATGTTCTTCTATCAACTTTATGATAATCGAGATAAACAGTAGCAAATTGACTTAATTACTTGCTTCCTTGTAATTAATCGGAAACAATGGAATATACTAGGCTAAAATGATAGTCAAATCTTTTAAAAGCTGGTTGCTATGTAGCTAAATTCCGTTTTTATTCATGGCCAGGAGTTTAAAACTTTACGTATGAGAAAAGTTGAAGTAACTTAAATCTGAAACAAATAACTAAGAATATCTCAGAAATGGGTCATTCCATGAATAAAATGTATATGCCATAAATTGTGTGTTTAAACGAGATCTACATGTTTTGTGTAGTAAGTTTTTGCGTAACTCTTTCGGTTTACCCATAGCGCTAAATTCAGCAAAATTCATCCAGCATAAAGCGATCTTTAATATATGGTATTTTAATTAAAATCGTTAGCCATTTTTGAGAAAAATAACATGTTTTATTCTTTTTTCCCATTTAAATAGTAGTTTGTGGGGAGGAGTTTCTTTCAAAATCTTCGTGTCGTAACCCTGAAAGGCACTGAGCTTAAATATCGAGTTTGGTATTTTACCAACTTTTCATTTTGATTTATGGTGTACAAAGACACATGGAAACGCCAAACTGCCCTTTTTCTAAAAATGTTTTTTTTATGTAGTAGACTCTAAAACGTATTTCTGGTGAAATATCGCTATCGAATTTTTGGGTGAAATGCAATATCTTCTCTGTACTGTGTACATAGTACGTGAAGAGAAAGTAAAAATGAGCCACGTGATACATTTTCAAAATGTTGATGTTTAAATTCACATTATTTTCTATAACTGTTCCACAAACAGACTTTTTACAAACGATTATTCTTCTTTCTGCACCATTTAATTGAGATAAGCATTAGTAGAATGTATTTATTGCTTAGTTCCTTATAAGTGGAAGGGAACTAAAGGAATGCATTATACAAAAGCAATAGTAAAATATTTTAAGAGCTATCGTTATGTGATTGTCTTTGAAATTGACTTCTTTTCTTGGCCAGGAAAACAAAACGGATGCTTCCTGTCTCAGAAAAGTATGTGTTTTAAATTGAAACCAATAAAAAGGAATATATTGGAAACGGTTGACTCTACAACAAAAATGCATACGTTATAAATTGTGTGTTATAACGATATCTACGTTTTCTGTGTAGTAAGTCTTTGTCTATCCTACGGTTTAACTTTTATGAAAAAATTCTGCAATATCAACCTTTATAAAGTGCCCTTCAGAAGCTATTCACAGAAAATTCAAAATGTAACTTTTATTTGTGTTGTGAATATCTTTAATATAGGGTATTTTGATCAAAATCATTAGAGCCATTTTTGATAATATTTTCGAACTTTTATCCATGTAAAGAGTAGTTTGGGGTGGGAGGATTTACTTTGAAATGTTTGTGCCGGATCCTTGAAATTTAAAATACCAAGTTTGATATTTTAGTTTTGATCCATACTGTCCACAGACACACACGGACCTTTTTTTGACTCAGGGGATCTCATAACATATATTTCCGGTGAAATCTCGGTATCAGATTTTTGGATGCAATACAATACATTCTCTATAAACTAAGCATATAGTGCAAGTAGAGAAAGTAAAAATTCACACATAAAATGCTGAGCTTTACAGTAAAAGATTATACAAATAGATTTGTCATATTTAATTTCTCATATTTATCAAAATTGTAGCATTATTTTGGGAACATAATAAGACTTTTTTCTTTAAGGTGTTTTTGCAAGGCAGTATAAAAATTTGAATCAAATTAGTGCAAAATTGTATCGAATGGATTATTTTGTGCATGGAAAATAGGTTTATGACGAAATAAGGTTTAAAGTTGATAGTTATAGTGTGCAAAGTGGGAATAACGAATATTTTCTTGAATTTTGTATTAAACTTATTTTATTATGAAACAAAATAATTTAGTTTTTCACAAACGTTGGCCAAATTTCTTTATTACATGCATGTCGAATAACATGTGAGGATCTTGATTAGTTTCTGCAGCATTACGTGAAGAAAATTTGTAGTTTGTGTTTTAAGGGAACACCAAAATGGTGTTTTGTCGTATTTGGTCAAAAAAAATAGATATTTAGATTTTTATTGCAAAAAATGCACCATACCATAGAGAATATATGTGTGAAGTTTTAATTCCATAGGCAGGGGGAAATACATGTTGTTGACGCCATTTTTAAAGCGCTGTGTCAATTCAATTACCCTGTGCCTTTTAAATGTCATGCCCACACCTTCCAACACATAGAGGCTTCAAATAACTTGTTTTTAAACGAAGCGCCAAATGTTCTGCTGGCCATGCATTCACCGTAGCCTTCTTCAACAAGTTCCCTAGTAAATTCCCTAGATGGCAGTGTTTTTCGTTTGTCATTTGTTTTTTCCTAAAGTTAATTATTATGCTTCCATATCGCTTGGCCTTGGTGAAATTTCTGGTGTGCAAGTTGCACGTGTGCATTTTATCTTACTTTTAAAATAATTTACTGAGGTTTCAAGTATATTAATGTGCAATTATCGATATGTACATCGTGTGATGTGTTACTATTTTATTAATGGCGAAAATAAAGTGTAAGTTGTGGCAGCAGATAGTTGGTATCTGTTTTTTTTTCTATAAACAGACCATGTGTTTGTAAACACTACATGCTAGACATTTTTAAATCACATTTTGAATTACTGTTTACTCTTGAATTAATGTTTCAATATTACTAAATAGGTAAATAGATTTACTTTACAATACTTTACTGTCGCAATTTGTAAAGTTTGTATATTTCTTTTGTCTACTCCAAATAAAAACATGGTAAACAAAAATAAATTTAAAGCATCATACAATACCACTTCACCTTCAGGCCCTTGGTTCATTCCCGGCTGGGGTGGGGAAGTTTTCTTTAACCAGAATTATTCCTTATTCCCCAAAGAGTCTGGAAGTATGTAAGTGAAGGTTAATGTGTGTGTGTTTTTTTTTTTGAGGAAAATAAAAAACATTTAAACCCAACGTAAAGAACCTATAGACAACGATTTGTTTCTAAAGCAAAAGCCCCGGTATGGCTTTAGATGTTAAAGGGGGCTGGCTATATAAATGGAACAATTAAAACATAATTCTAAGTACCATTTCATAACACAATTTTAAAATGAATTATTTGATGTCCTCTAGTATCCAGAGGAACTGCTATTGATACTGCAGTCTTACATACTACAATTCCAATTTGTTAGCTTTTTAATCAAGCAATTTTTGTATTTTATGATAAGTGCTAGAAAGGATGTAATGGATAATACATTCATTCCCATTTATTTTGTTATTTTCAGCGATGAATGTCCTAGGTATTTGTACCAAATAAGTAAATATGTGTCATGTCACGTGATTACATAACATACTATACTAAAACATACATGATACTCGCCTCTAGTAAGATACTTTTTATTGTATAAACCATTCCTGAAGCAACCCTTATTAATTATGCAAATTATTCAATGCTTTATAAATTTTATGCAGTTTTGTGGTTTCCAGTTGTTTCTCTCGAGTGCATGTTACACTTAAATTTTTACATAACTAGTTTAACTTAAAAATAATAATACACATATTTCTGCAGATGATTATATCTATTAAATTGCAGTAATGAGAAAAATATTCCACTTAAGAATATATAGAATACCTACTATAAACTAAAGGGTAGAGACACTCATATTGCAGTAAAAATAATGTTTATACTTTCTCCACTTATTACATAGGCAGAGAATGTATTGCATTTCACTCAAAAATATGATAATGAGATTTTACCGGAAATACACGTTTTAGTGCTCCCTGTATCCAAATAAAGCATTTTACTATATCTACTTAGCATATATTAGATAGTAATACAGTATTTTACTCCACTCAAAAATTTAATATGGAAATGTCACCGAAAAAAAAGTTTTAAAAGCATTTTTTATAAAATGGTGCGTGTGTGTGTGTGCAATTCAAAAACGAAAATTCGCTAAAATACCAAAACAAGGATACGACACAACGATTTTAAGGAAATTCATCCACATCATACTAATCTTTAAGTGAAAAAAAATTAGAAAACTTCGATTTTCTGAAAAAAATGGATTTAAACGATTTTGACCAAAATACAATATATAAAATATTTACATGAAAAATAAAATGTATATTTCGAATCTTCTGAAAATTATCTCTGTATACATCTTCATTCCAGATGTCTTTTACATTTGGTAAACTGTAAGAAATATAAAGGAACGTACTAAACAGAAGATATATATCTTGTTAAAATACATAATTTATGTTATGTACATAAATGGCGTTTACCATTTTCGGGATATTTCTTGTTATTCGGTTTCAATTTTAAACTAAATATTTTTTCATACAAGACTTTTTCAACATCTCCCCATTCAAATTAACGGATTTCAATTAGCTACCAGCTTATAAAAATGTTGAGTATAGCTTTAGTGAAATCCCTTACTTCCCTTTCCTTTAGGGAAGCATGTAATAAGGCCATTTCTGGTAAGTTTTATCTCAATTAGTAGGTGGAAAAATAAGCTTTTTAACAATAATTTGCTACAAAGATGTAGAGAAAGTCATGTAAATGGAACATAACAGATTTTTAGAAAAAGGTTCGCGTGTGTGTTACTATGTCTGTGCCATTTTACGCAAAATAAAAGAAAAAACCAGCGCGGTCCATTTACACAGACTTCTTTACCTATTCTTACAAAAGCTTATTGCTCTATCTACTTCATCCAAATCAAGATAAACATTATGAGTAACAATGTCATTAATTGGTTGCTTATAACTTGATGAACAATAAATGTATGCATTAAGCCTAAAACATTTTTCAAATCCTTTAAAATCGATTTCTTACGATTTACCAGTTATGCAAAAGTCATCAGAATAAAAACTACTTCAGGGACAGTTCCCAAGAAATTCAAGATATACGTTTGATTTGTCATGGAAATATATTTAATATAAGATGTTTTAATTAAAATTGTTGGGGCCATATCATAGAAAAATTCGAAAAATGTTCTATGTAATGGGTAATTCGGATTGAGGGGGATTTTCCTACAAATCCTAGTGCTACATCATTTGAAAAATTCTAGTTTTTAAATACGAAGTTTGGTATTTAACAGACTTTTTGCTTTTGCTGTTATGCTCTACAAGCACGCGCGCACAAAGACACATATGTGCACACGGACTTTTTTTTTTTTTTTTTTTTTTTTTTTTTTTATTCAGTGGTCAGAAAAAGACGCGTTTCTGTTAAATTCTCAGAGTCGCATTTTTGGGTAGATTACAATACATTTTTATATACTATGTAACTGTACGTAAATGCTGCAGAAAATAAAAGGTATTGCTGCCAATTCTTTTAGGAAGTTCGTTTTTGAAGCAAGACTGTTATTAAAAGAACGCAGAAAGTTAATGTTTTAGTTCTCCTATAAGGAATGAGATTACTGCATAGCAATGTATCCACCCAGCTGGATAAAGAAAGCACTATAAATTACTTAACGGTATAATGCGGTATCGGCCATACCCTGTGTAAAGTATGCTTAGTGACTGTTCATACGGAAAAATAAAGAAAGAATGGTGAAGAGAACGTTTGCATATTCATAAATTCAATACAAGAAAGCATTTGCTTGTATGCGGGCAGGACTATTACTTTTGAAAGAGATAGAGGTAATGAATTAAAACGTTGTATTTTATGCGGAGAGAAAGACAGTACTGATCACTGTTTAACTGAATGTAAAGAAGTTAGAAATTAGAGGACAGAAATTCGGGAACATAAATGACATGACATGCCAGGAGAGTTAGTAAATATGAAAATGTTGAATATCAAGAGAAAGAGAAGAAGTAAAGGAATAGGGTAATATTTGGGAAAGGTACTATACCGCTAACAGCAGGTAAGTGGATGTAGCGCCTAATCGGTACTAATACCTAATTGCACATTAGGATAAGTAATATGGTTTCAGGAATGGAACATGAATTTGTGCGTGACTCTACCGCCCCTGCTCGACGTGTGCCACGTCACAAAACCTCCATGTAACCATAAGTGAATTTCCGATGAAATTCCCTCCGTGGTGTAATGGTTACCATGCTAACTTCATTTACCCAAAGTTGCGGGTTCAAACCAGGCGGAGGACGATGGGTTTTTTCGGGCGTAAAAATCCTTAGCATGGCTTCCTTCGGAAGGGAAGTAAAGCCGTTGGTCCCGTGTCGTAGATTTAAGGCACGTAAAAGAACCTCAAGCCTGTTAGAGAGGCCTCTGAGCAAAATTAAGTGGTCTTTCACGCCCAGTATAGAATGGGACGTTGAGAACCACAGTAGTTAAAGAGCGTCCATAAATAAAAATGCATTTAAATTTATTTCCGATGAAATGCAACCGGCGCCGACGCCTATTATTATTATTATTATTATTATTATTACGACCCTGTCCATTTGCCATCATTTTCGCAGGCATAAGGGGCAGATTATTATAGTCGGGCTTTGCTGTATAAACAAATAGAGGATGAACTACATTTCCGTAAGTATTTCGTCACTTTACACTTCTGATTTACACAGCTTTTGGTAAATCACACCGGGAAAATAAAATTTGTCATCTTTACGGATCTGTCTCCCGAGAGACATGTGCTGCAAGCAAAAACTAATCCTTTTGATGTCGCAACAATTTTTCTTCGTAATCCGCAGAGAGACCTTGGTGGATTTGAATTTCAGTGGAGAAATAAATCCTATATTAAATTACAAATGGATCGAGGCAGCACAATCCATCACTTGCATTGACATTGCATGGCGTGTCTCCCCAACCGAGCCGTCACTTCCAATCCTATCAGGCTCTAATTCCCTAAAGCTTATGAAAGGAAACTTTCAGTTCCAATTAATCATCCTTTTTACCAAAGGTATATTAGTGCTCCCCCTTTTTACAGCTTTTTCAAGGAAGTGCTAGTAAATTTGTTTCTTGAAGTTGCATCAACAAAGTGACAGGTATTGGAAACTGGTGAAGTAAAGTGATGTTTAAGTGCATTGCTATTTCAACAAGAAAATCCGCATTAGCACTCTGAAATTTAAATTAAGTTATGAAGTTACTCTTTGATGCAGCTGGAAGTTTTCCGCCTCTAAAGACTGTTTTTCATTACCTTACCACACATGTCGACAGTATGATGTGCGTGTTATCCTCTCTTATTGGTCTTATAACTGCATAGGCACCGCTGTAAAAGCTCTGTTCCATGTAAGTTTGCTCCGTATCTCGTAACTGTCACGTGATAACATATCCCATTTCCTGTGGAATAGGCGAGTATCCTTTTAAGCCTACCTATCAATGAAAGAACGTACAGTTACAAAAAAAGTATTCGTCCTCTCAGTTGTATCACATTATTACATCTTTTATTTACAATCTAAAATCAATTTTCTGCCAACATTTCCGGTTTATAACATGTTATTGTGCGCCTAGCAACGATAAAGCTAAAATTGGCAAATATTTTCTTAGTTTATAATAATGATAGAAAATGCCATAGAACACCTTTATTGGAGGTCAAACAAATATTCAACTGGCAAACTAGACAGCAAAAACCTACACCATTAGATGATTTTACCTCCATCAGCTGATGTACATGTGCTTTGGTCAGTAGTTTTGTGCTTGAAACAGAAAATATCAAAATTAAAGCTATGGGGCGCAAAAATAAGGGAACTACAGAGGAAGAAACACGGATTGTAATATGATGTCTCCAAAATGGCAAAACATTCAAAGAAATAGCTGAAGTATTAAATAGGCCTATTACTACTGTTAGGAGTATCATATGCAAGTACAATCAAACAAATACATATAAAACAAACAAGAAAAATGTCGCCCTTGAATCATGATTTCGGCTGAAAAACGACAGAATGAGAACAGTGAAAATAGATCCCAAATTGAGCGTTATAGTGATTGCTGCAGAAGTGGAAAATGAAACGTAAAGACATGTAAATCCACAGATCATAAGACATATTCTTCACGTGGCTGAATACAACAACCGATTAGCCCGTTGGAAAAACACACATGAACACGAATAATAGAAGTAAGAGACTGACATATGCGAAAAATCACATAAATAATGATTACGGCTTCTGGAAAAAAATATTTTTTACTGATGAAAGTAAATTTAATATATGTTATCCAACGGAAGAGTAAAGATATGGCGTCAGAAAAATTGTGGAAATGAAAAACCTCACAGCCACTGTTAAACATGGTGGAAGATCTGTGCTTGTATACGGGTGTATGATTCCAAATGGTGGGTTTTATTGTTGGAAACATGGACCACAGACTTTGTACCAATATATTAAAGGCATATATTTCTTAGAGTGTGAATGATATATGGGTCTTGAGATGGCTACATCTTCACATAACACAATGGTCCCAAACACAGAGCCCTGAACATAAGGCTCTAGTTGTTATACAACACAACAAAATTGATAGAAACACCTCCACGTTCACCAGACATCAATCCAATTGAGCATGTAATTCTTGAAGAAAATATACGAAAGTACCCGATATCAAGCAAGATTGATCTTAAGGATCAATTAATGGAGGAGTGGAAAACCATTACATGGGAAACAACAGAAGATTTTCTGAGATCAATGCCTAGAAGTTTGCGCGAGATAATAAAGAGTAAAGGAGGGCCCACCAAGTATTAAGATATATATCCATAAGTCAAGGCAATATAGAGAGGAATATATTTTGACCCGAAAAATATCATTGTGATTTATTTAATTTTCTTACTTTTTGTTGAAATAAAAAGAATGTTTGATTAACATATAATGTATTGTTAGAATATAACAAATAAATTAATGTTCAAGTCAAACTTCATTGTTTAATTTTCTAACTGTTATCTGCTTTTAAACTTTAAAAGGCCAATACTTAGACGGATAGGTTTTGAGCCTCTGTATTTGCTATTATGACGGTGTTTATATCGCTTTTATCGCCTGACCTTGATCTGCATAGGGTTTGTATACGCATTCAAACGTGTACTTAACCAATCAGGGAAAGGAAAATATACGGTGAGTCCCGTTGTTTCGTTACCACAAGAGATCTTAATATCTCCTTAAATTATAACACAGAGAATAGCCAGAATTAAATTGTATATCAGACAAACTCACCAAACTTCAATAAATCATCACACAAGTGCCTTTGATGGTCCGAAGCTGAAATGCTTACTTCAACTGTAGCTGCGGATAGTGTTTTTTTTTTTTTTTTTTTTTTTTTTTTTTTTTTTTTCTATCAACTTTAGCGTCGGTGACCTCCCAGGTCTCCAGATCTCACTCCATGTGATTTTTATCAATGGGGTTTCGTAAAAGACCGTGTTTTTATCCCTCCTATGCCTGGCACTCTTGTAGATCTACGACATCGAATTGTTGAAGCTGTAAATTCTATAACTGGACACCAGCTGATTCGTGTGTGGCTAGAAGTGCGCCATGGTTTTGACGTATGTCGTGTAACACACGATGCTCATATTGAATGCATAGTATAAAATGTACACTCCATGCTCTCCATGAACGTTGGCATCATGTTTCTATTTTTTGTAGTTTGGAAGCAATAAATATTTAAAATCTGTTCTTTCAGATATATTTTGCGCTACCATTAAATTATTTTTCACGGTTAGCGTTCCATTATGAATCAGTAAAAATTTGATAGGCATTTTTCAGAAACTGAGGATTTTGCATTTAAATGAACTAGGAAACAGTTTATTGTACGATTTTTAAATAACCCACGAATCCAAAGCAGGGAGAGGACAGCTAAATGATGATTCACTAAATGGTTCCAGGAACTATTTGGGATAAAAAAAAAAAACTTTTTTGATTTTTTGAGCGATTTTAGTCAAAATTTCGCTCCCAGTATCCCTTAAAGATGACATTTAAATTGGTGAAATTTATAATGAAATCTTAGTTACGATTTCTTTGGTACAATGCAATATTTCCTCTATATACTAGTAGGCAGTAGAATATATAACAGTAGATAGAACAGTGTAAAGGGGATGCATATCAAGTTACTACGAAAACAAGCTATGGCACGTTAGTGGGTTTGAATTACAAACACCGCGGGATGATACACATACCTCCCCCAACCCTTACCACACAATACATCGTCGACTGATTGAGCTGTAGGTGAAATGACAAGATGCGTGGCGTGTTCATTGATACGTATTATATTGCATCCTGACGCAATGCTCATATAACAGCTGATTTACATGTCTCACAATTGTTGCCAACATTTCCCGCACAAAGGAATTACTAGGGCTGCACAAAACCCTACTTTATACCACATGCGTAGAACAATGTACTTCTGTGTTCTAGGGCTCATTTTAAATTTATTGTACTTTAGTTCATTCTTGCTCTGAAATACATCCCTACAGTCGATGCGAGTTTTACGTACTCGTAGATTCAAAAGCGGTGTAAGTGCGTGTCGAATTCGTTCACTTACCATGACTAAAGGGAAGATAGAGCCCTATCCAGCGATGTTAAATTTGCTAACTTTCAGAACTTTTATCTTAGAAACTGCTTAATATATAATGGTGTATTTTATATGCTATAAATACAGCGAAATTTAGGTTAGTTATTTTTAAATTAAATAACTATATTCTTAATAACAATGTAATTCAACAAAATTATTAAAATGTTAATTTTATTGTCACAAAATGTTATTCATCTATACTATATAGGTTATGAAAAAAAAAAACAGATCATTTATATTAGAAAATATTAATTCGAGAAAAACTTAAAACTCCATCACACATATATGAGAAGAAACAAAGACACTACACAGTGCGTAAAATTGGAAGATACTATACTCAGCATGAATACCACTTTTTAGAGAGAAATTTTCCCTTAGAGTTGAGCTTACATTTACCTATTTGCCGCACATAGTATAGGAGTTGTGACATTTTGTTTGAAGTGACGAAAAATAGTCAGAGACAGGCAGAAACAGATGCATTTATACAACTTTACATAAAATACTACAATGAGTCTATAACTGTATTTTATAGATCAACTTATCAATGAAATTCCAGATTTAAAAAATGCACCAAACTATTAGTTAACTTTTAGCGATTTTCACCATTGACTTGTTCAATGTTGGGTATAGAATAACTGGCTTTACATTAATTTTTAATTCAATATTTGGATTGAAATTCATTTTGGAAATAATAAAAAAAGTCGGACATGTTCCATTCACGTCACTTTCTTTAGCTGTTACACAAACAACTTTCCTTACAAAGATTATTCTTTTATCTAGACATTCTAATCAAGATAAACGTTAGCAGAAATTGTCTTATTACTTGCCTCCTTATAAGAAGAAGGGACATAAGGGAATACACTAGGCTAAATCGATAGTCAAATCTTGTAAAAACTGCGCCTATGTGAAACAATTGAAGTTCGGTTCGATTTGAATGGCCTGAAGCAAAACAAGAGAGTGAAACGAAACGTCACTTCGCATATGAAAAAAGTTCAAGTAGTTTAAAATTGAAGCCAGTAACAGAGTATCTCAGAAACGGTCCACTCTGCAAGGAAAACATATACGACATAAATGATATGTTTTAACAATATATAAGGTTTTGTATAGTAAGTTTTTGCCTGTCTCTTACGGTTTAACCATTATGCATAATTCTGCAAAACTCATCCAGAATAAAGAGATCTTCAGAGATTAATCCCAGAAAATTAAAAATATACATTTTATTTGAGATGTAAATGTCTTTAATATAGGCCATTTTTGAAAAAAAAAATAAAAAATTCTGCATGTAAATGATAGTTTGTAGGGGAGGATTTTCTTGAAAATCTTCTTTTGGCATTCTTGGAAGATACTAAACTTATATACCAAGTATGATATTTTAACGAAGTTTCGTTCTTGAGCTATGCTTTCCACAGACACTGGCCTTTTTCCAGAATTGCTTTTTTTGGACTCAGAGGAGCTCAAAACATATATTTGCTTGTAATCTCAACATCAAATATTTGGGAAAATACAATACCTTATCTATCTACTATGTACATTGTAAATATGGGCTAGAGAAAGTAAAGGTGTCTCTTAAGATATGTAACAGTCCGTATCAGCACCTGCATCAGAATTTCCTTAACACAAGAGTAGTCATTAATCATATTACTTCTTATTTCATAATGGGTGTTAACACTGAAGGAGAATTGAAATACATATCAACCAATATATAATTAATATTGCTCATAAATATCACCAGTGTCAAGGATGACTCTAAAGACCTTAAGAAGACCGTTAAAAGTTGAGTAAGTTTATCTTTTATGTAAACATAAAATATATTACTATGCAAAGTTTATGGTATGAGCAATCTTCATACATCTATCTATTGAATTGTATGTGTATTAAAACAACAGGTAGATTCTCGCTTACGGAAATAGGATTCTGTTACAGAAAAAGTTTGTTAGACTGCGAGGGACACTGTTATGATATCTTACGTGAACGATCTGAAACTCAAGTTGTAATGCAAAGAAGCATACCTATCAGCAGCCCTCAATAGACCCCGTATGTCCTTTGGCCAACATTAGTCCCATCTCTTTGTGGGTTTATCTGGAGGACCAGATTTGTTGGACAACTTGAAAAATGTGAAGACATAGTCATGACATAGTCGAGTCTTCAGTATCTAGTTTCATTATTTGAAATGTTAGAGCTGCAAGGTCGTGTTCTGTTCTTACAAACAAGTTGATTTAATATCCAAAACATCTAAAGCGATTTATGTTGTTGTTTTCTTTATCTGTCACTCTACAATTAAAGAAAAATTAATGCTTCAAAAACTCCGAAAATTTTATGTACCGAATATCACATGTCAAACTCTTTCGAATTTCCATTTCAATCTATAATGTATTTATCTATAGGTTGGTGCCCTCTGGTATACGGCTTCACTAACATTTGAAGACAAAAGAATTGCGAGTTACTGGTGTCGTCGTATCTTTTCCAATAGGCTGGGCAACGCACCAAAATAAAATTAAAACTCGGTAGAGAACGTCAGCTATTTGAAATTACCAAAACCAAATATGTTACATGTACCCCATTATATTGCTCTTTTGATTTTATTTACTGATATTCTCCTATTCCACCAAATCAGCAATTGTTCCTTAAAGATACTTAGGTTATGTTCACATGGCTTTTTCTAATTATTCTACAAACAAAATTCTTACAAGATTTTTCATTTTATACACAATGCTGATCGAAATAATCATTAGCAGAATGTTCTTATTGTTTATAAGTAGAACGGAACTAAAGGACAGCATTATACTATAGCGATAGTCACATGTTCTAAATTTGCTTCTTTGCTTAGCCAGAAGTAAAAGAAAAGAAACGCGAGTGACTTCCTGTCTGAGAAAAATGTATTTTAAAAGTGAAAACCAAATTCAAGCAATATCTCGGATATTACTCCTATAACAAAATGATGGACATTTATGTCTAATGGACATAAATGATGTATTTTGACATGATCTTCATTAGTTGTGTAGCAGGGGACTCAGATATCTTATCTCTTACGCTTTACCAGCTGTGCAAGATTCATCTAGAATGATCTTGTATTTTAAACAGTTTAACAGTTCTACAATTTAACGGATCCATGTTTTTGTCTCATCTCTTATAGTTTACTCATTATAAAACATTCCTTGCATGGTATTTCTACCGATTCGCATTTACCAACTGTACAATATTACACTAAGTTGCTTCCACATAAAAAGGACTTCATCGGCTATTGCCAGAAAATTCAAGATGTACGTTTTATTTGTCATGTAAATTTCTTAATTTCTCACTCGGAAGTCCCTGGTACGATTCCCGGTCGGGGCGTGAAATTTTTCTTCAACCGGAAACTTTCCCTATCCTGGGTGTATGTATATGAGAGTGAATGTGCGTGTGTTTAAAGAAAAGAAAAGTATAAAAAACCCAACGCTCAACAACATTAAGTCAACGAACTGTCAAAGTCCCTGATATGACCAGAGACGTTAAAGGAGCCTATATAAAGGAAACAATTAAAAATGTATATCTTTAATATGTGGTATTTTAATCATTTTGGAGAAAATAAAATATTTAGAAAAAATCTTCCAATTATATATAATCTTCGTGATGCATCTTTGGAAGATAGCTCAAATACGGAGATTAGTATAGCCAATATTTTTGGATTAAGGGAGTGTCAAAATAAATACTTCTAGTGAAATTTCATTATCTATCTTTGGGTGGAACACAATGCTTTCCCTCCTTACTATGCGTGTTAGAAATACTAAAAATCTGATGTGATCTATTCACATCATTTTCTCTACATCTCTGCAACAAATTATTTTTAAAAACCATATACTCCTATTTATTTCATGCTAATCAAGAAAACATTAACAGAAATAGTCTTATTACCTGCTTCCTTGTAAGTAGAAGCGAAATAAGGCAGTACCATAGACTAAGTGATAGTCAAAATCTGGTTGCTATGTGATTGAAGCTCCTTTGTTTGTATGAACAGGAGTTCAAAAATTCCTGTGTGAGAAAAGTCTTTTAAAAGGTGAAATTTAAAACCAGGAATAACTCAAAAGTTATCAACTCCACGAGAAAAATGTTTATAACATAAATTGTGTGTTTTAGCGTGCTCAACATTTTTGTTTGATAAGTTTTTGTCCATTTCTAACGGTTTAGCAATTGCGCAAAATTCCGTAAAATTCACCTAGAAAAAAATAGTCTGCAGACGCTATTCCCAGAAAATACAAAATATACATTTTATTTGTGAGGTAAATATCTGTAATACACGATATTTTAATCAAAATCGTTAGAGCCATTTTATAGAAAACATCAAAATTTTCGAAAAAAATTCCGTATAAAGAGTAGTTTGGGGTGGGGGCCTTTTTCTGAAAATCTTCGTGTCGCATCCCTGGAAGATGCTAAACTTAAATACCAAGTTTGGTATTTTACCGACTTTTCGTTTTTGAGTTATCGTGTTCACAGACACACGGATACACTGACACACACACAAACACGGACCTTTTTCTGAAAATACTTGTTTTGGATACATGGGACTCTAAAACATATATTTCCGGTGAAATCTGGGTATCGAACTTTTTGGTGGAGTGCAATACCTTCTCTATACACTATGTACATAAAACGTATCGAGAAAGTAAAAATCAATTCAGTGTGCAGCTGACTGCTTATATTAAGATGGACGAAGGTGTTAAAGTAGTGCAGAGCCTAGTTTTTGAGAAACCCAAATTTATAAATGCAATACTCTATAAACAGCATTCACACACAGAGATGATTCTTCATTTAATCAGTCTCTTGTAAATGAGAAAGGGAGTTATGCATTAGAAGTATTTACTTAAAAATCTCTCCTAGAATTGACTATAAATTACAACCGAACATTGAATATATTTATCTTGTACACAAATCAGTTTATGTGATAGCATTTAAGAAGGGCAAAGGTTTTACGCGCCCTATAATTCTGTGGAACCCCAGCAAATTACTTTTAATTACAAACGTGACCAGAATGGTATCCCTTCAGCGCATGATCCCGAAATAATTAAGCAACCCCCCCTCGCACAGCTGCCAACCTACCCTTTCCTCCGTTCCACTAAATTTAACACCAGAAGCAGCCTCTGTGGCGAATTTTTCATCATCACACTTCGCTAAGTATTCAGCGTTATTTAAATTTCCTCATTCGGTTTCACATCTGCAAATTAGAAAACTGAGTAAATTATTTCCGCTCCATTCTTTCGCTCCAAAAGGTTGATAAAACAAAACAAGCAAAGCAGAGAAAGAGGGAATGAAAACTTCCGACTCCTTCAAGTTGTCTCCATAGAGCCCATTCCGTTTTTCTTGATTTACTTTTTCCCCAACTTGTATGAGAAGTTGTACTAAAATATTAAGATCCTCTCCTGCTGTAGACCAGGTTTCCTAGGGATGCCATACAAATGCTGAAAAAAGCACTAAAGATATGAAAAACATTGCTCTCGAATAAAACACAGTTGGCCAAAAGGAAGCAGGTATGCATTAATGACCCGTGGACTTTCTTTTACTTATCAAGCAATGTTTTGCTTTCTCTACACGTACTATGTACATGTGTATGGAGAAGGTATTGCACTCCACCCAAAAATTCAATTCCAAGATGTTACCGGAAATATATGTTTAAGGGTCCCCTGTATCCAAAAAAAGCATTTTCACAAAAAGGTCCATGTGTTTGTGTGTGTGTGTGTGTGTGTGTGTGTGTGTTTGTGAAGTGTGTCTGTGAAAACGATAACTCAAAAACGAAAAGTCGGTATAATACCAAACTTGGTACTTAAGTTTACTATCTCCCAAGGATGCGACACGAAGATTTTGAGAAAAATCCCTCCACCCAAAACTACCCTTTACATGGACTTTTTAGAACATTATGATTTTCTTAAAAATGGCTCTAACGATTTTGATTAAAATATCGTATCTTAAAGATATTTACTTGAGAAGTAAAATGTATATCTTGAATTTTCTGGAAATACCCTCTGAAGATTACTTTATTCTGGATGAATTTTACGGAATTTTATATAGCTGGTGAACCGTAAGAGATGGACAAAAACTTACATAGAAAATATAGAGTACATTAAAACACACAATTTATGTTACTTACATTTTTTTCGTGGAGTTGATCGTCTTTAAGATAATCCTTGTTTTTAGTTTCTGCTTTGAAAAACATGCCTTTCTCATATAGGAATTTGTCAACTACTGTCCATACAAACAAAGGAACTTCAGTAACAATGCAACCAGCTTTTGACTATCACGTTTACCTATGGTATTCCCTTATTTCGCTTCTGCTAACAAGGAAGCAACTAATAAGACTATTTATGCTAATTTTTTCTCGATTAGCATGAAGTAAATAAAAGCATAAGCCTTTTAACAATAATTTGTTACAGAGATGTAGAGAAAGTCATGTGAATGGAACACATCAGATTTTTATCTTGTACGATAATTCATTTGGAAAAATTCTGATGTCTTACACTCACATAACTTTCTCTAGGTGCTCTACAAACCTCCTACAAAAGATTCTTCTTCTTTGTACACAATGCTAATCGAGTTAAATATTAGCAGAATGTTCTTATTACTTAGTTCCTTATAAGTAGAAGGGAATAAGGGAATGCGCTATGCTAAAGTGATTGTAAAATCTTTTAAAAGCTATCGTTATGCGACTGTCATTGCAAATCACTTCTTTGCTTGGCCAGGAGTAGAACAAAAGAAAAACGAAAAAGTTTAATTACTTCACACTTGAAACCAATAACAAGGAATATCTCGGAGACGGTTACCTCCACAACAAAAACGTAAAGGACATAAATTCTGTGTTTTGTCGTGATGTACATCTTTTGTGTAGTGAGCTTTTTCTATCTCTTATGGCTTAGCAGTTAAGCAAAATTCGGTAAAATTCATCCAGAATAATGAGGTCTTCAGAGGCTATTCCCAAAGAAATCGAGATATACATTTTATTTCGGACATAAATAGCCTTAATATACAGGATTTTAATCAAAATCATTAGTGTCATTTTTAAGAAAATCAAAATTTTGGAAATTTTTCCATTTAAAGGGTAGTTTGTGGTGGGGGGATTTATTTTTTTTTTTAAATCTTCGTGTCGCATCCTTGGAAGATACTAAACCTAAATACTAAGATTGGTATTTAACGATCTTTTCGTTCATGGGCTATGCCGTCCACACATACACACAAAGGCAGACACACACACGGACCTTTTTTTAAAAATGTTTTTTTCGGACTCAGGGAACCCCAAAATATTTATTTCCGGTGAAATCTCAATATCGAACTTGGGTGCAATGCAATACCCTTTCTATCCCTATGTACATTGTACACATGGGGCTAGAGAAAGTAAAAAAGCTGTTATTCATTAACACATAACCCAGTATCTGTTAGAGCATATTAGGAGTACGAAAAAACTGAAGTTCGCGCACATTTACCTATCAACGCAAGTAACTAGTATTCTACGAACGGGTTTTTTTGGTTTTTTTTGCAGAAGGGACAAAACAAAAGCAGGAGGAGACCGCCTCCGTGGTCGAGAGATTAGCGAGCTCAAAAATTAAAAATAAAGTAGGAATTAAACTATCTTCAAAAAAAAAAAAAAATAAAAAGAATTTTTCACCCGAGGGCCACGAGTTCGATTCCCAGCTGGGGCGAGATATATTTCTTTAACCAGAATTATTCCCTATTCCCACAGAGTCTGGAAGTATGTATGTGAGAGTGAATGTGTGCGTGTGTGTGTGTGTGTGTGTGTGTGTGCACGTGAGGAAAATAAAACGATTTAAACCAAACGTAAGGAACCTATAAACAACGACTTGTTTCTAATGCAGACCTTAGATGTTAAAGGGGGTTATATAAATGAAAGAATAATAATATAAAAAAACGGGTCGAACTAATTGCGGAAGTTCCGAATTTATTTCGTAGAAAATATTTACACATAAATATGGAAACGCAACTATTTACTTTATAGTTCACATAATCTATGGTATTAGGCAATGTACCATGTAACTGATATATTAATGAAATTGCACTTTTAAAATATATGAACACAAACTTGTGTTTTATAGATAGAATAGAAAAGCTATATTTTACTTGTTTAGGCTCTTTAATCATGATCATACTTAATGAAATGTACAAGACATTTTTGAGAGATTCTGCGGTGAAGTTCCTTTGATGTTTTCTAAACACATTTTATTTAGGAAAGCTTCCCTTTGTATAACAATCAATAGGACAAGAGCTCCGATCCAAATTCGTCTACAAGTGTTTACATTTGCGAGTGCCAGTTCTTCCGTGTTATCGGAGTCCTTACTAGGAGTTTGGCACACAATTAGAAAGAAAGCAAACGCAGGAAGGGTAACTAAATTACGTGGCGTAGCTTCACTAGTCATGAGCGGACATGCGTGTACCGACCCCGCCCCTTGTCTCTATCGTCATTAATTTCCGTAGCGCTGTTACCTTGCAATCCCCCAAACATTAACCCGTTTGCTCTCTCTAACAATAAATACAATTTTTCTTTCTCTTCTCTTTTCCTATATTTTGAGAAATGTTTATTAAGCCTGTGCTCATCTGTTCTGATGGGACATAAGCAAAGGAAAAGGCAAATTTGGTTTATATTTTAGATTTGACTAGAATGAAGGTTTATTTACAATGGAAGGTAAGCGCAGAACCAGCACAAGATCAACACTTTCACCCATTTTATTTAATTGAAGAATTCACACAAAACACACACACACACACACACACACACAGACAACGGTCTTCGTAACGTAGGAATTTGCATATTTCCCCGTTGCGTACATAGAAGATGTACTCATCATATATTTCTCCATACTCGCAAACTTCTAAACTCCTCCCGATTACGTTTAGAGACTTTACGTCATCATGCCACTCTTCCATTTGGACAAGGCTTGCATTATGAGTCAGATACTAATCGATGATTGATTTATACAATTTTTATGTAATTTTATTTTTTTATTTAGAAGGATTAGATGATGTTTCAGGTATTTCCGGTTATGTAATTCAGTTTGAAACTTAGATTGATTTCTGCGTGTAATTTACAGGTATAGAAGTCCGAGCTAGTGTCTTGCTTTGTCTTTGCATTGCGAATGGTCTTCCCTCTCACATGCGCTTATGAAGCGTTATGTTAGTGCTGCGTCTTCATTGTGAAGGACTTACTGTTTTGATAACTTTTAATACATTTCAATTATTTTTTCGACGATAATATATTTTTATCCACTTCTCATTCATGCGGTAATACTAAGAGATTTTTAGTGTAATACACTCGCAGTTCTGTATCTTTTACTGGTGTATATGATGGAGGTGGCCCCATGGCCGAATGGTTAGACCACTCGCCTCACACCACGGCGGATTAGATCCAATGTGATATCTGTGATGGGTAAAATGACACTTGGGCCGATTTTCATCGGGTTTTGCAGTTCCTGCTCATTCACAGCGCCAATAATTGTTCCAATTTGATTTCTTTCTCCTCTCATGCCTGAACTATAGGCCATTCCTCTGCTCTATGTTCTTCACTCTGACTTCAGGTTTGTTTGTTCCTCGACAGGTTTCTGGCCTTTGGCATTCGCGTTTAAGCTCTGGGAGTGTAAAAGTAAAAGGCTGGTCACTTCACACACTGTCGTTCTCCTGGTGTATTGACTTCCATGCTAGCCTCTTGTACACTTAAATACACAAAAAATACGCCTGAAAATGTTTATCGTAAAACGGGGTCTTTCGCTGACTTCGCCCATGTCCTTCACCTGTTTGTTATGCTCTTAAAAGCGCATTAGACGGGTCTCAGTACAGAAGGGAAGAGTTTGGACATGAAACGTAACTGGTAACAAATGAAGTTCTGATTTGGGGACTGTGAACCCCAAACCCTTCGGTTGGACAATACTCGACCTCTCTCACCGGATGATATAAAATTAGAACAATCTTTTCTCTGCGCTACATACTGAAATTCTAATGCCAAGGTAATTCGCGCATATGGGGGACAAAATTAACATATTACTTCTACAAGTCAACTTATGTGGGAGCGTCGAGCGGGGTCGAGGAATAAAGAGATGAATTACCCAGTCTGTTTTGCCTTTTCTTATCGAGTGGTATGTTGTATCAAAATGGCAACCATTGGAAACCGTGATAAGACCCAAGTACCTGTCAAACGTTCACATCTGCACCAAAATCACAGCGCCAAGCGTATTTTTAATGTCTTTGAATGTACCCAAGGTCACGGATTCAAACCGCGGAGGGTGATGGATCTTTTTGGACGTAAAAATACTTATAATGGCTTCCTTCGGAAGGAAGTAAAGCCGTCGGCTCTTGTCGTTGATTTGTTGCGCATAAAAGAACCTCAAGCTTGATAAAAAAGCCCTTTAAGCAAAATTAAGCGGTCTTCGACGCCCAACATAAAATAGGAAGCAGAGAATCACAGTGTTAATGAGCGTCCGTAAATAAAACTCCATTTCCAATCACCTCGACTTTTATAGATCTGTTGTGCGAACAGTCCACAGGAGGAGGGGATGAAGGAAGGGCTTCTTAGCTCAAGTGCAGTCAGCACACAGTCCCTAATTGTTTGGCTAACAGTTAATTTATCTTGACGCCAGGAGAGCCATGCAGCCGTCAAGCAAGCAAGGACAGTGGGTGTGGGCAAGCAAGAACAACGGGTGTTGGCAAGCAAGGCAAGTGACCTTGACGCCGCTCTAACACCGAGAACAGCAATCAAAAAGTGCATGATCCACGCGCCAAATGTCAGCATTGCCACACAGCATGAGCCCAGAGGACATTCATCTAAAGATAAGAAAATTACGTGAACGGGAATGAGGGAAAGTAATTCTTGGAGAATAACAATAATAGCAGTCACCTATGTGACACGAGGGAACCACGAGAATCCCTAAGTTCAGAGGACGCTGTTGAAGAGAATCACCTCCCGAAACATGTAACTTTAATCAAAATCGCAATTTGCGCAAAATGTTGCCTGTAAAGTATAACATATATGGAGAGAGGGTTTCTTGCAAGTCTCAATGACGCATTCTTGGAAGATTTGAACTTTAATACAAAGTTTGGTATATACGAACTTTTTCTTTTTGAGTTATGCTGCTCAAAGACACAAACACATGGTCGTTGTTCTAAATATGCGTTTTAGGTTTTAGCTAATCCAAATAGTGTATTTCCCCTGAATCTCGGTATTCAAATTTTGGATGGAATGAAAAACTTTCTCTACCTATGTACTATATACGTACTGGAGAGCAAATCGACTACGATTTTGAGAAAATTCTACGTACTAAAATTTTTAAAACCAGTAACGAAAAATTTTCTGGACAAAAATAATTTATACCTGATATAAATTAATGTTTTAACGAAATCTATATTTTTCTTCTTTTTTTACACAAAGTTTTACTCTTTATCTTACGGTTTACCAGTTATGTAAAATTCATTTGGAATGAAGATGACTTGGGAACTCATAATATAGGCACATTTTATTTGTCGTGAAGAAAGTTTCAACTGTCAGTATTTTTATCGAAGTCCTATTAACTATTTTTAAGGAAATCGAAAATTTCTAAAATCATCTACGTAAAGGATAGTTTGAGGTGGGAGAATTTCCCTGAAAATATCTTATCGTATTCTTGGAAGTCAGTTTGTTTATAACCCATTTTTCATCTTGAGTTATGCTGTACGCACGCGCACATAGATAGACACACACGGACCTTTTCTTAAAAATGGTCCTCTTCGGATTCTGGAATCCACTTAGATAGCAATATACTAGTACTGAGCTCTGTGTTCTCCTGAACACTGCTTCAGATAAAAAAAAAAATTATGCGTTCCATTCACGTTACTTTCTTTGCATCTCTGTAACAAATTGTTGTTTAAAAGCTTATTATTTCAGTTACATCATGATAATGGAGATAAATATTAGCACAAATTGTCCTGATTACTTGGTCCCTTGTAAGTACAAGGGCAAAAATCTCGTGCTGCATTTACATGTGTTCTAGCTGTTCGACAAACAGACCTTTATTCAAAATATTAATCTCTTATATACATCACGCTTATGGAGATAAACATAAGCAGAACGAGACAGACAGACAGACAGACAGACAGACAGACAGACAGATAGATAGATAGATAGATACTTTATTTCACCGCTTAGGGCGTGGCCAGTTGGCAGTGCTGTCAATGTAATAATACAATGTACAATACAATTGAATTAAATAAACAATAATGTGAGTAATACCCTGTTAAAATGCCAATGACAATATAGTATACTAATATATACATAATTGTAACAACAATAATAACAACACAATATTTTTATTTACTATCCTGACTATACATCACTCTTCTTTAATCTCTTTTTAAAACTATTTACACTTTGTGGCAAAGTCTCCAGTAAAGCTGCAGGTATTTTGTTCCATTCGTTTATTCTTCTATTGGCGAAGGAAAATTTACCTATGTCTGTTTTCTGTTCCCTATTTCTTATTTTTTCGAGTGATCATTCCTCCCACAATATAATGACTTTAATAATCGTTTGGATATGTCTTTCCATGCAGGTTGCCCCTTATAGGCTCTAAAAATTCCACATAGCCTTGCTCGTCTCCTACGTTTTTCTAGTGTTTCCCAGGAAGAAACAGCGCTGGTATGATTTTCGAATCGTTTACTTCTGTTTACAAATTTAACTGCTCTTATTTTAACTCTCTCTAGTGCCAGTTTTTGCCCCACCCGATACGGATCCCAGCATGCAGCACTATATTCTAATATTGGTCGAACTAAAAAAGTGTATGCCAAATTTCGCGACTTTCCATTGCTGCGTTTTAAAATCTCCATTACGAAATGCAACACTATTATTAGCTCCTTGCAAGTAGAAGGGAAATAAGAAACTGCACAGGCTAAAGCGATAGTCCTGTCTTTAAAAGCTTGTTGCTATGTGAATCAATTGAAATTCCAATTTCTTTGCTTTCCAGAAGTAAACAAACAAATATGTCTTCCCGTTTGAGATGAGTTTAAGTGGCTAATATAATGTATACAACATAATTCGTTTGTTTTTATAAAATCTACATTTTTGTAAGTTCTTATATATCTCTTACTGCTTGCCAGTTATACAAAATTCATCCAGAATGAAGAGGTCTTCAGAGAATATTCCCAGGTAATCCAAGATATATATTTCCTTTGTCATAAAAGTACTTAAATACCAAGTTTGGTACTTGGTATTTAAGTACTTAACGGTACTTAACGGTCTTTTCGGTTTTTAGCTAGGCTGCTTTCTCTCTCTCTCTCTCTCTCTCTCTCTCTCTCTCTCTCATACACACACAAACGGACAGTTTTCTAAAAATACTTTTTTTGAAATCAGGAGTCTCAAAGCGTGTATTTCCGGTGAAATCTCGGTATCGAATTTTTGGCTGCAATACAACACCTCCTCTATATAGTATATACATAGTACGTGTAGAGAAGGTAATAAAGATAATTCACTATCATGTTTCCCTAAACACACACTGACTGCACATAATATTTTATAAGCAGCATTACAGACAAAAAGAGGATGTAAAAGAATTTATGTTTCAAGTTGTCCTACAACATTTGTAAAGACAATAAAGGTAAAGGGGGAACAATAGCAACGTATGCAGTGTAGAAACACCAATTGGTCTACATTCAAATTACTAGCATTTATCTCTAGATTAATTGCCAGCTATGTGCTACACTACCTTCCAAGTCGCTGGGGAGGGGGGAAATGTTTCAGACTATCAGCGGGACGTTTTGTATGAAGCACCCTAATGCTTGGAATACCACTAGCAGCAGTTTCAAACACATTCTCTGCTTCCTAAGTACTTCCACGGCAAGGTTACCTACCTAATCGTACCACAATTATTAGGGAATAAGATTAATCGATCCATTATTACTTTTTCTATACTTTCTATGTATATACTGTATAGGGAAGGTATTGTATAGCACCCAAAAATTTGGTACCGAGATTTCAAAGGAAATACATGTTTTACCTGTCTCTGTTCAAGAAAATCCCCCCGCCACTAACCCTTACATGGAACTTTTTTCAAGAATGCTGAGTTTCCCAAAAGTGGCTCTAACACATTTAATAAAAATATTGTATATTAAAGATATTTACCTGAAAAATAAAATGTATATCCTGAATTTTCTGGGAATAACATTTGAAGACTACTTTGTTCTGGATGACTTTTATGGAAATTTGCATAGCTGCTAAACTGTAAGAGATGGACAAAAACTTACTTTACAGAAAATGTAGAGCTTGTTAAAACACACAATTTTTGTTATGTACATTATTTTCGTGGAACTGGCCATTTTTTAGATATTGCTTGTTATTTGTCTTTAAAAATCTTATACTTTTCTCACACAAGTATTTGTCAAATCCTGTCCATACAAACATAGGAACTTTAGTCCCATAGCAAACACCTTTGACTATCTGTGTTTGTTATCCGGCGCGGCTAGTTGATAGGAGCATATCAGCACCGATGGTGCACTGAATTTTCGGCCTGAGGATTCTTTTACATGACAATAAATCTACCGTCATGGAGCTGTTGCCTTCTTTAATACACTTAAAATCTAGCGGTCTGGGTCGCCTTTGCACTCGCGACCTTAGGTTCAAAAGACCAGCGTCTAACCAACCAAAACATCCACGTGCCAGGGCATAAGATCATTTTAAAAATCTGATGTATTCCATTCACACGACTTTCTCTACGTCTCTGAAATAAATTATTGTTAATAAACGTATGCTTCTATTTAATTCATGCTAATGGACAAAGCATTAGGAAATAGTCTTAATACTTGCTTCCTTGTAAGTAGAAGCGAAATAAGGGAGTACCATAGGTTAAATCTTCCTGTCGCATCCCTGAAAGACACTTAACTCAAAAACTTGGTAAAATACCAAAGTTGGCATTTGAGTTATCGTGTTCACAGACACACGGATACACTGACACACGGACACACAGGCGAACCTTTTTCTGAAAATACTTTTTTTTTTATACAGGGGACCCTAAAATGTCTATTTCAGGTGAAATCTCTGTATCGAATTTTTGGGTAGAATGCAATACCTTCTGTATACACTATGTACGAGTAGACGAGTAGAGAAATAAAGAGGCTTGGGAAAAAACAGCTTGAAGTTTTTCCATCACTTATGCTTCTAACAGGCCTCATTCAGAGGAAGACATAGCTTCGAACTCGGGACGCCAGTTTTAGGAAAAATGGCAGAGATAATGTATATATATATATATTTTTTTTTTTTTTTATGGTTTAACGTCCTTTAACCTGGGTGGTCATAACGGACGCTGAATGAAATTGGTGATTCTCAAATGATCTCGGGATCCACGGAGCTTAAATTTACTTGACATTTGTTTTCTCAGAATAAGGGAAAACCCGGAATAAAACTTTATCCGGGTAACTTACCCTAAGCGAGATTCGAACTCACGACATTTTGAATGCGAGGCAGATACGCTACCAACGCACTACCCAGGTGGGCTAAAATAATGTATGATGTACAAAATCAGGCCTTCGATACCGGCTGCCTTCCCCATCTTTTAAACCTTTTATTGCATGGACTACCTCTGCATTGCTAAGTTTGCTATCCAGAATTTCCACAATCTGAGTTGCAGCTATTGCTTCAACAGTCAAAGGAATTGATTCTCTGTCTACCTGCCCTCTTTCATAAACAGTTTTAAAATGTTTTATTCATTCCCCAGAAGGAATACTAATCTATATGTGCCTTCGCTTTTGGATCTGTCTAATAACCTTCCACATGTCACTGACCTCCCCAATTTCGACTACCTGTCGCACCTCTTCCGCCTTTGCTTCCTCCCACTCAATTTTGTTGCACTTTAGAATGTCTTTATACGTTTTTCTAAGATTTACGAAATAAAATCTTCGTTCCTCAACGATCTTCTATATTTAACAAGGGCAGATTGAGCTGTTTTTTTTTTTTTTTTTTTGCAATTTTACATTAAACATTATACCAACTGTTTGACATTGACCAGTTTGAATGTTTACCCCTCCTTATTAGCATATGTACACTTGCCTTCTGTAAAGTGTTAATTATTTTTTTCTATGTATGTAAACCCATCACATAGTGCTATGATACTTTTAGTCATTATTATTGGAAAATGATGAGAGTGAATATAGTTTTCAACATTAACATTTTAAACTAATTGAATACGACTTGTGAGCACAGAATGTAGTCAATCTCACTGCACCCGTTTGTATGCACAAATGTTACCTTTCCTGAAATATCTGAACCATATTCTCCATTCATTATTTCCAGCTTGAAGATTAATAATTCGTTTCCTCTTGCATTTAAGACCGGATCCTTGCTGCTTCTACACGCCTTTCTGTTATCCACATCCCCCTTTTTGATCGTATATTTTCTTTTCCTATCCTAGCAATCAGATATCCCATTATTATTAGTTTTACAGCGTGATATTCGTCCCTAATTTCTACTACTTCTTCCCTCAAGTCTGCAAAAAGGCCACAGTCAGCATACTTGGACGTAACTGGCTGGCAATATTCAGTTATAACAACAATATTAATATTAACTATATTACAGTATATACACGTTGTTCCCCTGAGCTTAATCTGTATTTCCCTAATAGATTGTTTATAATTACTCTTAAAGTATGTAGCAACTCACCCTGAATATCTCCCTCTTCTACCTTGCACTTCTCAGCCATTACATATCGACTCAAATTCACTTACGTATGTATTTATTTTTAGCCAAGTTTCAGCTAACACAATTATGTCAAGAAATCTGTGGTTTAATATTCAGATTTCACATACAAACCACTTCAATATCCAATACCACTAGAATCAGACGCATACAGCGTACTTTGAGGTCAGTACACGATTTTAAAAGATTCTTACTTAATATTTTTAAAACAATAACTATTTTTAAGCGCTTAGTTATTTGTCATTATAAATATCGATAATCAAACTCGCTCAATACAGAAGTTGAGTAGAAATTACACTTATTTGATGCGATTTAACGTACAATATATTGTCTAATGTCTTTCAAAGTTTAAAACAATGGAGCTTACTTGTTATATTTATTTTAACACCAACAATGTATTAGGTTGATCACAAGAGAGACTAAGATTTATGCCTCATGATAAAGGAACTATTATAAATTTAAGATTACAATATTTTTAAACACAGTATAGAGGGTTGTAATAATTAGTATTGTTATATGAAACATATGCTTTAAATGGCAGTGAAGAAATTAGTATTATTGACGCGCAGATTAGAACAACAAATCCACCACTGCACTTGACTTATAGCAAAACAATATTACTTTGTTGGTTGTCCCCATTTTAATGTTTATACAATATACGATATATATATATATATATATATATATATATATATATATGCAACAAACTAAATGCACGATAGTATTTTCATCGTACTTGTCACATAGAAAAATGAAATACATATGATTAAATAGCTTCTTTCTCATGCTAATGTTGCATTTTTAAAACTCGCAACCAAGCCTGACTCGTAACTTAAAATTTGCCCTCATAGTCAGTATCCATTCCCCTAAAGCTTGGTTACGCACCAACGGGAAATCATATCTTGAATGAGTCTGCCTGCAGCATGTAATGCAGGCCAACATTGAGGCCAGCTGATATCATGGCTGAATGTAGTGTTGTATAATGAATTTATACGTTCCATTTCCTCGTCGAATTAAACATATTTTAACACTGCGGGTAAATAGAAACTATAATTCCCACGAACTCTTCAACAGCTTTATCGGCTTTAGTGGCATATGCTATGAGAAACTACACAACCTCAAGACTTACGGGAAGCGCATGGCCACGTGTTATGACTGGAGCTCAATTTTGGGTTCCGAAGCGCACTCAATTACGAACGCACAGAACAAACGGAAGTACAAAGGATAGTAAGGAAGGGATTTACAGCGTTAACATGCACACGTTGCGGTATAATCTGTTTTAAAAGTAGTTCATTACATGTGTTGTCATATACTCGTTTTAATTCATAAAGTGACACAATAAAACGTTTCATAAAAGTATTAATAAATAAAATCGGCTTGTACTTTTGCAAATAAAAGCTTAATACAAAAAAATAGAATTATAGTGTGCAGAGCTTTGAAAAGACAACGAACATATATTAACCAAACTCACTCAGAATTCATTGCAGTAAATTACAAGATATAACTTGATTGAATCGAAAGAAAGGACTCTCCCCCTGTCATTCAAATATGTCTGAATCATCCACAAGTTTGTTTGGTGTTGAATGCTAATTCTTTCGTATTTTCGACATTTTTCAATTAGCACTCGCTTTCAGAGCTCACTGGTTTGTTTACTAGCAGGAACTTAACGAGGCCAGGCAACGTACAGTACAACACGTTCGAAACGTGTTATAGAGACCACGGCTACTTCACGTCATAGATATACTGCGTGCACTGCACCTCAATCCGATAAATTTCGTGACCGCGGACTACCGAGCTTTAATTATGACGTCGGCTGTGACATATTGGTTATTGTGCTCACTCTCCGGCCGAACTCCTAGCACTGTTGATACGTACGCGATACTAGTTTTATCAAGGGGCTATGTCACGTTGATGACACAGAGCAAGCTGAAAGATTTTTAGTAAAGGTTGATCGAAAAAAAAAAAAACCATCCACGTCTTGGTTTTTTCTCCCATAGGTCCATTTTTGGCAGGAATAAAATTACACATTAGAATGCTTTACTAATAATATTTAATTCCTTACATATATCTATGTTAAAATATAAAAAATATTAAAGCAGAGCCCTTACAAAGAAAGCATTCAACCTTTGTTTTTTTATTTTCTCTACACACACTATGTAAGTAGGTAAGGAAGGTATTGTATTACCCTCAATAAAAAAAACATTTTTATTTTATTTTCCTTCCATGGAGCCGCCCATCTCTGGGGAAAATTAAACTATCTGCAACCGTTATTCTCTTCCCTAAATGAAATCTTGGTTTAAAGTTATATTGAGTGCGGTCTTCAGCGCAGATAGTTTTAGCCCCGGTGCAGGGGAAGTTCATTATCAGCTACCTGACATATTATCAGGCAGATGATCGATGAGCGGAAGATGTACTGTAAGTCACTCTATGCACCTAAAGTTCCTTTTTCTTCCTATAAGAGAGAAAGCCGAAACACGGTAACTTTTGTTTTAGCTGTACTGGCCTAACCAGTAAACTCTGAAACGGAGCCAATGATCTGGGTGGTCAGATTTTCGAATTATATTTATCTGGACTGTTCAATAAATAGAATATGAATTTAAGTATTATATTAAGTATTATAATAAATATTTTAAAAATTCTAATACATTCCATTCACATGACTTTCTCAGCATTCTCGGCAAATGTCATATAAAAGCTCATTCTTATTTCTACCTCATGCAAATCCAGATACGTATTAGAAATGGTCTTATTACTTAGTTCCTTATAGAAGGGAACTAACGGAGTACACAAGGCTGAAGCGATAGTCAAAGATTTTAAAAAACTGTCGCTATGGGATTGCATGGCCAGGTGCAAAAGAAAAAAAAAGAAAAAGAAAACACGGGCTACTTCCTTTTGAGAAAAGCATATGTAATCTAAAACTGAAACAATAACAAGGAATATCTTGGAGATGATTAACTCCACAAAAAGGATATCGTATGATATAAACTGTGTACTTTAACGATATTTGTAGTAATTTTTCCTCTATCTCTTATGGTTTACCAGTTATTCAGAAATCATTCAGAATGAAGAGGACTTCAGAGCCTTCTAGGAAGTTCATGACATACCTACACTTTATTTGTCATGTAAATATATTTAGTATACTGTATTTTAATCAAAACCGCTACAGTGATTTTTAAAAAAAGGCAAAACATTCGGAAATACTTACATGTAAACAGTAGTTTGGGGCGGGGAAATCTTGAAAATCTTCGTGTCGCATCCAAGGTTTGTACTTAATGGACTTTTCGTTTTTGAGTTATGTTGTACACACACACACACACACACACACACACAAACACACACGCACTTGATTTTTCTTTCTAAGAATGTGTTTGTTTTATTGAAATGGTTTCAAGCCATGTATTTTCGGTGAAATCTCTGAAACGATATTTTGAGTGTAATACAATACCTTCATTGTATTGGGGCATCCAGATGAATGTTTAATAAAGAAAATTCCTTCTCTATACTCTTATGTGCATTGTACGTGTAGAGAAAGTAATATTAAACGAGAAAATTTACATAAGAGGGCTTTTATCTCTTTAGCTGTATTTTTAATTTTTATGTACCTACTACTATGTAGTGGATAGATAACTAGATATTCGAGATTGCAACGGAAATATAGGTACCTTAACTCCAAAAAAATGCATTCTTTTATTTTTGCTTTGGAGCCGCCTATCATTGGGGAAAAGTGAAACCATTTGCAGTGATATTCTCTTCCCGAAATGAACTTTTCGTTTTACGTTACATTTAGTGCTGTCTTCACCGCAGATACTTTTAGCCTCGGTGCATGGTAAGTTCATTATCAGCTGCCTGGTATATTAACATGCAGCTGATCGTTGAGCGGATGATAGTATGCTACAAGAAGCAGCTTAAAATTCTGTTTTTTTTTTTTTTTTTTTTTGCCTCCCCCCGAACAGAGGTACTTTGAGAGAGAAAGCCGAAACACGAATACTTCTTTCGATGTATATTTTCTATGCACTATAATAAGATATCTAAGCTAACCGATAAATTCTTGTTGTGGAGCGGGAGGTCTGCTCGGTCAGATCCTCAAATTATGTTTACTTGAACAATTTGATAAACAAAATATGAATTCAAATAGTAAAACGCAAATATTTATGCAGAAAATGTTAGCATCTGTAACAAAGTAACTTGGCAACACTGACCAATAAAAGAATCACCTAATCATAAATTATACAAAATAAAATAATGGCTAGGTAGTAAATCGTATATACTCAATTTATGCCTCTATATTTGAAACAGTCACATAGCCGATCTCCGACATTAATATATTATTGGTCGTTGTAATCCGAATAGAGCTGTAGAGACTGCACATATTCCACCACAGATTAAGCATATTTTTTACAGTTTTCCGGGATATTTCTTGTCATTCTTTTAATTTTCAGAAACATGTACCTATTTTTCTCAAATGGGAAGTCAACAATGGATTTTTCCCCTCCTGAAATTAGAAAAAGAACGGACTTTAAAAGCCAATTTCAAATTTGGTATTTATCAGTTTTTTGTTTTTGAATTATACATACACATGTGAAGTGTTTAACAACAGTTTTGTTATTTTATTTAGAGGTTCTCAAAACGTTATATTCACATTATGGTGAAATCTCTGTATAAAATTATTGCATGGAATGCAATTAAGCGCATCTCTACCTGTGACATAAAATGAAAAACATTTGATGTGTTCCATTCACACGACTTTCTAAAAAAAAATTAAATCTCTGTAAAAATTATTATTAAAAAGTATATTCTTCTCTCTTTCTCTCTACTATATGATGTAATCGAGATAAAATTATCAGAAATGGATTATTACTTGCTTATTTGTCAGTACTCTATAATGGAGTACCATAGGCTAAACCGATAGTAAAATCTTTTAAAGTTGGTTGTTGTCTAATTGAAATTCCGATTTTTGTATGGCTAGGAAATAACAGATTCCCGTATGAAAAAAATATAAGTATTTTAAAGCCTAAACCAATAACAAGGAACTCCTCAGAAACGGTCAACTTTACAAAAAGTACGTATATAATAAATTGTTTTAATGAGCTCTACATTTCTTGTTAAGCATGTTTTTGTCTACCTCTTACGGTTTACTAGTTATGCAAAAGTCAGCAAAACTCATCCAGAACAAAGAAGTCTTCAGAGGTTATTCCCAAACAAATTCAAGATATACACTTTTTTTTCATGTAAATATCTTTTATATACGATACTGTAATCAAAACGGTTAGAACGAATTTTGAGAAAATCAAAATGTTCGAAACCATTTTCCTTTTAAAGGGTGGTTGAAGGCGGTGGGATTTTCTTGTAATTCCTCGTGACACACCCAAGGTTGGTATTTAATGAACTTTTTGTTTTTGAGCTATGCTGTCCACATCCACCGTCCCAACCACCCCACACACAAACACACACACACGAGCGCACGGGCTCACAGACACACACTGACCTTCTTCCAAAAATATTTTTACGTATTCAGGGGTATCGAAACGTATTTCCCTTGAAATTTCGATGCCAAGATTTTGGGTGCAATAGTATACCTTCTCTATGTACCATGCATATAGTAAGTGTTGAGAAAGTAAGAATATTTTAATACTAATCAACTGCATGCATTTGTTTCGGGTATTTGTGCCGAAAAACATGACTGATTTGAAAATATCTTTTTATACGAACGATATGGAATCTTGGCAGCAGCGTGGCCGAGTGGTTAGACGGATCCTCATATATAAATTAAAAACCTGCATATAACTATTTATGGGAGAGATTCTAATCTTATTGAAGAAAAACACTCTCTATAAGGTCTAGGAATTTTATAATATTCAATTTTTGTAACCTTTAAATTGATGTTGCTATAAAGCTCTTAGCAACAACCATCCCTCTCTCTCTATCGCTATCTCCTTACCTACTTCCCTCCCTACCCTCCCTTCTCCTTTATCTATCTAATCAAATCTATATATTCTAATCTAATCTAATCTATTCTATTCTAATCTAATCTACTTATCTAATCTGTCTATCCTAATCGATCTATTCTAATTTAATTTATTCCATCCTATTTATTCCATTCATCTATTTGTGCTATTTATCTATCTTAATCCCTATCTATCTGATATTTTATCTCTCCGCAGGTGAGGTTTGACTGGACAAAGCGGATTGATCGGGTTTTCTCCAGGTTCTCCGGCTTCCCCCGCCATTTACAGTTATTTCTCCATAATCGTCTTGTTATTACTCGTTAACCTTCATTTCAAATCATCTACTTCATCACCCTTAGGCTGACTAGGGACCGATTCTTCCTTCCATGTTCTTCATTCTACGATTAAATGTCGTTGGCCCCTCGACAGCTTTCCGACTTAAGGCACCCGCCTAGGGGGTGTATGTCCTCGTCACGGAGTGCGTAAGCTAAGCTTTAAGTTAACGTATGGGATCTTATTTTGTATTTTACCCAATTATAACAAAAAAAATTGTGGCTAATAATAGGTTGGATTTGGACAACCCTACTCAGGTCTAAAAGACAAGACAGAACAGATGGAAAGTAAAGAAGAGAAATGCTTACCCGTATGCTTCAGCCCGCTCTCTTCCATTTCTTTCCCTATTTTTCCCACTCTTCTTTCCACTCCTTTTGTTTCTGTCCCTCCTCTCTGTGCAAGGTTAGAGGGATCATTAAGATCACAACAAAATAACCCACGTCTGGGGTATGTGCAAGTAACGCCAGATATCGCAAGAATCGATCTTTGAATCCCAGCATTGGAGACGGTTCGCATGGGAGCAGCTGCTTCCACAAACAGTGAAAGGGCTATGGATCTCAGGAATGAGAGCATTTTAAGCTTTTACTTAGCATCGTCTTTGAGTGCAACATTAAAACAGTATGTTTTTACATTCACATGACACTCTCTGTAACAAATTATTGTTAAAATTAATAATACGTGTTCTTCTATTGAGTGTTTTTAATTTTAAAATGGATTAGCTTTTTAAAAAATTAAATTATAATATAGTACTTTTAGATTTTAGGATTATATAAATTTAAAACTTGTTATTAGTTTAAGAACGTTTACATTTAATTCTTGTTTTTAGTTTTTTTTAATTTTTTATTTTTATTTTATGTTCAGCAGAAATTGTCTTATTACTTACTATTTTTGCAAGTACTAAAGCCTAAAGCAATAGTCAAATCTTTTAAAGTTTGTTTCCATGTGGTTGAAATACACTTATTTACATCGCCAGGAGTTGACCTATTCCCGTATGAGAAAAGCTTAAAGCTGAACCCAATAACAAGGAATACTGTAACAAATTTCTTTATTGACTCAAAACGTGGTTACAAATAAAGCTTTAAATTCAACATTGAAAATAATTCACTCGACGCGTAGACAGTTTATGGCTGTACTCCACTGCATGCTAACGCTCCAGTCACTCACTTCTCAGTGCAATTCAAAATTGAAACACACTTCTTTGTTCTTTTATAGCAAAAAAAAATGACGTCACAAACTTTCTGGAAACTTGCCGAAATTACTAGAAACCGAAGCTTAGAAAAACATCTCGAATGTCGGGAAGAATCATGGTGTCGCGAGAAGTCTCAAGTTCGAAGGATCGATCCATGCTACATATCAGAGCGATCACATACCGGATGGTGCAATCACAATATTTAAAATATGGCCTCCTCCACGAAAAAATACATAACACACATGATTTGTGTTTTAAGGATATCTACTTTTTTTTTTACTTTCTCCAGCCCCGTATGTACAATGTACATAGGGATAGAGAAGTATTGCATTCCGCCCAAAAATTCGGTGTCGAGATTTCACCGGAAACACATGTTTTAGGACTCCCTGAATCCAAAAAAAGCATTTCCAGAAAAAGGTCCGTGTGTGTGTCCGTGTGTCTGTGAACACGACAACTCAAAAACGAAAAGTAGCTAAAATATCAAACAGATATTTCTAATTAATGTTACAACATTAACAGTGACGATCGTATTACTTAGTCCTTATAAGTAGAAGGCAAGTAAGGGAATACACTACTAACCGGAAGCCAAATATTTTAAAATGTGGTTGCTATGTGGTTGAAATCCATTTCTTTGCAGACCAAGCGTTGATAAGTTCCAGTATGAGGAAAGTTTAAGTATTTTAAAACTGAAATAAATAACAAGGAATATCTAGAAAACGGCTAATTCCACGAAAGAAATTATATTAATTTATTGTGTGTTCTATCGAGATCTACATTTTTATGGTACAAGTTTTTGTCTATCTCTCACTGTTTACCAGTTATACAAAATTCAGTAAAAATTATCTAGAATAAAGAGATCTGCAGAGGTTATTCCCAAAAAGTTCAAGATATAGAGTTCAAGGTATTTGTCATGTAAATATCATAAATAAAGAGATTTTTAATAAAAATCGTTTTTTTGGGAAAATCAGTCTTTTGGAAAATTTGCCAATGTAAAAGGTAGTTCTAAAAATGCGTTTTTTTTGTATTCAGGTGTCTCAAAACATGTATTTCCATTGCAATCTCGGTATTGAATTTTGGGTGCAATACAATATCTTCTCTATACACTATGTACATAGTACGTGTAGAGAAAGTAAAAAGTAAATAGGATTAAGGTTGATTAAATAGGTATGATTCACGTTAAGACACTTTACTGATGCTGACTAAAGCTATACCACAAGTGGAAGCAAGACGTAAGCAGCAGGCTTGAAATCTGTTTGCTTTCACCAGCAATTGTTCCTTTTACCTTACTACTACTCCGCATTTTCCACTTAGCTGCTCTCTCTCTCTTTGATGTTAAACACGTAGTATTAGTTACTATTTGAGTTTGTCCAGATGCATTTGGTTGGCGTGGGATTTTTAGCGTTTGTTGTTTTCTTTTTTTGTTTTTTTGTTTTCTGTTTTTTTTTTATCGTTTCATTTATATAGCCCCCTTTAACATCTAAAGTCATATCGGGGGCTTTGAAGCAACTTGTTGTCTGCAGGTTCTTTTACGTTTGCCTTATATAATTTTATTTTCCTCAAGCACATGCACATTCACTCTCGCATACAAACTTCCATTTTTTTTGTAGTGTTTAACGCCCGCTGCTCTGGCACCGCAGGCGATGACACTGATGATACATGAAGATGGAGCCCAGGTGGAATGTAGGAGCGGGTGAAACCGGAGAAAACCCGCCCCTGCCGCTTGGGATCGAACCCAGGCCGTCTAAGTGAGATGCGAGTGGTCAGAGAAGATATTGTATTGCACCCAAAATTCAATACCAAGATTGCAGAAATACATGTTTTGAGACACCTGAATACATAAAACGCATTTTTAAAACTAGCGTTTACATGGGAAAATTTTCTAAAAGATTGATTTTCCCAAAACTGTCTAACGATTTTTAGTAAAATCTCTTTATTTAAGATTTTACATGACAAATAACTTGAACTTTATATCTTCAACTTTCTGGGAATAACCTCTGCAGATCTTTTTATTCTAGATAATTTTTACTGAATTTTGTATAACTGGTAAACAGCGCGGTCTTTCTTGATAAATGGAATGTCTAGTTTGCGAGTTGGTCACTGTGCACACATGGTAAAGGGGCAAGAATCACATCGTGAAAATGTCGGAATTTAGCCCAAGGGCCTTTTATCAAAGTATGGGGTACTTGTAGTGTAAACATATGTTAAACGGAGTCTAAGGCTTTAATTTCCTTCCAAACTAAGAGCCACATTGAACTGTCACGAAAGGAGCAAAATGAAAACATCTGTATCTGGATAAAAATTAATTTTAAAAAGCTTATTCTTCCATCTACTTCATGCTAATCAAGGCAAACATTAGCAGAAATGGTTTATTAGTTGCTTTCTTGAAAGGGGAATAAGGAAATACACTAGCTTAAAGCGATAATCAAATCTTTTTAAAAGCTGGTGGCCATGTGTATGGAATAGTTTTTTTTTTTTTTTTTTTTTCTTTTTTTGTATTGCCAGGAGTTGACAGATTCCCGTATGTGAAAAGTTGAATTATTTTAAAACTGAAGCCAAAACCAATGAATATCTAAAAAAAAAAAAAAAAAAAAAAAAAAAAAATGTATGACAAATTGTGTGTTTTAACTAGCTCTACATTTTTTGTGTAATACGTTTTTGTTTATCTCTTACAGTTTAGCAGTTAAGCAAATTCAGCAAGATTCGTTCAGATTAAGGAGGTCTTCCTAGGTTATTCTCAGAAAATTAAATATATACCTACATTCATTTGTCATGTAAATATTTAAATATAAGATAATTTAATCAATATCGTTAGTCATTTTTGAAAAAAAAACATTTTCGAACATTTTTGCATGTAACGTTTGGTTTCGAGTAGGGGGGTTCTTCTCGAAATCTTCGTGTCGCATCCGTGGAAGATACTAAACTTAAATACCAAGTTTGTTATTTTACTGACTTTTCGTTTTTGAGTTATCGTGTTCTTCAGGCAAATGAACATTAAAACTGACCTTTTTCTAAATTTTTTTTCGGATTGACGGAATCTCAAAGCATATATTTCCGGTGAAATCTTGACATTGGATTTTTGTGTCCAAAACAATACATTTTCTAACTACTATTACATTATATGTATATATGTGCGACAGAAAGTAAGAACTCCGCATGGGCCGGATCCCTGTTATTTAATTGGCAAACGCTCACTGGCCGGATCGGAAGCAACCAGCTTCCGCTTGTTCCTGAACATTCCGTTGGCAAAGGGTGGCATTCGTAAATGCTCGTTATACAGAGTGATTTATATAGGACTGACACATTTCTTTCATTAATTGTTTCAAGACGGTTATGCTAGCTACAACTTATTATACCTAAATTGTGGAGTAATTTTGGGAGATTATTTACCTCCATAACAAATGTTTAAAATATCCTCCATTCTGCATAAGGTACAGCTCAACACGTCGTTTCATGTTACTGGCCACTCTCTGGAGGACTCTGTTGTCAATAGCTTGAATCTCCTTTGTGATGTTATGCTTCAGAGCGTCCAATGTCTTGGAATGTGTGGCGTAAACCCTGTCTTTTAAGTAACCCCATAGAAAGAAGTCCGGCGATGTCAAATCCGGAGATCTCGTTGGCCACAGGTTCCTGGAAATTATCCGGTCGTCAAGGAAACTTGCAATTAGGTTCATGGATTCATTTGATATATGGCATGTAGCACCATCTTGCTGAAAATATCCTTGACTCAGCTCTACGTCCTACTGCATTTTCACACTGACTACAAGAACAGCTGCCAACAATGCAATTAGGAATAAAACAGAAACATCTGCGCATCTAGTGACAGAAATTGAAACTCCAGGGCATTGATTTGGTGCTAAAATTGGGTCATTGATTGAATTTCCAGTGGAATAATTAAAGAAAGAAATGTGTCAGTTCTACATAAATCACTCTGTATTGCGTGTGCATTCGGCTCAACATGCACAACTTTCCACGTAAACAGATGGATGACGAGTTTTTAATAATGACTGTGCAAAATTATAAATCATTGTGTGATGTTCTGCAGATCCTAGCACAGCAAAATTCGTCTGAAATTATCTGGGAGGAGATAGGAAAGGAAATGGACTATCCAGAGAGACAGTACATCTCGTGTCACGGGGTTAAAACTTATCTAAAAGGTAGATATATATTATATCCAAAACAAACATTGGAAATGGGCAGGAAAGAAATATTGTAATACACGTCTAAGAAGGCACGAGCTGACAAGCCACCCAGGTAGGATAGTACCGTTAAGGGTGGGACATTGAACCGAAGGGGATGAAGTTCCACTGCCGGAGGGTGGACTTAACAAAGAAAACAGAAAAATTCCCTGCTGGTCGAGCGAAACGAAATCACTAGCCATGAAACATTTGCGGCGGTAAGATGTGATTGATATTTTGGTTTGCGGTGGAGCCGAACGGCTGCGACGGATTTTGTTTTTTTGTTTTTTACAAAACTCTCAATGAAATCAACATTTGTTCAATTTCCTATGGAGTTATCCTCTGAGAGCATTGGAGCAAGTTAGAAAACCTATATAATTAAATAACTAAATTATGACTTTATCACTAAAAAAATATTTCCACCATCCAGAAAACCTTTGTAGTGACTAAATCTTCAGAATGGTTTAATGTGTTTACCAACAATGTCGTATTTTAGACTTTCTTCAGCTTCTAGAGTGTTCTACACATAAATTTCACTTTTTCACTGGACTTTCAAAAGCTGAAGCTTCAACTTGTTAGCGCGGGTCTAAGTATAGTAGTCAGCTATGAGATAAAAAATCTATGAGACTGGATTATTTATCTGAAAAAAAAAATATTCTTTCTCGAAAATTGAACGTCACTGAAAGTATAGTTTTGGGGCCCGTTACAAATTTTCTACTTCTAATTACTGATTATGAATCTAAAAATTGTTTTGTTTCTGGTATAATGAGTTATACAGTATCATATTAAACATTTTTATATACCTAATCCAACCATCTTTTAGGACCACTATAATATTATTTTGACAGCTAGTAATAAGCCGTTTTATTCCTAAGAATATATTGTCAATTTCATATAGTTATAGCCCACTATACAAAGAAAGAAAACAATTATTAGTTCGCAAAGACATAACTTATTCCATACATAATATACTCCTTTACTTCCAATTTAAATTCTGCATATGTAAGGTTTAAAGTATGCAAATTAAGAATTTCATTGTGATTGTCTGTTAGTATGTTTGGCAAAAGGTATGTTTATCTTCCACTATGAAGTCTACCACAGTTTTTTTGTCCATATATCCAACAAATATCTGTCTGGAATAATGTCCAATGAGTTCAATACTTCGATTAAGTTAATTTCAAGTTGTCTTATAAAGAACACATAGATTCAAGTGATCGAAAGCGTGCTTATTCTCATTTAGTTAATGTTTGCAGAAGCAGCTTATGGTGAGTATTCCACACTGTCTCTTATAAAAAGTGTTGTGTGTTCCATTCACATGACTTTCTCTAATTCTCTGTAACAAATTATTGTTAGTAAGTTTATTCTTCTATTCCATGCTAAAACATTAGCAGAAACAATTATGTATACTTTTAATACACTTTCTCTATACAATACGTATGTATATAATACGTATAGGGAAAGTAAAAAGTCACATCTAGGTGTGCAGCGAAAAGGTAGCAAGCAGTACGGATCACTACGGTACATACCATGTGCTGGTATTGGTTTTATGTCAAAAGTCTGCCACTCAGATCCTTAAGCTATGAACGCTGGTCGGAAGTGAAAGAATGAAGGAAATGGCTGAGTAAGAAGCACATTAAGTAGAATTATAAAACCAAGTAGTAATTGGGGCTGACAGAGGCAGTTAATATTTCTTTGCTAACACAAACCACTAAAAATTACATTGGCAACATTCCATGCACTCGACTATACATACTCTTAGGTATAGATACATAGTTTTCAGTTTGGTACAGGAGAGAGAAGCCCACACTGTTCACTGAATTCTTCACTAGAGAAGACTACTGAAAGCAAAGAAGGTAAGGTTATCTTCTTTTACTCCAGTTTCTTCACAAACAACTCTCAGACGGTTCAAGCCAGGGATCGTTCTTAAACTACTTCTTGTATGTTGTTTTTATTTTAAGATAAATAGAATTCCAAGATATTTATCTCCAAAGCAAGGAGCTTTGCAGTTCTAAGTCTGCTTTAAGAATCTTAAAACAATTGCAGTTTTAAAAGAAGCATTTCTCTCTAAATTGGTGAGAAAGAATATCGAATATCATCACATAAGCTGTAACCTGTTTAACCTTTTGAAACCTTTCACAGGACCGCTGGGCACGCTGTCATACAATCAATTATTTGCAAACAATGCCTCAAACCATAATGTCAATATCCAATTGTAAAGCTGGCTTGCTTTCATTGGAGACCTCTTAACTAATAACAGGCAATTGGATCTCCCTATTAACCTTTCAAAGCCTCGACAGTTCATCAATTCATTTTGTGATGCTTCAGCAATATCTGCAAATAGCTGCAAAACATGTAATTTTTGCTTCGTTGGCTCTCCAGTTCGTTTTGCTTGTCACAAATCATTAGCAGAATATTTGTAGGTTTATTCATTCAAATGTCACCACCTGTGGATGTTTTTAATCAAGAGATGATTACATTTAAGCTTTGGAGCCTTCAGTATTAATAATAGTGCTAAAGAATTTCCAAGCATTAAAGCCAGGAGGAAAGGAAGCTATTATCGCAATTTAAGAAGTTACGTCATAGATGCACTTAGCATATGAAGACTAATCACGGTTTACCTGCCGTCAGTGACTCCTGGTTGCTCTATGTACCTTCTGCGAATTGATGGTTTGAGTATTCCTATGCTCAAGCTCACTACTTGAGAACTCTTTAACCTATTAATAACAATTGAAAAAAATCTTCACAGACTTTATCTAGGTGTTCCACAAACAAGCTTGCCTTACAAAATATTATTATATCTAGTCATGCTAATCAAAATAAAAATTGCTGTAAATAGTATTACTACTTGCTTTTTCTATTTAGAAGGGAAATAAGGTAAAACACTAGATTAAAGCGATTGTCACATCTTTTAAAAGTGAAAACAATTGAAATTCGGTTTGCTTTGCTTCCTGGGAGTAAACAAAAAAGAGAGGAAAAGAAAGTAGTCTCCCGTTTGAGAGAAGTTTAGGTATCTTAAAACTGAAACCAATAACTCGGAATATCTCGAAAACGGTTAACTCTACAAAAAAAAAAGTTTATGTTGTGGGTTTCTACACTTTTGTGCAGAAAGGTTTTGTCTATCTGTTACGGTTAACCAGTTATAAAAAAATAATACAAAAATAATCCAGAATGAAGAGGTGTTCAGGGGTTAATCCCAGAACATTAAAGATATAATTTCGTTTGTCATTAAAATATATTAAACCTAGCCATTTTCATAAAAATCGTTGCAGCCACTTTTCAGAAAATTAAAATTTTCAAAAAAAGTTCTATGTAAATAGTAGTTGAGAGTAGAGGATTTTCTTGAAAATCTTAGTGTCACATCCTTGGAAGATACTGAACTAAAATACCAAGTTTGGTATTTAACCGACTTTTTGTTTGAGCTTTGCTCCCACAGACAGACACATACGAACATGTTTCTAATTTTTTTGTTTCAAAACATGTATTTCCGGTGAAATATCTCGTACATATGTGCTAAAGAAAATAAAAACTTACTGGTGGAACTACGAAACAACACAATTCAGTCTTATAAGTCAATTTGATTATGAGCTTATATATTTATTTTAGATGCTTTAATTAGGCCGTACGCAGTTTTTAGCTTCCCTTTATCGTAATACCAGTTGTACAAACTATTAAAATAAGCAGTAATAGCAGAGAGAAAATCAAGTTTTTTAATCCACAATGAATTCAAGAGCTCGGTTACGCGTCTCACTTTTATTTCAAAAAATACCGTAATCTTTTCCTAGATAAAAAAAAAATCTGATGTGTTCTATTCACATGACTGTGAATTATTATTGTTAATAAGCTTATCTTTTATTTGTTTCATGCTAATCGAGAAAAATTAGCAGAAACAATCTTATTTCTTGCTTTATTATAAGTAGAAACGAAATAAGGGAGTAACATAGGTTAAAGTGAAAGCCAAAAGCTGGTTGCTATGTGACTGATATTCCTTTGTTTTTATGGACAGGAGTTGACAAATTCCTGTATGAGAAAAGTATAAGTTTATCAAAGCTGAAACCAAGAAACATGAATATCTCAAAAACGATCAACTCCACGAAAAAAATGTATATGACATAAATTGTGTGTTTTAACGGGCTCTATATTTTTTGTGGGTTAAGCTTTTGTCCATCTCTATTGTTTAGTAGCTATGAAAAATTCATCAAGAATAAAGTAATCTTCAGAGGCTAGTCCCAGAAAATTCAAAATATACATTTTATTTGTCAGGTAAATAACTTTAATATACAATACTTTAATCAAAATCGTTAGGGCCATTTTTTATAAAATCAAAATTTTGAAAAAAGTTCCATGTAAAGGGTAGTTTGGAATGGGGGGGGGGATTTTTATCGAAATCTTCGTGTCGCATCCCTGGAAGATACTAAACTTAAATACCAAGTTTGGTATTTTACCGACTTTTCACAGACATACGGACACACGGATACACACACACGGACCTTTTTCTGAAAATAATTTTTTTGGATACAGGGGACCCTAAAACATATACTTCCGGTGAAATCTCGGTATCGAATTTTTTGGTGGAGTGCAATACATTCTCTATACACTATGTGCATAATGAGTATAGAGAAAGTAAAAAGCTAGTATCGACTCAACAATCTCATAGCAACAATCACAGTAAGTTATTTTCTGTGTGAGGGCAATCCGATATCATCAATCCATGAATTGACGATGATTTAATTCTACTGTAATAATAAAATTCACTACATTTACCACGATTCCCATTATTCCTTCATATTTTAGTGTTCTTCTGGTTAATTTTTCTTGATGAGCTATTTTTGTCAACCATAGACGGTACACCGTCTATAACAACGGACACAAGCTTATCGCTTGTCGCCTCGTTAGTATGGGGTAGCGTGCCTGTATCACATTCAAGGGGTCGCGAGTTCGAATCTCGCTTAAGGCCAGTTACCCGGATAAGGCTTTTTTTATGATTTTATTCATCATCCGATATGGTCAACAGGCTAAGATGGCGTTAAACAGAAAAAAGAAATTGTATTTTTTCTCAAAATGTTCAGAAGCTGAAACTGTGTCTTCCTATGCAGTTTCTTCTAAAGTTTTCATGTCCAACAGTTCATCCACTAAATTTATTCCAATAAATTAAACATTTATTTAAACGGTAAAGGCTAGACAACGGTGGGCCATATATCACGCACTATGACCTATAAGGGATGTATTGCGGAGTAAGATCATTTGGTGCAATTATAGAAGAAGTATCTAAACCACAAAACAAAGAAATATCAAAAAAGTGATCTACTCCACGGAAAAAATATGTATTATGTAAATTGTGTCTTAACCTACTCTACATTTTGCTTTGGAAAGTTTTTGTCCATCTCTTACAGTTTAGCAATTATGCCAAAATTCCATAAAATTCACCCAGAATAAAGTAGTCTTCAGGGGCTATTCCCAGAAAATGTAAGATATACATTTTATTTGTCATCTAAATATCTTTAATATACAATATTTTAATCAAAATCGTTAGACATTTTTGGGAATATTAAAATTTTCGAAAAAATTGCATTTAAAGGGAGTTGGGGTGTGGGATTTTTTTGTTTTAGAAAATTTCCGTGTGGCATCCTTGGAAGATAACAAACTTAAATACCAAGTTTGGTATTCAACGGTCTGTTTGTTTTTGAGCTATCCTATCAACAGGCAGATAGACAGACACACAGACTTACAGACAGACAAACGCACTTTGTCCAAAAATACTTCTTTTTTTATTCAGGGAGACCCAAAACTAGTATTTCCATGAAATCTCGGTATCGAATTTTTGGGTGCATTACAATACCTTCTCTATACACTATATACATAGTACGTATAGAAAAAGTAAAAAGAAACTCAGAGGATTAATCATTTTACACCTATTTAAAATTATAACTGTTCTCCATTTTAAGAAAACTCGGCAAAGTTAAAGAGAGCGTGCTACTAAAGTCACAATAACGAATGAATAACACTCAAACACAAAACGAACTTTATGAAAAATTATGATAGAGAAACAATATCGTATAAAATTTAAAGTAATTATTTAATATTATGTTATTCTTGTTTCTATTATTTATACATTTCAAATTATGTAATTTAGGAAGCGTGTCTTACCTTCGGAAACAATGTATGAAGTTTTATGAATCTGTTTATATTTCGAAATTATGAAGTATTTTGTGAGCTTTGATTTGTTTGTTGATAAAAATTATTACACTCCTATACTGCACAACACAATTAATAATTTTAATTCTGAAACTCGTACATAAAAAATAACATAGTGAATTTAGCTTCACGGACATCCAAAAGTTGCATTAATGCGCATAACACACCAATAATCTTTCTTTCCCTTCACTCCACCCATATGGGTAGTCCTACATCTGTGTATTTCCACCATGAGGAGGTGGGGACGAAGTGAGGGATCCACAGGAGGCTACAGGTGTAGCCAGACAAGCCACAGAGATGTGCGGAAGTCTCTGAGTAGCTGACAGTTATTCATCCACCATGCAGCCGAACACCACAAGTTTCAGGTGTCGTCAAATGCCCCCACTCCTATGACCAACATAAGGCCGAGAAAAGCATTTATACTCATCCATCTGTGCCATCCACCGGCACTATCATATACTACGAACCAAGAAGTATACCGGAAAAATGACAAGGAAATGACATTAAAGGGAAAGGAAATCGTAGAGAACTAGCCCCAGCATTCGCTTAAACGACAAGGGGGAACCACACCGAAAGTGAGCCGCACACGCTACCATAGTAGGTACTACCTCGCTCGTCTGAACTTTCGGATATGTAACCAGAAAATGACAAATGTTATTTTATTTTGAGTGACAACTGTCCTTCCATATCAGAAGTACACTTCTTTGCGCCGAGTTGCCGTTCGAGATGGGAGATTGAACAGGTTCAATTTTGCAGCCTCCCCAAGACAGATTGTTTCAACAGATATTTGCAAACTGTACAGTAAAAAAGGTACTTTTTTGAATGACCAGTATTCTCTACTGAGGTTTTAACTTGCTTATTATATTATTATATCTAATAATTTGTTTAACTATTCTGTCTTACCCAAATGTTTCTCTAAGCTGACTCCATTCTGTTTTTTCTCGCTTCTGAATGGAATATTTTAAGTTTAATCCTTATGCTTGGTTGGATGCTTTGTCTAATATTGGTTCTTAGAAATTGGATTTCTAGAGCATGTTTTGTTGATTTGCTATCCATGTTTCATTGCCATAGCTTAAGACATATATGACCATCATTTAATAAAGACTTATTCTTATTATTAATTTGTCTTTGCATTTGATTTTTAAATTTTGATGCATACTGCACAGACATTCTTTGAAATTTGAGAATATTTTAGTATCTACATAATTTTTACTTTATTTTCCGAGTACTATGTAATAGTAGTTGGACAAGATATTCCGCTCAAAATTTGGACCCGTTATTTCATCGGAAATACACGTTCTGAGCACCCCTGAATAAAAAAGTTGCATGGGTGTGTATACCATAACTAAAAAAAGAAATCCGTGAATCACTAAACTTGGTCTTTAAGTTTAGTATCTTCCAAAGATGTGACAGAAAGGTTTTCAGGAAAATCCACTATTCCGAACTACCCTTTACGAGGAAAATGTTTCCAACTATTTTTATTAAAATACTGTTTATTAAAGATATTTATATGTTAGTAAAGTGTAATCTGGAAATCTCCTGAGAAGAGTCCCTGAAGTCCTCAATTCTACGTGACTCTTGCATAACTGTTAAGAGAGAGACAAAAAACTTGCACAAGATACAGAACATATACAAATTATGTCGTATACAGTTTCTTGTATAACTAGCCATTTCAGAGACATTCCCTGTTATTGGTTGCAATTTTAAAATACTTAAACACTTAACTTTTAACTCCTATGTTTTACTCCTGATCTGGCTAAAACACACAATTTATAACCTACATTTTTTGTCATACTAACAATTTCCGAGATATACTTTTTTATTGATTTTAAAGTAACTAATTCAACTTTTCTCAACTGGGAAGTCGTTATTCACTTTTTCTTCTGGTCATATAAAGATAAGGAAATTTCAATTGCATTACATAGTGAACAGCTTTTAAAAGATCTGATTATTGTAATGTTATTATCCCAGTGTATTACTTTATTTAGCTTCAATGTAGAAGGAAGTAATTAATTTAAGCATTCTGCTAATGTTTATCTCAACTAGCACGACGTGGAGAGAACAAACTTTCACAAGAATAATTTGTTTCAGAGGTAGAGAAAGTGATGTGAATGGATTTATCATTTTTTTTTTTTTTTTTTTTTTTTTCCTTTTACAAAATAACAACTTAAGAATTTGAAATGGTACACAAGTTCTATTCGTCGGATGTCTTCCCTTAAATGTCATGACACGATACACTGGTGTGGTTCTCAGTGTCCCATTCTATACTGGGCGTGAAAGACCACTTAATGTTGCTCAAGGACCCCTTTATCAGGCTTGAGTTTCTTTTACGTTCTATAAATCAACAACATTGGACCAACGGCTTTACTTCCAAGGTATACTAAGGACTTTTACACCCGAAAAAATGTATCATCGTCCACCGGGTCTGAGCCCGTGACCTTAGGTATATTCTAACCACTACACCAAAGAGGGCGACTATAAAAATTTGTGTCAGCTTTTGAGGAGAATTTGATGATGCAGTATTTTTGTTTTCGCTATTTTCTAAAGTTATATTCATTAAGAAAATCTAACGATTTTTTAGGATAGTCATTATTCTCTTTTTCAGTTATTGTTTACGTAACAAGCTACATGGTTAACCCTCCTCTTTCAACAGCTAAAAAATAATAAAATTAGGAATTAAAAGAGCCTGTGTCACAAATCATATGAAACACTACAGTTAATGTTCTGGTAAGATAACAATTTTTTAAATTGCCAATGATAGAGCCTCTCGCAGCATAGGCAGATCCCCAGTTGCACTAAACATTGTGTAAAGGAAAATTGACGACTGAATCGGTGCCTCGTTTCCTCACTTTAAGTCACGTGAATTGAGCTCGGCGTTCGTACTTAATACATGAAATCGTCCCGTAGTGCATAGAAACATATGAGAAACATAACGCAGGGCTGTTCATAACACTTTAGAAACTGAAATGTTAGCTTCATTTAGATAATGCTATTAGCAACCGAGAAAAGTGAGATAAACCTATGCGTTATAGTAGCCCGACTACATATCAGATTATTTTCACTTTACCTTCCACCGTGTATATCTAGAGAAATACATAAATGTAGGCTACACTGGATGAGACGTTATCCTTTGTTATATAAATTATACCTGCATGTTTACCAATTAATGCTGCTGAATTCAATCAAAGAAATCTGTGTTACATTCACATGACTTTCTATACATCTCTGTAACAAACTATTGCTAATAAACTTGTTCTACTATCTACTTCGTGCTAATCAAGATAAACATTACCAGAAATATAGCTTAGTTCCTTATAAATAGAAGGGAAAAAAGAGAATACACTAGCCATATGACAGTCAAATGTTTTAAAATATGACTCCTATGAGATAGAAACCCCTTTTCTAGTTCCCATATGAGAAACATTTAAGTATTTTAAAACTAACAAACAACAAGCAATATCTTGAAAACGGTCAACTCTATGAAAAAAAGTATGGGGCATAAATTTTGGTTAAGGATCTTTACATTTTTTGTGTGGTAAGATTTTGTCTATTTGTTACGGCTTACCAGTTATGCAAAATTGAGAAAAATTCTTCCAGAATAGAGTGGTCTTGAGAGGTTATTCATAGATTATTAAAAATAAGCCATTAAAATATCTTGACTGTAAAAGGTTTTAATCAAAATCGTCAGAGCCATTTTTGAGAAAAACAAAAATTTCGAATTTTTTTCCATGTAAATGGTAGTTGAGGGTGGAGGATTTTCTTGAAAAAATTCGTGTCGAATCCTTGCAATATACTGAATTTAAATATCAAGTTTGTTTTTAACGGACGTTTTGCTTTTGAGCCTAGCTGCCCAGACACACAGACACACACACACACACACACACACACACGGAAATTTTTCTAAAAATCTGATGTACTCATTCATATGACTTACTCTCTTTTCTGCCAACAAAATATTCTTACAAAGAATATTCTTCGGGCTTCATCATACTAAACAGAATAAACATTAAGACAATTGTTAGAACTACTTAGTTCTATATAAGCAGAAGGGAAATGAGGCAATACACCAGGCTAAAGTGATAATCAAATCTTTTAAATTCCGATCAATGATTGCACAATTGAAGTTCGGTTCGCTTTGCATTTCCGGAAAAACAAAAGAGAAGACAAAACGAAAGGTGAACAAATTTAAGAAGATGCGTAGTTTAACATTGAAACAAATAACAAGGAATATCTTGGAAACGATCAACTCTACTACAAAAATGTAAATGACTAAATTGTTTGCTTTACGCAGATTTTTGAGTAAGTTTTAGTCTAACCCTTACTATTTACCAGTTAGGCGAAATTCAGCAAAATTCATCCAGGATGATGGCTTTCACAAGCTATTCCTTGAAAATTTAATATATACGTGTTATTTGTAATGTAAATGGCTTTAATATACGGCATTTTAATAAAAATCGTAACATCCATTTTTTATAAAAACAAAATTTTAAAATGTTGTTCCATGTAAAGGTTAGTTTGGAATGGGTGAGCTTTCTTGATAATCGTATCTTTGGAAGATACTGCTTCTAAATATCGTGTTCGGTGTTTAACGGACTTTTTGGGCAATGCTGTTCTAAGAATGCTCTTTTTGGACTCAGGTACCTCAAAATACATATTTCCGATAAAATCTCGGTATCAAGTTCTTGGGCGGAATACAATACTTCCTCTGTACACTATGTACATATTATAAATTATTGTTAAAAAGTTTACTCTTTATTTATTTCATGCTAATTGAGAAAAATATGTGCAAATGGTCTAATTAATTGTTTCCTTGTAAGTAAAAGGGAAATAAGGGAGTACCATAGGCTAAGTCAATTGTCAAGTCTTTTAAAAACTGGTTGCTATGTGATTGAAGTACCTCTGTTTGAATGGTCAGGAAAGAAAGCCAGTATGAGAAAAGTATGTAATTTAAAGTTGAAACTAATAAAAAGGAATATTTAAAAACAGTGAACGAAAAAAATGTATATAACATAAATTGTGTGTTTTAACGAGCTCTATATTTTTGTGTTGTAAGTTTTTGTCTATCTCATACGGTTTCCCAATAATGCAATATTCCTAAAAATTTATCTTGAGTAAATATGTCATTTGAAGCTATTCCCAGAAAATTGAGGATACACATTTTATTTACCATGTAAATATCTCAAATATAAGAGATTCTAATCAAAATCGATAGTCATTTTAAAAAACAATTTTTTTGATTTGGAGGGATTTTCTTGAAAAGCTTCGTGTCTCATCCTTAAAAGACTGAACTTAAATATCAAGTTTGATATTTAACGGATTTTTTAGTTTTTTAGCTATGCTGGCTACAGTCATACACACATACATACACACACGTGCTTGCGCACACACGGATCTTTTTCTAAAAATGTTTTTTGGGGGGGATCCTGGTTATTTGCCATGTAAATATCTTAAATATAAGAGGTTTTAATCAAATTCGTTAGTTATTTTTGATAAAATCAATTTTTTTTATTTTTTTCAACTAAAAGGTAGTTAGTGGAACGGGGATTTTCTTCAAAATAATCGTGTCTCATCCTTGAAAGATACTAAACTTAAATATCAAGTTTGGTATTTAACGGATTTTTAGTTTTTGGGTTATGCTGCCCACAGCCACACACACACACACACACACACACAGACATACACACGGACTATTTTTAAAAATGCTTTTTTTTTTTGGATCCAGGTATTTAAAAATATGTATTTCCGATGAACTCTTGGTATCGAATTTTTGGGTGTGATGATGATTGGGGTTTAAGGGCGCTCAACTACTAGATTATCAGCACCCTTAGATAGCTAAAAGGGACACACGACCAGATTTAAAAATGGGTTAAAATGCAAGCTAAAATTAGACATAAAAGAAACGGTAAAAACTGTTCATTGCTAAAACATATTTAAAAACCCTGAACAATGGTAAACACTAAGCCTCAAATGGGCAATAAATCTAAAAAGGAAGCTAAAAGCGGAAGGAGCATAAAATAATAAAACGAACTAGATCCTGACCATAAAAGTAATCGTTGATAAAAATTTAAAAACATTTTCAACTGTACCAGGGTCATCATCAAGGACCTCCGAGAGGGAGACCGGCAGCTGGAGAGTCGTGCGAACAGCCAGAATATTTGGGTGGAATCCAATACCTTCTCTATACACTATGTACATAGCACGTGTAAAGAAAGTAATAAAAAGGAAATAAATACTCACATAGAGATTAGCCGTCCCAGTATCGCGGTGTAGGGTGACCATAAACTCCTTAAAGTACCAGGTCAAGAACATCCACCCGAGTTCTTTCGGGTAGTGGGTAAATTGCCAGGGTACCTATCCGCTTTTCTTGCAGATTTACCCGTGCGATATATGTGCCAGATGCGAGCAGATCCGCTTTGAAAGTCCATTCCGCTGAGCGCCCGATCCAATCATGTCGGCTTGCAAAAACCTTCACGGTAAAACTATTTTTCTCACAAGCTGTACTTATTGGAATTTACACCCTTGGAAATGGTCTCCTTTTATCTTCGACTTGTTGGTTTTTAATAGTATCCCTGGTTTTCATAATATTAAACAACCCCTTAATTTAGATTCACGTTGCGTACTGCGTTTGCAAACTGGCAAACTGTTCTCAAAATGAATTGACAGCCGGCTGATATCAAACAGATAATAATTCACAGGACTTTTTCTAGCTGTTCCGCAAGAAAAATATTCTTCTTTCTTTTAAGTGGAAAGAAAATGGCGAATGCTCAGGCTAACCTATCAGTGTATTGTTTTAAAACTATGTCCTTATGTGAAACAATTGAAATTCAATTCTTTTAGCTTGCTAGGAGTAAACAAAGGAGAGAGAAAGAGAAAGATACTTCATGTTTGAGAAAAGTTTATGTACCTTAAAGCTCAAACAAATAACCCGGAATATCTCTAAAGCTGTTCATTTTTCTTAAAAAATGTATACGACATAAATTGTTTTAACGAAATCTACACTTTTTGTGTAGTAAGTTTTGATCTATCTCTTAAGGTTTGTCAGTTATACTAAAGTTATATAGAAGTCACCCAATACAAGACATCTATTCCTTGAAAATTCAATACATTTTGTGATACAATTCCATACTTTCGATATACATATCGCTTGTGTGAAAATATCTTAAATATACAACATTTTAATCGAAACTTTAAAGCCATTTTTGAAAAAAAACACATTTTTGCAAAATGCACTATGTAAAGTTAAGTGGAGTTGGGGCGATTTTCTTGAAAATCTTCGTGTCGAAAGATATTGAACTTAAATATCAAGCTTGGAATTTAACCAACTTTCCGTTTTTGAGTTATGCTGCTCACAAACAAACGCATATGGACATGTTCCTAAAAATGATTTTTTTTTTTTTTTTTTTTTTACTCAGGAAATGTCAAAACTTATTTCCGCTGAAATCTTGGTATCGATTTTGGATGGAATACAATAGCTTTTCTGAGATTGGCTTCGTGGTTGAATGGTCAGCGAGCCGGAGGTCCCGGATTCGATTCCCGGCTGGAGCGGAGAATGTTTCTTTAGCCAGAATTAATCCCTATCCCCCACAGAGTCTGGAAGTATATACGTGAGAGTGAATGTGTGCGCTTGAGGAAAATAAAATGATTTAAATCAAACTTAAAAAAAGAACCTACAGACAACGAGTTGTTTCAAGTGAAAAGCCCCCGATATGACCTTAGATGTTAAAGTGGCTATGTAAATGAAACAATACAAAAAATAGCTTTTATATCCACTATGGACAATGTTCTGTATGCTAGACAAAGTAAAAATGCATATCAGGTGTACAGTGATTCATAAGTGTATCAAATAAGTGTTGTGTGTAAATAAACTTCATCTATTTCCACTTCGAGGATACAGACTTTTTAAAATCTTTCTAACGCAACCTCGGTTCTCCTGTTGATCTTCTGCCTTGTAGGGCGTAAAGAGTCTATTATTTTGTTATCTGTATATCTCTACATTGTTGTTTAAAAGCGTAAATTTTGTTTATAAGCAAATACTTTTTAATTGTTCTCTTTTATCTGTATTGTGTATAATATGGTCCCTTATTCGTATCTAATAAATCGCATTTTTGCGGATTTAATTTTCCTTTTCTTTGCTCTATTTAGGGCCCAATTCTCACTGCCGTATATACGAAGTGGGAAAGCTAGAACTTGGTAAACTCTTAAAACTCTCTCTATTCTTGTGTTATTTCTTAATCTTCTGTGGATGGTATCGCATATATTGAAATTTAGCTTAATTTGTGTTCTAAGTTATGTTCTTTATATGAAATTATACATTCTCAGTAATTTATTAACTTATTCAGTTATACTTCCATTAGCTTCTATTTTTGTTGTAAGGAGTACTTTCCTTTAATTGACATAGCTTTGGTTACAGCTGTGGGCGTTTTAAATCTATAGTCTACTGTTACTTATTACTTGTTACTTATTAATTTTTACTTATTACAGCTTTCTGTAAACCTGCTTCAGAATCTGAAGGAATAATCTATCCGTCAGCAAATAAAATGGTCTAAATTAAAACAAACCTAAAATAAACTCTTTATCTAGATATATTTTTGGACTGCATCAAATTAAATATTAAATAAATACAATGGTAAATGATGATGTGCTAATTTTCAAAGTAATTTGTCTGTCATTAATTTGGTTAAGTTCGTTTTTATTTGTCATACCTGTGTTTTCATTAATAACGCTAAAATTAGTGTACATTTAATATATAAAAAGTGAAGGTATAAAGACAAACAATAGTTACAACGTGAAATATGCAGCTGGATCCAAAGTGGGCCCGAGTTTATCACCAAAGTGATTTATACGAGAGTACACAACCAATTATAAATATTTGACTCTTCACAGCTTTGTTGTTTCCAGTGTACATTTTATAACAATTTAGTAATACTTTCTTTACACGTACTATGTACATAGTGTATAGAGAAAGTATTATATTGCACCCAAAAATTCGATACGAGAGTAATGCAAATGTGTTTTGAGGTCCCCTGAGTCCAAACAAAACATTTTTGGAAAAAAGTCCGTGTGTGCGTGTGTCTGTCGACAGCATAACTCACAATCAAAACAGTGTTAAAAACCAAAACTTGCTATTTCAGTTTGATATCTTCCAAGGATACGACATGAAGATTTTCAAGAGAATCCCTCACCCTAAACTTCTCTTTACACGACACGATTTTGATTAAAATGCCCTATGTTAAAGCTATTTACATCACAAATAAAATTAAAATTTCTAGGAATATCTTCTGAAGACTTGTTCGTTCTGGACGAAGTTTGCATAACTAGTAAACCATAAGATTCAGACAAAAACTTACAGAACAAAAAATGTAGAACTAGTTAAGACTACACAGTTTATATCATACACGTTTTTGTTGTAGAGTTGACCCTTCCGAGATATTCTTCTTATTAGTTTAAATTTTAACTAGGTATCTTCTCAGAAAAGGTCACCTTTCGTTTCATATCTTTGTTTTTCTGGAAATGCAAAGCAAACCGAATGTCAATTGTTCACTCACTACTGGCTTTTAAAAGATTTGAAATATCGCTGTAGCCGCCAAGTGTATTCCCAAATTCCCCTTCTACTTACAAGGAAACAAGTAGAAGACAATTTTTACTAATGTTTATCTCGATTAGCATGATGCAAATAAAGGAATTATCTTTTGTAAAACCAGATGAAATCTCGGTATCGAATTTTTAGTTGGAATATAATACCTACTCTGCACACTATGTATATAGCATGTGTAGAGAAAATAAACGTAGTTATTTTTATTCATTTTCATTACAGTTATTTCTCACTTTAAATTCCATGGCACTTAATGCCAGCGACTAGGCGTGGCGGATCTTTGGCATTCTCCAGTTGGTTATGGAAACCGATAAATCGGCTCGCCACAAAGAGGTGTAAATGGTGTAATTCCAGTAATTATATTTATTTCTTAAAATCATTAAAAGTTACACGTTATAATGTGTGTATATTATATGTTACGGAGGGGTATTGCACACTGGTGCCGTGGGCTTAGTAAGATAGACCCCTGGAGGAAGGATAATATGAGTAATTTCAGAAAGCAGGCGACACAGAGAGCCGTCTCAGGAGTCCCTAACAGTTCACAAGCAGTTCATCTCAACTCGGGGAGCACTGGAATCCATCACCCGGATCCGAATAAACTACCTAAATCCCCAGACAACCACTATCAACACGATATAATGCAATTCGTGCACGCAGGTGCAGTGCAATTGATAGGTATTTTGAAAGGAATATAACATTTTTACCATGCAACATGAACAGGGACTAGATCAGAAAAACACTATTGCAAGTACTAGAAAAGTAATAAAAGCATTATAAACTTCTCTTATTGCAGATACATCAATACATAAAAATCTGATGTACTCCATTACATGACTTTCTCTACATCTCTGCAACAAACTATTCGAAACTATTGTTATTTACTTCTTGCTAAACGAGAAAAAATTAGCAGAAATAGTCTTATTACGTGCTTCCTTGTAAGCAGAAGCGAAATAAAAGAGTACCTTAGGTTAAAGTGATAGTCAAAGGCTGGTTGCTATGTGATTGAAGTTTCTTTGTTTAAGCACAGGAGTTGACAAATTCCTGTATGTGAAAAGTATACGTTTTTTAAAGCTGAAAACCAAAACAAGGAATATCATAAAAACGATCAACTCCACGAAAAAAATGTATATAACATAAATTGTGTGTTTTAAAGTGCTCTACATTTTTTCTGTGGTAAGTTTTTGACCATGTGTTACGGTTTAGAAGTTTTGCAAAATTTCGTAAAATTCATCCTGAAGAAAGTAGTCTTCCGATGCTATTCCCTGAAAATTCAAGATATACATTTTGTTAATGAGGTAAATATCTTTAAAATATAATATTTTAATCAAAATTTTTAAAGCCATTTTTGAGAAAATACAAAATTTCGAAAATGAAATGTTTCCATGAAGGGTGGGTGGGATATTTTCTTGAAAATTTTCGTGTCGCATCCTTGGAAGACACCAAACTTAAATACAATGGTTGGTATTTAATGATCTTTCCGTTTTTGAGCTGTGCTCACCACACACACACACGGACCTTTTTTTTTTTTTTTTTTTTTTTTTTTCAGAAATTGCTTTTTTTTTTGCACTCAGGGACCCAAAACATGTATTTCAGGTGAAATGTCGGTATCGAATTTTTGGGTGGAATACAATACCTTCTCTGTACACTATCTACATAGTACATATAGAGAAAATAAAAATTACTACTATCCAATTGGCGGCCCATTGTTGAATAAATACATTAGGTACATTTACTCATCTCTTTGGGAACAAGAGTTTCCTATGCCTCACCTACCTTAGGGATTTGTGCCAAGTTAACAGTGTTGTCTTAAAAGTGCTTTTCCATGCATCGTTAGCTTCCACGGCGTGAACCCAGCCCATAAGAACTATTTAAAACTCTGAGGGTTTACTCAGAACGAATGGTAGGCTTTGCCTGCGTAACGACGACACATAAGCCGTGGTTTTTCTGCATCGAATGAAGGACCTACAACGCTTTATTTTAAAGAGCGTGATGCATACGTCACTGTCCGCAACATGCTCCAAGGGAGGACAATAGCCATTAAAAATACGCGACAACGATAAAAATACGAGACACTAATGAGAAAAAGGCACATTTTTCTTGCCCTCCTCCCTCGGCACAAACGGAGATTCAGAAATGAAAGACGCCACCTCTCTAATTCTTTATAGAACTGTGTTTGCTGGGGAAGTTTGAGAAGAGTTAAAGATGTACAGAAGCAGATTTAATGAGATGACTTTGGATATTAATATTTATTCTACCAACAGTAAGAAGAATAATTAGATGAACCGGTGAAGACCATCTTCGGCCGTCTGCGTTGAAAGATTGAAGAGAAACTGTGTTCACAGCATAGAGGTATTTGTGCCTATACAACTAGGAAGAGACACAGAATGGTTTAATTCCTTACAATAAATCGAACAAACAGGTACACTCAAAGACAATAAAAATACGCCTGGCAGTGTGATTTTTCTGAAAATGTGATCGTTTGACAGGGACTCGCTTTTTAGCTTGACTTTCATTGGTGCCATTCTGGTGCAACATACAGTGCGAGTAAGGCAAGACAAAACCGATTAGGCAATCCACCCTTTCACCGCCCAACCCCGTTCGACGCTCCCTCAGAACAGGTTGACGTGTATAAGCAGTGTATTAATTTAGTCGACCACCTGCGCGAATTGCCTGGGCAGTAGAACTTGTGTATTAGAGCAGAGAAAATATTAATCTAATTTTGTAACACCCGGTGAAAAACGTAGTTATTGTCCTAGCACAATGTTTAAGGATCACCAGTTCGAATTCGCAACGTTATTTGTCGCGATAGTAAATGGTGCTTCAATATATTTAAATAGTTTAGAAAAGTCTCCTTATCAGATTTACAATAGAATATTTATTATTAATGTTACATTGATTACCCTTAAAATTGTTAATTTTAAAAGTAGATTTTGCAAGTTATTTAAGTCCATCCCGTTAGTTTCCGTAACGTGGCCTGTCCAATACGTATTGAGCATAGAAAATAAATGAAAGACATGGGAAGAGTCAAGCAAAAGACCCCGTCTGACGATAAATATTTCCAGGAGTACTTTTAATGTCTTTGATGTCCAAAAGTTTCACTTTATGAGGTCAGTACGGTCATAAATTGTAGTTTTATCTTATCACTGAAATCATGATTAGGAGTGTTAAGTTTTTTTCCCGCCTGATGTTATCACCCTCACATTTTCTACTAGAAGGGACACTCAAGTATATCAAAAATACGCCTGGAAATATTTATCGTCAGATGGGATCTTTTCACCGCTCTATCTTCATTCCCTGTATCATCAGTGTTATCGTCTGCGGTGCCATGTGTAGTAAACGTGGTGTTAAATACCTCAAAACTGCTCTTAAAACGTATTGGACAAGCCATGTTACCATAGGGAAGGGGATACATATGTAACGTAACATGAATCAAATGAAGTTATGAGTTACGAACTAATGATCTCCATACTTTCTCATTGGATAATAATCCACCCCTATTACCGGTGCTACATCCTGAAGTTCTAATGCCAAGATAAGGCGCGCACGTGGTGGACAAAATTAACACAGTGCTTATAAAAGTCAAGCTGTAGCGTCGAGAGGGATTGAGGGGTGGATTGCCCAATCCGTTTTGCCTTTTCTTATTCGCGTTGTATCTGTACCAGAATGACACCGGTGAAACTCGTGAGAGGCCTGATTCCCTGTCAAACGTTCACATTTTCAGCAAAAAAAATATCTCCAGGAGTATTTTTATTGTCTTTGAGTGTACAAAATTGAATTCTCCAATACTCTCAAGCTAGAATGATCCTGTTGCCAACATGTAGGAGGAAAGAGAGAAAAGTTATAATTTCAGTTTATATTTTATAATAATAATTCATAGTAAATGAAATGCATTGATGCAATTGTTTATGACATCGAAGGAAATTAGTTTAAATTCATTTTGAATATGTACTGAAGAAAATTATTGCTTTCTCAACTTTAAGATATTTAGGGCTAATAAGAAGAACTTTATCAATTTATTTGTCTTCTTACGGGCCAGTGGCAACGAAAATGTAACTACAATTGCTCAAAAAACCGAAAATAATTTTTTCATAGCAAAATTTAAACCCTATTTTCCTCTTGATTATTTCCCTGTAATCTTCTCTACTACTTATTTCATTTATCTTCTGCATCCACTCTTCATTTTTCCGTCTAGAAATTTTCCTATACTCCTATTTATAGTTCCTTATTTCCCCATTGTGATGGTTACTATTTTTGTGTTCATTTTTTGCTATTTCCCCATGTGTCTTCTCTCCAAATGGCTATTTCTGCACATGCAATTAAATAATGCAGTATACTTTCTTTCCTCCTATATAGTTTACATACTTCCTTCTGTTTTACTTTCCGTCCTTTTGTATTTACCACTCCTGTCCTCATCCATGTTATTCATTCCCTTATCTCGCTACTACACTGCTCAATGTACTTTTCCCTCCCCCATTCCGTTTTTATTTGCCTGTATGGATTTAATGGTTTGTTATTTTTCAACTCTCCCCGTATTCCTTGTTTTTCTATAACTTGTATTCCAAAATGCACTGTTATATTTTCTTTCAGCTTCTATATTTCCTACATTACTATATTTTCCATTTTTTTCGCTACCATTTCACGAACTATTTTGGCTTCTTAATGTATTTTGCTGCATCATATTACTTTAAAAATTTCTCTCTTTTCTGAACATTTCAAAAGTTTATTTAAATAATGTGGTTTCAATGCTTTCCAAAGTTTCATAATTATAATATTCTGCAACTTGGTCAAATGATTTCTTAGAGCAGATAAACATGTAATTTTGTTGTTATTATTATTATTATTATTATTATTACGAGGGCCGTATTTTTCAATCTCCGATAGGCTATAAATAAAAGACAGGTTCATAGAAAACAATTATTTTTATTTCTAAAAGTTTTGTACACTTATGGTTGGTTACTTTTCAATGTAATCACAAAACATTTAGACATTTATCGTACCTGTGCACAAGCTTTGCAATAGCCTCTTCAAAAAATGTTGGTCAATGTTTCCAAATGAGCATTGAGGTTGTTTTTAAGATCTTCGTACTTTACAATTGCGGGGAGCCATTCAAAACAAGCGAAGAGGAATGCTGACTTCAGGAATTGTGTTGATCCCTGACAACGTTCTCCACACACTACTGGCACAACCCATTGGCTCCTTGAACAATTTCAATGGGGCATTTTCGATCAACCGCCGTACAGTCCTGTCCTGGCACCCAGCGACTTTCACATTTTTCCTGAACTGAAGACGTGACTAGGAGCGCAGCACTTTCAAACCAACGAAAATCTTCAAAACAACGTCAATGCTCATTTGAAATCATTGGCGGCAACATTTTTTGAAGCGGGTATTACAAAGCTTGTGCACAGGTACGATAAATGTCTCAATCTTTTCGGTGATTATGTTGAAAATTAACTGTAAGTGTACAAAACCTTTAGTAATAAAATAATTGTTTTCTATGAACTTGTGTTTTATTTATAGCCTATCGGAAGTTTAAAAAACGTATAGCCCTCGTATCATTATTGTAATTAATTGTTTTATTTTATTTATTTTATGCAAGGCTTTAGATTATTATGATTAGTCATAACTATGGCAACACTTACAAATATGAATAAAATAAATTCATGCACATGTGAACATTCAACAGACAATGAATTTCACAGTTGAATAAAACGACACATATGCAATAGAAATATAAAGTTTTTTCATAGGGGAGTCACAGTCATTATTTTCTCTCGCACCTCCAGTATTTTCGATAAGTGTGATACTTGTCAAAGAAGAGCAGCTGTTGAGGTTGGAGTACATGAAACTCTGGTTGAAGAGTGTACACTTTGGGGCCTGGAAAATGCCGATGTGGTGCAGTTGTTTGGCTAAGCAGTCATGTCTTGTGGCTCGTTAATGATTATTATCATTATTATAATTATCATTATCTTCATGATCATTGTCATTTTTAGTATTGCTATTAATTTAATTATTTTTAGTCATTTTTTCAGAGTGAATATTAATCTGTACATTATATTTCTCTTCTGATGTGTCAACAAACAGGTATCAATATCTTATTAATTGTTTTTATATATAGATTGAAACAAATTTAAAGGGCTTATTCCTGTATAGTCTTAGCATACTGGTTTAATCCCTTTTCTTGTGTGATAGATTAAAATTTAATATACAGGTGTTTCAAAAATACGGGGCATAATTTCAGGTATGTATTTCCCACATGTAGACAATCAAATTAGTTTATCATAACATGTGTCCGGAAATGCTTCATTTCCGAGTTATGGCCTTCACAACATTGAAATTTACTGGAACGTTTTTATTCTGCAGGTTGTCATTACAGAAGATGTTCAAAATGTCCACCTCCTGCTTGAATACAGACCTCACATCGATGTCACATTGACCTGCGAACACGATCCCAAACTCCAGGAGTATTGCGTATGTCCTCACAACTTGCCACAATTCGATTCCGAAGGGATTCCAAATCCGGCACCGGAGACGAATAAACCAATGATTTTAAATGACCCCACAAGTAGAAATCGAGAGGGTTCAGATCAGGTGAGCGTGGAGGCCAAGCAATTGGGCCACCTCTACCTATCCATCGATCAGGAAACCTTCGATCCAAGTACCGGCGAGCCGTAAGACTGAAGTGTGCAGGAGCGCCATTATGCAAGAAATGAATGTGTTGATGATTGATCAGTGGAGTGTCTTCGAAAACGTCAGGTATGGTGTTTTCCAGGAAGTTTGTGTACGCCTGCCCCGTAAGTCTGTTTACAAGTACATGGGGTCCAACTAATCGATCACCAATGATACCGGCCCACATGTTGAGGGAGAACTGCACCTGGTGATGAGATACAAGGGTTTTCATGCGACCATACATGCTGATTGTGGAAACTTGTTATGCCATCTCTTATGAACTGTGCTTCATCTGTAAATAATACGACTGCAGCAAAGTTCGGATTTACACCACACTGCTGCAAGAACCACTGACAGAACCTAACTCGTGCAGGGTAATCTGCTGGTGACAGGGCCTGTACACGTTGCAAATGATAAGGCTACAATTGATACTCGTTCAACAGTCTCCAGACAGTCGTATGAGGAACATTGACTTGCAGCGCTAACCGTCGTGTGCTGATAGAAGGAATGGAGACGTACAAATGTCTTCCGATCTGGAATTTGCGCTGTGGGTACCTCTCCTGGTACAAACGACGAACCAGCGCAACATTGCCGTCCGCCTTACCGTACATGAAGTGTATCTCAGCCAGCTCTTGATTTGAATACATGTCTCACAGTCTTAACGCCTAAAGAACACTGAATGTAACCTTCCTCAGAATGAACTATCAGAGCGCCCTCCTAATGTCTCCTTTGACGGCAAAGACCTACGGAAAGAAAAACATTCCAGTGAATTCCAATGTTGTGAAGGCCATAACTCGGAAATGAAGCATTTCCGGACATGAACTATTTTAATTGTCTACAGGTGGGACTTTCAATGTCGTAAAGGCCATAACTCGGAAATGAAGCATTTCCGGACACATGTTATAATGAACTATTTTGATTGTCTTCATGTGGGAAATACATACCTGAAATTATGCCCCGTATTTTTGAAACAACTGTATATTATTATAGCGACAAAATTTGCGTGTGCACGTACGCGTGCGAGTTGGAATGGGGGGGGGGGAGGACAATGATACAGCATAATCTCGAAAACAACTCACACGATTTTGTTAATTGTTTCTCCGCTGAAAATCCCGATATTTTTCTATGATTTATATGATCGGAGGATAAGCCCTTATTTCTTTTTACGTAAACATCCTCTGACAAATTGATTTAGAGGAGGAGTATACAGTTATTCCAAAAATGTTAGTAATTGGGGCTTGAGTTAACTTTGATATTCATTTACACAATTTTAATACTGCTTCGTTCTGTGTAGTAATAGTAGATAATGATTTTTACCCTTTATTGTGAAATAGCTGATATATAAAACTTTTCTTCAAATAACTAAAAGCTGAAGCTTAAAACCATTAAAACTGGGACATCTGAGCTGAGGGGAATGATTAATGTTTCCTTCTGACTGAGAACTGCCAGAAAAAGAGTATTTTGGTACTGGTACATTTGTACTTAAATACACTAAAAAATTGATGTGTTCCATTCATATAACTTTCACTAGTTGTTCCGTATACAAACTGTTCTTACAAAGATTATTCTTTTATCTGCGTCATGCTAATCGAGATAAATATTACTAATCGAGATAAATATTACTAATTGAGATAAATATTACTAATTGAGATAAATATTACTAATTGAGATAAATATTACTAATTGAGATAAATATTACTAATTCAGATAAATATTACTAATTCAGATAAATATTACTAATCGAGTTAAATATTACTAATCGAGATAAATATTGCTAATTGAGATAAATATTATTAATGGAGATAAATATTACTAATCGAGATAAATATTACTAATTGAGATAAATATTACCAGAATTGGTCTTATTTTTTGCTTCCTTGTAAGCAGATTAGGAATTGTGGGAATACATTATGCTAAAGCGATAAACAAATTATTTAAAAGCTGGCCGCTATTGAAATAATTGAGGTTCGGTTCCCTTTGCATGGTTTCAGAAATGTTATTTAGTTTAGAATTGAAACCAATAACAAGGGGAAGCTTGAAGACAGTGACCTCTTCAAGAGAAAACGCACATGATATAAATTATACGTTTTAACGAGATCTGAGTTTTTGTGTAGTAAGTTTTTTTTCAACCTCTTACGAGATAGCCGTTATGAAAAATTCTGCATAGCTCACCCAGTATAAAGGGGTCTTCAGAGGCTGTTCTAAAAAAATAAAAAATACACATTTTTTATCATTTAAATATCATATATATATACAGTAATTTTAATCGAAATCGTTAAACCCTCTTTTGAGAAAAACAACTTTCACACATTTTTCATGTAATAGGTAGTTTGAGGTGGGGTATTTTCTTGAAAATCTTCATGACGTATCCAGGAAGATGCTAAACATAAATACTAAGTTTGGTATTTAAATGTCTTTTCGTTTTTGAGCTATGCTGTCCACAAATACACAGGCCGACATACAAACACACGCAACATTTTTTCTGACTCAGGAAGGCTCGAAACATATGCTTCCGACTTCGAATTTTTGGGTGGAATACAATATCTTTTCTATACTACAAACGTGTTAGAGAAAGTAAAAATTACTTATGTACAACTTTCAAAAAGTGCTGCTTTCTTTATTTACTGCCCCTTACCTACGAATCAGTCATGCTTAATCTGTCTAGACAGAGAATTGCCACTCCATTTGGACTAATAAAAATTAATAAGATTCCTTGCAATTATCAAAGATTAATTTTTAATCTTTGGATAAAAAATCTGCACCTTCACTGATATGACCAGAAAATACAAAAAAAAAATCTAAAAATAATCGTAGGTTAACCTGCAATTTTCTAACATTTAAACCAACCTTCTCTACTAAGTACTTAGTAAAATGTATATAGCAGATATGGAAGGTATTGTGTTCATTACAAAATATTTATACCGAGATTCCACCATAAATACATGAAAATTATTTTTAGAAAAAGAATCGTGTCAGGAGAAGCGTAAAAAGGAAAAGTCGGTGCCAATTTGAAATTTAAATTTAGCATTTTCTAGGAAAAGGACAGGAATATATTCAGAGAAATCTCCCCAGCACAAATTACTGGTCATGTGGAAGATTTTTCAAAACTTTTATTTTCTTAAAAATGACTAAAGATTTTTATTAAAGTACAAATTTACATGAAGTTTCTTGGGATGAGCCTCTGAACTTCTCTTCATTCTGCAGCACTTTTTATAACAGATAACTTTAGCAAAAAGGCAAAACCTTCTATACCAAAAATGCACATCTCATTAAGACACACAATTTATGTCCTAAATTTTTTTCAGAGGCAAAATATTCCTTTTTATTAATTTAAAATTTCGAATACTTAAACGTTTCTCACTTAAGTAAAGAGAGTAGAGTCTGAAGCTAAAGACATAGCGACCGTTTTTAAAAGATTTAACCGCGCTTTAGCCTGGTGTGTAAGTTATGAAACCATTTCTGCTAAGGATTATCTCGATTAGCACAAAGAAAAAAGAAGAATAAGGTATTTTAAGAATCGTATATTGCAGAATTGTTAGAGGAAAGCATCTGAATGGAACATATCAACCTTTTTTAAAATCAACCATATTTTAGAAGGTGCTAGTAAAAACATGAATTCTTATTCACCGTTTAGGCCTGAAGATTCTTGATAAACTTTTGGTTAAGTTGGTAAGGACACTAACCATCCAAAAACAGTCAGTTGAAGCAGGTGCAGTAGTACGTGGCGATTCTGGGCAATGAAAGGGCAGACAAAAGCACTAAGAAGGTCACTGAGCAACCTATTTATTGGACCTGAACCACCCTGGGCTTCATCAGGACAAGTTTAGCTGATATCATTTATCGGTTGCTCAGAAAACAGGAGAAATACTGGAACTCTTCTGTATGTTTCCAGCACTCCAGTAGAGACTAGACAGAAGCAGAATGAGCAAACAGGGAAAAACTCTTTCGTACCAGAGAGGCTTTGAACATTACAGTGTATCTTTAGAGAGCACCTGCAAAGAATAGGTTCTAGCATATGATATCCGAGATGAGAACGCCACCCATCTATGCTGTGCGGGTATCTAGCAGTTGCTGACCTTATTTTTTAGAGTTAATTTCCAAAATTGCAGAAATTTACAGATTTAAGGATACATTCTAATTCAGTTCATTAAAAATGTCAACATTTTAGATCGATGACTGAGGACGCACAATAGATTTCCGATGATTGCAGTGCAAGGTAGTGTTGCCCCCCATTACACCCTATTCTATGTTCAACCCTTTATATAACACTTCACAATTTGGACAACCAGTACATAAATCGGATGCATTAACGTACAGAAGTTTATTCATCCTGGTTGTATTTAAGGCCATAAGCCTTCTCTTCCACTCTACCAGGCAATACATTAAATTCAATACAGCCGTGATACAATGAATAAAGAACAAAAATACAATTCTATACAACTTAATAAAACAAATATAAAAGATAAATAAATGTACTGAAATGAAAGCAAAAAAAACTGTAAACTAAATTATTTTAAGTAAAATATTCGGTAGGTTGAAGCGCATATTTGTGATATTTACAATTGAAATGCTTATTATATGCCAGTCCATAAAATATTACTAACAAACTAAAGAGATGTATTTATCACATTAATATAGCAGCAGATAAGGTTTGATTTTAAATGTATGCCCTAATTTTCTGCTTAAACAGTAAAACAGTCTCTTACGTCTTCAGGTAGGAAATTCCAAAGACGAGCTAAATCTATTGTAAATGATGATGAACAGAAGGTTGTATGATGAGCAGGTATAGCAAGAAGAAAAGAGTGTCGTGAGCGAGTTTCTCCATTATGACAGTCAGAAAGATATTTGAAGCGAACATTTAGATAATTTGGAATGTGGGAATGTAGAAGTTTATAGAGAAATGATAAAGAATGCTGAAGGAATATGGTTACTATCTGAGGTATATGGAAATTAAATGTAATTACTTTTTGAACAATATTATATTCTAATAACCAGGCGATACTGTAAGTTTGGAAGATAGTTTATAAAAAGCAGTTTATACATTCGGTGACACATCTTATTACTAGACTTCGGACATTATTTTAGGTTAAATTAACGTAATGAGGAGTGAAGAGAGGAGAGGCAGAAGTTCCATGAGCTACTGAATTTATGCAATATGTATAATTGGGCACAGAAGTGTACATTTTTGCAACAAAAATATGTTATTAGAATGTATAAATAAAACGAACAAAATAATAACGAAATAACCAATTGCATTCGTAAACAATTACTGCAATGAAATATAATACTTAGGTTGTAACTTTAATAATATCAACTACTTATCTATTACTACTACACAAGTGATGCTTCTGTGAACATTTTATAGGTCTCTATTGTAGTACCCAGAATTGCCTAAACTCTTTGTCAGCGATGTGGAATTGTAGTACTCCCGAAGCAGCTTCTGTTCTGTCGATGTTTCTGATGGACTGCCTAATGCTTGCATAATCTCAGTGGCCGTCCGGAATCGAACTTCACGAAGTGGTTCTTCAGCTTTGGAAATAAGTGATATTCGCAGGATTTTAAACCCGGTGAAGGGAAGAGCACATCTCACCTCCAAAAACAGCACAGATCAACTATATGAATGACATGTGCCCCCGAGCATTATCCTGTAAATTAATGGGAGGGTTCTGCAAAACACGTTGGCGCTTCCTTCGCGATAAAATACATAAATAAAAAACTGCAATCATTAACCCTGGTGCCTAATTTCTAAGACCAGGGCCCATGTCCCAAGCTATTATAATTTATTTAACTTTTAAAATTTACAAAATCAAAATTTTTAAGTATATAAACTACTACTAGTAAATAAAAACTACAACTACTAAATAAAACAAAGCCAAAAAATAAAATAAAAACTATTTCAAATGTAAACAATAGCAAATACAAAATATTTAAATATTACTCTCTTCACATCACTTGTCCTTAATTTCATAGAATATATATTTATATTCATATAACCATAATATATTCACATTAACTCTAATTCAAACTAACATTACTCTCTCACACTATTGAACTACACATAAATATATCTTTTTCTCTATCTAACTCATTCACATTATACCTTTTATACACATAGTTTCCTTATCATTAGTTAATATTACTTAAATTTTTAATTCTTTTTTAAAATTGTATTACTTTGTTATTTCTTTTTATTTCCCCTATTTAATTTATAATTTATACCTGTTTATTACTACGCTCATTCCTTTTAAAATAATCACTCATCCTTTCATCTTATTAAAATTACAACACCAAATCTTTCATAGATTACTAGCAGTCCTTCAGGATGCTGGTCTTAGGTGATTGTCCAAATAATGACGGAAATAATGTGATTTAATATTCTGTTCTTGCGGAATAGTATGTGTTGGGGTGACGCCATTACAGTCTTATGCAAGGATCAGCATTACTTTCAAATTTGTAGGGGTACGACGCAACCCTGTTTTGCGTTGTGGCCCATAATGGCGCCCCTCTTTGGATTGGCGCTTAAGTAGAGGTTCTTATGATCTGGTCCGTGTCTCATCAAGTGCAATAATGCACTATAAAAAGGCGCCTTCATCTGAACCATAATTTATTTAAATCAAAGTGCACTCGAATGGGCATACAGAGCCAAAATTGGAAGTTTTAGCTTTTTACTTGCTTTTATAAGTTCATTTAGAGTACATGTACGTTTTTACAAGTTTTGAAAAGGTATAGTTCACTTTTAACCCACATAATTTGCAAACACATTGTATGTTGCATTTGTACTTATTAAATGGTGGAAGCCGTGCATTGCTGTGTTTGATAACTGTTTGTCCACCATCATGGCATCCATACCGAAGAATTCAGTGCCTATCTATTTCTACTTATGTTTCTTTCTTGCTACTGCTTCTTTATTTGGTAGCAGTGTCTTGATCTTGATAAAGATAAGCACCAGGACCGTAACGCTCCAGGTGAATTTGAACTGAGACGTATTGCACTCATCGCTGAATCTCCGTTAAAGGCCAGGAAACCCACCGTCTTGCAATTTTTCGTATTCTCAGGATATTATTTAGAATACAAAACACAGTCACGTACGATATTACTAACACAAGTTTTAACTGTGGTACCGTTTGTCGTCAATTAGTGTCTAGTGGTGAGGAAACATCTTACACGTCCTCTTAACTTTAAGATTCGGACGACTAGGCCGAGCCGCGTGTTCACCGCGGTCACGCCCCTCTTTGGAGTCTCTAATCCACTTCGCCAATTTCCTGTATGTTAACGTCGTCTCACTATATGCCTCAATGACATATTCATGATATTGCTGTACTGTAAGGCCATGGGCACACTGAATTGTCAGCCAAGATCGCACTTCCTGCTTTGTAAACGTGGCGAAACACAACAGCTCAAAACGATAACTAATAAGAGACTAACTTCCTCTCTCCTCAGCGCATGCGCTGTGAGTGATGGAAGAGTTCATTGGATATAAACTAAAATGTGGTAAAAGTGATTACAAATAATTCCCTATTGTTTTGTTTCCACAGCAGTGTTACCAATAATCTTTGTTACATGCCACGTATATTTTCTGAATATATCAATAGCAAACCGTTTTCTATTGGACATCTGTACATCTAATGATCACTTGCCTAGAGTGAATGACAGCAGTAGTTGAGGACGGGGAGGTCCACTGAAACCATGTGCAGCTATTTTCCAGTCAAGAACACAATCAAACGCAACTGTGCCTAATTGTTACGCAATAGAGACTAATAAGTACTAGAATAGGGTACTGTAATTATCTAGTTCTTTTTCTAACAATTGAAATAAAAAAGATGACATTACATTCCAGATACGGCATATTTTATTGAAATGAATAAGAAAGGAGATAATCTTAAAGTTATATGTACTAGATAAACTTAGTCCGAATTAAAAATATTCACAGCAGAGTAGAAACGAAGAACAGAGGTTGCATTGAGTTTTGAATATTATGAAGGCGAAAATTAAACATATAGTATGGTGTTGAAATATTAATGTTTATAGATTGGAGACGATGCAAGCCGGAAGTCCCATTCATGCTATCAAAGTAGAAAACTCTTCTTTTCCTCAGAAGTAAACATTACAAATGTGATATATTGTACTCGCATGTCACTCTTGTACAAAATATTCGTACAAAGGCTTATCCTTGGGTTCATTTTACATTAGTCCAAATAATTTTCACAAATGACCTTCACAAAATATAGCTTTTAAGTACAGTGGGATCTAAGCAACAACTATTTTAAGAGTAGTTTCCTATTTAATGGCCCTGAAATTCCCGTTATTTTGCATGACAGAGAGGGAGAGGGAGAGTGAAAGAAAGAGAGAAAAATGAATTTCCATTATACAAAAGTGCACGTTTGAACATTCAAACGAATAAAAAAGAATATCTGTGCTACATGGTCCATTGGTTATACGAAAGTTCTTTAGAATGAAGAAGACTTCATGGGATATTCCCAGAAAATTCTACATGAAAATGTATTAACCATGTGGAATTTTAATTCCAAATTTGTTACAGTAAATTTTGTAAAAATAAAAATGTTTGAAAGTTTTTCATGGAAAAAGATCTTGTCTATCAAGAAGATAAGTATAAAATATTTTTGTTGCTAGTTGGAGCTAACTTAAGAGGGTTAAACTTGAAAAAAGGTACAAACTTTTTTTTTTATTTTAGAACAATAATATACAGTGGTCCTTGTAGATTAATATGTCAAAGTTACTTTTCACCCCTTGAAATTTACAGAATTGTAGCGTAACCTTATAAATGAAAATTGTAATGAAAGCAAACGGCACTTCAAATTTTAAAAGGCGTGTTTCTCTAAATGAGTTTTCCAATATACGTAATTTTTCAAAATGCTTCTTGGGATGCACATTTCATTCAATCAGTTTGATTTTTCCCACGAGATCCTTAATATCCTAACAAACAAAAATTAAGGAATTAATTTTATAAATAAGTAAAATTAGTTCTATATTTATATTAAACAAATTAAAACAAAAATTATGAGAAAAGTATGATGGGGATAATTTATTATACCCTTTCCTGCAGTAATATATAATTAAGTTGAAACTAATTCTATCATTTTAAAAGTGATATTTCCGCAATGTACACATTCAGAATTGCTACCAAATTTTGAAAACTGAACACCAAAAAGCTTTTGTGGTTCTAGTTGGAAAAACCAAAATAGTTTTTTCTCTAAAAACACTTGATTTATTTCTTAAAATTTCAGGATTATTTAAAATAACAATATAGCTGTATAGTAAAAAATGAATGTAATTGCTTAAGAAACACTGAATTTGAAATTTACACACTTTGGTCTCTTAAGCTAAATTAAATTAAGTTATGATAAATCTGTAAAATCACAACTATTACAGTTAATTTTATTTATTTAAAATAAAACCGGGTCAGCTTCAGGGGGAGGATTTTCTTGATAATCTTGAACTTAATTCTGAACTTAAAAACAGGTTGGATATTTAATTGACTTTTCGATTTTTTTTTGTTTGTAATGTTATTCACACAAACCATTAACACGATACATTTTAACTTTTTTGTTTTGTTTTTGTTTAACGCATTTTTAGCAATTTCATTAGCAATGTCCATGTGACAAATAAGCTTGGCGAGTTTTTTCCGAAAATATGTAGCTGTGTTTAAAGCAAGTGGCTCGACTTTTTGATTCACTTTTCTGTGTTCGTCTAAGTTATTTCAAAAGGGGAACTGGATTTCGTTTTAACTATTTTGAGATGAATGTTATGAGCATTTACTTTGTTTTGTTATTCTAATTTATTTCATTTTACATTTTGGTAGTGTAATGCCTTGTAAAGGGCCTCTGGGAGCAATATTTCAAGTTACTGTATCTGTTGCATGTATTTTTCTAAAACTTTTACTGTGATTGCATTGCTATGTTAGTATACATACAAATTTAATTCAAATTAGGTGAATATTCTTGTAATAATCAAAAGTACTAGTGTTTTTGGATATATCTGCATTACAATGTTAACCATTTTGTACAAGTGCATCTTATGACAACGCCCGTGTACTTTTACTTTATCTAGCACGTATGTAACATAGAGAGAAGTTATTGAAGTTCACTCAAAAATTTGATATAGAGATTTCACAAACAATACATGTTTTGAGGACCCCTGAATCCAAGAAAAATCTTTTTAGGAAAAGTTCAGTGTGTATGTATATATAACATAGCTCAAAAACGAAAAGTTGGTTAAAATACCAAAGTTGGTATTTAAGTTTAGTATCTTCAAAGGATTCGACATGAAATCCCTTTTGAATGGAACATTTTTAGAAATGTTCGATTTCCTAAAAAATGGTTCTAACGCCTTTGATTTAAAAGCCATATATTAAAGATGTTAACATAGAAATTAAAATACCTTTTGTATAACTATCAAACAGTAAGAGAGAGAGAGTGAGAGAGAGACAGAGTGAGAAAGAGAGAAACGAAAACCTACTACACAAGGAACGTAGATCTCGTTAAGATATACAGTGTATGGCATATACATCTTTTTGTAGAGTTAAGCGTTTCTGAAGTATTCCATGCCATTGGTTTTCAATTTTATACACTTAAACTTTTCTAAATCGGAAGTCACGTTCGTTTCATCTCTCTTTTGGTTTACTCCTCACCATGCAAGGGAACTGAATTTCAATTGTTTCCATAGTGGCAGTTTTAAAGGATTTAGCTATCGCTTTTGATATGTGTATTCTTTATTTAACTTCTTCTTACAAGGAAGCAAATATAAGGCACTTGTTATAATGTTTATATCGAAGTTTATCCTATGAAGTAGATAGAAGAACAATCTGTTGTAAGAACAGTTGTTTGCGAAAGGTAGAGAACAGCATGTGAATTGAGTTCATCAGGATTTTGTAGCCTTAGTCGCCAAGTAAAAATCCCAATTTACTACCAGCTGCAGGATCAATCGCATTTGCATTTTTTGGCGATTCATACCATTTATAAAATCAAGGGTAAATCATATCAGTAAACTGAATATTAAACTACATAATGTGAAGTTAACTTAAATAAAAGATTTTAAATCATCAAGGGAATCAAAAACGGGAAATTTCCATAACAAAACCGCTTGTATTATGATGTGTGAAACAAAGTCTATTAACTTTCAGAGCAAGCGATGTATATGGAAATAGAACACTATAAGCTTCAACAATATGTGCACCACGACTTTAGTTATTATCTATAGCACAAACAAACTATAGATAGGTTAGTTTGTGACGACAGAAAATACCAAAAAAAAAAAAAAATAGTAACTTATTTTCTTTTGTAAGTTCATTAACTCGACGTATCACTCACTTCCATCACAAAACATGTTGTTCTCATTTTAGTAATTTCCATCACAGAACACCTGGTTTCAGACCTACCATCTGACGTAATTGATGTAGTGACGGTATGATTTCACTTTTGTATAGCTCCATTAGGTCCTTGTTTTTGCCTGCTGATATTGGTAGAGGGTCATTGCTCTATGCTCGCTCTAGTATAATTTCCATTACCTTCTTTCTTCCTGAACTGTTCTGGCTCGTCATACTTGAATTCTATGGTTTCCGTGTCTTATTTTTGGTACTGAAGACACACAATTTTAATTCAGTTTATGGGTCCAACATTATTGTCTAGTTTTCTCTACTGAATTCTGTTCTGGATTTGTTGAAAATTGAGTGTGAAACAAACATAAGAGGCAATAATGAAGTTAATTTAGTTATAGAGTCTCTAGAGTCAAAACATTTCTTTCTCACTAAATCTTCACAACGTGTTGTCTTCAGTTTTTGTAGTTTCACTACTTCATGCTAATCGTGAAAAAAAAAAAATAGTAGAAATAGTCTTATTACTTGCTTCCTTGTAAGTAGAAGCGAAATAAGGGAGTACCATAGGTTAAAGTGATAGACAAAAAGTTCCTTTGTTTGTATGGACACGAGTTCACGAAGTCCTGTATGAGAACGGTATAAGTTATTATAGCTGAAAGTAAAAACAAGGAATATCTCATAAACAATAAACTCGACGCAAAAAATGTATATAACATAAATCGTGTGTTTTAAAGTGCTCTACATTTGTTGTGTGGTAAGTTTTTGTCCATGTCTTACGGTTTAGCAGTTATGCAAAATTCAGTAAAATTGACCCAGAATAAAGTGGTCTTCATAGGCTATTCCCAGAAAATTCAAAATTAACATTTTATTTTTCAGGTAAATATCTTTAATATACGATATTTTAATCAAAATCGTTAGAGCCATTTTTGAGAAAATTAAAATTTTCGAAAAAAGTTCCATGTAAAGGGTAGTTGGGGTGGGGGGATTACTCTGAAAATCTTTGTGTCGCATCCCTGGAAGATACTAAACTTAAATACTAAGTTTGGTACTTTACCGACTTTTCGTTTTTGAGTTATCGTGTTCACAGACACACGGACACACGGATACACACACACGGACACACACACACACACGGACCTTTTTCTGAAAATATTTTTTTGGGATACAGGAGACCCTAAAACATATATTTCCGGTGAAATCTCGGTATCGCATTTTTTGGTGGAATGCAATACCTTCTCTATACACTATGTACATAGCACGTATAGAGAAAGTAAAAATTAGCATTTTTCTGTTTATTTGTACGAATATACTCATTTTATCAGTGCGAAGTCAGCTACTTGCCGTTTAAAACACAAACCAATTGTATTGGGCAAAGCCCCAAAACGCAATATGCATTCGTCGTTCAAAAGTAATGGTGCAGTTACCTAAAACAGATTAGGCTACAGTAAATACAACCCAAAGAAAAGAAACTATGAACATCAATGTACTTCACCTTTTCTTCTCCCTTCTGATGAATATTGTAGTAGTTACCAAGTATGTCCACTTACCTGTAAAAACAAAAAAGAGATATATCATATTTCAATTTCAAAGTTTGATAAACACTTTAGTGATTAAAATATCATGGACTTTCCCCATGAAACACATATATATATAGGCTGTAAATATATCAAAATAACCTGCAAGTAGTATTTTAAGTAATGTTTTGGACTCTCACAAGGTTTGTGTAAGATGAGTGCCGCGTTTGTTGACACGTGATCAAAAGTTGCAAAGAAAAAATGTTTCTGTTAAAATGTGGAGCTCCACCGTAAAATGCCAGTGACTTTTTGAGACGGCTTTTTACCATGGATGAATCTGGGATATATCACTACACCGCAGAAAGAAAATCGCAGTCAAAACAGTGGGTTGCGCCAAAGTGAACCAACTCCGAAAAAGGCAAAGTCAATTTTGTTAGCTAACAAGGTTACGGCGAGTGTTTTCTGGGATGCACAGGGCATTATTTTTATTTATTGCTTGGAAAAGGGTAAAAGTATCACTGGGGTTTACTACGCAAGTTTACTGCAACTTTTGAGTAAAAAAAAAAAGGCTTGTTTCATCACGACAATGCTACGCCCCATCGTATAGTTCAAGCAATTCCAACTTAAATTCGCAATGAACATCCACCTTATTCGCCAGCTCTAGCACACTGTTACTACCACCTGTTCCCAAACCTTAAAAAAAATCTTGGAGGACGAATATTTCACAACAACGAGGAGGTCGTTGATGCGGTAAGCAGCTATTTTGAGAAATATCGCACCACGCGATGGTTTAGTTAAATTATAACACCAATATGACAGATGTATTAACCTTTATGGAAATTATGTTGAGAAATAAAGCAAAAAAAAAAAATTTAAAGTTTGTTTTCATTAAGAGGCCTGAGACTTATCAGCCGACCTATTGCCAAAAGGTTATATAAAATATATATTAAAATTACAATAATTACGTTCTGAATTATAGGTAGCTGGTTGTTCAAAAGAATTGGTGAATATATGTTTCTCCAATATTTTATATTAAGTATTCACACAAAAACAAGTGGGTATAGCGGCCCAAGAAAGAAGACCTGATTTCAGCGTTTGAACTTAAGCTTTGAACCGGACATATGCAGAGGTTCCAGATACAGCGGAGTTTTAAAGTACGCAGTTATACTGACCTAAACGCTACTGAACTAATGTTTAAGATAAATAATCGACTGTCATCTGGAAAAGCCAAACAAATATGAATTCTTTCACTCAAATGCACAACAGAATACTATCCAGAATGCTTAGAACGCGAAGCATTCTCACGTATGGATTGACCGAGAATTCCAAAGACATTTGGATTAAGTAAAGAGTCTGCAATGAAGGTTCCAGTGCAAGTTAATGTGTAAACATAAAACACACATGTATAAAATATATTATTGAAATTTATACTAGCTTTTATACACAGTAAGAGTGGTGTTTTTACTATGTATGTAAATGTCAGATTGCATGATTATTTTAAAGATAATTTGTTACTATAAATTCATTGTGGTAATAAAAATCAGGCACTTGGTGTATTTTTAAAATGATTCACGTTACTCGTCATTTGAAAGTTTCGCTTGCTCAATATCTTTGCCTATTTGGAGGCATTTAAAAAGTACATTACTATTCCACAACCGTTTCCACCTATAACTCTATTAATTATTATTTTTAGACTGATATTACCATGCTTTAGAAACTTCTTAGGCCTACCTTTGGTCTAGGTTTAATACAACACGATTTGTATTCAAACACATTAAAAGTACTTCATGTGCTTTAGTAGCTATGTTGTGTTATGTAAGCAAGACTCCAGAGCTCAATAATGTTACACCAAAGTGTGTCGTGTGAGCTATTTTAGATCTTGGTTAGTGTGTGTGAATAATTACACTGGTTTTCGTGCAATCCAGGCACCAATCTGCGAATTTTACACCCTGTATTACTTCTGTAATTACGCAATGGGCAAAACAGCGTAATTTTCTACCCCACAACGCGTATTTTGGTAATTTTTTTAATATTTAAGCAAGTGCTGTACCGCGGCGGGCGTGGAGTGTTGAGTCAAAGCGTGAGGAAAACATCGCGGCTTTCAGACGCGCTGCAGTGGATAACACAGTATACTTTTAAATGCCTTATTTGCCATGGGCCATTGCGAGGAATTATGATAAAATAGTATCCATTTAAGTAACTTAATTCAAACTACAAGAAACATGCATCCGAATTGATCCTTAGTTATTACCAACATAATATGTATTTCTAGTTTACATCGGTAAAAGCTGAAGCCATCTTTATAATGTTGCTTCAGAGATTGACATGTCATGGCGGACGCTATTACTGCACATTGTCAGCTAACAACTGTTATATATCAAAATGTGATGTATTAGACTTACACTTCTCTAACTCTTCTACAAATTTCTACACAAAAAATGATTCTTCTTTCAGCACAGAGCAGAATGTTTTCATTAAATAGTTCCTTATAAGTTGAAGGGAACACACTAGGCTAAAGCGATAGTCAAATGTTTTAAAAGCTGTCGTTTTGCGATAGTAGTTGCAATTCGCTTCTCTTGGCCAGGAGTAGAAAAAAGAAATAGGGACACTTTCTATCTGAGAAAAGTATAAGTACCTACTTTACAACTGAAATCAATAACAAGAAATACCTCCACAACAAGAATGTAAAGGACATAAATTATGTGGTTTGATGAGATTTACATTTTCTGGACTGTAAGTTTTTGTCTACAATTTGCGGTTTAATAATTAAGTAAAATTTGGAAAACGTCATACAATTTGCGGTTTAATAATTAAGTAAAATTTGGAAAACGTCATCCAGAATGAAAATATCTTAAGAGGCTATTTGAAAAAAAAAATCGAAATATATTTTATTTGGGATGTAAATATCTTTAATATACGTTATATACGTTAAAATAAACATTTTCAAAAATGTTTCCATGTAAAGTGTACTTTGTAGTGAAGGAATGCTGTCGCACCTTTGGAAGATACTAAGATACTAAACCTAAATATTCTTTGGTATTTAAAGGTCTGTTGGTTTTTGAGCTATACAAGCCACAGAAACACACATAAAGAAATTTTTCTAAAAATGCTTTCTTGGACTCAGTGTATCTCAAAACATATATTTTCGGTGATATCTCCACATCAAATTTATGGGTGGAATACAATACTTTCTCTAGCTACCAAGTACATTGTATGCATAAAAGGCTAGACAAAGTAAAAATTGCTGTGTCTAAAACAAACGTTGGAGAAGATAGTAGTGTTGCAAAAATGTCATGTCCTATTATACAGAAATGCTGAAGTACCAAATAAATGCAAAACAATACGCAAAACAGTAAATAATCGCAAACTTTCTTCTCGTTAAACCTTTAAAATTAATGTACTACAACGTATTATAGCACTGGGAAATCTAGATTCTTCGTAGTGGTCAATAGCGTGTATTTCACTTCTTAATTGCGCTATATAAGCATCCATTCTTTCCTTGCACGATTATTGTAAAGTTATTACATTGAAATCTATTCCTTTTACGTGACATTTTTTTACTTTCTCTACACGTACTATATACATAGTGTATAGAGAAAGTATTGTAATGCACCCAAATATTCCATACTGAGATTTCACCGGAAATATATGTTTTAGGGTTCCCTGTATAAAAAAAAGAAAGTATTTTCAGAAAAAGCTCCGTGTGTGCGTATGTGTGTGTGTGTGTGTGTGTGTGTGTGTGTGTGTGTGTGTGTGGCCATGTGTCCGTGAACACGATAACTCAAAAATGAAAAGTCGGTAGAATACCAAACTTGGTATTTAAGTTTAGTATCTTCCAGGGATACGACAAGAAGACTTTGAGAATAATCTCCCCACCCCAAACTACCCTTTACATGGAACTTTTTTCGAAAAATGTTATTTTCTAAAAAATGATTCTAACGATTTTGATTAAAATACCGTATATTAACGATCTTTACCTGAAAAATAAAATGTATATTTTGAATTTTCTGGGAATAGCCTCTGAAGACTTGTTTAATCTGAGTGAATTTTACGGAAGTTTGCATAAATGCTAAACCGTAAGGGATAGACAAAAACTTACAACACAAAAATGTAGGACAAATTAAAACACACAATTTATGTTGTATACATTTTTTTCGTGGAGTTGGTCGTTTTTGAGATATTCGTTATTTTTGTTTTCAGCTTCGAAAAACTCAACCTTTCTCATACAGGAATTTGTCAACTGCAACTACAAATAAATAAACTTCAGTCACATAGCAACAAATTTTGGACTATCCTTGGAAGTTTGTACTATGGTTTTCGCTTAATCGTGTTCGAAGAACAAGGACACACTAACACAGACATACACCCACACATACACACAGGGATCTTTTTTCTAAAACTCTTTTTTTGATACAGGAAATCTGAAACGTGCATTTCCGGTAAAATCTCGGTATCCAATTTTTGTTAGAATGCAATACATCTTCTCTCTACGCACTATGTACTATGTGTTGAAAGTAAACATTTCATCGTGTAGAGACTTTTGAATATGAAAATAGGTTGGAAAAAAATTGCGTTAAACCAAATAAGCAAGCCCCTAAACATTTAAAGCTTCAGCCAAGTGAACAAAACAATAGGTTTTCTTAAAATGTAGAATTCATATTGTCGTATTATGAAACAAAATAATATTTGAACATATCACAGTTTTTGATATACTTTTACAGAATCATTGCCTAAATTAAACCGAGTGCTTAATATCGATTAACTTTAACTGTAAACACCATAATTGTAATTATTGTTTTGAATACTTGCTGTCACATCTATACTTTATAACTGAGTAAAAAATCCTTTTTACTTTTTCTATACGTACTATGTAAATAGGGTATAGAGAAGGTATTGTATTGCCCCCAAAAATTCGATACCGAGATTTCACCGGCAATATATGATTTGAGCCCTCCTGAATCAAAAAAAAAAATTTTTTTTAGAGAAATGTCCATATGTGTGTGTGTTTCTTTGAGTGTGTGTGTGTGTGTGTCTTTGGGCAGCATAGGTCAAAAACGAACAGACCGTTAAAAACCAAACTTGGTACTTAAGCTTATTATCTTCCAAGGATGCGACACGAAGATTTTCAAAAAAAAAATCCCCCACCCCCAACTACCCTTTACATGGAAAAATTTCGAACATGTTGATTTTCTTAAAAATGGCTCTAACGATTTTGATTAAAGCATATTTAAGATATTTACTTGACGAATAAAATGAATATCTTGAATTTTTTGGGAATAGCCTCTCAAGACTTCTTTATTCTGGATGAATTTTATGGATTTTTGCATAACTACTAAACCGTAAGACATGGAAAATGAAACTTATCACACAGAAAATGTAGAGCACATTAAAACACACAATTTAGGTTATATACATTTTTTCGTGGAGTTGATATTTTTAAGATATCCATTGTTTTTAGTTTCAGCTTTGAAAAACATACCTTTCTCATACAGGAATTTGTCAACTCCTGTCCATACAAACAAAGGAACTTCAGTCACATAGAACCGGCTTTTGACTGTCACTTTAACCTATAGTACTCTCCTATTTCGTTTCTATTTACAAGGAAGCAAGTAATTTCTACTAATGTTTTCTGAATGTTTTCTCCTGGAATATTAATTTGTTGCAGAGATGTAGAAAAAGTCATGTGAATGAAACACATCAGATTTTTTCGGAAGCAAATGCTTCTCTTGACATTGACGTTACATCCAAGTGAAACATGCTAATTGGAGTTGGACGTTTTCCTGGCATCTCGAAGTCTACAGAATGCAGAACTGTCAAAACTGTTTCACACGATTTAATCCTCTCTTGGCATCACGATTTCCTCCAAAAACCTATGGTTTTTTTTTTCTTATTCCACAGCAATTTGTCTGATTGCTTGCACTCTCTTACAATTCTTATGTTGCTTCACAATTTCTGAAGGAATGTTGACATCTTGAGAAGTATATGTTTGCAGTACGTTTTGAGTCTTGATTTTTGTCATTTAAACATATCTTACTGGATGTCTTCAAAAGCTTATTTTAGGAACAGCGTTGCCAGTAACGAAAGTGTGATATGTTCCATTCACATAGCTTTCTATACCTGCTCCAAATACAAATTATTCTTACAAAACATTATTCTTTTATCTACATCATGCTAATTGAGATAAACATTAGCAGTAATTGTCTTAATACTTGCTTTAGTTTAAATAGAAAGGAAATAAGGAAATACACTATGTTAAAGGATAGTCAAATATTTTAAAAAATGGTCGCTATGTTGAACAATTGACGTTCGGTTCCGTCTGAGTGTTCCCTTTGAGAAAATCGATGTTCTACAAGAAAACCGAATATGAAATTTGTGTTTTAACGAGATCAAATTTTTTTGTTTAAAATTTTTGACTACCTCTTACAGTTTAACCGTTATGCAAAATTCTGTAAAACTCATCCAGAATAAACAGTTCTTCAGAGGCTATATCCAGAAGAATCAAATTATTAATTTTATTTGTGATGCAAATAAACGCCATTTGAATCAAAATCGTTAGAGCCATTTTTGGAAAAAAAAAAAACAACTGTTTCAAACATTTTTCTATGTAAGGGATAGTTTGTGGTGTTTTTCTTCTTTTTTTTTTAAAACTTCGTGCCGCATCCCTGGAAGATTCTAAACATGAATACCAAGTTTATTTTATGCTATCCACACACACACACACACATGGATCTTTTCTAAAAATTATTTTTTTTCTGGCTCATGAAACCTCGAAACATATTTTCAGTGAAATCTCGACATCGAATTTTTGGATGGAATACAATACCTTCTCTAACCACGATGTATTGCGAGTACTATGTATACAGATATACTCAATGTCATCAGAAAAGTATTTGTAATAATTTGCATGCTCCAACGAACTCTAGATTTGATCGTGAGGTAAGTTTCTGCTTCGCATATAGTTTTAGTTATCCAAAGGTATATAGCTCATTCAGAACATACTAAGGGACCAAAAGGTGCCTTTTAGAAAATTAGAAGATTTAATTTCCTAGTCGTATGTACAAAACTTCGAAACAAAGGTTATCCAGAATGAAGAAGCTATTCTCAGAAACTTAGAATTCACATTTTATTTGAGATGAAAATGAAATTTTGTGTTATATTGAAATTCGTCAGTCATTTTCACAAAGAACAAAATCTTCGAAGAAGTTTCCATGTAGTGGGTAATTTTAGGTGGTAAAATTCTGTTGCAAAACCTTCCTGTTGCATTCTTGAAATATGCTGAGCTTAAATGCCAAATTTGGTATTTAATGAATTGCTCTTTTTGAGTTATGCTATCCACACACACACACTCACACCACTATACATATGATTGACACTGTGCATAACTCGTCACAATTTCCCTCCTTGACGTCAGTACCTCTCAAGAGTTATTTTATGTGAAACAGACTTTTGGCAAACTACTAACTTATGAAAATTCTGCTACGCACGAGTAAACATGTAATGTGTTCCAATCACATAACTGTCTTGAAATATTCTATTACAACTTAGTCTTACAAAATATTATTCTTCGATCTACCGCACGCTAATCAACATAAACTTTACCGGAAATTGACCTATAACTTAGTTCCTTATAATAGAAAGGAAATACGGGAATACAATATGCTAAAGCCAAAGTTAAATATTTTAAAAGCTGGTGCTCTGCGATTGTCATTGCAATTCCTTTTTCTTTGCGTGGCCAGGAGTTTAAGACAGTTAATTAGCTTCCCTATGAAAACTTATATTAGTTATTAATTATTTATCAATGTAAAGCTAAAAGAGTACAAGTGTATGTATTTAACACAGTAAATTCAGCTTGGAGCATAAATAGAAAGCTGACACCAAGAGAGTAGAAGGGGGTGAGAAGTGCTTTTGTTAGAAAGGTTTCTTTTGTCCAGTCACATACAATCGAGTTTTAACGGGGGTAAACCTTAAAATTCGGAAGACGGTAATTCTTCATTGTACAAGACATTTCATGTGAGGTTTGAAGAGCTCCCTGGGAAGAGAAAATTAACTTCTGGTAATATTTACGTCAATCGCGCGGCCCTTCTGTCCAATCAGAAAGAGGCCACCATGACGGTATCTTTAGTATATAAAAAGCCCAAGAAGGCACATCGGGGCTATCTGTTAATATTTGCTGTCTGTTGATATCTATCTGTTGCTGTGGTGCTGTCAGTTGTCGGGCTGAACGTAACTTCCTCACACAAAGTTAAAACACTGTAACGTGTAACGAAAGCTTAGTCGTGTCCAGTGCTCCAAGTATCTTTAAAGTTAGTGACGTGTGTTAAAGTATATTGTATAACGCAGAATTAAGGAAGAAGAAAATAGAATTACATGTGATCAGCCAAGTGTTAAAGTTCATAACAAGTGTACAAGTTAGCATAATTGTAAAGCAAAAGTGCTTATCTCGCCTCTCCTAGTAAGAAAAAAACTCCAGGAAAGTTACGTAAGTTTTAATTATTATAAAATCACTCCCTGAACTACCCCCATTAGCTGCACCACCCCGAGAGAGTCAATCATCGTGCAGGCTGAGCAACACCGAGGCAAATTCAACGGTAATGGATTCACCTTACCAGGTAAGTGGGTCTACTCATAGGCAGTGGAGTGAATCTTGCCAACGTCATCAACCTGGGCTCGAAGCCGAGAACCCAGCATCTGAGCTCACCGATTAAGGCGTCCCAAATGTGGTGCAAAATGATAACACCTTAAGTAAAACAAAAGAGATATGAAACGAATGAGGCCTTATCGTTTGAGAGACGTTTAAGTACATTAAAATTTTAAGCAATAACATGGAATATCTCCTAAATGGCTAGCACTACAAAAAATGAATACGACATAAAATGTGTGTTTTAAGGAAATCTACATTTGTTGTGTGATAAGACTTCCTCTATCTCTTACGATTTTACAGTTATGCACAAATCATTCAGAATGAAGCGGGCTTCAGAGGCTATTCCCAAGAAAATCAGGATATAAATCTTATTTACCATGTAGATTATTGTACTATTTGGCATTTTAATCAAATTCGTTATAGCCATTTTTTAAAAACTAACAAATTTAAAAAAAGAATCATGAAAATCTTCGTATTGCATTGTTGGAAGATACTAAACGTAAACAAGTTTCATTACGTGCTAGAGAACATAAAATTGGAAACGTAGTAATAAGTAAAGTGGAAACTTGTAAATACGACATTCTCTTTTACGTTTCTACGTTTCTAAATTTGCCGCTAATGTACTCGTACCAAATTGTATGACAATACAGAACCGAACCCACTCGTTCGCAGCGTCCACAAATGTAATCTGGTATGATATTTCGGAAACCGTTAATCTTCAATGAAGTTTAATCGTTTAAAATCGATTGCAAACGCTGGTATGAATTAATTTGATTTTACACTTTGAACCATACACACATTTCTAGACACAATCTTATCTAGAAACGAGAGGGACTAATTCCATCAGAAACATGAGAAATATCTCCAACCCGGATAGTAACATGCACGCTACAGTACACTAACCGTTAGGCCGACGAGATATTCCACTCAGTGCTATTTTATTTGCATAACTGCCTTAAACAGCTTTGACCATATCGGCGACTTTCGCTTATGCAGCAAGAACTTATAAACTCGCTTAGTGTGGCCGTTATATTAGGTTTACTTTCTCTACTAGCAGAACCAACAGCTCTGCTCGCGTTATTGCGTTAACTGCGGAGTTTATACTCTGTATCGCTCTATTTCTCACTCACTGTCTCTCCCGCTTTACCTTTCCTCCCCTTTCTATCCGTCTTTCTCTTCCTCACACATTTATTCTACCAGCCTCTCTATCTATTCTAACTTCCATTCCCTTACTCTATTCCTGAGCTGCGTTCTCTTCAGTTCTCTAAACAAACTGCATGTTATGATTCGAAATCGGCAAACAATTGTTTCTAGGTTATTAATACAAACGTAAGCTCTTTACAGTATTATTAGTACAGGAAAAACAGTACAAATATTCTAAGGTATTTAAACACCATTTTACCGCCTTTCTACCTAACAAAAATGGGCAAACATTACATTTTATAAACTTTTGTTTTATAACATTTTCAAAACAGCTGATTAAATAGTGTTTGTGTGTTAGAGTGAGAGAGAGAGATGGGGGTTTCCCACGCTATTGATCCGCCTACATTAAGGTAATCAAAATTTTATGTACTATTCTCGGTTTGTTCCATTTAAAAGCACTGTATACTTAATATCTCGTAACAGGCTAGTTAACATTCCAGCATTATAAGTCTTATCATTCCCATAATAAACAAGTAAACAAATCATGAAGAAGCTGCATTATAAATTTAAGTTCTTGAAAATCTATACCGAAACTAATCTCGATCAAAAATCAAGGTCCGTACGAATTTACACACACACACACACACACACACACACAAACGAGGAATGATCAGACACTAAGGTGGTTACAAGGCCCATATTCTTGGTGTTTCGTCTTTCCCCGCGAATTTAGTGGTGTGTGGTAATTCTAATACTTGCGTTTGGCAAGAGTTTCAGCCAACTGTCACCTACAGCGCTACTGCAAGGTAAACACAAATGACGACTCATTTGGAAAACTGGTCTCGCGAAGAAAACCGTTCAGTTTTTCCATTTATGTAGGCGAAACATGTAACCGTCTCGCCAGCATGTCACAGAATGGTATTGAAAGTTTGCGGCTGCTAGAGAAAACATCAATGATGACCCTCGCAGTGGACTATGAAGAACAACATTTACAGATCTGAACACAGCTCGTGAGGAGGAGCTGATGAAGGAAAACAAGAGGATCGCGTTACGAATATGGCGGTAAAACATGGAATGTCTTTTGGAATCATTAATCACATTGTGCACGATAATCCGCAGTATCGGAAAGTTTGTTCCCGATGAGTTCCACGAAAACTGTCCAACCAACACATGGAGAAGCGCTGTGGCAATCATCTTCCCGGCAGATGGCACCAAATTAAACTTCTTTGCCTTTGAAGAAGAAGGATGTTTTCACTCCATTGAGGACCGCTTACTGCTGGGGGTGTAGTGGTGGATCATTTTTCGTCACCTGTGACAATACCGTGAAGAAAAATGCTCACTTCCGTGGAGAACCGATGCAAAAGTTGCAGACTTGCCCCCATGCGCTTCCCTCTTGGAAAACAGTGACTGCTGACACAATTGCGCGAAGCAGTCAGCAGGAAACGGCCAAGACTCCTCACTCCTCTTCCTTCACAATAACGCGCGATCTGATACAGTCCAGAATACCTTCGAGCATTTGAAACAGTTTTACTGGAATATCATTGAATACCATCTCTGCATCCCGGATCTCGCTCCAAACGACTTTCCTTTCCTCACTTGAAGAAACACCCAGGAGGCCGCCGATTCGCTTCAGATGATAAGATGCAACACTTTACGATAACGTGGCTGAACACGCAAGGACAGGATTTCTATCAGGAGGTAATGTTCAAACGCAAACCAGGAGGCAAAAAGGCAACAAATGCCTCAACCTATATGGAAGGTAACCAAAATAACAAAATGCTTATACTATGAGATGGCTGTATTTCTTCCACGAACTAAAATATGCTTGTTTCACTGCAAGCTTTGTGGTGTTTTATACATATAATTACATACACACATATGCATAAATAAAATTGAAGGATATACTACAATCACCTATGCCTCAGATTCGTTCTAAACAGTAAAAACTCTTTCTTGAACTCTTTTTTGCAAATATTGCATATATGTAAAGTGAAAGAATTTACCCGTAATAGCTGTAATTCCTATAATGAAATATAAAGGACAAAGTGAAAATAACTTACTTATCATCTTTCGTGCTTTAATTTAGTCTCCGACTACTTCAACGTTGGGTGGAGTAGTTGTACTAAGCACTAGACATTCAAAAAACCGTTAGTTTATAATTTACCCCATAGAAATCGCACAAAATCATTATACCGTATGACCTTTACAAATAAGCATTAAAGTGATAATTTACTCCCCAAAAAAAAAATATATATACATATATTTGGAGACTAATTCAACATTTGTAAGCTTTTTAATAAAAGAAACCCTAAAAACAATGAAACCAACTGTGAATACCAACTTATTGCCTAAATAGCTTAACCCCACATACGATTAAGTTATGAAAGTTCCTACCATAAGAATTAAAAATAAAACGACAAAACCATAAAAGAGTTTTAAAGAAAAATAAGTGAAATTCTACATAGGAATACCCTGATCGCTGACATATGCATCATTGCAGCTCTATATAGGGCGTAATTTCTGTTTATACTATAGTGAGATAGTTGAGGTAGTTCTCAAATTCGCCTTGGAATCTCAGTTGTCGGCACTGGTGGACTTGTAAACATATGCAGAAAGCGACGCTCCGCTAACCGCAAGCTTGGAAATGCGACACCAGAATTTTCCACAAGCCTTGGCTTCCATAAGTTTCCAGAAAGTTCTGTTACATCATTTTAGCTATAAAAAAGGAAGAGACCTGAACTGAGACACTCGTGAGTCAGACTTTGAATGGAGTTAGCGCGCTATGACTTGTGAGCAGTGGCATGAAAAAGCCGTCAACTGACCTACGCGTCGATGCGTCGAGAGAATTGTTTGCAGCAGTGAATTAAAAACATTATTGGTTACAAATAAACACAAATATTGCAATATTATTATATTTGTATATGAAATTGTTGTTTGGAAATCCGTATATTCTCCCTTAGTGTAATTGTATTATAAACAATTGGTTGTTGATCTCATTTATTACTTTCTCTACACGTACTATGTACATAGAGCATAGAGAAGGTATTGCACTCCACCAAAAAATTCAATGCCGAGATTTCACCGGAAATATATATTTTAGGGTCCCCTGTATACAAAAAGAGAATTTTCAGAAAAGGTCCGTGTGTGTGTGTGTGTGTGTGTGTGTGTGTGTGTGTGTGTGTGTCCGAGAACACGATAACTCGAAAACGAAAAGTCGGTAAAATACCAAACTTGAGAAAAGTTCCCCCACACATGGAACTTTTTTCTAAAAATTTGATTTTCTAAAAAATGGCTCTAACGATTTTGATTAAAATATCGTATATTAAAGATATTTACATGGCAAATAAAATGTATATTTTGAATTTTCTGGGAATATCCTCTGAAGATTACTTTATTCTCGGTCAATTTTACGGAATTTTGCATAACTGTTAAACCGTAAGAGATGGACAAAAGCTTACCACACAACAAATGAAGAGCACCTTAAAACACACAATTTATGTTAAATACATTTTTTTCGTGGAGTTGATGGTTTTTGAGATATTCCTTGTTTTTTTTTCAGCTATAAAGACTTACACTTTTCTCATACAGGACTTTGTGAACTCGTATCCATACAAACAAAGGAACTTTAATCGCAGAGCAACCAGCTTTTGACTATCACTTTAACCTATGGTACCCCCTTATTTCGCTTCTACTAACAAAGAAGCAAGTAACAAGACTATTTCTCTTAATTTTTTCTGATTAGCATGAAGTAAATAGAAGTATAAGCTTTTTAAGAATAATTTGTTGCAGGGCTGTAGTGAAAGTCATGTGAATGGTACAAATAAGATTTTTTGAAATAGTATGCTTAATTATATGTTATCACTATATCATACGTGAAATTTAGATATGGCTGTCTGCCACCATAATTTTCATTTATATTGTTTCCTGGTTATAAGCCCTGGCTTAGGAATTCTTATAAAATCAATAAATAGATACAAACTTTAATGGGCTTTATCAGTCTGGAAGAAGAGTGATTCTCAACTATGAAAGGATAATCAAATCGGATTAACGCTTTTTGAGTATACCATGTAGAGAGAGAGCGGTGGAGAGAGAGAGAGTACACATATGTAAGCATATTATGATATAATCAGATATTTAATTTAAACAAAAATTGGAGGATCCTTTTACTTTGAGTACCATTGCAGTATCATAGTTACTAACTTGAAACAGTGCGTAGTGAAACATCGTAAATATGCACTTCTTATCAGAGCAGCTTGGCATTTTATCTCAATATGATAATGAAATATATAATCAATATATAAATGACGCTGAACTATACGAATGTGCTTAAGAATTCCTCATGTAAGCTTAACGCAAATAAGCTTTGGACTTATTCGGTCATTGCCACCAGTCGTTAAGCCGTGAATGACGTTAATACTAGATAGCTTGTTTGTCATGCATTACCTCGTGCAGAGAACTAGTGAACGATGAGTAGAAGAGGTGGATATCAACAGTTTCGAGGTTCCTTTGTGAAATAGGATTTGAGTCTTACATTCCAATGATTACATTTGGAACATTCGCTTGCTTCTCGAAAATGGACAGTATAATAACATAAAAGGCATAATGACACAAATTTCCCATTATAATAGACGCTGGTCATACCCTTTGCAGTAGTAAATGAAAACTGACCTGGACAAAATAAACTAAGAAAAGAGAAAAAAAAAAAAAAAGTGGTGAAAAAGAGCTTTGCACCGCTCAGAATACAAACTTTTAACGAAATCCGAATTACATACAATGCAAGGTTAAATTCCGCACCACCCCTTTAAGACAATGGGCTGAACTAATTATGAGTCATGCATTTAAACCCACTGGCGTTAAAGGACAAGTAGATCTGATGATCCATTATAAGTGCTTAAGGTAAAGTGCTAAAAAACCAAAAATTGATTTTTAGGACATATTTGTTGGAGCCTTTGGGCATCTATAAATAATCAACAATCCCCCTTTGGGCTCTACAGTCATTTAAATAACGTATAATTTACAAATTATTACTCACTATTTCATAAAAGAGCATTTTTTCTTAAAACTACGTTTTCATGCTTTCAAAATATTTTGTGTGCCACTTTTTATATAATCCAACTAAAAGTTTCCCAGAATGTGCAGATGCAACTAATGTAGATTTCAAAGAACAAAATTATCCTAACACAAAATTATTTAATATTAATATATTTAAAATATATATTTTTATAAAAAAGATTTAGGGATTAAATCTTACAGAAATTTAAAAAATATATAATAATACAATAATGCAAGCTATTGAAATATCACCGTTTAAAGTTTGTGTGTGTGTGTATGTGTGGTTGAAAACTCCAGGTCAGATAATGCTAACCGATGTTTTCACATTTTGAGCTCTTTGATTCACTGCTTCAATAATTTATCCTATGTTCCGACGCGTGGCCAGTTTACGGCATCACGCTTTCCATAATTCGCGAACCACTGTTCGCTAACGCTACAGATACTCACGTCTCATTATAAGTCACAGCACAACAGAATAACAAAATAGCCCGGCAATCTTTCGTCTTCTTACAGCTGAAAAATAAATCACATATTTTCCGGAAAATTGTCGAAGATACTAGGCGCTTCTAAACAACTCTCCACTGTACCAAGTCTCCCCGTTGCGTCGCGCCGTTGTTTACGCATCCAGTTGCGATGTCTGACATTCCAGCTCCACCGACGCATACCAGAGTGAACATGAGAGTGATCACATATACGGATGGCATTGTCAGAATATTGATATAATAAAATTTATGAAATTATTTCTATCTTATAAATTATTTATTCAATTTGAATTAAAGTTGCCATTCAAATTAGTGAAACACTATTGTAATTAAAAGTACATTTTTATGAACGTATATAAACATATTTACAGAAATATAGAAATTGTAGATATTACTTCCAGTATTCCTTAATATTTTGAAATTCCTCTCCTCGGAATCTGTTGCAAACACACTTTGATGCGCTCCCGTAGCATCATTTTCGCAAATGCATTCATTTATATTTGCTTCGTTACCATGTACGGGATAGGGGTTATATTTCACAGTGTTAATTTGTTTAAAGTTTAGGTCATACAACTGCGGTGTGGAGCAAATTAACGTTACGACCATTGCTAACCAGGCAATTCCACCACCTTGGAACCCTTCTGAATTATTAGCAAGGGTTTGCAGCAGTCCTAACACGCAAACAAGTGCTAAGGGAATCAATCAAACTCGGGGGCCACATCGGAGAATATGTCATTTGCAGTACCGTGTTTTGTTGTGGTTTTGCGGTAACAGACGCTCAAATTGAATAACAGTTACTTTGATGCAAAGTACATCATGTTTTTGTGTTTCAAATTCAGCGCTGTGTGAGTGATAGAAGTTTGTATTACGCCACAGCCACCTAGACCAACCCATGGTTTCAGTACGCTTCAAACAAACCGAAACTCTTCATCAAATAACGTCGCCACTGAAAATACATGTAACAATCTGATGTCTTCCATTCACACGTCTTTTTCTGCTTGTAGTACAAACAAATTTGTCTTTAAAAATCTGCATGATTTTCGCTACATCTCTACAATAAATTATTGTTGAAAACTTATTCTTATATTTACTTAATGCTAACCGAGAAATAATAAGCAGAAAGGGTCTTATTACTTGGTTTCTAATAAGTAGAAGGGAACTAACTATTCCTTTGTTATTATGAACAGGAGTTGACAAATTCCCGTATGAGAAAAGTAAAAGTATTTTAAATCTGAAATAAAATCCAAGGAATATCTAAAAATCGCTCAGCTCCACGAAAAAAAATCTATGTAACATAAATTGTGTGTTTTAACGAGCTCTACAATTTTTGTTAAATTTTTTCCTATCTCTTACAGTTTACGTTATGGAAAATTCCGCAAAATTCATCAGGAATAAACATGTTTTCAGAGCCTATTCCCATAAAATTGAAGATAAACGTTTTATTTGCCATGTAAATATCTTAAATATAAGATATTTTAATCAAAAACGTTACAGAAATTTTTGAGAAAATCAACATTTTCAAATTTTTTCCATATAAAGCTGGTTGTGGGTGGGAAATTTTCTAAAATATCTTCGTGTTCAATCCTTTGAAGACCAGTTTGGTATTTAACAGTATTTTCGTTTTTGAGCTATTCTGCCCTCAGAGAGACAGACAGACAGAGAGATACACTAGGTAAAAGCCATAATCAAATCCTTCAAAATTTGCCGGTATGTGAAGAAATTAAAGTTCAGTTATCTTTGCAAAGGTCCGAAGTAAGATAAAAGACATATAAAATGAAAGATAAAGTTTTCTCACAGAGGAAGTTAAGCAGTTTAAAATTGAAACCCATATCAAAGAATAACTCGAAAACGATTAATGCGACAAAAATATATGAAATACATTGTGTATTTTAACGAAATCTATAATTTTGTATAGTAAGTTTTCGTCAATCTCTTACGGCTCACTAGCTATGAAAAAATCGTCCAGAATGAAGAGGTCTTCAGAGGCTATTCCCTGAAGATTAAAAAAGTACATTATATTTAGCATGTATATATCTTTAATGTAGGTTGTTTTAGTCCAAATATAAAAAATTAGAGCAGTTTTTCAGAAAAGCAGGATATCCGATTTTTCTCAATTTAAAGCGTAATTTGGAAAGCTAGGATTTTTATGACAAACTTCTTGTCGCAATCTTGGAAGAAACAAAACTTAATTATCAAGTATGGTGTTCAAAGGACGATTCGTTTTTGAGCTATGCTGTCCACAGGCAAACACACACATAAGCACATACACACCCTGAAATGTTTTAATTTCAATTCAAGTGTCTTCAAAAGATGCATTTCCGGGGATTTCTATATATCTCTTTCTAGAGATATGATTAACTTTTCTACCATAATACTACGCACTAAGTAGAGAAAGTAAAACTCTGACGAGTTGAATTTTTTAATGAATCAAATGCTTCCTGCACTTATGGGAGTGAAGTAAAGTGCACTTAAACATTTGAAAACATTACAGAATTCTTCTTAAGAATAAAGGAGCTGTGGTGTGGTGATAGCGTTTCTCAACGAGAGAATTTTCGCTTTTCGCTTTCGATGGAGGCTAAATGTGTATTGATTAGCTCATATGCTAGAAGGTCCAAAACTTAATTGGTTAATTAGGATAATGGTGGGTTCAGGCCTCTCTCCAGAGAGGCCTAAACTAAATTCGAGATAATAGCGCAGTGACCCCGAACATGACAATATGTAATACGAAAGAGATTACAGAATGTTCTTTCAAGAACTGTTCTATTGCCTAAAGATCCATAGGAGGAAGGACCTTTGTTTAATTTTACTCAATTCACCCCTCACTTAACAATCCAATAAACATAAAGGAAAATTAGCACTGTTGAGACTATTAATCTTTGAGAAATTACATACATACAGGATGTTAATGAACTATACCAAAATATTTTCACAGAATATGTAGATTACTTAAATAAGCAATTTGAAATAGGAGACTTATGACCTATTTATTTAAATTTCGAAGTAACGGCTCTAAGTTTGTGAAGTGCAGGTACGTCACGTATCGTGGCACTTCGTCTGGAATGAAAAAAGAAATAATAATAAAAAACGTTTACTCTATGACATGAACCGAACTCATGTCCTTTGAAATAGCAGCTTCCCGCGTTATGCATAAACCCATCATAGCAGTTGAAAAAACGCCTCCAGAGTAGGCTACATAACTCATGAACTTAGTTAATAAATGCTCAGTGTCTCACTGTCAAGTGATTATTTCAAGATTTTACAGATTTTTGAGAAATTAAATATTGAGAACGCTTGTAATGAGCTGCTAAAAATCGATATTTCTATACTCGGGCAGCAGTTTTAAAGACATGCTAAGCAATCTTTTCAACCTGCTTTGCTTCAACACTGACTTATCAGCACCTGATACCCACACGTTTAACGCTATGTAGCTGCGTTTTGTTTATACGGGGCGATGCATCGCCGATCTCAAATTACTTATAAATGTCACGTGCACAATCTCGCAAATTATTTCGGTGTAGTCCATTAACACCCTGTACCTTTCCAACTTCTGTCCTACATTCGGCTAGTATGTAAAAAACAAATAATTCATGACGATTGACCTATTAATTTTTACTTTCTCTAGGTACACATACGACGTACATAGTGCATAGAGAAGGTATTGTAATGCAACCAAAAATTTGATATCGAGATTTCACCGGATATACATGTTTTGGGTCTCCCTGAATCCGAAGAAAGCATTTCAGGAAAAATGGTCTGTGAGTGTGCGTGTGTGAGAGTGCCTGTCAACAGCATAGCTCCAAAACGAAAATACCGTTAAATACCAAACTTGGTATTTAAGTTTTGTATCTAAATTTTACGAAACTTTGCATACCTGCTAAACCGTGAGAGATATAAAATCTTACCACACAAAAATGTAAAGCATATTAAAACACACAATTTATGTCATATACATTTTTTCGTGGAGTTAATCGTTTTTGAGATGTTCCTTGTTTTTCGTTTCAGCTTTGAAAAACATACTTTTCTCACACAGGAATTGGTCAACTTCTGTCCATACAAACAAAGGTACTTCAGTCTCATAGCAACCAGCTTTTGACTATCACTTTAACTTATGGTACTCCCTTATTTCGCCTCTACTCACAAGAAAGCAAGTAGTAAGGCTATTTCTGCTATATTTTTTCGATTAGCAAAGAGTAAACAGAAGCATGAGCTTTTTAACAATAATTTGTTGCAGAGATGTAGGGAAAGTCATGTGAATGGTACACAACAGATGTTTTGTAGAACATTGCTTCTGGAGCCATTGGGATCTCTTTTCTTCGCGCTCAAAGGCATTTGAAGATAATAAAATAAACCTGTTTCCTAGCGTGCTATTTTACAAAACAACGTACTTCTCAAAACTATATTTTCATATCTGTAAAATGTTCCTAATGTCTCGCTTTTTGTTTATATGCCATTAAGATTTTCCGGAAGTATCAACTGAATAATTATATAGAGTCAAATACACACTAATACTAATTGCAACCATTTATTGGCATGAAAAAAATATTAATTTTAATACCATAATATTTATTTAAAATATATTTTCATATATTTTTGGCCATATTTCAAAGCTCCGATTTGACTACCTCTGCGATTGAGTGATCAACGTTTTGGCTTTTCAGCCGTAGGTCTCAGGTTCGATTCCCGGGAATAAATGTGTGCGTGAGTGATGAATAGCATAAAATTGAAAAAATCGACGTTAATGAACCCCACAGTTGAGCGAGAAAACACCTTCAGTTGTTCAAGACAAAGCACCCAACATGATCATAGAAATTAAAGGAGGCTATATAAATGCAACAATAAAAATCTGATGTGTTCCATTCACATGACTTTCTCTATATCTCTGTAAAAATTATTGTTAGTAAGCTTATCTTTTATTTATTTCATGCAAATGGAGAAAAATTAGCAGAAATAGTCTTGTTTCTTGCTTTATTGTAAGTAGAACCGAAATAAGGAAGTACTCCCAGAGGTCCCGGGCTCGATTCCCGGCTGGGGCGAGGAATTTTTGTTTAACCGGAATTATTCCCTATTCCCCATAGAGTCTGGAAGTATGAATGTGAGAGTGAATATGCGGTGTTTAGTAATAATATAAAGTTTAACCTAATGTTCTGAACCTACAGTTTCAAAAGTAAAAGCCCCCGATATGACCATTGATGTTAAAGGGGACTATACAACTGAAGCAAAAAAAGGAAGTACCATAGATTAAAGTGAAAGCCAAAAACTGGTTGCTATGTGACTGATGTTCCTTTGTTTTCCTTTGTTTGTATGTATGGACAGGAGTTCACAAATTCCTGTATGAGAAAAGTTTCTCAAAGCTGAAACCAAGAAATAGGAACATCTCAAAAACGATCAACTCCAGGAAAAAAATGTATATGACATAAATTGTATGTTTTAACGTGCACTACATTTTTTGTGGGTTAAGTTTTTGTCCATCTCTTACGGTTTACTAGATATGCAACATTCATCTATAATAAAGTAATCTTCAGAGGTTATTCCCAGAAAATTCAAAATATACATTTTATTTGTCAGGTAAATATCTTTAATGTATGATATTTTAATCAAAATCGTTACAGCTATTTTTATAAAATCAAAATTTTCGAAAAAAGTTCCATGTAAAGAATAGTTTGGGGTGGGGGATTTTCCTCAAAATCTTCGTGTCTCATCCCTGGAAGATATTAAACTTAAATACTAAGTTTGGTATTTTACCGACTTTTTGTTTTTGAGTTATCGTGTTCACAGACATGCGGACACACACACGGACCTTTTTCTGAAAATACTTTTTTTTGGATATACGGGACCCTAAAACATATATTTCCGGTGAAATCCCTGTATCGAATTTTCTGGTGGAGTGTAATACCTTCTCTATACACTATGTACATAGTACGTATAGAGAAAGTAAAAGGCTCCGTACGATACTTTTTTTTTTCTGTGCGTTTCATTTGTATAGCCCCCTTTAACTTCTGTGGTTATATCGAGGGCTTTGATTGTGGAATATCTCTTATGATCATAGTAGGTTATTATCATTTTATAGCATTCTATACGCACACATTCACTCTCATATATACACTTCCAGACTCTGTGGGTGGTAGGGAATGATTTTGGTTCAAGAAAACTTCCTTGCTCCAGCGGAAATAGAGTCTGGGACCTTTTTTTTTTTTTTTTTTTTTTTCCTCTTCTTTTTTTAAACGGTACCGGAGTCTGATGAGGACTCCAGCACTGTATGCCCTACTTTAATCTACCTTTTTCTGTTTTACCTTGTTTTTCTGTATTATTACTGGATTGCTGTTTTTTTTTTCTCCTGTTACAACTTACACATAAACACAAACATATAACACCCATGCCCAAGGCGGGACTCGAACCCACGATCCCCAGCGCTACGAAGCACCAAAGTGGGACGCCTTAGCGAGCGCGGCCATGGGGATCGGCTCTTTGTCCACCACAAATCTCGCATGCGGTCGCTTGGGATGGAACCCGGGCCGTCTAGGTGAGAGGCGAATGGTCTGACCACTCGGACATGGCGCGGCCAGACCTGCGGGTGAGAGGACAGCTCGCTGACCACATGACCACGGAGGCAGTCACGGGATATTTTGATTACACGACACATTTACATTAACACGGTTTGTGAAATAATTTATAGCTCTCAAAATGCTATTCAATTTGAAAGAAACCTGGCATATTTATTAAATAGACAGCAATTTAGTCACAGAAATATTTTTTGGAAAAAACAGTAAAAAAGTTAGGAATTAAAAATTCACTACCTTTGCCGCTTAATAGCCATAGTCAGTGTTGTAAAGGCATGGAAAACTAAAAAAATTAAAGAAACAGTACAATTGGACAGATAATTTTTGCGTCCCTGACTGCTAGTTTTGGATCCAGGCAGAAAATTGACCGACAGTTACATTTGGATTCTCTCTGCAGCTTTACCTCTTGTTTTGGCCTGATTTTGTATTTGCATTTTAAGCGCTATTGGGCAGTGTTATCCAGCGCACATTCTCTAACGTGGAGATTGAAGACATTCTGTGAAACCTGTTCATAAGAGAGATCTGAACTATGCTCTTAATGAGATTAAATTTTAACTCTTTCAGTTAACTGCTGAAAAAAAGCTTATGTGTTCCATTCACACCTCTGCTAAAAATTATTGTAAAAAGGCTTATGATTCTATTTACTTCATGATAATCGTAAAAATTAGCAGAAATAGTCTCATTACTTGCTTCCATGTAAGTAGAAGTGAAATAAAGGAGTAACATAGGTGAAAGTGATAGTCAAAAGCTGGTTGTTATGTGACTGAAGTTCCTTTGTTTGTATGGACAGGATTTGACAAATTCCTGTATGAGGAAAGTACAAGTTCTTTAAATCTGAAACCAATAACAAGGAATATCTCAAAAACAATCTACCCCTGAAAAAAAACTGTGTGTTTTATCATGATCTAGATTTTTTGTGTAGTGAGCTTTTGTCCATGTTCTACGGTTTACCAGTATGCAAAATTCAATAAAAATCATCCAGAATAAAGAAGTTTTTAAATGCTATTCTCAGAAAATTCAAGATATATATTCTATTTTGCATGCAAATCTCTTAAATATAAGAGATTTGTGATCAAAAACAGTCATTTGTGAGAAAATACAAGTTTTCCAATTTTTTTTTCCAATAAAGAGTAGTTTGGGATGGGGGATTTTCTTGAAAGTCTTAGTGTCGCATCCTTGGAAGAGACCAATCTTAAATACCAATCAACACACGGAAAGTTTTCTAAATACTCTTTTTTTGGATTCAGAGAGTCTCAAAACAATTATTTTCGATGAAATCTCGGTAAAAATTTTTGGGTGCAATACAATACCTGCTCTATACACTATGTACATAGTTCGTGTAGAGAAAGTAACAGGAAGCGCCCAATGATTCTCAGGAATAATGTGTTTATATCAAAGAGTATTAATGTATATGGAGTCTTCCTATTGTATATTTACAGAAAATGCATCATGCTAAGTTGGAGGTATTGTAAAAATCATCCCTTAAGCAATACCATTGGGAGATTACACTACATACTGTGTTTTGTTTCAGTTGACAGTAGAGCATGGGAACAAAACAAAAGAGCGAAACACATGCACTTCCCTCTCGCGGCCACTGTCACTACCTTTAAAGTATCCATTTTTTTTTTCTCCCGCTGTTTTGAAATGCTACGTGTGTATGAATAATTTTGCATCCTATTGACCAGATCCGGGAAAATATGAGCCGTTTTTATTAAACATTCGACGTAGTGAGATAGCAAACATAGGTTATAGCAGCTCGAGTGCGTCCAGAGTAAATACCACCCTTTGTGTTAGCGTTTTTCAAACTATGCCACATGGACCACCAGAGGCAAACTTTAAATTGTTGCAGATAGTTATTTGAGATACCTGAAGCAAATGGTATGATTAATATTAATTATAAGGAGTACTAACATAAGCCCGAAGCAATTCGTTTGCTGTGAAGCTTAAAACGCCGAAGGCGACCCTGTTTTCATGGAAATAAGTAATTGCTACCTATTGCATTATTAACAAACACAGTAAACAAATTTAATTGAATACATTTTTTATTTTCTCTACATGTACATTGTACTTAGTTTATAGAGAAGGTATTGTAATGCACCCAAAATTTATATCGAGATTTCATCGGAAATATATGTTTTGGGATCCCCTGCATTCTAAAAACGCATTTTTAAAAAAGTGTCAGCGAGTTGGTCTTCCTGTCTGTCTGACTGTGTGTGGTTTTTGTGGGCAGCACAGCTTGAAAACGAAAAATCGGTAAAGCACCAAACATGGATTTTTTCGGGTGTAAAAATCCTCAGCACGACTTCCTTCGGAAGGGAAGTAAAGCCGTTGATCCCGTGTCAACACGTAAAAGAACTTCAAGCCTGACAGAGGTCTGTGAGCAAAATTAAGCAGTCTTTCACACCTAATTTAGAATCGGACCCTGAGAACTATAGTAGTTGAACGCCCATAAATAACACGCCATTTACATCTTTTTTGTTTGTTTCAGATGTAAAATGTTTAAACTTTTCTCACAAGGAAGTTGTAAACTCATGTTTCTGCATAGAAACGGATTTCAGCTACATGGCAACCAGTTTTTAAATGATTTGACTATCGTTTTAGCCTAGTGTATTTCACTATTTCCCTTCTACTTACAAGGAAGCAAGTAAGTAATTAAGACAATTTCTGCTAATGTTTATCTCGATTATCATTAAGTAGACTTAAACTTTGCTTAAATGGAAATGTCATTCCTTTTTCAATCACATAGTAAGCAGATGTTAAAGTTTGTACTGTTGCTTTAGCCTGGTGTATTCCGATTTTCCTTGTACTCACAAGGAACTAAGTGCTGCTAATATTTATGTTGATTAGCATGAAGTAAAATAGAAAGAAATTGTAAAAATGGCTTGCAACAGAACGTTAGAGAAATTTATGTGAATGGAACACATAGGAATTTCTTATGTCGTGTACCTGTTTAAATTAAGTGTTCCACAGAGAAACACACATACAGGCGTTACACTATAATCACAATATAACTTATGCTGTAACCCTTGAACCTCTGGTTTCTGACGATGCAGGAACTATGGGTGAACATTAAAATATCTGTGAGGGGAGTACAAAACTTGCTGGAGCACGAACGATTGTAGTCCCAACCTAAACCACATCTTCGCGGCCAACTTGATTTTTAAATTTAGTATCGTCTAAGGATACGATACGAGGGTTTTCAAGAACCTCTCCCCACATTAAACTACACTTTTCATGAAAAAAACTTTAAAAAATTTGATTTTCTCATAAACCGCTCGAACGACTTTGATTACAACTTCTTATACTTACATTTACACGACAGATAAAATAAATGTGTTGAATTTTCTGGGAATAACCTCTGAAGCCATCTTTATCATGGATGACTTTTTCTGAATTTTGCATAACTGGTAAACCGTAAGAGATAGACAAAAAATGAATACACAAACACTGTAGACTTCGCTAAAACACACAATTTATGTCATACACTTTTTCATGGAGTTGAGTGTTTTTGAGATATTCCTTTCCTTTCTTACTTTTCACATAGGGAAACTTGGGAACTCCTGGCACGCAAAGAAACTGATTTCAGTCCCACAAGAAACACATTTCAAAACATTTGACTGTCCATATAGCCTAGAGCATTCCGTTATTTCCCTTCTACTTATAAGGAACTGAGCATTAAGAGCATTCCGCTTAATGTTTATCTCGATTAGTATGAAGTAGATAGAAGAACACTTTTAAAACAATAATTTGTTATAGAGATGTAGATACAGTTATGTGAACGGAATACAATTTATACTTTCTTTATACGTACTATTTACATAGTGTATAGAGAAGGTATTGCACTCCACCAAAAATTCGATAGCGAGATTTCACCGGAAATATATGTTTTAGGGTCCCCTGTATTCAAAAAAAGGATTTTCATAAAAACGTCCGTGTATGTGTGTCCGTGTGTCAATGTGTCCGTGTGTCTGTGAACAGGATAACTCAAAAACGAAAAGTCGGTAAAATAACAAACTTGGTATTTAAGTTTAGTATCTTCCAGGGATACGACACGAAGATTTTGAGAAAAATCCTCCCACCCCAAACTACCCTTTACATGGAACTTTTTTCGAACATTTTGATTTTCTAGAAAATTGCTCTAACAATTTTGACTAAAATATCGTATATTAAAGATATTTACCCGCCAAATAAAATGTATATTTTGAATTTTCTGGGAATAGCCTCTGAAGACTACTTTATTTTGAGTGAATTTTCCGGAATTTTGTATAACTGCTAAACCGTAAGAGATAGGCAAAAGCGTACCACACAAAAAATGTAGAGCACATTAAAACACACAATTTATGTTTTATACATTTTTTCTTGCAGTTGATCGTTTTTTAGATATTCGTTGTTTTTGTTTTCAGGGTCGAAAATCTTAACTTTTCTCATGTAGGAATTTGTCCACTAATGTCCATACCAACTAAGTAATAAGACTATTTCTGCTAGATTTTCTAGATTAGCATGAAGTAAATAGAAGCTTAAGCTTTTTAAGAATAGTTTGTTTCAGGGATATAGAGAAAGTCATGTGAATGTTACACATCATTTTTTTTTTAATTTATACACCTGTTGGAATGAAATAGTTTAATAAAACACAAATAGAGGCGTTACACTATAACTTATGCTATAACCCTTGACCCTCTGGTGCCTGAGGGTGCAGGAAGTATGGGTGAACATTAAAATATCTGTGAGTGGAATATAAAGCTTGCTGGAGCATGAACGGTTGTGGTCCCAACCTACACCACATCTTCGCGGCCAACTTTGCAAGAGAGAGCGCCAAAAGACTGACCATGATAGCCAGTAATTTATTTCCTTCCCCTGCCAGCAGGCATCCCGCAGAGCACGCTGCATGTTGAACCTACTTTTCCTGGCAACTGCTCCGCTCCTTTGCTACGAGAAACTGGGAAACCTGGAATGGCAGATAACATTTTATCCTAAGCCGTCGTTCATACGTTAAACGCGGAAGAATGGTTCATTATTTTTTCTTCTCTACATAGTACATGGTAACTAGGTGCAGAAAGTATTGCACTCAACTGAAAAATTCTATACCCAGATTACACTGGAAATACACGTTTTAGCTTCTCTGTATCTAAAATATGCATTTTAGGGAAAAGGTCTTTGTGTGTCCGTGAACGGGATGGCTAAAATACCAAACTTAGTATTTGAGTTTAATATGTTGCCATGGTGCGACTCGAAGATCCGCCCCCAACTCCATCCCAAGATACCCTTTACCGGAAAAAATATCAACAATTTATATTTTCAAAAAATGTCTATAACAATTTTTATTGAAATGCAGTATTAAAGGTATTTCGTGACAAACAAAATGCATTATCTTGAATTTTTTCGAAACAGCCTCTGAAAATCTTTTTATTTTGGATGAATTTTACATAAATAGTAACCGTAAGAGATAGACAAAAGCTTACCTCACACTTTATTTAACATATATTTTTCGTGAATTTTACCATTATTAAGATATTAGATTTTAAAATACTTACACTTTTCTCATACCTGGCAATGCAAAGAAACGGCTTTAAAACACATGTCAGCTACCTTTTAAAATACTTGACCATTGCTTTAGCTTAGTATATTGCCTTATTTCCTTCTCCTTAGTAGAAATCAACTAATCAGATCATCTTGCTAATATTTTTTATAGATTAGCATGAAATAGAAGAATAAGCTTTTAACAATACTTTATTACGAGGTATAGAGAAAGTCTTGTGAATGGAACACATGCGATTCTTTTACTTCCTCTAGCAGGTATGAACAAGTACACAGTAGACAAAGAATTTATTATATTCCATCACAAAATTAGAGTCCTAGGTTTCATCGCGAATTTGAGATCCCTTGGATCCTTATAAAACTTTTTACAAAAAATGTTCTCGTGTGTCTGTCTCATGTCTGGGAGGGTATGTGTGGTCAGTGCAGTTCCAATACGAAAGTCCGGGGTCACATCTTGAAACATGCTGAAATGGCTGGATTGATAAATAATCAACTTTTCGTTTTTATGGACGAAATATATAGTTTTTTCTCTGAAATAATAATTTTTTAAGGGTACCCCAAAACATTTCTATTGAAATCTCGATATTGGCCAGAATTCATTATTTGTCTACTAGCTATAGATAAATAGTGCACAGCAAAATCTGATGTTACATTCACATGAGCTTCGCTACCTATTCTGCAACAAACTATTCTTACAAAAATGCATTTCTATTAGTGTATATATAACGATATTAGCACATAGGAGTACTTTTTTTACGTACTTCCTTTTACAAATGCGGGAATAAGGGGATACAGAGATAGGCTAAGGCGATATTCAAATATTTCAAGAGACGGTTGCTATGTCATGCTTCGTTTTCTTTGCGTGACCAGTATAAAGAAAATTCTGACACGTTCTAATAACATGGTATTGTCTATCAATTCTGTATCTAACTATTCCTACAAAAACTTATTCTATTATCTACTTGATGTAATTGGGTAAACATTAGCAAAAATCGTTTTACTATAGAGTTCCTTATGAGAAGAAAGGTAATAAGGGAATACACTCTACTCAAGCGATAATCAAATCTTTTAAAAACTGGTTGCTATGTGTTTGAAATTCGACACTCTTTGCATGACCAGGGATAAAACAAAAGAAAAATGGCCAGTTCCCGTTAAAATTTAACCCAATACAAGCAATATCTCGGAAATTTTAACTCCACTCAAAAACATGTATATGACACAAATTTTGTGTTGACGAGGTCTAAGTTCTTGTATAGTAAATTGTTTCTGTCTTATGGAACCGCGTTGTGTCCAAATGGTCAAACCACTACCCTCTCACCTAGATGGCCAGAGTTTGATCCTAGGTGACCGCATGTGGGCTTTGCTTTCTCCGGGTTTTCCGGTTTCCCTTTCCATCGCATTCCACCGGCACTCCATCTTCATTCCATGTGTTATCAGTGTCACCATCTGCGGTGCTATATATGGTAAAAGTTGGCGTTACACACTATAAAAAATCTCTCCTACTATTTTCCACTTATGCAGAAGTCATTCAGAATGAAGAGGTCCTCAGAAGCCATTTCCAGAAAATTTAAGATACTCATTTCATTTATCATGAAAATACATATTTTAAACAAAATATTTAGAGTAAAACAAAGGTTTTGAAAAGGTTTCATGTAAAAATAGTTTGGGGTCGGAAAATTTTCTTGCAAATCTTTGTGTCGCATCCTTGGAAGATGTTGAACTTAAACATCAAGTTTGGTATTTAACCGACTTTTTGTTTCTGAATCATCCTATTCACATACACACATGAACCTTTTTTTAAAAATTCTTTTTATACGTGGGACTCTAAAGAGTGTATTTGCAATGAAATTTTGGTTTCGAACTTTTGGGTGGAATACAATACCTTCTCTATCTTTATATCCTGTACGAAACAGAAGATGTAAAAATCCAGAATATACTTCAGTTAGTATTAGAGTATGGTACTTTAATCACAGTCAATAGAGCATCTTTTAGAGAAAATCCATATTTTGGAGCGCTATTCAATTAAAGGGTAGTTTGTAGGGAGGGTTTTATCTGAAACTCTTCATGTAACATTCTTGGAAATTCCGGAATTATATCAAGTTTAACGCCCAATTTTATTACCGTGTGCTAAGACTGATGATACATGGAATGAAAATAGAGTACCGATGGAATGCGATGGCGAGGGAAACCGGGGAATCCGGAGAAAACCAGCTTCTGAGCCACTTTGTCCACCTCTAATCCCACAGGCGGTTACTTTGGTTGAACCCGAGCTACTCGATCACATACGGCCTTTTTGATGTATGCTAGTTACATACACACAAATAAGGATATATGGCATTTTTCTAAAATTTACTTTTTTCTGTAATTCGGATCCCTCAAAAACATATTTCCGGTGGCAATTCCATGTCGAGATTTTGGGTGGAACATTTTTTTTTTTTTCATTTAACATCCGAGGTCATATCGGGGGGTTTCGAATTAGAAACAACTCGTTGTCTGTAGGTTTACGTTGGGTTTAAACCATTTTGTTTCCTCAAACACGCACAAATTCACTCTCACATACATAGTTACAGTCTCTGTGGGGATAGGGAATAATTCTGGTTAAAGAAAAATTCCCCGCCCCAGCCGGGAATCGAACCCGGGACCTCCAGGTGAGAAGTCCGCTCGCTGACCACTCGACCACGGAGGCAGTCAATATATGTATTTTTTCTTCTAGCTTAGTGTTGTTTAATGTGATTAATCATATCGGACGATGAATGAAATTGGTATGATTATACTCAAATGATATCGGTAAAGTTACTCGACATTCGTCTCCTTAGGATAAGGAGACCCCGAAAAAAACCATTCGGGTAGCTCACACTAAGCGAGATTCGAATTCGCGAATATTATAAAAAGTTTTGATTATCCCGTAAAAAATTAGCAGTAATGATCTTATTACTTATTTCCTTGGAAGTAGAAGCGAAATAAGGTCCATTGTATATAAATGATAGAGAAGTAAAATGTTAACACCACAATAAGCATTTTGTTTATTTCCCCTATTGTTAGTAACTCACCATTACAAGTCAAACGAAGCAACATTTGTATCGTGTAAGGATTGTACTGGGTACTTGTTAATCATAGGAGTAAATAAATAACGGGGCAAGCCTTCCTGTCATGCACATTCAGGGCCTGAATTACTGTCAAGTATGAAACAAATGACGTGCTTGTCGTTCCGCTGGCTCTTGGCGCATGCGCATTAATGTTTAGTCGTGTTCGACAACTAAAAGTGATGAGACTTTAATACATCTCCTTCAAATTTACTCTAAAATTAAATCTCCCTAAAGAAAAGCTGCCTTATTTATTTTCAACTCGGGCTTAATTACAGAAAACTGTTTTAGAATCCCTGAAAGATAAAACAAAAGAAAATGAGTGCAATGAATAACAACCGCGATTTCATACCACAGTTGCAACGTCCACAAAATAAACCGGCAAATATGCAAAAATATGTAAAATACCCATTCTTCTTCTGCATCACAAAATTAAACGAAATAAACACATCAAAAGTTCTTTTTTATGGCTTGTCACAATGGTCTCATTTAGTGTCTCAGGTATAATTTGTTTTAGCTCATTTAGTCATGTATACATTTACATTTCATTTTCTGTTAACGTATTCATTTTTGCCTTTGTTAGTGCAATGCATGAATTAATATTTGAAAAAATCTGTTGTGTTATATTTATCTGACCTTTGGCGCTCAATATCCTTTTGTACTTCCTCTGTCAAGTACTTTATACATAGTGTGTAGAGAAGGTATTGTATTTCGCTCAAATATTTGATATTTCACTATAATTATTGTTTTGAAATCAACCGAATTAAAAAAATTCACTTTTGAAAAAGTCTGATGTGTACCATTTACATGACTTTCTCTATATCTCTGCAACAAATTATTCTTAAAAAGCTTATACTTCTATTTACTTCATGCTAATCAGTAAAAAATTAGCAGAAATAGTCTTACTTGCTTCCTTGTAAGTAGAAGAAAAATAAGAGAGTACCATAGGTTAAAGTGATAGTAAAAAGCTGGTTGCTATGTCACTGAAGTTCCTTTGTTTCTATGGACAGCGGTTGACAAATTCCTGTTTGAGAAAAGTATAAGTTTTTCAAAGCAGAAACCAAAAACAAGGAATCTCTCAAAAACCGTGAACTCCACGGAAAAAATGTATATAACATAAATTGTGTGTTTTAACGTGCTTTACATTTTTCGTATAGTAAGCCTTTGTCCATCTCTTACGGTTAGTAGTTATTCAAAATTCCGTAAAATTCATCCAGAATAAAGTACTTTTCAGAGGTTATTCCCAGAAATTTCAATATATGCATTTTATTTGTCAGGCAAATATCTTTAATATACGAAATTTTAATCAAAATCGTTAGAGCCGTTTTTCAGAAAATCAACATTTTCGAAAAAAGCTCCATGTAAAGGGTAGTTGGGGGTGGGGAGATTTTTCTCAAAACCTTTGTGTCGCATCCCTGGAAGATACTAAACTTAAATACCAAGTTTGGTATTTTACCGACTTTTCATTTTTGAGTTATCGTATTCACAGACACACGGACACGTACACACACACGGACCTTTTTCCAAAAGTGCTTTTCTTAGATAAAGGGCACCCTAAAACATATATTTCTGGTGAAATCTTGGTATCGGATTTTCGGGTGGAGTGCAATACCTTCTCTAGACACTATGTACATAGTACGTATAGAGAAAGTAAAAAAATGTCCGAGTTTCTCTGTGTGTCTACGGCATAAGTCAAAAGTGAGCAAAACTTGGCATTTAAGAGGACAAGGTAGTGTGAACTTACGAAAATTACACCTTAAATGAGTTGAATTACCACTGCTCTTAAAGTATTCAATTGCTTTTCCAGAAATTTGTATGAATTATTCTATAGAAAATAATAATAATAATAATAATAATAATCAAGCCATCCAAGGATTAATATACACTATTTTTAACTTTAATCGCAGTTGTTAAAATTATTAATATTTATAAAGGACCTCTACGTCAAATAAATTAATGTATAAACCATAAACCATGATAATTACTTCAATTGGTTGTTTGTATTAATAACGTATATGGTTGAATCTACAAAAAGTATTTCATTAGTCGGAAAAACAATAAAGCTTAGTCTTAAAACATGTGAATTCTTACACCTTTTCCTCTGAAACTACTTGCAATACATAATCACACTTTTTTCATAGTATAATCAGCTACCTAATGTACCTCAATTATTAGTTATGATACAATTTCAGTATAAATGAATAGAAAAATTACTTGCCAATTCAGAAAAGTAAAAATGTGGAAAATGTGCAATGTTAGCAGAAACTATTAAACACTAGCAGAAACTATTACTTAGTTCCTTATAAGTAGAAGGGATATAAGGGAATACACTAGGCTAAATCGAAAGAAACATTTTTAAAATGTGGTTGCTATGGGATTTAAATCCGTTTCTTAGCGTTGCCAAGAGTTGATAAGACTAATATATACAATAACATCATGACTGTGATTCAGAAAGTTCAACTATGGGTTATATATATATATATATATATATATATATATATATATATATATATATATATATATATATAGAGCTTTCCAGCTCTAATACATTCTGAGAAAAAGGTACATAAATATCCAAAAATGAGAAAACTAAATTTAAAGATAAAATTTTTCTAAAAATAGACATTGCATAACGGCTTTAAAGAAATCCAGACTACCATTTAAATTATATTTAAGTTCATTAAAATCCTCTTAACCTCCAAAAGTTTACATTTTCTTAAACTAGAAATAATAGAGATTTTATTAATGTCTAAAACAAAACAAAAAATGTTATTTTTTGCCAATTCAGAATACCTTGTCACCTTAAGTTTAGCTTATTTCAAGGTTGCTTTTCAAAGGTTTTCAAAGAAAACTACCACACCAAACTGCCCTTTACATAGAACCATTTTCGAAAATGTGTTATATATGTTATCACAAAGAATATGCATATATTCAATTTACTGCGGAAAACTTCTAAGTTCATTATAAATGACATATGTTTTAACTGGTAAGCCATAAGAGATACAGAAAATCTTGCTGCATGAAAAATGTAGTTGTCTTAAAAACTTTTGTCATATGCCTCTTTTTTTAGTTAAACTATTCCGAGATACTCCTAGCTATTGGTTTCAGTTTTAAAATACTCAAATGGCAAATCGTTATTCATATTTATTTCCCTTATTCAAGCAAAGGGAAAGGAATATCAATTTATATATCGACCATCTGTTGAATTATTTGACGATCACATAATTCCACGTATCTATATACAAGGAAGTGTGTAATAAAGGTATTTCTGCAAATATTTATACTGATATACGTGTGAATTATATAGAAAAAATCAAATGTGTTCCATTCAAACGACTTTTATTACACATCTGTAACAAATTATTGTTTATCTATATCTATCTATATGTTATATCTATTTCATGTTAATTGAGACAAACATTAGCAGAAATGATCCTATTACTTCCACGTAAACCGAAGGGAGAGTCAAGTCTTGTAAAAGCTGGTTTCCATGTGGATAACAACATCTTATTTGCATAGCCAGGAGTTCACAAATTTCTGTATGTGAAAATTTTAAGCAATTTAGCCAATAACAAGGAATATCTAAAATAGGTTAACTAAACGAAAAAATGTTTATGACAAATTCTGTATTTTATCGAGATATAAATTTTATGTGTAATGAGTTTTTGTCTTTTTACAGTTTAACAGTCTTCAGCAAAGGTCATTGCGAATAAAGATGTCTTCAGATGCTATTCACAGAAATGTTAAGATATGCATTTTATGATGTAAATATTTTAATATACGGCATTTAAATAAAAGATCGTTACACATTTTTGAGAAAATAAAAATGTTTGAATTTTTTTCATGTTAAGGGTACTTAGATGTAGGAGATTTTTTTATCAAAATCTTCGTGTCACACTCTTGAACGATACTAAACTTAAATAACAAGTTCCGATTTTTCGTTTTGGGTTATCGTGTTCACATACACACAGACATAAGCATAAGGACCTTAATTTAAAAATTCTCTTTTTTTCTTAATACCGGGGACCCTAAAGCTTGTCTTTCCGGTGAAATGTTGAGTGGAGTGCAATACCTTCCCTACATATGTAATATGTACTAAATATAGAAAGTAATAAAGTCTGTGTGTGAACAGCATAACTTAAAAACAAAGCTCGTTAAATAACAAACTTGGCATTTAAGTTCAGCATATTCCAATGAAGCAATTCCGAGATTTTTAAATAAATTCCACACCGCAAACTAAGTTTTTACATAGAAAGATTTTCTATAATGTTTATTTTTTGAAAAATGGCTATAATGATTTGTATTAAAATATGTATGTTTTATTGATTTAATTGTTTTTTTTTCACACAAGCCGTGTGTAGGACAGAAGTAGGGATAGGTAGAGTGAGAATGGTAGTTTAGTGGTAGAGCAACCGGCTAGATACCGGAAGATCCGTGATTCAAATCCCGGCTATGACATTGACTTTTTCAGTCTGACTCTACCTATCCAACTCTTGTCCTATACACAGCTTTCGTGTGAAAAAAAAACATTTACTCAATAAGATTTGACCACAATAGTTGGCTATACCATGCATTCCGGGATTTAAAGTACTTATAACATTGTAAGTCGTCATTAGTGTTGTCATCTCAAAATAATTTGAAAATACCTTATGGTTTACCGGGAAACTTGCGAGTCAGTTGAGAAATTCAATGCTATGCCGACATGTTGCCATGGTAGCTCAGTGGTAGAGCAACCGGCTAGAGACCGGGTGATCCATGGTTCAAATGCCGGCTATGGCATTGGATTTTTTACCTATCCAATGTATCTTTTAGATACTTTAACACATATAAAATGCACTATCTTTAATTTTCTCGGAGTAGCTCTGAAATGTTGTTAATTCTGATGACTTTGTCATAGCGGCAAACCATAAAGATACAGAAAATCTTTTGGCTCAAAACGGTGCAGATCACGTTAAAACAAACATTTTATATCACATTCCATTTTTGTAGAGTTAACGTTTCATTACTAAATGGAGAATCGTTATTCATTTTTACTTCACCTGGTCTAGCAAAGGGAACGGAATATCAATGCATTACATATCGACCAGCTGTTGGAATATTTGACTATCGGTTTTGCCTAGTGTAGTTACGCCCTCATTCCCGCGTTTCTGCAGGGAAGTATGCAATAAAGGTATTTATGGAAGTATTTATATCGATGTGGTAGATCGAAAGAATAGTTTGCAGAATAGGTAGAGAAAGTTATATGAGTGTAATATACAGATTTATTTTACATGGCTATCACAATTTATTCCATAAAAGTTTGCTTTTCTACTTTCTCTATCACTTATGTAAAATTTTATATAGTGAGTAGAGAAAGTATTGCATCCCACTCAAAAATTGGATATTGAGACTTCCCCGTAAATACATATTTTGAGGTCTCCTAAATCCGAAAAAAAACATTTTAGAAAAAGATCCGTGTGTGTGTGTCTGTGGACTTAGATGCGACAAGAAAATTTTAAAGAAAATCTCCCTACCACAAACTACCTTTTACGTTGAAGATTTGTTGAAAATGTTGTTTTTCTCAAAAACGGTTTTCACGATTTTGATTAAAATAACGCATATTAAAGATATTTACATCATAAATGAGCTGTATAGTTTGAAATTTCTGTGAATAACCTCTGAAGACCTCTTTATTATGAAGTACTTTTGCAAAACTTTGCATAAAGGTTAAACCGTAAGAGATAGACAAAAACTTACCACACAAACATGTAGACAATTTATATCATATACATTTTTATGTAGAGCTGACCGTTCAGTTTCGATTTTAAACTGCTTAAACTTTATTCAAACGCAGAGTGACGTTTCGTTTCATCTCTGCTTTACTGCAGATCATGCAAGTTGTATCAGCTGTTTTCAGACTTGACTATCAATTTAGTGGAGTGTATTCCCTGATGTATCTTGTACTTATAAGGAAGCAAGTAATAAGATGAATACTGCTAATATTATTTGTCTAGATTTAACGTAGATAATAGAATTATCTTTTATAAGAAACGTTTGTTTGGGAACAGATAGAGAAAGTTACGAGAGTGGAACACATCAGATTTTTAATTTACGGTATTTACATTTAAGAACACTTCTATGTTCTATCTACTCCAGTTAACCAAATGGGGTAATTTTGGGCCGCGTTAATGCGTATATACGACAGCAATCTTGGCAATTTGTGTGTAACGTTCGCAGCACTACCACAAGGTGCTTAACCCACCGTTATCTCTTACGCGTTTTCATTTAGCGGAACCCAAGAGTTTTAACGCACGTTAATACCCGCTCGTTCTCATTTAGTACGTTTATTTGTTCATTACTGTCACAAATATTGGCATTTACTTCTGAAGTAAACTACGGTGCTATGATTAGGAAATATATCAGGGTTTCATCACTTTTAACAACACAGGGGTGTCCAAATTATCCGAAAGTGAATAATGTAGTTTTTGTTTTGAAATTCTAAGAGAGTTTATTTGCAGTCGTGTTACACATGTATTATATTTAAAATCAGACTGACATCTCATCCCTGATATAAAATAAATCAAGCACTAAAAATCTCGACTGATTGCTAATTTTCACACGCAGAGAATGTTTCTCTCTTTCTCTCACCCGCTTTTACTCTCTTATCTCTACCAGGAGCATAATAAGTAAATAATGGTAGAAATTCGATTGTGATATTTTACAGGTAAGACATTTAATGGACATCCCTAAATACTACCAAAAATTGTATAAAAAGGTCCATGTGTGGGAGGGGGCTTGTATTAGAATGTTTTTGTGTATGAACAATATAACTCAGAAACAAAAACTAGGACAAATACCAAACTTTTAAGTTTAGTATCTTCCAAAGGCGTGACAGAAAGCTTTTTAAGAAAATTTCTCACACCCAATTATCTTTTGGATGGAACATTTTTCGAAATTTTGAATTTTCTCAAAAATGGCCCTCAGGCCATTGAGAATAGTGTACCACTTATTAAAATATTCACATATTAAATTAAATTCCTATATTGAATTTTCTGATAAAAGCCTGTTAAATTATGTTTGGTCAGAAGGAACTTTTGAAACCCTGTATAACGGCTAAACATTAAGTGATAGAAGAAAATTTATCACACAAACACATAGGTATCTTCAATATGCATAATTCAAAACAGGTGAAAAAATATTGATTTTTTTTCGGACAAGGTCTTCTTCAGAAAGGAAATAAAGCCGGTAAAAAAAACTCAAGCGTGATAGCGAGGACTCTAGGCAAACTTAAGTAGTCTTTCAAATTCAATGTGGAATAGAATGCTGGGAAATTAAAGTGAGTCCATAAATGAAACTCACCTTCATTGAATTTCACTTAGGTTAACAATTATGTCACATGTGTTTTAAAAACATACAGAAAAAGAATTTAAAAAAATGTAGGTGTTGGTGTATAAATGGTGATTCACAAATAACAGGGATCCTCTGAGTGCTGCTAAGGCACTTTTTGACCATTTGACGTTCAATACTTAGCAAGAAATTTGTGATTTTGCACTTTGATATTTTCCAGCCCATATTTCTCTTTATAACATGGGATGCTAGGTTCATAGATTGACATTTTCTTTATACCAGGGTCACTATTTATATTTTGATCCTAATATTAAAACAGTATTTGTGATTAAAAATTGCTTTATTGTTTCTCAAAATATTCTCCTTTTATGGCCAGTACACTTTTCATGGTATGAACCATATTTCACAACATTTTTTTTTTTCCAATCTCCTTGAGAAAACTCCAAAACGTGGTTTTCGAACGCATTCGTGGTTTCTTCTCCAACGAAGATCATTGTTCCACGCCTTTTGTTCTTGATGTTCGGTAACAAAAAGAAGTCATTGGGTGCTAAATCATACTGTACGGCGGATGAGTGAGCAATTCGATTTTTTTAGTGTTCTTATTATCGGTATTTAGACCAGATGTATGAGCGCTCGTATTGCAGTAATGAAGGACGATCCTGTTTTAATTATTTCACCGAAGACTTCTGGGAAACAAATCGCCGCGTACCGTTTAAAATTTAGTTTTACGCTCCTCTAAAGGTACTGTTGCCTCATTACCAGTTTTTTACTCAAAATTTACTCGTTTGTTTCGAAATGCTTTTGTTGGATTTAGTTCATCTTGAAACACCCATACAGTCGACTGCTGTTTATGTTCCGGCTCAAAAACATAGATCCACGATTCATCACCTGTTACAATCGTATATACGTCTTTTGAAGTCCCACCTTTGTAGACCTTAAACAAATTGTGTACACCAATCGACACGAACATCCTTTTGAGATCGTGTCAAATTATGTAAGATCCAATGAGAACAAACCTTTTCCATGAATAAATGATAATGCAATATTTTATGTATGCCAGTGCAACTAATGCCTAAGGGTTTCTCTATCTCACAGTATGTGGCATGGCAATTTTCATTATGAGCTTTTTTATTTAATCAACATCAATGTTTTCTGGGTCAACAACTGATTTTGGACGACCTTCACGAATTCTGTCATCGAGTGTGCTATTTTCACACAGGCAAAAGATTGGAGCTTCAATACCAAATGTGGTAGTAGAATTGATCAATGCCATCTTGTCTGATAATCCACGTCAAAAATCATAATAAATCACATGAACATTTTCACGAATTAATTTCATTTTTTCGCCGAGATACATTTTAAATTCACTGTAAACAACACAAAAGTGCTCTATTAATGAAACATATGAAGTAGGTTAAGGTCAACAAGGTCGAACTTTCCAGTGGAAACACCAGATGGCACTTACTGCAATCAGTGTTGCTAACGCTCAAAACATAGAAAGTGGTCCTCTTGTACATCAGGCTCATCGCCATAAGACTCCAAGCGCACAGTAGGGTTCAGAATCATCCCATATTTACGTGATGGTTTGAAATAAATGATATCAGCTCCCTTCGAACTGACATTGATTTCAATGTTTCCCAATTTTTGAAAGAGTAGGATTAGGATTAGTCATGGACGGGGTCAATTACGTGACCCCTGGTGAACGAGGGGAGAGCTTCGAAGGGCGACCAGATACGGATGACGGCGGGCGCAAGCATGGTTACAGCTGGAACTCTTCCGAAGTCGTCCTAGGTCCTGCTCATCCCACCCCCCCCCCGAGCCTCCTAGCGAGCCCCCAGAGAGAGCCCACAATAAATAAGGTGGATTCCCACTGAATGTTCCCAATAACAATGCCAAAATAATCTCTATTAATGGTTAAATCACCATTCAGCCGCAACCTTCTGAAAACCGGCATCTTATCCTTCAACCCTGAAAAAGAACATTTGGAAATAATAGGAACAGGAAATGGTGCATCGGAAAATTTCCTGCAACTGGGAGAAATCCCGAAAAAGCATGCATCAGGTAGAACAACACGGAGATCGAACATACAAACAGAGCCGCGCAGTAGACTGGTTAGACTCTTCGCCTCTCACTAAGACCACCTGGGTTCGATCCCAAGCGACCGCATATGAGATTTGAGATGGACAAAGCGGCGCAGGGGAGGGTTTACTACAAGTTTCCCCCACCATCGCATTCCACCGGTGCTCCATCTTCATTCCATGTATCACCAGCGTCATTGTCTGCGGCGACATAGTAGTAAAAGCGGGCGTTAAACATAATAAAAAGAACCCTACAAACTCCCGAATGCGGGTAGAGACGAAACCACATGAGCCATCCCTCTCGGCGAAAGATGGTAGAGAAAGTTATGTGAATGTATTTCAGATGTTTTATTACGTTTAGTTGTTTTTATTTGCAGCCACAACAACACGAGTTGCTAACCGAATTACATGTAAAATTTGACCCAAGATGACAGAACAACATGAATTTGGAGAGTCATAGTTGTTAAAAGCTGGAAAGGGCTGGGGAGGCTGGCTACAAAATGTTTTATAATCACATGAAGTACCTTGCACTGCTGGCCCTTACCCTTATATGTGTAACTTAGCTTTCCTCTTGCCTCATCTGCTTTAAGAAATTATTCTAGGAATTTCGTTTAAAAATGTGTTACATTGGGTCCAGGCTACAATTAGGCTATTTCCAGTGGCGAATAATTTTTTTATTGTTTCATTTATATAGCCCTCTTTAGTATCTAAGGTTATATCGGGGGCTTTGTACTTGAAACAGCTCGTCTGTAGGTTTAAATTATTTTATTTTACTCAAACACACACATTCACTGTCACATACATACTTCCAGACTCTGTGGGGGATAGGGAATAATTCTGGTTAAATAAAAACTCCCCGCCCCAGCCGGGAATCGAACCCGGGACTTCCTGGTAAGAAGTCAGCTCGCTGACCACTCGACCACGGAGGCAGTCGCGAATGAGTTGTTTTGTTCTTAAAAGTTGAATTTTTGGCGATTTTTTTTTTTTTTTTGAAGAAGGGCATTTGTTTAAGTTTACTTAATTCACCCCTCACCAACCAAAATTAGTTTTATACCGCAATTCCAATGGGAATGAACGGCTTCTACAAACACGTACATCCTTTGAAAGCTAAAAGCCTAATCAAAAGGGTAACAACATTTTACAGTGGTTTACAAAGCAAAGCTTACCATTATGCAAAGAATCCAAGACAGCAAAATACAGTTAAAGCTAGCAGCAGTACAAGTCTGTTCTCTTGACTTCAAACTATTTCTGGCCTAATAAATTACACAAAACACAATGTCTGGATGCAAGCTAAGTTAGGAATTTTGCCAAGTTAACGCATTAATAATAAGCAGGGATTTAGAAAGCTAGAAAATTGCTCGCACCAGACACACCCAACGTGGCCTAAGCTTTATTATCATTTGAGGTTGAATATGGGTGGGGCCGTTGGGAGACTGATGACAAGCTCTCTTGTCCGGCCGATCCCCAGGAATGTCCGGAGCTGCACAACTGTGATGTACCTCCGCCAACGAAGTCAGCAAGATGGAACCGGCTCCAAGCAGAACGTAACTTGTTTTGGCGCTATACATGCTAACATTTCCTATGCTCACCGATGTGATTTAGTGGTAGTTGCAACAGCACGTTACAAATGTAAACATTTTAGAACTATTGTTGATTTTTAATGGACCTAGAGCCGGCAGTTTTGTGCTACACAATTACATTTTTGATATAAACACTTAAGACACACAGAATACTGCTGATTCGGTCTTGCAGCATTTAAGTGAAACACACGTTAAACGTGAAACTTTATTTTTACAAATTCCTTTTGTTTTTACTTTGTCTATCAATGCATCATGCATAGTTAGAGAAGATATTGTATTCCATACAAGAATTTAACATCGAAATTTCACTGCTTATACTCGTTTAAGGCTACCATGGACCAACAACAGAAAACTTGAATGTTCGAAAAAGGTCCCGCGCTCGCGTGTGCATCCATATGTCGGTGAACAGCTCAAAAACAACAATTCGGTTACTCCCACGTCTTCCAAGAATGGGACACGACGAATTTCAGGAAAATCCTCCCAACTCAAGCAACCATTTAGATTTTCTCAAAAACGGCCTTAACGATTTTATTAAAATATCGTATGTTAAAGATATTTGCATAACAAATAAAATGAATATCTTCAATTTTCTGGGAATAGTCGCTGTAGACCTCTTCATTGTGGGCGACCTTTGAATAACTGGTAAACCTTAAGATATAGACAGAAAGATACTGCGCAAAACATGTAGATCTGGTTAAAACACACGATTTAAGTGATATACATTTTTCCTGGAGTTGACCATTTCCGAGATAGTCCTTGTTATTGTTTCATTTTTTAAATACTTAAACTTCTCTAATACATGAATTTGTCAGCTTCTGGCCATGCAAAGAAACGAAATTAAATCATATAGGAACCAACTTTTAAAAGAGATGACTGACTGTATTTGCTAATGTTTATCTCGATTATAATGAAGTTAATAGAATAGTAAGATTTTTAGCAATAATTTGTCACAGAGATGTAGAGAAAATCATGTGAATGAAACAAATCAGATTTTAATAGCATTTTTCACAATGCAGTTGTTCCTTGGACCACAGTTAAAAACTTCTAAGCTTGAAATTTTCAGGAGTGCTTCAAGAAATAAACTCTTGAAAGCTGTTATGCAGTATTTATAAAACTATTAAGAGGTTAAAGTAAAACCATTTTCGATGAAATCACATTCAAAAGGTTTAAGATTCAATTATATGTACACATTATTATTTCCTTTACACGTGCTATGTACGAATACTGCTATGTAGAGGAGGTATTGTATTCCACACAACAATATCATATCAATTTTTCATAGAAAATATATATTTTTAGACCCTCTGAATCTGCGAGCGTCCATTTGTCCGTGCGTCTGTGAATATCAAAACTCAGAAGCGAAAAATCTGTTAAATGCCAAACTTGGTATATAAATTCAGCATCTTCCATGGATACGTCACGAGGATTTTGAAGAAAATCCCCCCACCCAAACTATCCTTTGCATGTAATATTTTTCGAAAAATGTTATATTCTCAAAAACAACCCCTACGATTTTGATTAAAATCCATACATTTAAGAGTGTTTCATGACAATATGTATATCTTGAATTTTCTGGGGATAGTGTCTGAAGCCTTTTTTTATTTTAGATTACTTTTAAATTACTGGTAAACCTTAAGATACATGAAAAAAACTTACTGCTCAATAATGTAGATCCCGTTAAGGCACACAGTATATATATATAATGTTTTTTTTTTTTAGAGTTAACTATTTTCGAGAAATTCTTTGTTATTGGTTTCAATTTTAAATTACTTTACATTTTTATCAAACAGCAGATCTCTATTGTTTCATATCAACACTCTTTTTACACCTGTCATTCACAGACTACAGAATTGCAATTTTTTACGCATAATGACCAGTTTTTAAAGGATCTGAATATCACTTAACTACCGTATTCCCTTGTTTTCCTTTTTTTTACAAGGATGCAAGTAATAAGACTATTCCTGCTAATGTTTATCTCGATTAGCTTTCATGTAGATAGAAGAATAACCTTTTGTAAGAATAACTTGCTTACAGCAAGGTGTGAATCGAACACATCCGAATTTTGTTTTATACTAGTTCAATTAAAAAATTATTGGTAAAGAAGTTCTTTGTTTTTTTATAAAAACTAGAATTATAATTTTTGAACGATACGGCAAACCGTAGGGTCTAAGTCATATTACCACATAAAAACGATCATTTGTAAATAAGCAATTGAATCTCTTAAAAAATGGTTTGTCGTTAAAATTGTGTTTGAATTACTTGTTTTATGATTGTCAAAACAATCAGAATTAAAATAAACTTTGGTTATATTGCCTTAACCTGCTCAGACCACCTCTGTCTGTGTCGGGTGTAATAGAGATGTGGTCTCTGACGCCGATAAAAGTGCACTAACGGTAGTTTTGTACACTCGGGGCGTTAAAAATACTTATCATAGTATAGTGCCTTTTCGCTGACTCCGTCCATGTCTTTCACCTGTTTTCTTTGCTCCTAAAAGCGTATTGGACAGACCACGTTACCGAGGAGAAGCGGATATACATGATACATAAGTTTCAACAAATGAGGTTCCGAGATGGTAATCCCCAAACTCCCTAGTTGGACATTACTTGATCTCTCTCACCGGGTGGTTACAAAATTAAATTAATCGTTTCTCTGCTCTATTTACTGACGTTCTAATGCCAAGGAAATTCGCGAACATGGTGGACTAAATTAACACACTGCTTATACAAGTCAACCTGTTCTGTGGGAGTGACTTGCGGGTTTGAGGGTTGAAGGGTTTTGCGTTGTTGTGTTTTGCGTTTTCTTGCTTGCGTGGCAGGATGTACCAGAATGGCAACAATAAAGCCGTGGTTAAGACCCGATTTCCTGTCAAATGTTCACATTTTCAACAAAATCACAGCGTCAGGCGAATGTTTGTTTTTGAGTGTACATCGGAATTTACTCTCATGAATGAAGCATCCCACTAAGAATAAAATCTAGAAGACCTGTCTTTGAAAGCATGTTGCTAGATCTGTTCTTAGGCAGAGATGAAAGAAAGAGCCGGAAAATAACGTTTGTTTGTTTTCTTTTCATCTATATGTTTCCATTATATATTATACAATTTTTTGGATAAAGAAGTGCAAGCTAATCAAAAAGATTAGGCAGACCCCAGTCCTACAAAGTATTATCTTTATGAGCGGAAGGTATGGTATGCATGTCCTCTTTGCCCTATTTTATATTTTTTTGCTGGATGGCGCCCTTGCCCTGGACCACCACAAAACCACTCGCGGCACGACTGCCAGATGAAACTCTGTACTGGAGTTATGCGGTTTTTAATGGACTCTCTGTGGTTCAGCAATGAACAAAGGGATTTTATGCCAGCCTCTTATTCTACTCGGGCCAAGCGTGCAAGTATGCGAAAATCTTGTATAACACAACGTGAAGCGAAACTTGAAATTCTGGAGAAAGGACGTCTGCATAGCTCGCAGGCGCTATTCACTCTGCATGTCCTTACATCTGCTTGGTGAAAAGGTTGATTTTCAAACTTACTTCGCATTTTTGACCTGAACTTATTACTTTCTCTAGCACGTATGTACATGGAGTAAGAGAAGTTTTTGTATTTCACCAAAACATTCGATGTCAAATTTTTCTAGGAATATGTTTTGGCTCCGCTGAGTCAAAAAGAAAACAAACAAACAATAAAAACATTTTAGGAAAGACCATGTGTCTGTGCGTGTGTGTGTGTGTGACCAGTATAGCTAAAGAACTAAATTACGTTAATACGATAAGTTGGTATTTAAGTTTAGTATCTTTCATGGAAGCGACACTACCCTTTGCATGGAACATTTGTTTAAAATTTTACTTTTCTGAAAAAATGGCTACTACGATTTTGACTAAAATATCGCACATTAAAGATATTTACATGGCATTTAATTGTATATATTGAATTTTCTAGGAGTAGCCCCTGAAGGCCTCTCTGTTTTGGATGAATTTTGCTGAATTTTGCATAAGTGTTAAACCGTAAAAGATAGATGACTTATTACACAGAAAAAATAGATCTCGATAAAACACATAACTTATGTCATGTACATTTTTATGTGGAGTTGAGCGTTTCTGAGATGCTCTTTGTTATCGGCTTCAATTTGAAGCGACGCAACTTTTCTCAAACGGGAAGTTAGCTTTCATTTCATCTCTCTTGTTTTACTGCGGTTCATGCAAAGCGAATCGAACTTCAATTGTTTCACATAGCGGCCAAGTTTTAACAGATTTGACTATCGCTTTAGCCTAGTGCATTCTTTTATTTCTCTTCTACTTATAAGGAACCAAGTAATAAGACAGTTATTGCGAATGTTTATCTCAATTGGCGTGAAATAGGTAATAGAAAAGTTTGTATGTGGAACAGCTAGAAAAAGCTATGCGAATGGAATACATAAGATTTTCCACAGTCTAAAATATCCCTACCATTAATTTTGGAACTTGAAAAACAAAAATACTTCGTTTGCCTGTAGTTCTTTGAAATACATTCACATGACGCTCAAGTTTATACATTTCTGTAGTTTGCAGTACTTGTAGGTTTACAAACTCTGAATAACCGGTCCTTTATTCTTAAAACTGGATATTTAGGTAACCCGATTCCCGAGATCCTCCTTTACACTGTACTTGCACGTTTCTAAGTAAGCAGAACTGAATTTAAAAGCCATCATATACCGACATATTCTTGAAAAATATATTATGGCTCTAAGGCTAGTGTATTCCCCTAGTCCGCTTGTACCTGTAAGGAAATATGCAGTAACAACATAACGTCGAAAAGTTTAACATGAAGTAGATTGAAGAATAAACCTTTGTAATGATGAGAATGGATAGAGAATGCAACACCAAGGTTCGGTTTTGGACCTCTTCTTTCACCCTAACATAGTAGTTCGACCAACTCCTAAATTCATACCAATTTTCCAAAAGTTTCCTTATTGCCTAGTCTCTTTAACGCATTCTATGTTATTTCCACTGTCGAATTAACTTGTGTTTTTTCTCTTTCGATATTTTCACTGGCATAGATACAACTCAACACAACATTAACAAACCTGAAATCGGAAACTGTACTGTATCCAGAAATAACAAATTGCGTTTAGTACATACATTCTGGGCAAAGCAATAAACCTACAAACCTTTTGTAGGTGCAAGAGAATTTGTAGGCTGTATTTCCACAAAAATAATAAAACCTGACTCCAAATTAGTGTCACAAATAAATTGCAAAATTTGAAAACACTGCACCATACCATATACCTGAACAGATTAGAAAAACACATGGAACCTATATGCATGAATATGAATACTAATAGTACACTAATGAACATTTGCCTAAACTGTTTACACAGCATAGTGGGTTATAGCAATTATTACAATCAGGTTAGTAATAAAAACAAAGGGAGTCGAATTATATGGAATGTTGAATTATTGAGAGTCGATTTATCGAAATCGAGTGTATTTCAAAATTTAAAACAATAACAAGAAATGTCTTGGAAATAATTAAACCCATAATTAATTTTATTGAATAAATTGTATCCCTTGACCAGCTCTATATTTTTAAGCAGTAAGATGTTGTCCATCTTTTATTGCTTACAAGTTACGCAAAGTGTTTAGAATACATATGTTTTCACAGGCTATGCTAGAAAATTCAGTATATGCATTTAAAATGCCAGAAAAGTAGTTTAAACACCCGTTAAAATAAATAAGCTATGATAAAACAACAGTTGAAGACGTATTTTAAAAAACAAAAAGCTTTCCAGGTAACCGTAGTTTGGATTATTGGGGAAATTTTCTTAAACATCTTTGTGACATTTTGTAAGATGTTCAACTTAAATACCAAGTTTCCTACGAATATTTAACCAACTAGACGTTTTTCAGTAAGACTGTTTGTCTTCCTCTTTCCCTCCCCTGCCCTCCTCACTCCCTCTCTCTCTCTCACACACACACACACACACACGCACACACACAGGAACACACGGACCAATCTTTTTCTTTAAAAGTGCTCTTTTACGGTTTTGGAGGCCTGAAAACATATTTGTGGAGGAATGCGAAATATACCACACCCACCTATTTACAGCACAGAGTAGAAAAACAAACGATAATCTGCATTACAGGCAGGTTATTTTTCTTCGCAAAACAGCATATTTTCACATATCTATTTACTTCAACATACGATTTTTAAGAAAGATTTATAATCTACTCATCTATATTTGCGAAAGTAATTTTATTAGAACAACACTCCATAAGAAGAAAATAAAATAGTTACAATTCTTTAAAAATAAGTATTGAAAAATGCAAACAGTAACGGGATCACGAAAACCATTTATGCCAGACAAAAACTTATTAATTCTAAATTATTAGAACTTTTATTGAAAATTAAGTGTACTTGATTTGCTACAGCTTTCAGATGAGGCATTTTATTATTTTTATTTTAAAACTGTAAGCTAGAGTATTAGAATTGCAATTAAACAGAATCGTAAGGAAAAAGATAAATATAAGTTGTGTTTTAAATATATCTACATTCATTTTTACTTTCACAACCACGGGCATAGTAGACAGGAGAATAAATTACATTCCACTCAAATATTAGATACAGAGGTTTCACTGGAAATACATGTTTTAGGGACTGCTGATTTAACAAAAGGCATTTTAATCAAAATGTCCATGAGGTATGAACAGCGGACCGCAAAGAACGAGTTTATCCTCATTTTAAAAATAATAATTATCATTTTAAAAATGAAGGAAAAACTTATTGTTAAGTATATTAGAGAAATATAATCCTAAAGAAAGATCACACAATCTAAATCAGCATGCTTATTAACAAAGGAGTTCACGTGAGACAGCTTTTCATGAATTTACAGTGTGAGTAGAAAACTCGCTGAACCATCAAAACATTTCTCCAGATGCATTTCTAGATATAGAAGCTGCGTTTGATGCTGTATCACAAGAATCTATAATCATACAAGTCAAAAAGCATAGGATAAATGTTACATGTTGCAGGTGTTTTTAAAGAAAACTTGCTAGAAACTAGGAAGATTTTGACTAATGTGCTCGGGGAAACACTGGTGGTGTCCGCTGCTAAAAGATGTCCGCAGGGAAGGGTCTTATGCCCCCTGGTATAAAAATTAGCCTTTGGCAACGGTTCTTTTGAAAGACAAAACAGCAATGGTTGAAACCTTGGAGAACCACAAACTAGGCTGTCATTAGAGCTTTTGCCACACAAAACTAGAGAAGTAGGAAAGTTTGTTTTTGGGCTTCAGAAGGAGGCTACTTCGTTTCTTATGTTCTTAAGAAAAATTGGTTTCTACTGTGCAAAGTGATTCTGCAATTGATCCTGAAACCAAAATGCGTGACATACAGTATCAAAAAGAAGAAGGAGATGCCTTTGGCTATATTTTTCCAACTGCTAAATGTGGCAGGAAAAACAGCCACATTCTTTATAATGCATCACACATCGTTGAAGATAATAAATCCCGAAGAAATTATATAAAAGCTTTATAAATATCTGTAATGAAGCCACCCTTAACAGAAAGAACTGAACTGAAGAGCCTACCTTCAGATATTCTATTTTTCCAACCCCAATATAGGAGGCAAGGAGAACAAATGCCACCAGCCAAAGTAAGACCACGGTACTGTTCTTGTGAGAGAAAAAACAATAGAGTTACAACTAGGCCATATGGTAAATGTAAAAGATCAATGTATAAAGAACATTCTGTAACAATAATCACTTGTTTGGAGTGCAGCAAATCAGACAGTGTTAAAGATGTGTCGGAGGAATTTAATTGCAGCTACGCCATAGTTTAGTGGACAGAAACTTTGACCTGTTTATAATTAATTGATGCACACATCTTAAAAATTACCTATACATTTAAGGCTCCAATAATATTGAATTAATAATTACGTCCACAAGTTTCGCTTATAAGTAATACATAAATATTTCATTATCCAAATCTTATTTCATCATTATGACCAAAGATCTTCTGTTTACCACATATGGTGTATCTATGGTAAAACTAAAATGTTAAATTAATGAAATTCCCTTTTAAGTTGCTTGTTTGCTTCTTTGACATTTTGTATGGAATACATCACGTGTGTACTTGTGTTACACAAGTATATTTAACCGTTGTATCTTAAGGCTAAATTAAGGATAAACACACTACTCTAGCAATCAGGGACATACCAGAAATACAAATATAAGCAACAACCCCTAACTTGAAAGGAGCAGTGAATATATAGTACTAAAGTTAGTCAGAATTTCACTGTAATTGCTGCATATAATGTTGGAATATTATTCCTGTAGATATGGGAGAAAATCTAACAGAAGCAAGTCAGATCAACATGATGACCATACTCGTGGTGAGTTTATGCCAACCCTTCTCTAAGGAAAGATGTGGTTGACATACACTCTCACAAGTAAGGCAAAATGTAGAGATGCATCTGTCCTCTGATATTTATGTCCAAGAGTTGGATATTTCATCACGTGTGCCGATTTGTTGCTAAACTTCCCTTCATGCATTAAACGGCAAAATGTGCATCAAGAATAGCCATTTGTTTTTCTGCAGTCAACAATGATAGTATATCAATACTACCTAGAAAACAGTTCGAGAGTTTATAACCCTATTGTATTACAAAAATACCCTAAATAAAAAGTATTTTAATTAAACTGTCAAAAACCAGTTTGGAGAAAACAAAATCACAGATCGTGTTTTCCATGAAAAGATTAGATCAGTTCAAGAAGTATGCTTCAGAATCTTGTGTTGTATCGCTGTAAGATACTCAACTCAAATGCCAAGTTTGTTTATTTTGAACATTTTTCTAAAGATGTTTTATACATTCTAAATGTTTCAAACCGTGTATTTCAATCTTAGATATCCGAAGTATCAAATTGTTGGAAAGATCCGAGTTTTCTTCTTGTTGCTAAAATAACAGAATAGAAAGTAGAAACGTACTGTGCTTCCGCTTTACATTATTCAGGTGAGCACTACGTTCATCCATTTGCATCACTCTTGACGCTCTAGTTTCTAGTGCCCTCGGCTCAAAGTGGGGTTAAAACTCACCCTAACGCAACTGCACCTACCTTGGCATGCTTTGTCTATCCCAGGCATGTCCAAAGTTAACTCTTGCGAGGTTCTGACGTCAGAACTAGTTTCCACAAACAAGATAACTTAATATTAGCGAGTCACATATAGTGTCATATTTACACATACACAGCGAATGTGCTGCTCTTAAGAAAATATTTTCAAAGGCTTCATACGAATCGAAAAAGAAATTATCCGCTGTGCAAAGTGTATTAAAATAAAATTTTCGAAAGAAAGAGGACAGGAGTTATTTAAATCATTGACCAAGAATTCAGTTTTAAAATTGACATTATTCAAATCATATTTAATGACAATGTTTGGCTGCACATACATTGGTGAATAAATATTCTCTAAAATGAATTATTATTAAAAAAGCCAACATCGCTGTAGACTATTCGACTATCGTTTGATTCATTCATTATGGATCTGTAAAGCATCTGACATCATGTTGGAAATGTTTGCATTTCATCTAAATGAAGAAATTGCTCTCCAGAAGGAAGTAATGGCTTTATTTGGAATTTTGTATATAGTTGGAACGCTAAATCCAAATGATGTGAACACCAAAGACATGTGGTTTAAATCTTTTGGGATTGTATTCTAAGCCAGAGACAAGATTTTGCTTGCTCGCCAGTCTTACGGATGTAGGAACAAAGCGGCGAAACAAAAAAGAGGCTGCTGCCTAATTTCTTCCTAACAGAAAGAGGCAAGTAGGAAGGTCTGATTTCGTGTTTGATGCAGTGAAGACGCTACTTTCATATTGTCCGAAGAAAGGCAAAACTTAATCGTACTTTCAACTATGCACTATGACAAAAGCACAAATGAATCAATAAAGAAACCTGAGATCATTCATTTCTACAACAGTACCAAAGTAGGTGTTGATACCCTGGATCAGCTAATACAAACATTGCTAACAAACAGCAAAACCAGTCGCTGGCCTCTGAAGTTTCTATATGGCATTTTCGACATAGCTGGAGTGAATAGCATGGTGCTATTCAAGTTTTAGTATAAGGGAATGAACAGTAAAATGACCAACGTCACTTCCTGAGGGATCTGGGGTTAGAGCTGACGAGGCATGTCAAAGCCAATAAGCAGAGAACTGAAAGAAGGGCTCAGATTAATTCTAGGTATCATTGATTGAAAAACTACGCCAGAAGTTTCCAGAAGAAAACCAATCAGGTGTACTCTACATCAGAGAGCAAAAGACAGAAAAACTTAAGACACACTGTTGTAAGTGACATACACCTGTATACTCTGAGCATAAAAATGTTGTTTGTTGTAACTGTCAATAAAATGTAATGTTTTCTTTCTTTTCCCACTTGAGTTTATATATCTTGTACATAATATACTTTACAAAGTCCATAAATATTTGCGTAGTGTTGTTCTTTTAATTAGCATGTCAGATAATATTACCTAAGGATTATTCTTATCCTATTCTTATATTATTTGTGTACACTAAATATTGAGCTATGCGTTTAAATCAAAAATGCGTTTAAATCAAAGTATATTGGATTATTATCTGGGGTATTCAAGGATTCCAGATAAGTATTAAAAGCAGCAAAAATTATGTATATGTTCTCGGATTAATTCCACTGAGAAGACCTTCTCTAATGACCTCGAAGACACGCTGCTCTGGTTTTAGTTTAATTTTCTCTCACCCTGTAGATGTCTCTTGGGATTGCTGTTGACAATTGCATGTTGGTGAATGCTGTACAAGAGGAAAAAGAGGATTGCGTTGACGTACAAACACGAATATAGCAGAACTCTTACAACCGTTTCTCCATGAAACGTAAAAGAGATTTTGTCCATATGCGTAAACAGAGATTCCGGTTTCACCCAATTGTGTGGGGAGGTAGAAAAAGATATCAGAGCAAGATGCAGGTCACTTCCCTTGCCGGTGGCCATTAAAGCCGTCTCATCGCGCTGCAGGTTGACGGCTGGGGACCTACAGAGGATGCTAGCACCATTTTGTGGCGAGACTGGATCTGGCTCTGGAGAAATGTGTCGCACACAAACTCCTCCTTTTTTCTGTCGACCTCGATGAAATGCAGTGGCGTCTCTCACATTTATTAAAAACCGTCAACTTCCTCTTTCTGTAATTTGATTCCATATTTAGCGCAATGGACTTCGAGCAGTCACTTTTTTATGAAGAGGGAGAGAAACAATAAGCAGAACCAGCGTTGCAACATCATTGTAATTATTAAAGAGAAACAGCTGCGACATAAACCTCGCTAAATAAAGGAAAAACATGCTGTGCAACTGTCACAACGAATCTCTTTCCACTCTCTTTTTATTTCCGTTCTACACTGTTCATCATATCTAGTGAAGTGCATTAAATGTGATCAACAATGAGTTGCAACTGTTGGTAGTGGTAGTGGTAGTTGGTAAAGACATATCTAGCACCACCTCCTACTAACTTGAACACTTTTGTACCATGCGTATTAATTCTAGACATTGGGTTGGCAGAGTACTCTACCTGTCCAAAATATGGGCGAACTGTCAATTATCACAAGATAGTTATCCATAATCTCGCTAGCACAGTACCGTTAAAGCAATGATTCATTTAATTTTGGTGTTAGATATGATATATTTTCACTTTCTCTACACATACTATGGACAAAGTAGATAGAGAAGCTATTGTATTCCACCCAAAAATTTTATGACGAAGTTTTGCCGGAAATATATGTTATAAACATTTTTGGACAAAGGTGTGCGTGTGGTGTATGTGTGTATGTGGACCGCATAGCTCAAAAATTAAAACATGTTAAATACCAGTATCTTAGTATTTAAGCTTAGTATCTTCAAAGGTTGTGACATGAAGATTACTCTCCCAAATTACTCTTTACATAAAAAAATGTTGACATTTTTGTTTCTCTCAAAAATTTGTGACGATTTTGATTAAAATACCGTATATTAAAGACATTTACATGAAGAATAAGACGTTTATCTTGAATTTTCTGGCTAAACCTCAAAAGACCTTTTCATTCTGGGTAAATTTTGCTTAATGGGTAAACCATAAGAGATAAACAAAAACCTACTAAACAAAAAACGTAAAACTCTTAAAACATACAATTTACGCCCTATCCATTTTTTTTTTTTTTTTTTTTTTTTTTGCAAAGTTAACCGTTTCCAAGACATTCGTATTATTGTTTTCAATAGTAAACTACATAAAGTCTTCTCAAGTCATCTTTAGTTTCACCTATCTTTTGTTTTATTCCTAGTCATGCCAAGAGTATCGAATTTCAATTGTCCACATAGCGATCAGATTTTAAAATGCTTTATTTATTTCATTATTTCCTTTCTTATAAAGAAGCAACTAATGAGAACATGATAAACGAATTCTGTTTTGTAAGAATATTTTGTTTCCAGCACAAACTATTCTTAGGAGTACGTCATATTAATGGAACACGTCAAATGTTTTATTCAGAAAGAAAACCTCCAGCTTTCCCAAAAGTAAGGATTGCCAAATACACAAAGCTTAATATTTTACAAACAGAAATAACACAATTACGCAATACGTATTGCCAGTGAAGTGAAATCTAAATAGAATTATGAAACATCCCATAAATTCCATTTCCTGTCGTCCGTTTATTGGATCATGGAAATTTTCAATTTGCCAATTGTTATACATAATTTTATAGCCATATTCACATATGCTTTTATAAGAACAGGTCAATTCTAGCAACAGGTTTTATTAGTTATGTTTTATGATAATTAAACTAAATACACTCAGAATTATTTATTATAAAATACAAACAGGAATATGAATTATTTTCCCAGTTTTAACATTTTCTTCAATCTTTCAACTGCAATGTCTAATTATGCTCTGATTAACTAAACACTTTTGTGAATACCAATCGTAATGGACCTCTATCATAGGAGTGACATCTGAACAACACCTACATATCACATTGCTTAACATCGTTCATTGGTTCGGTCGCCCTCCGTGGTGTAATGGTTAGCATGCTAACTTTATATACCCAAGGTCGCGGCGGAGAACCATGGATTTCGGGTGTAAAAATCCTTAGCATGGCTGCTTTCGGAAGGGAAATAAAGCCGTTGGTCCTGTGTCGTAGATATACAGCACGTAAAACAACCTCAAGCCTGATAAAGAGGCCTTTGAACAAAATGAAGCAGACTTTCACGCCCCGTATAGAATAAGACGCTGAGAACCACAGTAGTCCATAAATAAAACTCCAAATACATTTTTACGTTGCTTCGTATTTATGTCCCTGAATTACTTTTCAGGCCAGTCATATAAAGAACTGCTACAGGTTAGCTGGAAGCTCTACGGAGAAAACACTTGCGATTTAGCGGCATGGGTTAATTTTTATGCACGCAGGGTCGGTTGGTCGGCTTAGAACTTGTACATGAGAGGAACTGTATAAATTGCTCATACAAAAGCTCTCTCTTTTTACTTTCTCTACACGTACTATGTACATAGTGCATAGAGAAGATATTGTAATGGACCCAAAAATTCGATACCGAGATTTCACCGGAAATACATGTTTTGGATTCCCCTGACTGTGGACAGCATAACTCAAAAAACGAAATGACCGTTGAATACCAAACTTGGTATTTAAGTTTGCTATCTTCTAAGGATGCGACACGAAGATTTTCAAGAAAATTCCCCACCCCAAACTATCCTTTACATGGAACATTTTTTTGAACATTTTCATTTTCATAAAAATGGCTAACGATTTTGATTACAACGTCGTATATTAAAAATATTTACCTGACAAATAAAATGTATGTCTTGAATTTTATGGGAATAGCCTCTGCAGACTACTTTATTCTTGATGGATTTTACGGAATTTTGCATAACTGCTATACCGTAAGAGATGAACAAAAATTTACCACACAAAAAATGTAGAACACGTTAAAACACACAATTCATATTATATAATTTTTGTTCGTGGAGTTGATTGTTTTTAGATATTCCTTGTCTTTGGTTTCAACTTTGAAAACCATATTTTTCTCATACGGGAATTTGTCAACTCCTGTACATACAAACCAAGGAACTTCAGGCACAGAGCGACCAGCTTTTGACAATCATTTTAACCTAAGGTGATCCCTTATTTCGCTTCTACTTACAAGGAAGCAAGTAATAAGACTATTTCTGCTATTTTTTTCTTGATTAGCATGAAGTAAATAGAAGCATGAGCTTTTTAACAATAATTTATTGCCGAGATGTAGAGAAAGTCATGTGAATGGAACACATCAGATTTGTCGTTTATGTTTACATTCAGGGATTCTCTTGGGAATACGGGATTCTGGCAGTCGTCGGGCATGTGAATGCTACTCATCTTTATACTATATTTCTCTCAATCAAATGAACTATTTACTAAAAGCTTCCGATGTTTACATTCAAATGACTATCTGCTCATTACCCTTTATAACTCTCTCTCTAGCATGTAAATGATAAATCGGTATCTTCCAAGGATACGGCACAGAGATGTTTAGGAAAATTCTGCACCCAATACTACACTTTACACTTTAACGTTTCCGACATATTTTATGTTGTAAAAAGCGACTAACGATTTTGATTTTGATGACAAATCAAATATTTATCTTTAACTAGCTGCCCGCCCCGGCTTCGCACGGGTGGTGTATCTAATGAAAAAAGCTCGGACAAAATATTCCATTTACAGTACGACTATGCAATGAGATAAAATACTTTGGTAATACTTTATTTTAATCCCTTGTAATACACAATCTTCCTTCCGGAGAGAAAAAACTTCCGCATATGGTTTGCTGACTCTCGAGCACGAAGCGCACAACAGTCCATACGAAAACCACGACAATTCAAGATACATTCCACACATTTCTAACGATTAACCCTGGGATTTATTGTTATTGCGAATGCTTAAATTCGGTTGAAATTAGGAGTATTCTTGGAATAAGTATATCCTCACCTTTGAACTTTCCTATGTTATAGTAGCTTAAATCCTAATTTTTATAATTTTTTAACAGCGATTTTTTTTTTTTTTTTTGCTGCATAATTCGGCTGATTGAGATTGCGTAGCATAATTATCAACGAGTCAACATTTAGCTGTAAATTGTGTACCAGTAATCCTGGAAACTCCAATGAATTCAGGAGTTCGACTGGATAACTGACGACTTTATTTGTATTGGTAAAGGAATCGATTGTCTTAAATGAATGCATCTGTCCATCAGTTTTACTGCTTTTTATATTCAAATCATCTACATTCTTATTAGTTGTTACTAAAATGGTTCGTTCACTCAACCAAGCACAGCTTTTGTAGCTTGCACCAATATTTGGGAACACTTTCGATATTAATTCTTCGTTTGACATTGTGATGTGACAAAATTTGATGGAAACGAAATGCGGCCAGTAGAAGTGTCAACAGGAAAGACGCCCATTGCCAATGTCTAATAATGCCTTTGTATCTGAAAAGCGCAATGTAGCATATATAGTTGGTATTGCGAAAAGGACGAAGTCAGCGCACCCATAAGGTAATCTGGAAAGGATGACATATGCAATTAACAGCGTGGGCAACGTGTCGTGGTATAACAACATTAACGGTGCTGGTAAACTCTGACATAGGTAATGAATTACATTGAGGAGAAAGTAACATTCATGCTTCTTCCGAATGTTTTTCTTTCTTTTACTCGCTATGTTTTTCACCTCTATCTTTATTTTCTCTTATGTCAAAATAGCCATTTTTAAGACAGTTAATAACCTATTATTTGATGATAACTTTGTGAATTAAATTTCTCCATCAAACCCAAAATACTACTTTACCAAATGTATTAAGAGCACCACAATTGCAGTGTGATGGTGACACGGGTATCATGTTCTTTAGCTAAATCATGTACCACATAATGTCAAATTACCAACATCTGAATAGGAAGTTAAAAGAAAACAGACCCCGTCATTTCTCCTCCATTTTCAGATTCCAAGAAGGGTTAACGGTTACTTGCACAGTTTATAACTTGTTTATTTTAAAGAATTATAACAAAACATATTTAAACGATGTGACCGAGGGAACAATAGCTAATACATAAAAAAAATTAACTTTATTTTCAGTTATCTTGTGCCTTTGTCTCCATAGCCGGCTGCATTCCCTTAGCATTGAATGGGGAGGAAAAATTGAGCAGCACTACCAATCCAATCAATGACAATTATTTAGCTTTGCTTCTCGCCAAACTTGGGGCATTCAGAATTTCTAAGAAAGTGTTCATACATATTGAAGCAAATGTCTTTATCGACCCGCAAATTGTTTACAAACAACGCCTTTGATTCACTGCTTCCAATGATACATTAAACGTTACAACTGGAAACTAGCAAAAGATACTGGAAGCCGAATCCTGGAGAAGAATCAAGAGTCACAATCCCGAAGGTTTCTATTACATTTCGCCTTTTTCCGCGTGGTTTACACAGCTCACAACGATGTCTCACATTTTAGTTCCACCACCATATGCCGGCGCGAACCTGAGAGTGATCACATATATTCAAAATTTCCTGACACAAGCCATATCACAAATGAGTAATTTTGCTACAGTTTGCCTACAGATTTAACCTGACTTCAGAATATCAATCCATTCATAGTTAGGGTTTTTATGTTACGGGAGTGGGATAATGCATGCTTATGAGATTTGAAGTTTCCAATTATGCTACTCTAACCTAAACTTAGGCAACGGACGGGGTGATGAAAGATAATACCCTACTTGAAATGAGACGCTACGAGAGAGGAATCACTAAGTAATAACTCCATGGCACGAAAACTCACAAGGAATCTTGGTCTATGGCCGGCCGCTGCGTCCTACATTTTACTCCATGACAGACGTCATCGATAGGTTGGAGTACTGCTCAGTGCCTCAAACCCCCGACCGGTTATTGTGGTCCTCATTACCTAGAGTCGCTACTTCTCCATCAAGTAGCTCCTCAATTGGCCCCTCAGGGTCCTCACGAGGCTGAGTGCAGCCCGACCAGTCTCCTAGCGGGGGAAATAAGCCCCCGCCGGTATAAGGAATCGCACCCAGGTCTTCCGCTTGGTAAACAGCTCTGCTACCACCGCGCTAACGAGACGGTAATAACAATATTATACTTACATCATAATACTTCTTACAGTGTAACTGATAATTTTGGAATATGGTCATTTTACCTCTTGAGCCGGAATGTGATGTGTTCCCGAGGCATCGCGGGAACTCCTGAAGTAATTCACCAATAAAATTTATTAAATGATTTATTAAACGAAACACAGTGCACGTGTAGATCTACAGACAGACCGAAACTTTAGCATTGAAGGCACTGAATCATGTCTCAATGTTGCATCTCTGATCTGCTTCCAAAATTGTGTCAAATCTGCCAAATGAAGGCTAAGAAGCCGAGCGCTCAAATAAACATACTCGCATATGCCTCAAAGTTCTCTAATACGTTTATTTTGTCTAGTATAAATTCGATGTGTTAAGAACGGCGAGAGCAATTCACTTCGAAATTTCTACGAGTAAAGGTGCGTAGAAACAAACCTGTAAGCATCACAGTTTCTAAACCTATCACTGAGGAAGATGTTTAACCCAGGGCAGCAGACAACTCACTTGCCTATCGTCTTCCGCCATCAACCACGAAAACTTACTACAAAGTAGCCGCATCAAATACTTCGCATCTTCGTCTGACTTCCCACATCTCTGCTGTGGTTAGGGGAGTGCATAAACAACTCCCTAACGCACTACTTCTCCCAGTCCAGAATATCTAGCCCTCAGCATCCAATATTTCCAGAGAACATAATCACGGGATACATGCCGCTGGTGGGAATAATATTGATATACAAGCCGAAATGCCGGTGACCATAGTCGCAGAACAATCTCTGCTGCTTGAAATTAGCCGCACTATCTCACCGGTAACCTGTCACGTCGCCCTCCATAGTGTAATGGTTACCATGCTAACTTCATGCACCCATGATTGGGGGTTCAAACCCGGCGGAGGACGATGGACTTTTCTGGGTGTAAAAATCCTTAGAATGGCTTCCTTCGGAAGGGATGTAAAGCCATGGGTCCCGTGTTGTAGACTTACGGCACGTAAAAGAACCTCAAACCTGATAGAGAGGCCTCTGCGCAAAATTAAGCGGTCTTTCACGCCCAGTATAGAATGGGGACGCTGAAAACCACACGGGTTAAAGAGCGTCCATAAATAAAACGCCATTTCATTTTTTGTACCCTGTCACTGCTATTGCCAGCATGATATGTTCACTGATATCTCTCCCCCGCGCAGGTTTTCTTAATCAGCAGAGTTTTGCAACTTTATTAGAAGTGTCACTAAGTCTCCATTAAGTATATTATTGCTAAAGAACTGCATTCCACGCAAAAATTCGGTAACAAGATTTCACTGAAAACACTTTTTCGAAGCTAGCTAAACCTTTTCCAAAAATTTACATTTTTAGAAAAATATTGTGTACATGTTTGAAGAACGTAGTTCAAAAATGAAAAGTCGAAATTGAACTTGTTATTTAAGTTCAGTGTTTTCTAAACCTATAAGATCTCCAACGTAAACTTCTTTGTATATGAAGATTCTGTGGAATATGTACATCTTCAAATCTGTTAATAGCGATTATGATTAGAATAGTTTACATTTAATATAATTTTATATGATAATAACATGCAGATAAACAAATGTTCAATTTTCTGCGCATGGTCTCTGAAGATCTCTTCATTCGTAACGCTTTGTATAGTCTTGTATAACTGGTCAGTTTTAAGCGATCATGGACCGATAAAAACAGTACCTAGGCTCACCATGAGCCTACAGACGACTGTAGATTTGTTATTGTTTATTTGATTGCAATTGAAGAGTATGGAATTTGAAGTCCAGCAAATAGCGTCCAGTTTTTCAGTATTTGGCTATGGCTATTCTCTTAGTGCCTATAACGAATTGAATCCAATGTTTTATCTCGATAAAACTGAAAAAAAATCTGATGTGTACCATTCACATGACTCTCCATATCCCTGCAACAAATTGTTCTTAAAAAGCTTATACTTTTATTTACTTTATGCTAATCAGAAAAAAATAGCAGAAATAGTCTAATTACTCGCTTCCTTATAAGTAGAAGCGAAATAAGGGACAACTGTAGGTTAAAGTGATAGTCAAAAGCTGGTTACTATGTCAATGAAGTTCCTTTGTCTATATGGATAGGAGTAGACAAGTTCCTGTATGAGAAAAGTATTCGTTTTTCATAGCAGAAACCAAAAATAAGGAATGTCACAAAAACGACGAACTCCACGAAAAAATGTATATAGCATAAATTGTGTGTTTTAATGTGCTCTACATTTTTTGTGTAGTAAGCTGTGTCCATCTCTTACGGTTTAGCAGTTATTCAAAATTTAGTAAAATTCATTCAGATTAAAACTACTCTTGAGAGGCTATTCCCAGAAAATTCAAGATATACATTTTATTTGCCAGGTAAATATGTTTAATATACGAAATTTTAATCAAAATCGTTAGAGCCATTTTGAGAAAATATAATTTTTCGAAAAAAGTTCCATGTAAAGGGTAGTTGGGGGTTGGGGGATTTTTCTCAAAATCTTCGTGTCGCATCTCTGGAAGATACTAAACTTAAATACCAAGTTTGGTATTTTACCGACTTTTCGTTTTTGAGTTATCGTGTTCACAGTCACACGGACACACACACACGGACCTTTTTGTGAAAATGCTTTTTTTGGATATTGGGGACCCTAAAACATATATTTCCGGTGAAATCTCGGTATCGAAATTTTTGGTGGAGTGCAATACTTTCTCTATACACTATGTACATAGTGCGTATGGAGAAGGTAAAAATGTATATAACATAAATTTTGTATTTTAATGTGCTCTACATTTTTTGTGTAGTAAGTTTTTGTCCATCTCTTACGGTTTAGCAGTTATTCAAAATTTAGTATAATTCATTCAGAATAAACTACTCTTCAGAGGCTATTCCCAGAAAATTCAAGATATACATTTTATTTGTCAGGTAAATATGTTTAATATACGAAATTTTAATCCAAATCGTTAGAGCCATTTTTGAGAAAATAAAATTTTTCGAAAATAGTTCCATGTAAAGGGTAGTTGGGGGTGGGGGGATTTTTCTCAAAATCTTCATGTCGCATCTCTGGAAGATACTAAACTTAAATACCAAGTTTGGTATTTTACCGACTTTTCGTTTTTGAGTTATCGTGTTCACAGTCACACGGACACACACACACGGACCTTTTTATGAAAATGCTTTTTTTGGATATTGGGGACCCTAAAACATATATTTCCGGTGAAATCTCGGTATCGAATTTTATGGTGGAGTGCAATACTTTCTCTATACACTATGTACATAGTGCGTATGGAGAAAGTAATAACTAGCCCTTCTCAATGTTTTGTATAGGTTCTAATAAACCATAGAGTACACAAAGTCATATAAATGTAACACCTCAATTTATGTTAAAAATTAAATACATTTTCCGCTTAAATTATACTGTGCATTACAACAGTAAGCAAATAAAGCTATAGTTTTCATCATCTTCACTTCAAGGATTAGGCAAAATGCCTGTTCCGACTTCAAAACACGTCTGATCGTTGTTGCATTGATCTTCAGGTGTGCGGTACAGTGCTCTTCTTGGGATCCTCTCTGATGACATCCTGTCAACATGCTCTCTCCAGTCATTTCTATAATTTGTAATTGTTTCTTATAGAGACATTATTTCCAACTCTTCTCTGATTTTTTCAACTGAAATTTTATATAGAAGAGTACATCCTTTTACTACTCTTAAGAATTTCATCTCAGCAGCTTGTATTTTTATTTCGTCAGCTGTTTTAATGTCCACGTTTTGGATCTGTAAAGGAAAGCAGGTACCAGATAATTACAGAACATGAAAAACTCTAACGGGTTGAGAAATCCACTTTATTCTTTTCGAATATCCCACTAATATGGAGCCATAAGCCTAACACAGGCGAAGGAAGTGTGGTACGCTAGAACAAATATGTGGGGAAAAGGAATGACATCCATCCACTCTGTGCACGCCACTGGGTTGCCACTCCACGCACTTGCATTAGATTCTCCACTAATGCCAGCCACTTTGCCCTCGCAATGGAAAGGATGTGCTACATCACCGCCAGAAAATTTGTGGGGGCGGTAGTTGACAAGTCGGACGAGAGAAAAGGAGCAGGGAATTTTGAAGACAAGCACGTCGATTTATGTGCTCCGAAATGCTCACGTATTTCATTAACTGCTTTATTGGATCGTCGTCCCCTCATCACTTCATTTATACACGTCTTGGAGACAATAAGCAATCAAAAGGAAGTGATAGCAGCTTATTTCTCTGTAAGTGAGGGTACTTTTTCAACACATTAAGCATTCTCTTTCAGCGCTTGCAGCCATTATCGTCCACTTTCCCATTTGTAGGCAGCAGCTCGCGCAGCATTCCAGATATCCAAATAAACATTTTCAGGCAACGTGGACTAAGAGAAGAATTTTTAACATAGTGCATCAACCTATAACATTTACCTTATCATACTAATAAGATAATAGTTTATTATGATACAAGAAAATGGAGGAAAAGTTTGAAAAGATGAAGCGAAGTCGAGTGTTCAGTTTACGAGATTCTGAAACACACTTAACACACGTGTATCGCAAACTGATTTTGGACGATAAGTACTAGTATTAATTAAAATATAGTAATACATGAATTAACATATTGTTTGGATGCAAATGACTTCTATGATAAAAAAAACTTTTCATAGTCATTAAGTAGTTTTTCATTGTTTATAGACAAATTCTTTTGGCTTTGGAGACATTTTTATCTGTAGTGCGCTAACAACATCAATTTGACAATTTTATTATGGAGAATATTACGCCCAGAAACAGCAATGTCAGTACATAATAGAAATAATAATATAATCACATTCAAATTGATAGTGTTTGTCGAATAACATTAAAAAGTTATAATAATTATTCCTTCACATTTTATACATAATAATAAATATTGTAACTGTTTTAATTACCGCACGTGTGCTTTTTAAGCCCATATCAGTTTTACGATTTCTTTTGTTTCTAGAGCAACCAGGATAAATGTTGGCATGTTAACTTCCGTCCAGTAACAATATCGGTAAGTAGTTTATTCCACTCCATTGTGACTAACTTTAGTTTCGAGTTAACGCTTTAAAGTTGAACATGTTTAATAATAATTTATGAGTATATTCACATTAAGGCAAGTGACTGACCAAAGGCTGGCACATTACATATGTAGGCTTAACATCTGAGACAAAATTAGACTCTGCCATTATAAATGTTAAATGTGCTTTTATTAATTTTAAATTGTGTATATACCTATAAAATAGTAAAAAGCGCGTCAATTTTTTAACTATCGCCATACACAGAAGAAAGGCGTATATAATCAAATTAATATTGCTAAATTAATGTAGGTACATGTATAAATGTGGAATTTAATGTCACATTTTTCCGAAATGTCAAATCTTAAATACTTATATAAAAGTTTAATTAAAATAAATTTAATTTAAGCAATTCTGATGTGTTCCATTCACATATCTCTCTCCCTTCCTCCCTGCCTTTTTCCTTCTCCTTTTGTTTTTTACTTCATGCTAATCCAGCAAAATTTTTACATAGTTCCTTATAAAAAGAAAGGAACTAAGGGAATACACTAGGCTAAAGCGATAGACAAAAGCTTTGAAAGCTGTCACTCTGTGATTGTCACTGAAACCAATAACAAGAAATATCTTGGAAATGGTTATTTTAACAACAAAAGTACATAAGTGTATGTTTTTACAAATCTATAGTTTTTGTGGAGCAAGTTTTGTCTATCTGTTGCGGTTTATCAGTTAAGCGAAAGTCATCCAGGACTTCAGAGGGTATTCCCAGAAAACTCAAGATATTCATTTTATTTGTGGTATAACTATTTTATTATAGTCTAATTTAATAAAAATTGTCATATTTGAGAAAAGCAACATTTTAGTAAATGTTTCAATATAAAGGGCAGTTTGGGGGAAGGGGGATTTTCTTTAAAATCTTCGTGTCACCCTTGGGAGATATTAAAGTTGAAGACTAAGTTTGGTATTTTACCGACTTTTTGATTTTGAGTTATCGCGTTCACGTACGCACGGATACAAACACAAACACACGCATACGCACGTACTTATACACACGGACCTTTTTCCATTTTTTGATATAGGGAACTCATAATAGTATATTTACTGTGAACTGTCGTATCCATTTTTGATCCATTTTGATTTTAGATTTTCTCTACCTGCAGTGCAGATTGCACATACGTGGTAGTGAAAGTAAAACAAAGGGGTGACATAGAAATCGCCAAAAATAGAAAAACATAAGCCTTTTCTAGATCAAACACTTCTGATGTGTTCGATTCATTTGATTTGGTAGACAAATCATTCTAACAAAAGATAATCCTTACATCTACATAATGTTAATCAAGGTAAACTTTAGCAGAAATTGTATTATTATTTAGTTAGTAAGTAGAGGGAAATAGAGGCTAAGGTGACAATAATGATTTAAAAGTTCTCACTTTGCGATAGTCATGACCAAAAGTAAAACCAAAGAGATGTGAAACGAATGAAATATTCCCTTTCGAAAACATTTTAACTATTTTAAAATAGAAACCAAATCAGGGAATATCTCTTAAATGGCTAGCTTTGCAACTGTGTTTTAACGAGATCTAAATGTTGTATGAATTAAGTTTCGGCCTATCTCATCGGTATATCAGCTGTACAAAAGTAATTCAGTTTGAAGAAGTTTTCAGTGGCTATTCCAAAGAAATTCAGAATATCCATGTTATTTCTGAAGTAAACATTTGCAATATACAGCATTTTAATCAAAATCGTTAGAGCTACTTTTAAGAAACTTTAAAATTTTGAAAAATGTTCCATGAAAAGGTTAGTTTCGCGTAGGGAGATAATTCTGGAAATTCTGGAAGATGCTAAACTTAAATATCAAGTTTGGTACTTAATTGACTCTTTTGTTTTTGAGTTATGCTGCACCCCCCCTCACACAGACACACACACATTAATACACAGGTACACACGGACCTTTTCTTAAGAGAATTTAATTCAATTTTTGTTAACTTAGGAATCCTCAAATATATATTTCTGGTAAAATCTTGGTATCAAAATTTTTAATGGAATAAAGTACTTTCTCTGACTACTATGTACATTGTAAATACGTGCTGAGGAAAGTAAAAATTGTAAGCCTATCGAAAGGCATTGCATTTTTACATTCTCTATAGGTACTATGTATCTACATAATGGAAAGAGAAAGTATTGTATTCCACCCAAAAGTTCGATTCCAAGATTTCACTGGAAATATATGTTTTGAGGGCCCCTGAGTCCAGAAAAAGCATGTGCCTTTCGACAGAATAGCTCAAAAACTAAAATACTGTTAAATATTAAATTTTGTATTTAAGTTTTGTATCGTTCAATGATGCAACTCGAGGACTTTCAAAGAAATCCCCCCCCCCAAAACTCTCCTTTACATGGAAAAAAAAATTAATATTTTTTTCAAACATGGCACTAACGATTTTGATTAAAACACCGTCTATTAAAGCTATTTATATAATAAATGAAATCTATATCTTCAAATTTATATGAATACCTTATGTAGATCTGTTCATTCTGAATGAATTTTGTATAACTGGTAAACCATAAGAGTAGATCTCCTTAAAACACACAATTTATGTGATCTATATTTTTGTTGCAGAGGTGACCGTTTCCGTGGTATTCCTTGTTATTGGTTTCAGTTTTAAACTACGCATCTTCTCAGACGAGGTCAGCTTTCGTTTCATTTTTTGATTTTTGTTTTTCTGGAAATGCAAAGTGAACCGAACTTCAATTGCTTACACATCGATCGGCTTTTAAAATATTTGACTATCACTTCAGCCTAGTATATCCCCTTATATTCCGCTTATATAGAAGTAAATGGTAAAAAAAAATTGTGTTATTGTGTTAATGGCTATCTCGTTTAGTATGATATAGGTAGAAGAATAAGCTTTTGTAAGAATAGTTTGTTTGTAGATCAGGTAGAGTAAACCATGTAAATGCAATACATTGGATTTTTCAGCATCACTTTTAACTTTCCAATTTGTTGCAATTATTAGCTTACTCATAAATTGTAAAGCAAATTTTAGTTGTTGATCATACGCCTATTTATTTGTTTATTTAGCTTCTTCAATAACGAAAAGAGTGTTTCACTTATATACGTAGAACCAAAATTGCTTTAAATAGTCACATAAGTTCTTGAGTGTTTTCCTGTTAAAAGGAATATCAATAAATTACGTTGTGATAAAACGTATTTAACTTATTTCTATATATTTTGTACATTTTAGTTGTTGCACTTAATCTGATTCTGAGACAAGACGAAGATGTAATGGCGCTGTTTATTAAACGTTTGATGGTTTAACAATTCAGTAGAAGTTAAACACTTTGTACCATTAATTTGAGTATGGTTTCCCCCAAGCAGAGTTTAAAATAGTAGGTGATCATCTACGCTTTCGTATGCTGTCCTCCATGGTAATAGAAAACCACCCGACAGGACTGAATCTGACCGGCCTCTGCGCGGAGAGAGTGTATGAAGACTTCTTCCGTTGCTCCCAAAAATTATGTACGTGAATTCTTGTAATTTATTTTCTGCAATTTTTTTATTAATTTAAAAAAAAATATTTTTGTTTCATTATTATTATTATTATTAATATTATTATTATTAAAAGAGAGTTATTTTACGTAAAATGCTCACTCATATAATAAGGACCTAAATTATACAGGGTGTTAATAAAGTATGCCGAAATAATGTAAGAGATTATAAACGTGTTTAATATAAGTAGTTTCAGATAGGAAATGCATGGTCCAAGGCTAAACATAGTTATAATGTGTTATACAAATTTGTTTAAAAAAAGTCAATATTATATCAATTCAGATCAAAGCCTCGTCTGGAATGTATTTAAACTGATACTTGAATTTAGAAATATCGATGTTCAGCAACTAGTTATTCGCGTTCTCAATATTTGCTGGCAGAAAGTCCTCTCAAATCACGAACAGATCACTTAACAGTGCGACACTGTTCATGAATTTACTTCCTTCTTGAGTTATGTGGCCCAATCTAGAGGCATTTATTTAATTGTTCCTATGGCTGATGACCCGAAGGACATAGGTTCGTTTCCTGCCTTGGATTTAACATTTATCTTTTAAGTTCATTTGAAGAAGTGCTGCTTTGTGGAGAGCTTTGAACTCGAGAAGAAATACAGTCTATTGTACGAAGTTAAAGATACGCTTAACAGCCCTTCGTTTTTGGTGTTGTGTTCTCGAATAGTATCATCAGTCAGAAGTGAACTGGTAGCTTAGAAACGTATATCTGCACCTTCGAAATTTAAGCTGACAAACCAGTGTTATGGTATCTCAAATTATTTAAGATACTTCCTTATTACTTACTCTAGCCCAGATATACAATCCATATAGTGGATAGAGAAGGCATTGTATTCCACCTAAAAATTCGATGTCGAGAAGGAAAATCTCCCCACCACAAACTATTTATTACATGGAGAAGTTTTCCAAAATTTTTATTTTCTTAAAAATGGCTTTAGTGATTTTAACTTGAATCCCGTATATGAAAGATATTTTCATCCCAAATTAAATGTATGTCTTGAATTTTCTGAAAATAGCTTCTGAAGATCTCTTTATTCTGAATGTATTTTGAGGATTTTTTTTAACTGCTAAACCACAAGAGATAGACAAAAACTTACTGCATAAAATGTACATCTCATCAAACACACCATTTATGTCCTTAGTTTTTGATGCGGAGGTAACCTTTTCAGAGATATTCCTTGTTATTAGTTTCATTTGTAACGTACTTATACTTTTCTCAGACAGAAAGTGCCCGTTTTTATTTTGTTCTACTCCTGGCCAAGCAAAGAAGCGATTTGTAATGACAATTGCATAACAAGTGTTTTTAAAATATTTTACTATCACTTTAGCATAGCCTTTAATTACCTTCTACTTATAAAGAACTAAGTAATAATATTCTGTTAATGTTTATCTCGTTAATATGCAAAAACAAGAATAATTTTTTGTATGAAGTTTGTTTGCAGAGCAACTAGAAATTCTGTGTGTGTAATAAATCAGATTTTGTTTTTTTGAAAATATTTCGCTGTGTTTCATTAACAACCGGCATATCTATCTTATTTAGAGTTAAGATCATATCATTTCTTGAAGTGCTTATTAATATTAGATTTTATTGTTTTGATTTTGTTCATTAATATTTAACTGAGCAAACAAGTTCCAAGTGGTCTGTTCAGTACTTGACGATGCCTGCGCTACACACTACGCAATACTTAACTCCGTAAACGGTCAAATTATTAGATCCTTCATATTCATTTTTCAGAGAATCCCCTTATTTCAAAACCCTCCAAAGGGTATTTTAACATGCGGACATAGGTTAAGTGCATCCAAGAGGTTAGGGAATTAGGCACTGCTGTAATTTGCAGAAAAATCAAGGTTAGAAGTAATGAGGTGCAATGACAAAGTTACTAATTGGCATCACGAGTTCAAAATACGCTTGTTTGCTTAAATCAGTGACGCGAGTAACAGGTTCGGTATACCAAATCAATGTATATTTAAAGCTGAAGGCTAATTACGTAGGTTTAAAATGCTGCAATGTTTATTTCAAACCATCCCGGTGCAAAACGAGAATTGTGGGTTTGTTAGTCTTGTAGCTCCAAAACTGTTTAACACCCACGAGCGGGCCCTGAAAGGTTTACAGTCAGTGGTATTAAAACATCTGTTGTGTACCATTCACATGACTTTCTCTATATCCCTGCAACAAATTATTCTTAAAAAGCTTATACTTCTAATTACTTTATGCTAATCAGAAAAACTTAGCAGAAATAGTCTTATTACTTGTTTCCTTGTAAGTAGAAGCGAAATAAGGGAGTACCATAGGCTAAAGTGATAGTCAAAAGCTGGTTGCTATGTCAATGAAGTTCCTATGTTTATATGGATAGGAGTCGACAAGTTCCTGTATGAGAAAAGTAAAAGTTTTTCATAGCAGAAACCAAAAATAAGGAATGTCTCAAAAACGACGAACTCCACGAAAAAATGTATAGAACATAAATTCTGTGTTTTATTGTGCTCTACATTTTTTGTGTAGTAAGGTTTTGTCCATCTCTTACGGTTTAGCAGTTATTCAAAATTCAGTAAAATTCATCCAGAATATGCTACGCTTCAAAGGCTATTCCCAGAAAATTCAAGATATACATTCTATTTTTCAGGTAAATATCTTTAATATACGATATTTTAATCAAAATCGTTAGAGCCATTTTTGAGAAAATCGAAATTTTCGAAAAAAGTTCCATGTAAAGGGTAGTTTGTGGGTGGGGTTTTTTTCCTCAATATCTTCGTGTCGCATCCCTGGAAGATACTAAACTTAAATACCAAGTTTGGTATTTTACCGATTTTTCGTTTTTGAGTTATGGTGTTCAGAGACACACGGACACACACACACACACACACACACACGCGCGCGCGCGGACCTTTTTGTGAAAATGCTTTTTTTGGATATTGGGGACCCTAAAACATATATTTCCGGTGAAATCACGGTATCGAATTTTTGGGTGGAGTACAATACCTTCTCTATACAGTTGTTACGAACTATGCCTACCTCACGTGGGGATTTTCTCCCGCTAGGAGACCTGGTTTGGTGTTCCTATGAGATTGTTGGGGGAACTCAGGAGGGAGAAATGACGGCCACGTAATCGGCCCAGGCAACCTCCCATCCTGAAGTACTGTCCTCGCAGTTGACGCCTGCATTTACCAGAGATGGGGTACACAGAGATCGGGCGCAAGGTCTTGATCCGACTTCGGGCTGTCACTTAAGTTTTACAAACCAATTTTTTATACTCCTATACAGAAATGAATTCATTTACTGTTAAAAATCTACATTAAAATGAAAACCATTGGGTTCCGATTTTCATTTCGATATAGATTCACGTTTGCGCGCTGCCCTACTGCTTGCGCTAATCGGCATAATCTGCATAAAATAACAGAAATATATTACGCTTACAATAACCTCCAAGGATATTAACTATAAATAAGAATTATAAGAATCCATAATTACTTCCAGAATCGAAATTCCTAATATTATCTTAAGTAAAGCAGAGTAGCTCATGACGTTTGCGTCATAGAGACGGGGAAATCAATAAGCCTACACTACTTCCAACCAAAATATTTATTTTTATGAGAATAGTTATATTTACATACCTTTATCGTTAGATATGTATTGCAGGTAGTTCATCAATGAAATTTTTAATTTCATCTCTGGAACATATTTTCGCTTTTTTCCTACTGCACCCTACAGATTTCTGTTCTAACAGGGAGTATAACTTCTTATATTGGGGTATATCAAATCCATGTTTCACATTTAGAGTAGTTTTCAATACTGTTGGTTGTTTACAAGGTTGGGGGTTTCATTGTCCTTGACATTTCTTCAAAGTAAACTAAGGGAATTTTCCGAGAATGAATTTATACAACTTTTCAATGGATATTTTTTACTTTCTGTGGAAGTAAATTCCATAGCATTATCACTATGCCAAAATACTACGGTCTCCATCTTGGAAAACAACTTTCACCGTGGATCGAATTTCATTTGTTATCGATACACGAGTACAGAACGCAGTGGTCGGCGTAGTCCATCTTTCGTGTATAGGATATATAAATATTAAATATTTATTGTATAACTAAAAAATTATGAATATATCTCCCATATAATGGTCATTAAAACACTTGTGAGATTTTCTACCTCTTATTCATATCCCAATAACTGTCATTATAGGATCCTTGTATGCACACCTATTAATCTAGGTGAACTAGGTCAGTCACCCTTCAAAGTGGCTCTTTCCCCACAGAGAGGTTTCGGCCGCCCATCGATAATATTCATGTATCATCCTATCGTCCTGGGGTCTGACGCACAGTAAAACCATAGTGCAAACCCCTGCAGAATGACACACACACACACACACACACACCGATCGAGGTCACTTTTTGCAGATACACTTTCGTTATACCCTTCCTTCTAAGGACAGAGAAGATAGAATAAACCCAAGATATTCAGATGTTTAAGTGGAATGCTACAACGATAGCTCGCCATCCTTATTCTAGATATAACGTAACTTAGGTTCCCAAAATCGAGGCTAAACCCAGTGGAGGGAGATAGAGTTTTTCTAGTTTTAAAATCCTTAACATAGCTTCCTTTGGAAGGGAAGTATATTGGTCAGTCCCGTGGCTTAGATTTATGATAAATAAAACAACCTCAAGCTTACTAAAAAGGCCTCTGAGCAAAATTAAGTGGTCGTTCGCGTCCAATATAGAATAAATAATACGCTGAGAACCACTGCAGTTACGGGGCACCCATAAATAAGACTCAATTAAAAACTTAGTTTTGAAACTCTATGTTTTCCAACATATACCATGAAAAGTGTTTTAAAAATTAAAAAACTAGCTCAACCCATTAATAAGGGAAACCTTGAAACAAAAAATTTATATTTTTCATTTTAAAGGGAGGAGTATTTTTTGTGTTCTTAATACGTATTTATCAACTATTTTAACATTACACATATCACAGAAATTTCAAGATACACACTTTGTATTCCCATGTAATGTATTTTCACTTTCTCTATACGTACTATGTACATAGTGTATGGAGAAGGTATTGCATTGCTCCCAAAAATTCGATACCCCGATTTCACCGGAAATACATGTTTTGAGACCACCTGAATCCAAAAAAAGAATTTTTAGACAAATTTCCGTGTGTGTGCCTGTCTGTCTGTCTGTCTGTCTGTCTGTCTTTCTTTCTTTCTTTCTTTCTGTGTGTATGTGTGTCTGTGGGCAGCATAGCTCAAAAACGAAAAGACCGTTAAATACCAAACTTGATAAATAATTTCAGTATCTTCCAAGGATGCGACACGAATATTTTCAAGAAAATCCCCCCACCCCAACTACTCTTCACATGCAAAAGTTTTCGAAAACTTTAATTTTCTAAAAAATGACTAACGATTTTGATTGAAATATCATATATTAAAGATATATAGTTAACAAATAATATGTATATCTTGAATTTTCTGGGAATAGCCTCTGAAGACTACTTTATTCTTGATGAATTTTACGGAATTTTTTGTAACTGGTAAACCGTAAGAGATAGACAAAAACTTACCACAAAAAATGTAGAGTACATTAAAACACACACTTTATGTCATATGCATTTTTTCGTGGAGTTGATCATTTTTTTAGATATTCCTTGTTTTTTGTTTCAGCCTTAAAAAACGTATACTTTTCTCATACAGGAATTTGTCAACTCCTGTCCATACAAACAAAGGAACTTCAGTCACATAGCAACCATCTTTTGTTATCACTTTAACCTATGTTATTCCCTTATTTTGCTTCTACTTATAGGGAAGCAAGTAACAAGACCATTTATGCTAAATTGTTTCTCCCTTGGTATGAAGTAAATATTAGCATAAACTTTTTAACAAACATTTGTTGCAGAGATATAGAGAAAGGCATGTGAATGTTACACATCAGATTTTTTTTCATAACGTTTGGAACCATTTTTCAGAACTCAAAAGTAACAAAAACATTTTCTCCTAAGAGTTAACTATTTTAGAAGGATTTTCTTGAAAACTCTAGTCGCACTCCTGTAAGATACATACCACCAAGCTAGGTAGCTATTCGTTCTGGAGTTCTGCTATTGCGGTGGATGCTAAATATGCGGTGGGGCTTCGGGTTCGAACCCCGCGTGATAGTTTAGGATATTATTGGGATGGTGTGGAGATGTGGGTACCCTAGTTAGGATGTGTCTGCATGGAATCTTTCTCAGGTGTGCTAAGACACAAGAAGTTTCCTTTGTGTTCACGATTGTTACGTTTATTCATTGTCTTCGATATTTTCTACCTCGGATACATAGGCATTTCTCCTAAATGTTCCCCCTTTCCAGATACCCTTTACATGACCGCGCCTACCATTCCTTATTACTAGTGACAGTCTTCTGGTGTATTAAATACCTTTTCTCTAGCCATATGTAGCCTGTTGATTTCCATCGCAGAATAAAATATCACGTCTTACCCATCGAGTCTTCCTTAGCAGGTGAAGTTGCGTCGCTCGACCAACAAGAAAAACCTTTGTATTTGTTTTGTTATGCTCACACTCAGGCAGGGGAACTTCCAACCCCTTCGGTTCATTGTCCTGCCCTTAAAAGTATTCTATATATATATATATATATATATATATATATATATATATATATATATATATATTTTTATATTGGATATAATTTATATCTCCCTTTTAGAGACCTTTTAATCCCATGACATGACATGTACTGTCTCACTGTTCACACATACACACATGCAAACACATACACACAAGCATTAAAATACACATGCACACATACATACACACACAAACATACACACATGCATACAAATACACATGCACACATACATACACACACAAACATACACACATGCATACAAATACACATGCACACACATGCACACACAAACATATACATATGCATACAAATACACATGCACACATACATACAAACACACATACACACATATATTAACATACATACACACATACATTAACATACACACATACATTAACGTACACACATTCATTTAACATACACACATACATTAACATACACACATACACACATACATACATACACACATACATACACACATACATACATACACACATACACACATACATACACACATACATACATACATACATACACACATACATACACACATACATACACACATACATACATACACACATACATACACACATACATACATACACACATACACACATACATACATACACACATACATACATACATACATACACACATACATACATACACACATACATACATACATACATACATACATACATACACACATACATACACACATACATACACACATACATACATACACACATACATACACACATACATACATACACACATACACACATACATACACACATACATACATACATACATACATACACACATACATACACACATACATTAACATACACACATACACACATACATACATACACACATACATACACACATACATACATACAAACACATACGTACATACACACATACACACATACACATATGCATACATACACATACACATATTCACACATACACACACATACATACACATATGCATACATGCACATACACATATTCACACATACACACACATACACATACACACATGCATACAGATATACACATACACGCGCGTGTATTACGTGGCTACGCGAACTACACAAAGGCGGCTCAATAAGCACTCCCGATACGCCATTTTACTTTCTCTACACGTGCTAAGTATACAGTCTAAAGAGAAGGTATTAACTATATTTCATCCAAAAAATCGATACCGAAATTTCACTGAACATACGTGTTTAATATGCCCTGAATCCAAAAGAAAAGCAATTTTGGAAAAAGGTTAGTTTATGTGCGTGTGGGTCTATGAACAGCATAGTTCAACAACAAAATGCCGTTAAATATTAAATTTGATATTTAGGTTTAGCATCTTATAGGATGCGATACGAAGATTTTTAGGGAAATCCCGCAACCAAGACTACCCTTAACACGAACAATGTTGTGAATTTTTTTTTCTGAAAAATTGACTCTCAACGATTTTGTTTAAAATATCGTGTATTAAACATGTTTACGTACAGATAAAATGGATATTTTGCATAACTGGTATACACTTACAGATAGACAATACTAAGCATACTACGTACATAAAAAATGTACATCTTCTTAAAGCACACAATTTTTCTCATACTTTTCTTTTCTAGAGTTAACCGTCAACAGTTTCGATAAAGCTATAGGATGGTTATAGTCACATAGGGAAGGGCGGGCGTGCGGGCGGACGACATACATTACATTACATTACAATACAATACAATACAATACATACATACTGGTCTCAAGAAGTAGTTTCAGTGACTTCTACTGGCGATCCATATTTGAAAATGTCGAAAACAGTAAATTGTTCAGATGTGTAAGTCGCCAAATTACCGAAGTTTAGTCTTCTTCGTGTGATAATAAAATTGGGGTTTTAGCTCCACAGATCCCTCGGCTACGCCCTGTCGTCGCTCGGCAGTAGCGGCCTTCGGCTCCCTTATAAAAGTATCCCTTGGCTAGGCTTTGCGGCTTAAGGCTCTCCACCTTGTTCTACGCCTTGCGGCCTAGGGTTCTAAACGGTTATAAACTACCAGAAAGTAACTAAAAAGCGTCTCTAATGACAGAATAACAAAATTAGTCGCATATTGAAGTAATGGCAAGTGGTGTAACCATCGCATAGTAATAATTCCTTGTTATTGAATACAGTTTTAAGTTACTTAATTTTTTCTAAACTGGGAGATTATCTTTCGTTTTATCTTTTTTTTTTTTTTTACTCTGGCAGTGCAAAGCAAAATCCGAATTTCAATTGTTTCACATAGCACCCTGTTTTTTAAAAATTTCATCTATTGTTTAGAAGGAACTAATACAACTGTTTCTACTAATGTTTTTCTCGATTACCACACTTTAGATAAATGAGTTTTATATTTTGTAACAATAGTTTGTAAAGTGGTGTGAACGGAACACATCGGGGATCTTCAAACAAAGTATTTATTTCTCAACATAGTTCCCTTTTACAAATTTACAATCTCCCAATGTTTCTGCTATTCTTTAAACCCTAAAAAAGAGTCAATATAAGTAAAATACGGCTCTCTCTAAACGACCTGCACTTTTTATATAATTTTTTTTTTTATGCAAGCCGTTTCATCACTTTTGAGAACAAAGCAACTCGTGAATATGGGATGTGAAAGAAATGCATAAAGCAATGGATGCAGTTTGGTGACTCCGGATGAACGTGCTGGTAAATTGTGATGAAACAGCACTTTCAGGGTCGTTTCTCCAACTTTTTGTCACAAAGTTCGTCGCTTCAACTACCTTAACCTCTGTTTGTGTCTCTATCCATATGTGGGGTTCAGAGCCTTCCTGTTCTGTACTCAGATGGTTACAGGCAATCTTCAAGACTTCATGCCTTTACGCCACACTCCTTTGCTCCGCTACAAGCAGATGTACCGGTCTAGCGACCTTCACCATTTATGGATAGAAATCGAAATTACCATCTATTTTCAGTTTTAATATTTTTTTAGACTGAAGTTGGAACTTTTGGTCGAGGTATCTATTCTGGTGTTTACCTTAGCGATAAAACCTCAGTCAGATTGGTTGGTCCACGGGATTTGACTCTCACATGAGCCACACACTTTGACAATTGCTACTATATTTATATCTTTAATAAACTGTGTACTGCAGTTATTTCAGTGAAGTGTTAGCTCAAAGCCAAGGATACTTGGAAACCTTTCGGAACAATAGTCTGCATACTTGCTAATAAAGTCATGTGCATTGCAACATAATGTTATTTTGATGAACATCTCTTCAACAGATAACACAGAGAGAGACAGACAGACAGACAGACAGACAGACAGCTAGACAGAGAAAAGAGCGAGATATATAAGATGAAGAAGTTATTTTGTAAAGGTAATGTCAGACTGAACAATTCAATGTAATAGCTGGTATTTTAACCAGAATCTAATAGCCACTTTCCAGGTGGCATATCCACTGAGCTACCATGGCAACATGTCACCACGGTACTAAAAGTTATTTCAATATAACATAGTTATTATGCCATAGATATTCAGAATGACAATTTTCAGAAGGGGGTTTAAACACAGGGCAAATATGCTAGCATTACGCTGAAGCGCGTGTTGATACCAGCCGCCATATTGTAGTACTACACACTAAGTTATTCAGCCTACACAACATCTGTCAAATTAATTGTTTTTCCAAGTTTTTTAAATAAAATAAAAATGCAATGGAAGGGGAGAGATCTCTATTTGAAGGAATGTTTAATGCAATCATATTTTTCGGCCTTGAAGAAGTTGTTACTGATAATTTGGTATTGAAGGAGGGCAAAGTATCAGATTTTGACCAAACCTCATTGTTCGTCTCTCATGCCTATATTCCAATAATTCCACTACATGAACTTTAAGATAAGCGCATACCAAAAAAGGGGGAAAATTATCAGAGATTATTCAAAAGATAATGTCTTTCACTGTGGGCTGCATGTATTGTGTTCAGAGTCCGAGGAACACGCCCCCTATTCTCACGGTTCTGGTATAATAACCACAGAATTTGCTAAATGGTTGAATAAGCAAGAGGCTTCTTATAAATCGGAGTGGGTTGCCAATTTTGGCTGTTTCTCAACGGTCTTTCCGAGTTGCAAATCTAAAAGATGACAAACACTACAGAACCGTTCTGCTGATAATGTATAGCATATTTTACTATGAATACCACCAAAAAAATCTCTTAAGTAAGTACACTAACCTGTGTGTTGCCATTTTCCCCTAAGTACAACACCGAAAAATCATTTAAATAAATACACTAGCCTATATATTGAAGCACATTTCCCTTTCCATTTTATGTTTCTGCTATTCGAGAAACTCCAACTAAACGCCACACACTATTGACTATTGTACTGGTTTAAAACCTAAATTTACTGTTTAATTGAACATTTAAGCCACAAAATCTTATTGTTAGGCCCACATTTAATCCACACAAGTCGTACTCATTTCAAAAGTGTAGTATTAAAAATGGCGGCTTGGCAAAAACGTGCTTCATCAACCACAATGCATAAGGATAGGGCATTTCCTATCTATTCTCTCTCACTTTTGAGAGTCTTGACCAATCATAATGAAGAGTAAGTCCGCTTTAACCACTTCACAAACTGCATTTGATTAAGCACAAGCTTTGAATTCCAATGCAGATTGATGCATCAAAAGGGAGAAATTACATTCACGTTCAGCTAGGTCCGGAGAATAAAAGGGATGTAAAACCATTGTCACACTCCTACCGGATTTTGTATCTCGCAACTAAATTGGACACATTACCAATTCTCTGACCACTAGTGACACATCACCTGCTTTCAGATCAGTCTGGGATTGGGGAAATGGGGAGCAATCGAGTTGCTGGCCATATTTCCCGGTTATTTGTTGGATTTACTCAATCTTGATGGTTGTAGATGGGCGCCTGTCAGCAGTGCTAATTCCTTGACTAATATTGCGACGCAATTCCGTTGACAGGCGCCTTTTGGTGTTAAACTCCCTGCTTTAGCTATGTATATATTTTATTTTAGAGAAATATACATTCGAGGTAAAAAAATATGATGTGTTCTGTTCACATGACTTTCTCTACATCTCTGCAACAAATTATTGTTAAAAAGCTTATACTTCTTTTTACTTCAAGCTAGTCGATAAAAAATTACCAGAAATACCTTGCTTCCTTGTAAGTAGAAGCAAAATAAGGGAGTACCATAGGTTAAAGTGACAGTCAAAAGCTGTTGCTTTATGACTGAAGTTCCTTTGTTTGTATGGACACGAGTTGACAAATTGCTCCTGAGAAAAGTATAATATTTTCAAAGCTGAAACTAAAAACAAGGAATATATTAAAAAGATAAACTCCACAAAAAATTATAAAATAAATTGTGTGTTTTAAATGTGCTCTACATTTTCTGTGTGGTAAGTTTTTGTCCATATCTTCCGGTGTATCAGTTATGCAAAATCCCGTAAAATGCATCCAGAATAAAGCAGTCTTCAGAGGCTATTCCCTGAAAACTCAATAAATGCATTGTATTTGTCGTGTAAATATTTTAATGTACGACCTGTTAATCAAAATCGTTAGAGCCATTTTTGAGAAACTCAACATTTTCGAAAAAAGTTCCATGTAAAGGGTAGTTGGGAAATCTTCTAGTCGCATCCTTGGAAGATATCAAACCTAAATAGCAAGTTTTGTTTTTAACGGTCTTTTCATTTTTGAGCTATACTGCCCCCCCCACACACACACCACACACACACACACACACACACACACACACACAGGACATGTTTCTAAAATACCTTTTTGCATTCAGGGGAACCCAAAACATGTATTTCCGGTGAAATCTCGTTATTGAATTTTTGGGTGCATTACAATACCTTCGCTATACACTATGTACATTGTACGTGTAGAGAAAGTAAAAAATCTCATATCACATATATTTTATAAACAGATGAACTAAGAGTACAATGTAACTAAATTTCCTGTGCAGTAGCGTGGTGTATTTATTGTTCTTAAATGATTCACAAAAGTCATAAGATCGCATAGAACGTACGTGTTTATTTTATACCTAATAATCCAAGTTTCACTCTAAATATTTTAATAATTGAAAGAACAGAGAAAAGACAAATAAATACGATGTGTTTTATTCACATAATTTTCTCTGCGTCTCTGTAACAAAGTATTGTTAATATGCTTATTCTTCTATCTACTTCAGGTTAGTTGAAGTACATATTAGCAGAAATGTGCTTATTACTTAGTTCCTTATAAGTAGAAGGGAAATAAGGGAATGTGCTAAGCTAAACTGGCAGTCAAATGTTTTAAAATGTGGTTGCCATGGGATTGAAATCCGTTTCTTTGTGCTTTAAGTATTTTAAAACTGAAACCAATGACAAGTAATGTTTCCAAAAGTACAATCCACGAAAAATGTGTATGACAGATATTGTGTGTTTTAAAGAGATCCACATTTTTATTCTAGTAAGCTTATATCTGTCTCTTACGGTTTACCAGTTATGTAATATTCAGCAAAATGCATCCAGAATAAAGGTCTATAGAAGCTATTTCAAAACAAATTCAAAATATATATTTTATTTCTCATGTAAGTATCTTAAATATGCTTAAGATATTTTAAACAAAATAGTTAGAGCCATTTGAGAAAACCAAACGTTTCGAAGTTTTTTTCATATAGGTAGTTGGTGGGGAGGAGAGGGAATTTTCCTGAAAATGTTCGGATCACATCTTTGGAAAATGCCGAACTAAAAGTTTGATATTTAACGGAATCTTCGTTTTTGAGCTATGCTGCCCACAGGCATAAACACACACACACACACACACACACACACACACACACACACATTCTATTTTTTTTTTTTGTATTCAGGAGTCCCAAAATATGTATTTCCGGTGAAATCTCGGTATCAAATTTTTGGGTGCAATACAATACCTTCTCTTTACATTGTGTACTTATTCGTGCACAGAAAGTAAAAACACATACGCATACTCGTACGTCAACTAAATATAAGAAAAGAAAAAAGCCAATGTGTTACACTCATATTTCTTTCTCTACCTATTTTGCAACAAATTATTTTTAAAACGTTGTCGTCTAACTACTTTACGTTAATCCTGATAAAAGTTTGTATAAATGCTTTTATTAAACATTACTGTGGATATTAAACTTTTGCATTTATAATTTTAACTCCATGGTTTAAATAGCAATATTGATAAAATTCCCTTTCATCCTTATTTCACATTTAAAGACATTCTAGGATTTATTATATTATTCTTTCTTTATTATCTTTAAAAGAACCATATATTTTAGGAGATCCAGACAATTTTACACCCGCAAATCCACTAGCTCACGGGGAACCTTGGCCTACCGCCCGGCCGCTGCGTCCCCCATCTCGGTCCACTGCAGACGTCATGGATGGAGTGCAGTATTGGAGGGTGAGACGTGGTCAGCGCCTCGAGTCCCCCCGGCCGGTTAATGCGGTCCTCAAGACCTGGAGCCGCTACTTCTCCAACAAGTAGCTCCTCAATTGGCCCCCCCCCCCAGGGACCTTTCGAGGCTGAGTGCACCCCGGGCCAGGTCTCCCAGCGGGTTCGAACCCAGGTCTCCCGCTCATTTATAATTTTACCTTTAATAAAAGATTAATTTTCTGATACGAACTTTTCATTTAATGTAAATCTGAGACACAGAAATACAGCTTCCTCTGTCAACTTGATCAAGATCGATTTTATGTGAACCTGTTTGCTGGCTGCCAATGTCAGCTATGCTTTATTAGGACAGTGCAAAGCTATTGCAGATATCAGTTCCATAAGTATATTTAAATGCAGAGTCTGTTGGCCGTCATGCTAAACGAATGTGTGTCGCTTTGCACCCAGAATAGGACTTAGTTCACTTTTGTCCCGTGACGCCTGGAACCTACGTCACTTTCCCCGGGTCAAAAGGTAAGATAACCACACTAAATTATTTAGTAATGAACATTTAAAAAGCTCACCATCATTTTGTGTCGTAATATAAATATAATTTATTTATCACCTAGAGCAGGCGTCACCAGAGGTACTATACGCTCTATTAAGATATTGTAGGTAGGGGACAGATTCGCAGTGATGCACAGAGGTCACAGTGAAGAATGTATTTTGTTGAAGAATTATCACTCAAATCTAGTTCACTATCACATGTGACTGCTTTTAGCTGCGCATTTGCATTTGGCATCTGAGATCGTGAATGCGATTTTACTGTTTTAAACTTTCAAAGATTCTTCAGTTCCTGGACTTGTATTGCAAGATCCATCCGTATGGTGGATTATGAATTATACACTTTATCCATTATCACATTTCTAAATCCATAAGCAAATATTGAGCTTCTATTTAAATACCTTCTAATGTAGTTTTAAACTCAATGAATTCATTAAATTATACCCGTATATTGCATGTAATAATAATGATGATAATAGTAATATGGATGATAATGATGATTATAGTAACAGTAAAATATTACATCTACAAATATTAATAATAAGAAGAATAAAAGAAGAAAGTAATAACAATCAGTGTACTTACACTAGATGATTCATTTTATTTAAATTACTAGTAATGTTCACGTGTTCTTTGTGACACGTATTATAATTACGTCTTATAGTAGCCTTATGCATTCCCCATAAACTCTTAGAACAAATAAAAAACCTTAAATTTTCATATAAGTAGTAGAGAAAATTGTTCCTCCCATTTGTTCGTTTCCGTGAAGTCTTATTATGATTTGGAGCAGCCATTTCACTATGACTGACGGTCCACAACTGCACGTCTCAAGAAAGGGGTGGACTGCAACGTTACGTCATAACCCATACCGTCCTCCCCTCATTCAAGGGCTGTATTCGCGAGTACAGCTTTGGAGACGTCTGATCCAGAGTTATCTTTCACGAATGCCTTATGTCTTGTCCTGTTCTTTTACTTTTAGGTTAAGTATAGAATAAATGCAAATCGCCACTATGTCCATCATAAGTATCCGATTCCGCAACGGTTAACTTCTTTCCAGGTATCCTTGGCCTGAGGCGCTAAGAAGCGTCATATACCGACGTAAGTGAGTACTGAAATGTTTGGTGTGAGATCCCAATATTTGATATTAAAGTTGCGCTTAAGGTGACACAATTGCAGTGGGTATTAGAAAACCTATAACGAAATATGTTATTACAGTCTCTGATTTTAGGGTGCACCCCTTCCCTGATATCATCGTGAAAACACAAAGGGAAAAAATCTGATGTGTTCCATTCACATGACTTTCTCTACATCTCTGTAGCAAATGAAAGTTAAAAAGCTTATTCTTATATTTACTTCTTGCTAATTTAGAAAAATTAGCAGAAAAGGTCTTATTACTTGTTTCCTGGCAAGTAGAGGCTAAATAAGGGAGTACCATAGGTTAAAGTGATAGTCCAAAGCTGATTGCTATGTGACTGAAGTTCCTTTGTTTGTATGGATAGGAAAATAAATAAATAAATGGTGTGTTATTTATAGACGCCCTTTAACTGCTAAGGTTCTCAGCGGCCCATTCTATACTGGGCGTAAGAGCCCGCTTAATTTTGCTCAGAGGCCTCTCTATCAGGCTTGAGGTTCTTTTACGTGCCGTAAATCTACGACACGGGACCAATGGCTTTACTTCAAAATTGAAACCAAAAACAAGGAATATCTAAAAAAACGATCAACTCCACGAAAAAAACTGTATATGACATAAATCGTGTGTTTTAATGTGCTCTACATTTTTTGTGTGTTAAGTTTTTGTCTATTTGTTACTGTTTAGCAGTTATGTAAAATTCCGTAAAATTCATCCAGAATACAGTAGTCTTCAGAGGCTATTCCCAGAAAATTCAAGATATACATTTTATTTGTCAGGTAAATATCTTTAATGTTTGACATTTTAATCAAAATCATTAGAGCCATTCTTAAGAAAATAAAAATGTTCGAAAAATGTTCCATGTAAGGGTAGTTGGGGTTGGGCAGATTTTATTGAAAATCTTCGTGTAGCATCCGTGGTAGATGCCGAACTTAAATACTAAGTTTGGTATTTAATGCTCTTTTTGTTTTTGAGCTTTGCTGTCAAAAGCCACACAGATACACACACATACACAGACACACACGGACCTTTTTGTAAAAATGCTTTTTTTGGATTCAGGGGACCCAAAACATGTATTTCCGGTGAAACCTCGGTATCGAATTGGTATTGGATGGAATACAATATCTTCTCTATACACTATGTACATAATACGTATAGATAGAGTAATAATAAGCTAAAGTAATAGTCAAATCTTTGTATGTATGGTGTATGTACTACTCTATGTTTGCCAGGGGCAGCAAAAACAAATGACGATATACAGTATAAGTATTTAAAAATGGTAACCAATTACAAGGAATGTCCTGGAAAATGGTTAAATCTATAAAAATGTATGTGACTTAAATTGTGCATCTTAACAAGATATAACTTTTTGCGTATCTGTTGTGGTTTACTGGTTGCAGAAAACTAATCCATAATAAAGAGGTCTTCAGAGACTTATCCCAGAAAATTCAAGATATAAATTATGTTTGTCAACTAAATCGCTTTAATGTATGGTATTGTAATCAACATCCTTAATCATTTTTGAGCGAATCTTAAATTTCGAAAAATGTTCATGTAAAGGTAATTTTGAGTATGTGGTATCCCCGAAATTAACATCGTGTTGCATTCTTGGAAGATACTGAACTTAGAAATAAATTTGCTATTCAACCGAATTTAATTTTTCAGTTGTGCTGCCCACAGACACAAACACAGAGACACATGCGCGGACCCTTATGTAAAAATACAGTTTTTAATCCAGGGTTCCCCAAAACATATCGTTACCTAAATTTCGGTTTAAATCTCGATATCGAATTTTCGAGTAAATCCATCTGCCTCATCTCCGATCTGAGCTTAATCACTTTTCATAAATATATACAAATTACTTCACCCTTTTCAACGAGCAAGATGCAACTAGCTTAAAGCTGATTCCTTAAAATTAAGGGGGGAATCTCGCCAATACTCTCTCCTCAGCTTTTCTGTCTTAGTACAATGTGCTATTATATGAATATCACTATAACTGGAGTAGATTCTTCTGCCTTCTTCGTTAACAATTGTGTTTGTCCACCATATTCCCTGACCAAGTCAGGCAAGCCCTTGTTTGCCAGCTGGTTTGCGACAAAATAAATAATGAATAATTTATTTATTGTTTCATTTATACATCGACTTGAACTGCATGGTCCTGGAGGTATTTCCCCGTGGAATGTATTATTGCCTATAGGATAGCTATGGGCACAAGTGTTAATTCGTGTACTACAGCCGTTAGGTTTTATTAATCTTTAATTTTTATAATTAGATCACACACACACATTTACACCCACATTCATAATCCATACTCTGAGGAAAATAGGGAATAGGTTAGGACTTTCGTCAATTAAATAAAGAATTCCAATAAAGAGTACCTAACTATGACATCAGAATTATTTATAATTTTGTGTAGTTATTATTAAGTTAAATTAATTTAAGTACAAATGTACTCGCAATATAATAACAGCTTAATTAACTGTCGATTAGAAATGAATGCTTACCCAGAGGCATGAATCGAACCCGGAATTCCTCGCACACCAGGCAGGTCCTCCACCCACTTAGATGCGGTGCCAGGCTAAATATATTGTTCTATTCCCTATTTTGTTTTCATTTTATTCACGAGATTTATTTATGCTTTATTATTATTACATTGTCACGGTCTTTGCTATAAGTCACAATAAGAATATATGTAGTGTTACATGTATGTGATTTTCTGTACCCATTGTAGTGACATACTAACATCCGGTTTCCAAGGACACGGGTTCAAACCCGGCGGAGGGCAATGGAATTTTTCGAGCGTAAAAATTCTAGCATGTCTTCCTTTGCAAGGGAAGTAAAGTCGTTGGTCCCGAGTTGTAGATTTGCGGCACTTAAAAGGAACCTCAAACCTGATAAAGAGGCCTTTGAGCAAAATTAAAGGGTCTTTCGATATATAATGGAAAGACTGAGCGTTAAAAAGCGCGGTGAAATGACTTCCATAATTAACACTTAATTTAATTTCTACCCTTTGTAGTTTAATTTTATGTTGGTTCTTAATACATTCTTATGAAAACTCATTTGTCTATTTATGGCATCTTAATGTAGATAACTGTTTGCAGAAATGTTATTATACATTTCGTTGTAGATATAATGGGGATACATACACGTGAATCGATAGTATATTTATTAAAAGCGGGATTTTATACCAGATGTCCCAATTGTCCAATATTTGACGTGTGCAGATATCCCTCCATGCGTTAAAAGATTTGCAGAACTCAACGTGGCTGTTTCAAGTTTAAAACAGTAAATAGGGAATTGGCTGAGCGAACTTCATTTTGCCCCTCTTGGTTATCAGTAGATATGATGAGCCGGTCACAATCACTGAAAGAGGTTAAACGAAGGTCATTTAAGCCAGTTCCTTACTATCAGTTTTCAGTTGAAATCCTCCCGTTGAGTTCTGCAGCTCTTTTAACTCACGAAGATAATATATCTGCATACGTCAAATGTGGGACAGTTAGGCCACCTGGTAAGTTGGGCTGAATAATGTCATAGGATATCTATTACGTCGTGAGAATCATTTTTCGGTCAGGCCTTTGAGACATCAAAGGTCAAAGATAGAAACCGCTTACCTGTAATAAGGTCAGTCACGTGTACAAAACTTTGTTTTATACACCGCGCAGACACATGACTTTACTTATAAAAAACATTCCGATAAAATTATAGCTACATTACTTTAAAAATTACGTAGTATTGAAGATTGCTGCGAAAAATTATTGGTATCTCAGTAATGTTAATACCGCAACAATGTTATTTAAAATAGATGGCTTATTTTACTATACATATATCTACATTTTTGTGAAGCAAAAGCAGCAGCAACAGTTTTATATATGGAAGGTTTTCAGATAAAACATTATACAGATTTATTTCTGAATTAAAAATATTTTACATCTGTACCCACATAGTTCAAATTGTGCATTTTGCCATGTAAATATCTTAAGTATGTCGTATTTTAATAAAAATATTTAGAGCCAAGTTTGAGAAATTAAACTTTTTAAAAATGTTCATGTAAACGTTAATTTGGGTTTGGGGATTTCCTGAAAAATCTTCATGTTGCATCTTTGAGAGATACTGAACGTATATGCCACGTTTGATACCTGTCGATCCAAGTTATGAAGTTCACAGACACAGGCAGGCGCGGAACGCTTTTAAAAATGCTTTGTTAAATCCATGAGGCCTGAAAACTTGTAGCGACATCAATTGTTTGGCTGGATTAGAATACTTTCTATGCCTTAAGAGAAAATTAAAGTGTTGGTCGCTTGCTGTCAATTTAGCACATCTCAGTCCAAAATTAGGAATGTTTGGAATAAATATTAATACGTAAATTAAAAGGAACATAAATATGCAAATTTCTTCGATAGTAAATAATAAAGGTAGTATTACGCGAAAAAACTATTTGCTAACAGCTATTGAAGATAGTGGTTCAACTAGCAAGGTCGCTAACATTTTAGCTGGCGGCCAACCGGGGATCGATTATACACTCCTACTGTTCATCTTAAAGCAAGATCAATATCTTAATGTTGACATATGAATTAAACCATAAGTAAAATAATATCGAATAAAAATAGTGAAGACCTGGGTAAAAGTTGTTATTATTTTGTTTTTTACCCTCCTCATATGAAGGGCTTATACCCCAGGACTTACAAGCCAGCTTCTGAGGTCAGATTTCTGTTGAAAACAAACTTTGGATCAAAAAGAGTAGGCGAGATGGGTGATCAACCCTATGTCTGATATTGAGAGTGAGGAAGATGATATGAAATTACGACTAAATAGTTAAAAGGTAAGGTGATCATGGAGCAGGTAGTGGAATCAATGGTGGAGAAACCTAAGTAAAAAAAAATAAAAAAATACGGCCGCCTTGGTGAGACGTGAGTGGTCTTTTCATTTTGCGACGACACCACCCCCAAATAAGATTTAAATGATAAAATTCAGCTATCAAAAATAGCTACATCTAGGTCTGCAGTGATAAACATATCAAAGGTTAGAGCATTCAATACAGCTCATGCACATACATGCGGAAAAATAGCCAAACACAGCAATAGGAGGTTCCAGTAACGAATAAACGAAATGAAATTTTCCGTCATGAAAAGATAAACGGTAAATGGACCAATAATAATCGTCTAAGAAACGGCTCAAAAGGTGCTTATTTTGTATAAGATTATGAAATGCTATTGTATCAAAACCACTCTCAGATTGAAATTCCTTTATTTGTATGGTTAGGAGCTGACAAATTCCCGTCTGAGAAAACTATAGGTATTTTAAAGTTGAAACCTATATCAAAGAATATCCCAGAAACGGTCAGATAAAACAAGGAACATATATGAAAAGGTATGTGGTGTAATGAAATCTACTTTTTTGTTATTTAATTTTTGTCTAGTTGTGCAAAATTCAGCAAAATTATCTCAGAGGCTATTCCCAGAAAATTCAAAATAAACATTTTACTTGTATTGTAAATATCGTTAATTTACCACATTTTGTTCAAAATCATTAAAACCATTTTTGAGGAAAAAAATTGGAATGCGAGTACTCGTGTCTCTTTGGGAGATACTAAACTAAATACTAAGTTGATATTTAACACACACAAACACTGACCTTTTCCTAAAATGCTTTTTTGGATTTGGGTCTCAAAACATGTATTTCTGGTGAAATATGGATAGTGAATATTGTACGTGTATAAAACGTAGCAAGAAAGGAAACAAAGTAATTCTATAAGATTAAGGATGTATATGGTTCCGAATTTTGAATAACAAAAATATAAAAGTAAAGAAAGAAATATCACTACGTCAGAGATGAAGTTCATGAGGTTTGTAAAATGATGCATTAAATGTGGATAAAATAAACAATGAAACTGAAAGATTTCATTTAAAAATCTTTTCAGTTAATGATAAAATAGAAGAAAGTAGAATGAATTGGAGGGAACATGCTGGCAGAATGACTAGTAGATTACTACCAGAAAAATCTTATGTGTTCCATTCACATGACTTTCTCTATATCTCTGCAACAAACTATTGTTAAAAAGCTTATGCTTCTATTTACTTCATGCTAATCGAGAACAAAAAATGTCAGAAATAATCTTATTGCTTGCTTCCTTTTAAGTTGAAGCGAAATAAGGGAGTACCATAGGTTAAACTGATAGTCAAAGGCTGGTTGCTATGTGTCAGAGGTTCCTTTGTTTGCATGGACAGGAGTTGACAAATTCTTGTATGAGAAAATGTAAGTTTTTGAAAGATGAAATCAAAAACAATGAATAAGTAAAAAACGATCAACTCCACGAAAAAACATTATATAACATAAATTGTGTGTTTTAACGTGCTCTACATGTTCTGTGTAGTAAGCTTTTGTCTATCTCTTACCATTTAGCAGTTAAGTAAAATCCGGCAAAATTCATCCAGAATAAAGAGGTCTTCAGAGGTTATTCCCAGAAAATTCAAGATATACATTTTATTTGGTATGTAAATGTCAGTAATATGCAGGATTTTAATCAAAATCGTTAGAGCCATTTTTTAGAAAATCAAAATTTTCGAAAAAAGTTCCATGTAAAAGGTAGTTTGGGGTGGGGAGGTTTTCTTGAAAATCTTCGTGTCGCATCCTTGGAGGATACCAAACTTAAATACCAAGTTTGGTTTTTAACTGTCTTTTCGTTTTTGAGCTCTGCTGCCCACAGACACACACACACACACACACACACACACACACACACACACACACACATTCACACACATGGACATATTTCTAAAAATGATTTTTTTTTTTTGGGATTCAGGAGGTCTCAAAATATATATTTCCGGTGAAATCTCGGCATCGAACTTTTGGGTACAATGCAATACCTTCAATATATACTATGTACATAGTATGTATAGAGAAAGTAAAAATGAATTAGAAAGAGATCTGAGTGAACCTCGTAAGAAGTGGATGAATGTTAGAGACCGGAATATTACACCTGATAGAAGTGAATGTAACAATTAACCCTTGAAGGAAAAAATAAGGCATAAAATAATAATTTGCTGATTTTCATAAAAGAGCTCATTGGGTAATTCTTTATAATATGAGTCCATGAACGACAAACCATTCTGCTTCGAGAGCTTTGATGGTGAATGTGATCCCCCCCCTCTCTCTCTCTCTCTCTCTCTCTCTCTCTCTCTCTCTTGGGCAGCGTATTAAAATGACCTCAGTTGAACTACATTGACGGGTATCCAATGACCTGAAGAGAATTTTGCTAATTCAACTTCGAATACATTTTTAATTTAGCCTTCATGGTTACCATGCTATGCAAAGAAGCAAACTCAATCCCGGCGTAGAATGGTGGACTTCCCACGACCGGGAAATAAAGTTGTTGGTGTACCTAATGTTTATTTGTACGTAATACACCATAACTTGAAAGAGGAAGTCTCGGGGCAAATTTCACCATTTTCGTGTCCGCAAAGTCCTGCACGTTCCCACTTTACCCTGTACACATATCCATAAAATTCCACCTAATCAAATAAAACCCCGTTTATTATGCAGTTAACTTGAACATTTCTACAGCTCATTCTAAACTTAGGTTTAGATGTTTTGTAAAAGGCAAAACTCGTGAAAACTTCCGCCATTCCACTGTTTGTGCAACGCTTCATCAGTGAATTTTCGTCTCACTATAACTGAAGTGTAAAGTCAGAATTGTACTTTACCAGAAAACAGGAGAGAACCTTCTGGTATTACCAGATCTAGTGTTTGTACTTGCCTCTTTACACCTATTAAATTAAATATTTTAAAAATAATAGACATATTATATATACAAATGAAAATGATAAAATTATTAGATCATTTTAATGTGTTGCAGCTGAAATATTCCAAGTTCCAGGAGGTAAAAAAAAAAATCTGTGTTACATTCACATAACTTTCTCTTCAAACTTTCCCCAATGTTACTGAACATAATGGTTGTATCCATCATGGCAATCAACATAAACATTGGTATAAATTGTCTTATACTTGCTTCCTTGTAAGCAGAGGAGGAATAAGGGAATATGTTAGGCTAAAGCGATGGTCAAATCTTAAAAGCTGAACAATTGAAGTTCGGTTCGCTCTTTAGATGAAGCGATAGGTGAACCCCTTTAAGAAAATTTACGATTTACATTTTTTGTGTGGTAAGTTTTTATCCATTTATAATGGTTCAGCAGTTACGAAAAATCAAGCAAAATTCATCCAGAATGAACAGTCTTAGAAGATATTCCCAAAAAAGTTCAAGATATACATGTTATTTGTTATCTTTAATTTACAGTATTTTAATAAAATCGTTAAGAGGTATTTTTAAAATATTTTCCAAGCAAAGGATAGCTTAGGGTGGGGATTTTCTTAAAAATCTTCGTGTCACATCCTTGGAAGATACTAAACTTAAATGCCAGTTTGGTATTTAACGCTCCCTTAGTTTTTAGGCTCTGCTGCTCACACACGTACACACATGAACCTTCTTCTAAAAATGTTATTTTTGACTCAGGGAACCACTAAATATATATTTTCCTTGAAATCTCGACATAAAAATGTTGGTTGGATTGCTTTCTCTATGCACTAATTACGTAGTAGGTGTGGAGAAATTAATATAAATGACTACCTAGGTCTCTTAAAATCTTATAGACGTTTGCCTTCCAATCTTTCAGAACATTCCAGGATATACCTGGACGGGTCCAGGGTTATATAAGATAGCGTGTTCGCGAATGAGGGGCTAGGTTGGTAAATGAGCTAATGCATGCCTTTCTGGTACATTCTCCGAGTGAGATTGCGTCGATTACTGTGACATGCAGCAAGTGCTGCTAATACAGCTTAGACACCTCTTGTGTTTGATTTCCAAGAGTTAATTTTGTTTATATATACATACACACCGGAAGCTGGAAGACCTCACCGTGGCCGAGTGGTTAGACCACTCGTCTTTCACCCCTCACCCGATTCGATCTCAAGCGATCGCATATGGGATTTGTGATGACAAAGAGGCGCAGGGGTGTGTTTTCTCCGGGTCCTCCGGTTTTCACCGCCATCACATTCCACCAGTGATCCATCTTCATTCCATGTATCATCAGAGTCATTGTCTGCGGTGCCATTTGTAGTAAAAGAGGGCGTTAAACACTATCCAAAAAATATTATGTGTACCATTCACATGACTTTCTCTATATACCTGCAACAAATTTTTCTTAAAATTCTTAAAAAGCTTATACATCTATTTATTTTATGCTAATCAGAAAAATTAGCAGAAATAGTCTTACTACTTGCTTCCTTGTAAGTAGAAGCGAAATAAGGGAGTACCATAGGTTAAAGTGTTAGTCAAAAGCTGGTTGCTATGTGACTGAAGTTCCTTTGTTTGTAGGCATAGGAGTTGACAATTCTTGTATGGGAAAAGAATAAGTTTTTCATAGCAGAAACCAAAAATAGGGAATGTATCAAAAACTACAAACTGCACGAAAAAAAATGTATATAACATAAATTGTATGTTTTAAGGTGCTCTACACTTTTGTGTATTAAGTTTTTCTCCATCTCTAGCGGTTTAGCAGTTATTCAAAATCCAATAAAATTCATCTAGAATAAACTACTCTTCAGGCTCTTCCCAGAAAATTCAAGATAACCATTTTATTTGTCAGGTATATACGAAATTTTAATCAAAATCGTTGGAGCCATTTTTGAGAGAATCAAATATTCGAAAAAAGTCCCATGTAAAGGGTAGTTGGGGGTGGGGGATTTTTCTCAAAATCTTCGTGGCGCATCCCTGGAATCTACTAAACTTAAGTTTGGTATTTTACCGACTTTTGGTTTTTCAGTTATCGTGTTCACAGACACACGGACACGGACACACTGACACACGGACATACGGACTCACGGACACACGGACACACGGACACACGGACACACACACGGACCTTTTTGTGAAAATTCTTTTTTTTTTTTTGGATATTGGGGAACCTAAAACATATATTTCCGGTGAAATCACGGTATTGAATTTTTGGTTGGAGTGCAATACCTTCTCTATACACTATGTGCATAGTGCGTATAGAGAAAGTAAAAAGAGCATAGATTATGTCGTCCGTATTTAATTACACGGTTACGTCACAAAGTGAAGCGACAGTGAAAAATTGGAATAGACGATAGCAGTGAAATGAACAATCAGAAATAGACACAGTAAATACTTAGAGCATCATTTAATTTATAATAGTGTAACGTGAGGCTAGATGAAAATGTGTCTGCCACAAACATCAACTAATGCTAATTTGTTCTTTTCACACAAGCCGTTGGATACGTTCTTCACAAGGAGTTGGATAGGTAGAGGAAAAATGAAAAATTCAAATCCATAGCCGGGATTTGAACTACGGATCTCCGGTCTCTAGTTGGTTGCTCTAACCACTGAGCTACTGGGACGGGGAAACTGTATCTCGAAGGAGTAGATTCCTAAGTGCATTCACAATGAGATGCAAGCGCTGACGTAAGCGAGAGGGAAGACTATTCACAATGTAATTTAAGCGTAACGCAAGAAGTTCGCATGAGTTTCTAGATCTGTAAATTGCGTATCATCAAATATCTTCCAAGTGATCCGCAACTTTCAAATTGAATATTATAACCAAGAATACCATAATTCACTCAATCTTTTATAAATACATATTTCATAAAACTAACTTACAACTGACGCTCCGGCAGAGACGTCACAATATTGAATTATTGCAATATTGAAAATAGTACAAGTGCAGAGACTGCAGAAAGTGACAAAGCTACGCATTTAATGAACTAAGAATTATCTCTCTGAGCCTCGGATTTATGAGAACCAAGAAATCTAGTCGCAGATGATAGTTGCATCCATTTGCAATGAAACTGTCATAACCTATTGAGGAAAACTAGAGATGACGCGCCACTGCACGGTCAAATAAAAGTGTATGCATGTATATCAGATCCTGTAAAATCTTGCAGTGCGATCGTCTGATACTGAATTCCTAAGAAATGCACAGAGAAAAGAAGCAGTATTCCTCCTCTTTGCACGCAACGCAAGGATCAAGTTTGGAGTTTGCAAACTCTTGCGTTGCGTTGCGTTGCATCTTGCGTGTTTCTATATGAATGCTTACATTAAATAACACGAGTTCAAACTCTTACGCTTACGTTATGTCTGCACTTGTATTTCATTGTGAATGTAGAATTAAACAAAGCACAGCTGTTTTGTATGGATTGATGCAAAGAATTTCTTTTGGGAACTCTCAGTGTTGGCAAATAATATAAAGGCACACTCACAGTTTAAGTGCAGAAGTTAAAACCATGGAATTTCGCCAGAGATCGCGTATCTTTCAGACAACAGTTTCCTTTCCAACGTCTTCTGTGGTTTAAAGTTAAACTCAGAAGTAATGAGGTTTTGGTTAAAACGTTGCTTTTTGTGCCGGCAAATCCCAAAGCGAATCAGTTGCTGGAAAGCGAGAGTTCTATCTCTTTGTTTACTTTCATTGCGAATTTACATTTTTGTATGAATATCCATTGTATAAATAAACGCAGTTGTAAGTGAAAATGAAACGCATTTAAATATTAGCTCTTCACAAATGTAAGTCACTGCAATTTTATAAACCTCCAGGTAAATACCTCACTGAAACCGCATACCCAAATACATATTGTGTTGGTTGTAATATTTGTTGACACTTAAGCTGATGAAGAAATAACTTAAGTGCACAGAATGGATTTATTTCTAACAATCACATTAATTTTATTCAGTATTCTTTTACAGCAACTCTGTACACAGTGACATTTTCAATACCATTTCGGTTTAATAAAATTTGCTAATGTTTGTACATATGGACTATGAAATCCTCCATTCACTCTTCCACAAAAATCATAAAATGAAATTGTTTTACTCCTTCTTGATAGCCTAATAAATGTTTATTACGCATTTAGGCATTTTGTTTTGGTTATAAGGCTACAGAAGAATTAAATAAAAGCCCAATTTCAGAAAATAGATCTCTATATGATTGCTTTGAAGTTTCATGTTCTCTACGTGATCACAGAAAAACATTTGTAAATGTGAACTAAAAACAAAGTATCTCGCAAATTTTTCCAGCTAGAAACAAGATTCAAAAACAATTGTGTGCTTTAAGAAAAACCACATTCTTTGTATAGCAATATTTTATATATCTGTTACGGTATCATATTAGTTTTCTAAAGCAACTGTTCGGTCACTCGGACTGAGAATTCTTCCTCCACCAAAAGATACTTGTGTTATGTACCATTTCCAGAACATGTAATCAAAGACCTATGCTGCATTAGTTTGCGTGAATATGAACGGGACATTTTTATCCGTTACTGGAATAATCAGGATTTTATTTAACTAAAATTATTAGAGGTAAACCTAGCTCCATGGCAAGACAGTCCACAAGGCACCATGACCTACTGCCCGGCAGCTGAATCTTCCATTTCGGCCCGAAGGCGTCATGAATGGGGTGTAGTGCTGGAGGCGTGATTAGCACCTTGACTCCCTCTCGGCCGGTTGTGCGGTCTTCCCGATCTGGAGTCGCTACTTCTCAATCAAGGAGCTTCTCAATATGCTCCCCCAAGTACCTCACGAGGCTGAGTGCGCCCTGAACCAGGTCTCCCAACGGGGGAAAATTCCCCACCCGGGCACGGGGAATCCAACCAAAGTCTCCCGCTTGGCAAGCAGATCTGCTACCATCGTGCTAAGCAGACAACCATTACTAGAGGTAAAGGGGAAAATTTAATATAAAAACTCAAATCATTGTACCTTGCATCTCATAAAGAATGGGGGAGGTAATTGAAACTAATTCGTCACTGGAGTTTAAAAATGAAAACCTGCATCTTTGTGTATATCAACAAGTTCTTGATACATTTAATATAATAATTAAATAACCTTATTTGTAATTAAAATCTATAGTTTTTATTCATTTTTATTTTATTTATTAGATTAAAGGAGATCATTAAATGAAATATATGACAAATGTACATCCTAAAAGCGTATCGTGATATCTTAAATAGTTTGGCCATGAATTTAGCAGATCTAACATTGAGGGGATAGTTTTAAAACTTCGTTATTTCTTCTAGTGCAGAGTTTTTGTATAAAATCTGATTTGTTTAGGAAGACAGATTTAAACAACGCGTATTTGCACGTAGACATTAATGATTAATAAATAAAAATTATTGTATAAAATAGCAAAACAATATATAACATGACAATGTTCTTAAGAAAGACAAGTGATGGCGTTAAAAGGAAAAGAAATTATGAGATCAAATATTATTACAAAAGCTAAGATTGTGAAACATGTGCTCAACATGAGTTTATTTAGGCTGAATCATATCAGCTATGGCTTCTTAGAATGTTCTAGTAATTAGACTTATATAATTACAAAATGATAATATACTTACATCAAAAGGAAATACATAATATAAATAGAGGGTAATAAATGTTCTGAAAATGTGGTGGCAACCAGTACTTATTATAGTAAATGTATTAATTGATTCAAACATTAGAAACAAATAACATCTTTAAATCTATGATTTAAATAATGTACTCTGCGTTAGAAATTTTACAGCTAATGGTAGCACGCCATCCATAGGTTGCGCACCACTGCGCACTAGCATTCCAGTCACTCAAGACTCAGTACAATTAACGACAAAATATCTCACTGGCATTCTTTCTTCCTTTTATAGGGAAAAAATGACGTCACACACCTTCTGGAAACTGCTCGAAAGCGATGGAAGAAACATCCAAGTGCAAGAAACATCCAAGATTTATGGTGGATACCAGCTTTAATTAATACTCGATACGAATATTGGTGTTATTTTGCTGTTAGTATATTTTGAGATTGGTATAGTAAACTGAACTTTAATAAAGATAAATGAATAAAAATTAAAAGTTAGTTTATAAAGAACAATAAAAAGTATTAAATAAATGAAATAAAATTTAATCATTCATAATAAAATTAAATAATAAGAACAAACTAAAATCAAGACGAATGTTAATTAAATTAATTTCATTAAATAAAATAATAGCAATAACAACAACTAATGTAATGAAATAAATGTTCAGGATACTTAAAGATAATAAATAATTATTATTTTTGAAACATTAAAAAATGCAAAGAAGAATAACATTCTAAAATATAAATGTACAGTTTGTTTTCTGTAGTGAGTGTATATCAATTAATAACTCTAAAATAATTGTTATATGGCTGTATAAAATTAGTTTCGAAATAAACGAACGAGGATTTGTAATGCACGCCACATTTTTAGAAACTACATACTCGCATATAGTATTGCATACCACTTAATTATTTACTTATTTGTATTTCATATTAAAAATGATAAATTCTAAAAAAAATTAAGGTTGTAATTGTTTTATTACATTGTAATACGATTTTTGAAAAACAAGGCAAGAGAGAATGCAATATTAAAGTGTAATAAAGTAGTGTCATAGGCTGAATACTTTATGTGAGGGAAGCATAGGTAATAAAGAGAAAAAAAATCTGACGTGTTCCATTCAAATGACTTTCTCTAAATATCTGCAACAAATTATTGTTAAAAAAACTTATGTTTCTATTTAGTTCAATATAATCGAGAAAAAACTACCAGAAAAAGTTTTATTACCATAGTGTAAGTATTACTACCCTTGTAAGTAGAAGCAAAATAAGGGAGTGCCATAATTTCAAGTGGCAGACATAAGCTGGTTGATATGTGACTGAAGTTCCTTTGTTTATATGAATACGAGTTGACAAATTCTTGCATGAGAAAAGTAAGTTTTTAAAGCTGAAAACAAAAACAATGAACATATAAAAAACGAACAACTCCACGAAGAAAATGTATATAACAGAAATTATGTGTTTTGACGTGCTCTACAATTTTGTGTGGTAAGTTTATGTGCATCTCTTACGGTTTAGCAGTTAATGCAAAACTCCATAAAATTCATCCTGTATAAAGTAGTTTTCAGAAGCTATTCCCAGAAAATTCCAAGATATTCACTTTATTTGCCAGGTAAATATATGTAATATACGATATTCTAATCAAAATCATCAGAGCCATTATTAAGGATATCCAAATTTTCGAAAAAAGTAGTTGGGGTTCTTGAAAATCTTCGTGTCACATCGTTGGAATATAACAAACTTAGCCCCAAGTTTGGTATTTAAGGTCGTTTCGTTTTTGAGCTATGCTGTCCAAAGACACACACACACACACACACATATACACACATATACACATACGCAAACACACACACTTTTTTCCAATTTTTTTTTATTCAGGTGGACGCAAAACATTTCCAGTGAAATATCAGTATCGACTTTTGGGTGTATTGCAATACCTTCCCTACATCTACACTATGTACACATTAAGTGTAGAGAAAGTAATGAAAAGCAGACTCTAAGTAAACGAACTGAAACCTTTAAGATCAGTGGCAGCATATAAGAATGAACTAACATAAAAGATAATTAGTTTTACATGATTTCAATTTTTTTCTTTCTCAAGCATATAATGTACATAGCTAGAGAAAATATTTTACTCCACCCAAAAATTCGGTGCCGAAATTTCACTGGAAATATTTGTTATATGGTCCCCCGAGTGTGTGTATGGTGTGTGGGAGGGGGTCAGCATAGCTCAAAGTTGAAAAGACCGTTGGTATTTATGTTGAGTATCGTCCAAAGATAAGACACAAAGAGTTTCAAGAAAATTTTCCCACCACGTACTAAAAAAAAACGTTTCTCAAAAAAGGCAAACAGTTTTGTTTAAAACCTCATATATTAAAGATATTTATTTCACAAAGTAAATGGAATTTTGAATTTTCTGGAAGTAGCCGCTGAAGACTCTGTATTCTGAATGGGTTTTACATAACGATTACTGTAAGGGATTAACAAACCTTACCAGATAAAAATGTAGATCTCATTAAAACACAGACTTTATGTTATATACGTTTTTCTTCTGGAGTTGACCATTATCCAGATATTTCTTGTTATTGGTTTGTATTTTAAGCTACCCAAATTTTCTCAAACGGGACCATGCCAAGCGATGAGCTTTTAAAAGATTTGACTTTCGCTTTAGTCTAATGTATTCCCTAGTATTATTCTTCTTACTAGGAAGCAAGTAATAAGACCAATTCTGCTACTCTTTACCTCGATTAACATGCGCAGATAGAGTACTTTTGTAAGATTAGTTTGTATGTCAAACAGCTATAGAAAGTTATATGAATGGAACACAGTCGGATTTTTTACATATATCTAAGTTGCTAAGTCCTGAGGCACTTGCATATATGTAAGTGGCTAAATTCTGAGCCACTTGCATATATCAAAACTGCTATGTCTGACCATTTGTATATATCTAAGTGGCATTACAGAAGCACTTGTACACATATAAGTGGCTATGTCTGAACCTCTTGCATATATATAAGTGGCTATGTTTCAACCACTTGTACTCTTCTAAGTGGGTATGTCTGAACCATTTGTACTCATCTATGTGGCTATGTCTGAACCATTTGTACCCACATAAATGGCTATGTCTGAACCACTTGCATATATATAAGTGGCTATGTCTCAACCACTTGTACTCTTCTAAGTGGCTATGTCTGAACCACTTGTACTCATCTAAGTGGCTATGTCTGAACCACTTGCATATATATAAGTGGCTATGTCTCAACCACTTGTACTCATCTAAGTGGCTATGTTTGAAAAACTTGTACACATATTAGTGGCTATGTCTGAACCACTTGCATATATATAAGTGGCTATGTGTGAACCACTTGTACTCATCTAAGTGGCTATGTTTGAACCCCTTGTACTCATCTAAGTGGCTATGTCTGAACCCCTTGTACTCATCTAAGTGGCTATGTCTGAACCACTTGCATATATATAAGTGGCTATGTGTGAACCCCTTGTACTCATCTAAGTGGCTATGTCTGAACCCCTTGTACTCATCTAAGTGGCTATGTCTGAACCCCTTGTACTCATCTAAGTGGCTATGTCTGAACCACTTGTACCTATCTAAGTGGCTATGTCTGAACCACTTGTACTTATCTAAGTGGCTATGTCTGAACCCCTTGTACTCATCTAAGTGGCTATGTCTGAACCCCTTGTACTCATCTAAGTGGCTATGTCTGAACCCCTTTTACTCATCTAAGTGGCTATGTCTGAACCCCTTGTACTCATCTAAGTGGCTATGTGTGAACCACTTGTACTCATCTAAGTGGCTATGTCTGAACCACTTGTACTCATCTAAGTGGCTATGTCTGAAACATTTGTACTCATCTAAGTGGCTATGTGTGAACCATTTGTACTCATCTAAGTGGCTATGTGTGAACCACTTGTACTCATCTAAGTGGCTATGTGTGAACCATTTGTACTCATCTAAGTGGCTATGTCTGAACCCCTTGTACTCATCTAAGTGGCTATGTCTGAACCCCTTGTACTCATCTAAGTGGCTATGTCTGAACCCCTTGTACTCATCTAAGTGGCTCTGTGTGAACCATTTGTACTTATCTAAGTGGCTATGTGTGAACCCCTTGTACTCATCTAAGTGGCTATGTGTGAACCATTTGTACTTATCTAAGTGGCTATGTCTGAACCCCTTGTACTCATCTAAGTGGCTATGTGTGAACCATTTGTACTTATCTAAGTGGCTATGTCTGAACCCCTTGTACTCATCTAAATGGCTATGTCTGAACCCCTTGTACTCATCTAAGTGGCTCTGTGTGAACCATTTGTACTTATCTAAGTGGCTATGTCTGAACCCCTTGTACTCATCTAAGTGGCTATGTGTGAACCATTTGTACTTTTCTAAGTGGCTATGTCTGAACCCCTTGTACTCATCTAAGTGGCTATGTCTGAACCCCTTGTACTCATCTAAGTGGCTATGTGTAAACCACTTGTACTCATCTAAGTGGCTATGTGTGAACCCCTTGTACTCATCTAAGTGGCTATGTCTGAACCCCTTGTACTCATCTAAGTGGCTATGTCTGAACCATTTGTACTCATCTAAGTGGCTATGTGTGAACCATTTGTACATTTCTAAGTGGCTATGTCTGAACCACTTGTACTCATCTAAGTGGCTATGTGTGAACCACTTGTACTCATCTAAATGGCTATGTGTGAACCACTTGTACTCATCTAAGTGGCTATGTGTGAACCACTTGTACTCATCTAAGTGGCTATGTGTGAACCACTTGTACTCTTCTAAATGGCTATGTCTGAACCACTTGTACTCATCTAAGTGGCTATGTCTGAACCACTTGCATATATATAAGTGGCTATGTGTGAACCACTTGTACTCATCTAAGTGGCTATGTCTGAACCATTTGTACTCATCTAAGTGGCTATGTGTGAACCCCTTGTACTCATCTAAGTGGCTATGTCTGAACCATTTGTACTCATCTAAGTGGCTATGTGTGAACCATTTGTACTCATCTAAGTGGCTATGTCTGAACCCCTTGTACTCATCTAAGTGGCTATGTCTGAACCATTTGTACTCATCTAAGTGGCTATGTGTGAACCATTTGTACATTTCTAAGTGGCTATGTCTGAACCACTTGTACTCATCTAAGTGGCTATGTGTGAACCACTTGTACTCATCTAAATGGCTATGTGTGAACCACTTGTACTCATCTAAGTGGCTATGTGTGAACCACTTGTACTCATCTAAGTGGCTATGTGTGAACCACTTGTACTCTTCTAAATGGCTATGTCTGAACCACTTGTACTCATCTAAGTGGCTATGTCTGAACCACTTGCATATATATAAGTGGCTATGTGTGAACCACTTGTACTCATCTAAGTGGCTATGTTTGAAAAACTTGTACTCATCTAAGTGGCTATGTCTGAACCACTTTTATATATATAAGTGGCTATGTGTGAACCACTTGTACTCATCTAAGTGGCTATGTGTGAACCACTTGTACTCATCTAAGTGGCTATGTCTGAACCATTTGTGCTCATCTAAGTGGCTACGTCTGAACCCCTTGTACTCATCTATGTGGCTATGTCTGAACCATTTGTACTCATCTAAGTGGCTATGTCTGAACCATTTGTACTCATCTAGGTGGCTATGTCTGAACCCCTTGTACTCATCTAAGTGGCTATGTGTGAACCATTTGTACTCATCTAAGTGGCTATGTGTGAACCACTTGTACTCATCTAAGTGGCTATGTGTGAACCATTTGTACTCATCTAAGTGGCTATGTGTGAACCATTTGTACTCATCTAAGTGGCTATGAGTGAACCATTTGTACTCATCTAAGTGGCTATGTCTGAACCATTTGTACTCATCTAAGTGGCTATGTGTGAACCATTTGTACTCATCTAAGTGGCTATGTGTGAACCATTTGTACTCATCTAAGTGGCTATGTGTGAACCACTTGTACTCATCTAAGTGGCTATGTCTGAACCATTTGTACTCATCTAAGTGGCTATGTGTGAACCACTTGTACTCATCTAAGTGGCTATGAGTGAACCATTTGTACTCATCTAAGTGGCTATGTCTGAACCATTTGTACTCATCTAAGTGGCTATGTGTGAACCATTTGTACTCATCTAAGTGGCTATGTGTGAACCATTTGTACTCATCTAAGTGGCTATGTGTGAACCACTTGTACTCATCTAAGTGGCTATGTCTGAACCATTTGTACTCATCTAAGTGGCTATGTGTGAACCACTTGTACTCATCTAAGTGGCTATGTCTGAACCACTTGTACTTATCTAAATGGCTATGTGTGAACCACTTGTACTCATCTAAGTGGCTATGTCTGAACCATTTGTACTCATCTAAGTGGCTATGTGTGAACCACTTGTACTCATCTAAGTGGCTATGTCTGAACCACTTGTACTTATCTAAATGGCTATGTGTGAACCATTTGTACCCATATAAGTGGCTATGTGTGAACCACTTGTACCTATCTAAGTGGCTATGTCTGAACCACTTGTACTTATCTAAGTGGCTATGTCTGAACCACTTGTACTCATCTAAGTGGCTATGTCTGAACCACTTGTACTCATCTAAGTGGCTATGTGTGAACCACTTGTACTCATCTAAGTGGCTATGCCTGAACCAATCGTACTCATCTAAGTGGTTATGTGTGAACCACTTGTACTCATCTAAGTGGCTATGTGTGAACCACTTGTACCTATCTAAGTGGCTATGTCTGAACCACTTGTACCTATCTAAGTGGCTATGTCTGAACCACTTGTACCTATCTAAGTGGATATGTCTGATCCACTTGTACCTATCTAAGTGGCTATGTCTGAACCACTTGTACCTATCTAAGTGGATATGTCTGATCCACTTGTACCTATCTAAGTGGCTATGTCTGAACCATTTGTACCTATCTAAGTGGATATGTCTGAACCACTTGTACCTATCTAAGTGGATATGTCTGATCCACTTGTACCTATCTAAGTGGCTATGTCTGAACCACTTGTACCTATCTAAGTGGCTATGTCTGATCCACTTGTACCTATCTAAGTGGCTATGTCTGAACCATTTGTACCTATCTAAGTGACTAAGTCCTGAATCACTTGCATATGTCTAAGGGGATTGTCATACTACAACAATTAATACAGAGCGATCACCATTAAACCAATGGGGGAAATGTTAGACGGCCAAATAAACAGTGGCAGAAACAAGATAAAAGTAGATTACTACTGACATAAATGTGTAATGCATTATGAAAGAAGAATTTATATTTTAAGTATGAATCTGCTCGTCACTTTCGTGAAGAATTCACCCTAAGTTTTGTGCACAATTGCCACATTCCAGACTTCAATTCACGAAACTATGAACAAATTTGAGATAGACACCGTCGTAGAGATAGTGATAGCAGAAAAAAATTAGACGGAGCTGGTGAAAATCTAGAATCTTCACCCTTTGGAGGTACTTAAGGACACTGATTATCTGTAGGCCTTGTTTTTCACTGTTATTTGAGAGTCTACTGTTATTTTAAAACTATTTAACATAACTAACGTTGTACGTAATACATGTAGAGAAAGTGAAACTGTTATGTAAAGGTGTCATAGTGTATAGAGCAGCTAGATATTGCATTGCACTCCAAAGTTCGATACCGAGGTTTTACTGGAAATACAAGTTATGGAGCCCTGTGTGTGGGGTGGGAGTAGGACAGCATAGCTCAAAAATGAAAAGTGCGTTAAGTACCAAATTTAATATTTAAGTTCAGTTCTCTTCCAAGGATGCAACACGAAAAAAAAATCTCCCCACTCCAACTACCCTTTACATTGGAAAAACTTCAGAAAACTTCAAAAATATTTGTTTTATTAAAAATGACTAACCATCTATTATATTTAAGATATTTACATTTCAAATAAAATGTATATTTTGAATTTTCTGGTAATAGCCTTTAAAGATCTCTTTATCTTGGATGATTTTTCTGAATTTTACATTAACTCGTAAACCATAACAGATAAACAAAATATACTACTCAAAAAATATAGATATCGTTAAAACAAATAATTTATATAAAATACACGTTTTCGTAGAGTTGGCTGTATTCGAAATACATATTTCTTGTTATTGGTTTCAGTTTTAAAATACGCGTTACTCATACGGGAACTTGTCAACTCCTGACTAAGCGAAAAAGAGGATTTCAATCCCATAGCAACCACAGTTTAATACATTTGACTGTCGATTTAGCCTAATATATTCCCTTATTTCCCTTCTAATAAGGAACTAAGTAATAAGATAATTTCTGCTTATGTTTATATTGATTAGCTTGAAGTAAATGGAAGAATAATTTTATAAGCAATCATTTTTACAGAGATGTAGAGAAAGTCATTTGAATGGAACACATCAGATTTTTTCCAAACACAATCCATGTAAAATTACAGATGCATGCTTAAAAGTAATGCTGCATACAAATATAATTCGTTTTTAAGTTATCCTGAGACCAGGATATTCAGGCGCACTTTTCTCTTCGCCTAAAATTATTTGTAGTAAATATTTTGTATGTTATAATGCTGTCATATTTTGCACCTAGGTTTATTTCTTACATATGAAATCATTCTGCCTCCAATTTTTGTACCATGAATGCAAAATTCTTACTAGATTTTAATATATATATATATATATATATATATTATCTCGAACATAGCTCTAAAATACAGTAATCAGAGCTTATATACAGGCAGTTTCAAAACGACACCAAACGAAGATAGCGGTCCATTAGCTTACACTTTGACTTGTTCGAAACTTGATGTCGCAACTTTCAAACACTTCTATTTAAAGTTTTGTGTGCGTCTAAAAATCGCACTTTGGGATTAGGCAGCGAAGGAACAACGGTGGTCACCCACATGCTACGTTTTCCATTACTAATGTAACCTGTCCCGGGCCGCCGCGTCTATCAAACCGCGCCTACGCCACACGACTGAGACCTTCGCTACCAACCGGCATCTCTTGGACTGGGCTAGGCATCTGGTTATGTACGACTACCTAATCCAAGGTGGCTTTATGACAGTTTTTGTTTGTGCCGAATTTAGAAATGAAAATTATATTCAAGTATCACGTACGGTATGACCAATAAGGTCCACATCCTCGGTTAGTGTCATGTTGAAACAACCTATGTAGTGTGTATCTACTCAAAATTTCAAGTATACTTTTAAATTTCAAAAACTATCGGTAGAAAAAATAAATAACATACAAGATTGTAACACATAACTAATACTAGTAATACACGGAACAGAATTATGAGAAACTACAAAAAAGGTGGTTCTGATACATTCGCGCGGACTTCTTTCCCCATGAAAAAAAAATTAGAATTTAGAAGGCTTGAGAGTTTTGAGTAAAAATTTCATCCCTGCATTTTAAATTGTTAAACTGAAAAGTGACTATTTTAAAATATATATTATTTATGCTCAACCATGTCTAAATGTACCCATTTATAATATGACAGATGCACTTTAATCGATCTATTAAAATTCGGATTCCACCAATCATAAGATGTAACAACCAACAACTTCCACAAAGCATACACTCGCAAATTCAGTTCAACGACTGCATTAAAGAAGGTATAATTGTAAGTACACTACTTCTGTTTATATACTAATTAGTATTATTTGTAAACAACATTCTAAAATATTCTATTTGTGTTTCGTCTTTCAAAGCCTCCCTTTTTTAAGTTATGGCATATATTGAATGTATCAAGTATTGTGTTAAGGTCGAGAGCAGATTAATATCAATATTTTCGCGTTTGCGCACATATCACAACAATGCTAGCGGTTTCACTGCGTAACGTATAATCAATGCAGTTATTAACTCAGGTAAGCGCAGGATATTAAAATAATTTGTAAATATTTTAAACTATGACACATGGTTGAAAACAAATAGTCGTATAAAACATGACTATAATGGCATTTAAGATGTTCGTATGAAAATTATGATCTGAAATGATTCATAATCATACTCGCATCTTACTTACTAGCATTATACTCTCTTTGCATAAATATACTGTAACAAATGTATAGACTCAACAATTAGTTGCGACGTTTCGACACGTAGACAGTTTACAGCTGCACGCCATCCATGGTTCGCGTGCCTCTGAGCGCTAACACTCCAGCCACTCTCGACCAAGTACAGTTCACAATACAACAGCAAAATGCTACACTGCAATCCTTCCATCTGTTATAGTTAGAAAAACTCTCTAGATACTTGTCGAAGATACTGGGAGGCGAAGTTTTGAGAAACATTTCGAATATAGAGAAGAATCATCATGTCGCCTGAAGAGTCACGGGTTCCGAGGGATCCTGTTACGTGGTGCCAATTTACGTATTGTTTATGCATCCCAACTGCCATGTCTCAAATTCAAGCTCCACAGATGCATACCAGAGCGAGCGCGAGAGTGGTCACATACACGGATGGCAGTATCATAATACTGGAAAACATTGCTGATGCGTGTGAAAGTTTCATTTCAATATTTAAATAGTTGTTGAATAACTTAAAATTAAAGTCGTCACTCAAACAAGCGAAGCCAGAGTGCTGATATCACAGAATGTGGTTTGTGCTACCCTGTGTCAGCACTCAGGGTTCTCACCGAAGACCCTGTACTTCAATCAGAAACTGAACAACATTGAAGAAACTACTGATATTTAGGAAGAAGAGAGAAGTTCTCAGAATTTCCAATGCATACAAATCTGTGTGTAGGCACACCACATGTTTCATAAAATGACTGACGAATACGGTTAGGGACAAAATCAATTTGATGGTGGAACGAAAGCGCCGTGCTACGCCAAAATGAAATGCCACCTTTAATCTCGTCACTGCGTTGGTGTTCTCAACTACGCTGTGTAATACTTGCTCCTCTGTTTTGTTTTCTACTGTAAAAGCAGCCTCGTCTGAATTTCTGGCATAAAAACATTCGGATTCTTTTCCTCGAGTAAAGAGCAACTCCAATAAGGTCCCTGATTTATTACTTTCCCTGCTTCAAATAGTAAGTATGGTGATATTGCATCCACCTAAAATATTACGGTCAAGATTTCACCGTAAATATATGCTTTGAGGCCATCTAAATAGAATCTAATTTTTATCTCCTCTACTATGTATAGTAAACTATTATGGGAAGTATTCTATATACTCCACCCAAAAATTATAACTTGTAGTACTAGTGCTCTTTTTGTAAAAATGCCTTTTTTATTCAGAGGGTATATATTTCCGGTGAAATCTCGAAATACAATTTTTGGATGGAATATACTAGCAGTAGCAGTAGCAGTAGCAGTAGCAGTAGCAGTAGCAGTAGCATTTATTAAGTTTAAAATAATACAATATTTACGTCACACAGTCGTATGGGTCTGGTGACCGTGCATGCTGTCTAAAAATACTTGAATTTAAAATATTACCTATATATCTATTTTATATATCTTTACAACATTGGAAATACACACACACATATACACGCTCGCGCGCTACGACAACAGAACCACAGAACAGTAAAAGAAAGAGTACTCTGATATCACACACACACACACACACACACACACACACACACACAACTACACTAGTATATTCACACATATAGGTTACTCAAACACAAATATCTTACCTCTTAGTGCACGTACTTCCACTAAATATTCTGTGTATGCGTAACAACAATATTAAAAAAACGACAATTCCGTTAAAAAACTAAATAAAGTACATATTAAAATCAGCTACTTTTAAGGATGCTACGCGAATATTTTAATATTTTCAAGGAAAGACCTCATCCCAAAGTTACTTATTGAACATTTTTGGAAAAAAACTAAATTGAATTTTATTTATAAAGGCTCTTTAATCGCTGCGGCTCTCAGCGTCCCGGTCTATGTACATATATTGAGAGTGGAAGGTCTCTTAATTTTATTCAGAGGTCCCTTTATCAGCCTTGAGGTTCTGTTATGTATAGTAGATCTATGACTGGCGCCACCGGCTTTAGTTCCTTTCCAAGGGAAGCCCTACTAAGGATTTTTACGCCATAAAAACGCCATAGTCCTTCGCTGCGTTTAACTCGCGAACTTGAGTACCAAATGCTAGCAAGTTAGTCTGAAATCAGAAAAACGACAAACTTCTTCATTCTTTCATTTGCAAAGAATATCGATACCGTTTTTGACTAAAATGTCATACGTTAAAGCCATTTTCATAAAAAAATAAAATATATCTTTAACTTTCTGGAAATATTCTCTTCAATCTGAGTAACTATCGTAACTAGTTAACCGTAAACCGTAAGACAAAATCTACTACACTATATATATGTTAAAGCCTACAGTTTATGTCGAATACACTTTAATGTGAAGTTAACATTTCCGAGACATTCCTCGTAATTGATATAAATTTCGTAACAGTTTCCAAAATAAGTCTTTATTCATTTCTCTTTTCTTTCATCTGGTGATACAAAGTCACAAGCCACCACACATGGTCCATTCTTAAAAAATTGGACTACCGTTTTAGCCTAGTGTATTCCCATATTTAACTTTTACTTACAAGAAAATGTAAAATAAAACCATTTCCGCTAATGTTTATCTCAATTAGCATGCTTTACTTTTTAATTCACCAATCTTGTAGAATTGGTAATGAGATGATGGAAAGAGAAATAACGAACTAAGGAGAAGTTTTGTATTTCTTTGACTTTGAACCATGAACACAAAGTTATTCCATTCTAGGTATCCTACCGGGTTGGCTACTCTGACGTGTGTTTTTCCCAGGAGGTAAGCAAATGTGATATTTGCCCTTCTATTACAAATCTCCTGTCCATTTACAGATTCTTTATTCAGTTTCATCTGTTTCAGGTTTACAGGACCAGATGAACGGATTGGTCAGTTACGGCAGGATGGTAGAATTTCTGCTCTGAAAAATTTTCCTCCGTATCTTTCTTGGAAATTCGTTGTTTTCAGAACAGGTAGAGAAAAATGTGAATGGAAAAATCAGATGTTTTCTGTTTATGGCGCCTCAATTTCCGAAAAAAGTTCCACGCCCTATTTTTGCACGGAGTACGTTACCTCATTCACTTTAAGTACCTAGGAGACGAGTAGAAATGTTATTAACAACTAGTGTACTGAAGGCGAGTTTCAAAGCTGAAAACCAGTTTTGCAAAAGCTTCTTCAGGTTTTGGGTCACAACATGCATTCTGGAAATACGTCTGACACATGCATTTCTGTACATGGACAATGCTGCCTAATATCGCTGTTTTACTTTCTCTAGCTCCATATGTACATAGTGGAAAGAGAAGGTATTGTATTCTACCCAAAATTCAATACCGAGATTTCACCAGAAATATATGCTTTAGGACCCCCTGAATCCAAAAAATAAAAACATTTTCAATAAAAGGTCCGTGTGTGGTCTGCATATCTGTAGACAGCATAACTCAAAGAAGACGGTTAAATACCAAACTTCGTATTTAAGTTTGGTATCTTCCAAGAATATGACACGAAGATTTTCAAGAAAATTCCCCACCCCAAACTCCCTTTAGATGGAGACATTTTCGAAAATTGTATTTTTCTTAAAAATGGCTCAAACGATTTTGATTAAATTACCACTTCCATCACAAACAAAATGTATATCTTGAATTATCTGTGAATAGCTTCTGAAGACTTGCTTATTCTGGATGAATAAGCAAACCACAAACGATAGACAAAAACGTACTGCACAAAAAAATGCAGATCTCATTAAAATACGCAATTTATGTCACATATAATTTGTTTGCGGAGTTTACCGTTTTCGAGATATTACTTGTTAGTAGTTCCAATTGTAAAGTACTAATACTTTTGTTAGGAAATGTTCGGTTTTCTTTTGTTCTGCTCTTAGCGAATGCAAAGAAGCGAGTTCCAATGACAATCGCAACTTTTAAAACATTTGGCTATCACTTTAGCACAGCGCATTTTTTTAATTCTCTTATACTTATAAGGAACCAAGTAATAAGAACATTCTGCTAATATTTTCTCCATTAGTATTGTGTAGAAAAAATAATAATCTTGTGTATGAAGTTTGTTTGAAGAACAGCTAGAGAAAGTCATGTGAGTTTAACACATCATATATTTTTTCATATCTTTAGTGGTATTATGCTAGGACATAGTAATAATGTATCAAACATTCCTAAACTGATATGTGCAGCAAACGTGTTGTGCATGAAAACTATGTTTACTTTCTGTGTCACGTAATATACAATGCAAAAAGTATATAGAGAAGGTAATCGTATTCCATCCAAAAATTCGACACAGAGATTTCACCGAAAATATGTATTGAGACATAAAAAGCATTTTTAGAATGTGTGTGTGAATTTTCGTTAAAATCCGTTAAATGCCAAACCTTGGTGTTTAGGTCTAATATGTTCCAAGAATGTAGAAGTTTCCAAAAAGCCACATAACACCAAACCACCATTTTCATGAAATATATTTGAAATAATATGATTGTTTCAAAACAGCTCTAACGATTTTGATTAAAATCCCGTAGATTAAAAATATTTACTTGGGGAATACAAAGTATACTTCAATTTTCTGGGAATACTCTCTGAAGACCTCTTCATTCTGGAGGACTACTGCATTAACGGTAAAAGGGTCGGAATAAAATAGCTCATGTTTAATGAGAAGTAAATTATGGTTGACTTTTATGAACACTTCATGCAAATTGTGTTTCTATATATTTGTACTTATATACATATTGGATAAATTTAACGAAAGGTATATTAATTTTAACATCAGATGTCATTCAATGATTTAAGAGAAAGACAAACTCTTACGACACGCACATTAAAACATACATTTTCCTACAAATATATTCGATTCGCCTCTCTTTTTGTACTCCTGGCTATGTAAAATAAAGCAGTCTTCAATTTTTTCATATAGCAATTAGCTTTTAAAAGAATTAACTTCAGCCTTGTACATTCCCGTTTTTCCGTTCTATATATAAGGAATTAAATAATAAGACAACTTCTGCCATTGTTTATCTCAATTACCATTAAGTAGATAGAAGAATATACTTTTGTAAGAATAATTTGTTAAGAACAAGTAGAGGAAGTCATTTGAATGGAACAAAACCTTTTTTTGTTTTTGTAGGAAGATATTGTCTTATTTCAAACAATTTATCAGTTAAAGAAAAGAATCCAGAATGAAGACTATGCCCAGCAAACCCATTTATTTAAGCTTTATTTGTTATGTATATATAAAAGATTATGCTATTTGAATCCAAGCACAGCGTAATTTGTGGTAGGCAATTTTTTATGCCTTTCAAACATTCATTTCCGTAAAATCTCAACATCGAATTTTGGGTACAATATGTTACTTAATTTAAATGATGCAGTAGAAAAAATAGAATTTTATTATGTAACTAACGCTAACGCTGCTAAAATGGAGTCCCCCCCCCCCACCCATTATATTCCTTTTTCCTTTTTTTCATTTTCAGTACATTTTTCTTGTTTTCTTGTTGATTTATAATTTTATTTTTATTTACAAGTACCATACATATATACGTTACAAACACGAAAACACCCATGCCCAAGTCGAGACTCGACCCACAATATGCTGCGCCACGAAGCTCAACCATGGGGACCGGTAGTTTCAGAGCTCATAACGAATTCTGCAGAAACTTCCTCATAGTTTGGGTTACAATTCACATTCCGGAAATGCGTCTAACTCATTCACTTCTCTACATGGACAATGATGCTAATATCCGATTTTTTCATAGCTTTTGTGGTATTATGCCAGCATATTATCAGTAATGTATGCTAATATATCCGACATTCCCGAACTGACATACGCAGCAAACATGTTGTGCATGAAAACAATTTTTTGATTATGAATATACATTAACTTCATTTACATTAACGCAGTAGATAACCCATTTCTGCCAAATGAAGGTCAACAAACAAAATTCAAGCAACTCTTCATGGAATCACAACGGTGTGAGTGAAATGTGCATACGCTGTGGTGAATTGACACAACTTTTCATTTTTATTTTCTCTACGTAGTACATGGTTCGTATGTGCACTTCACCCAAAAATTTGATCCCGAGATTTCACCGGAAATACACGTTTTAAGGTTTCTTGTATCCAAAAACATTTGAAAAAAATGTCCGTTTCTGTCTGTGTCAGCATGTTATTGTGAGCACGATAACTTAAAAGCGAAAAGTCGATAAAATACCAAACTTGGTATTTAGATTTTACATCTAAACTTTTTCGAAAATGTTCATTTTCCCAAAAATAGCAGTAACGTTTTTAATTAAAATACCGTATACCAAATATGTTTACATGGAAAACAAAATGTATATTTTGAATTTTTTGGGAATAATCTTTGAAGAGGTCTTTATTCTGGATGAATTTTACTGAATTTTGCATGACTGGTAAACCGTAAGAGATAGACAAAACTTATTACACAGAAAATGGATGATGTCATAATATCCGGGGGATTTTTCTACCGACTGATAGAAGCAGCAATATACCTAAAAGTAAATGAAAACAATTTTAGCAAAGACAGAGGTCCTTAAATAAGCAAAACATGGTCACCTATAATTCATAGCCGCTTGCCCCATCCTCCTCAACCCCCATTGGCCAGAGCCGACTAATGACAGCGCGCGAGGTGGTCGGGCCATCTATTCTGTGCCCCTTGGATTTCCTACGAGACTCCTGCACGAAGCCTCTGGTCTAGCATACCTGGAGGATCAGATTAGGGGTCGGGTAACAAAATTCAACGAAGGGTTACCATTCCATCTCTTAGGGATTATAATCCCAGAAACCGCAGCTTCAGGCGATACCGGCTTCCCCATATGACTTGAGGGCATCCCCGGTAACGAAGGCGCACCTCCAACAGCTGCTACGGCTAAGCTCCTTACAATCCTTCAAAAGTAGCTTGGACTCAAAATTTACCCAAAATAAAAATGTTGATAAATCATAACACCAGTGGTGCACAAGGGCCGTTGCACCACGACTGGCTTTCGTTGAGAAACACAACTCCTGTCACTCCCCAAACTCATCCTCACCCGCCATCCTGTAAACCCCACATTCCCGTCAGAACGTCGTTAAGTTCTTGTTAGAATAGAAACACGTCTAACCTCCTCGGAGTGCCCCCAGCCTGCCATTGGCTCTTTGCGTTATTTCTCTCCAGTTCTCTGATAGTGGCCCTAGAGTACGTAGTTGAAAGCTTGGAAATTAATCCAACACTTACCTGGCTGATGTCCCGAGAAGAAATCATTAATAACCAGTGCCGGAAAAGTTTCAAGTCCTAAAATGGAAAATGTTGGCTTTTTTTCTTAACTATATAGTTTTCACAGATTTGATGTGTAAGACCTTTTATTCACTATTTCAATGGTGTATGTTAGGGGCTGTGTTATACTAATACATGCGAACTGTGTGGATTTGCAGTTTGGTACAACGCTCTAAAGGGTGGTAAACTCAAAAGCAATATATTTTCTACCGCAAGCGAGGCCAGTTTCAAAGGCTGAGTTGGCAGGTTTCTGTGCTCGCTTTGATTGATGCAAAAGGTCAAAGGCTCTCCGAATTTCTGACATGAAGTCATAAACACACAACAGTTGCTTTATCGTGCAAGGAAACGCATATTAAGTCCAACAGGATTGATGGGTTGATATGTTTATCAGAGCAAGAAGCGATTGACAAGGTGGCAGGCTTTTGAAATCGCTGTCACATCAGTGGTTGACAAAGGCTGAGCAGACTTCTTTCATTTTCATACATTCACAACCACGAACCTAGTACGATCACAAGGTACGTAAATCACTATAAATTCCATATTCAGATTTCACCTAAAATTAATGTTTTGAGGTTCTCCAAATCCCAAAATAATGTTTAGAAAAAAAAAACATTTATATGGTTTATGGCGTGTGAGAAAAGTATATGTACTTTAAAATTGAAACTTATAACAAGGAATATCTTGGAAATATTAACTCTACAAAAATTAATGTAAAATTATGTGTCTTAACGAGATCTACAATTTTTGTGTGGTAAGATTTTGTTTATCTTATGGTTTACGGATTATTCAAAAGTCCTCCAGAATGAAGAGGAATAAAACGATATTTTCCAGTAAATTCAAGATACGTATTTTACTGGCCAGTAAATACATTCAATGCTTATAAGAAATTTTAATTAAAAGCTTTAAAGCCATTTTTTAGAAAATTAAAATAGTCCAAAAATTTAGTTGGGAGGTGATTGAAAAACGTTCGTATCGCATGGAAGATGCTGAACTTAAACAAATTAAGATTTAGAGTATGCTATTTAGAGACATACAGCCAGACAGTCCTTTGTCTAAGTATCCTTTTTTGGATTTGAGGACATCTAAACATTTCTTCCGGTAAAATCTCGATATTTAATATTCTTAATGGAATACACTACCGACACTGAATAAAGTACACACTTCAAGATAAAAAAAAAAAATTATGTATTCCATTCACATGCCTTTGTCTACATCGCTGTAACAGATTACTATTAAACATCATATATATATATGATGTTTAATATATATATATATATATATATATATATAAAAAGTAGAGTGTTAAATCTGTTAAAAGCTGGTTGCCATGTGGTTGAAATCCGTTTCTATAAAGAATCAAGAGTTTAAAACTTTCTATGTGAGAAAAGATTAAGTATTTTAAAAATATTTTAAAACTGAAACAAATAACAAGCAATATCGCAGAAATGGTCAACTCACGAACAAAACTTATAAGACATAATTTGTGTGTTTTAACGTGATCTATATATTTTGTGTAGCAAGTTTCTGTTTAACTCTTACGGTTTACTAGTTACACAAAATTCAGCGAAATTCATTCAGAATAAAGAGGTATTCTAGATGTAAACATGTAAATGGCGTGTTATTTATGGACGCTTTTTAACCACTGTGGTTCTCAGCGTCCCATTCTTAATTGGGCGTGAAAGACCGATTAATTTTGCTCAGAGGCCTCTCTATCAGGCTTGAGGTTCTTTTACTTGCCGTAAATCTACGACACGGGACCAAAGGCTTTACTTCCCTTCCGAAGGAAGCCATGCTAAGGATTTTTATACCGGAAAAAAATCCATCGTCCTGTTCATTGTAGGTTCCGTGCACAATTTTTAGGAAAGATTTAACGGAACAAGGGAATTTTGATAAATTGCAATAGGGCAAGAATGAAGGGTGTGATTGGCGAAAGTTCTTAAACAGAACATATTAAATTTGAATGAAAGTTTTTTTTAATTAGTTTACTTTTCTGTTTTCCCTACTTTTTCTGTTTGTTTTCGTATTGGTTTTCTGTTTTACAGATAATATATATATATATATATTTAGAAGAACATGAACACGCATGTCCAGGTTTCGAATCCGCAATCCCTTGCACCGCGGAGCCCCAAAGCTAGGTACTTGAATGAGCTCGACCAATGGGAGAATGCTTTGAATATGCTGAAAAAAATGAAGGAAACATGGTTGTAGTTGCAGTATGCGAGCTAACTTGGAAAATAATGAAGCGGAGGAAATTTAGAGAAGCAGAGAAAATAATAGTTGACCTTCGGAAAGGGACTAGGAGGAGATTTGCAAAAATATAAATGCAAACATTGTTCAGTAACGGAGAGGTAAAACAACGTAAGCATCATACATAGCAAAAAATAATAAATTATAATACAAAAGAAAGTGTATGATAATTCATTAATAATAAACAAATAGAGAGCATTTGTTGGCTAAGAGGGGATGTGTGGATTTCAAAAGGCATCAGAAAATACTTCCCACAGAGAGTGTGCATGCAATATGTGGAGGAAAAGAGAATATGAAGTATACTGTTTTTAATATAACGGAACAGAACTTTGGAGAAAAGGGTGAATAAATGGAAAATATTAAAATTAGACACAAATATAGCTTTCAATTGTTAGTGAAGATCATAAGAAGGCAGGTAATACTCAACTGAGGTCAATTTAAAAAAAATAATTAACACGTGTGCTAAATATTGTGAAAATAAAATGCTTTAGGTACTAAGAAACGCTTGGATATGAAATGATCTTATCTATAGCCATATTCTTTTTATTTTCTCCATACATACTATGTACATAGTGTATAGAGAAGGTATTGTAATGCACCCAAAAATTCGATACCGAGATTACACCGGAAATGCATATTTTGAGGCCCACTGAATCCAAAAAAGCATTATTAGAAACATGTCCGTGTGTATGTATGTCTGTTGTGTGCATGTATGTGTGTTGTGGACAGCATAGCTCAAAAACGAAAAGACCGTTAAAAACCAAACTTGGTATTTAGGTTTGGTATCTTCCAAGGATGCGACACGAAGATTTTCAAGAAAATGGCCCACCCCCAACTACCCTTTACATGGAACTTTTTCTCAAAAATGGCTCTATTGACTTTGATTAAACTGTCATATATTAAAGATATTTACACGACAAATAAAATGTATATTTTGAATTTTCTAGCAATATCCTCTTTATTCTGGATAAGTTTTACAGAATTTTGCATAACTGCTAACCCTTAAGAGATGGACAAAAGCTTGCCATACAGAAAATGTAGAGCACATTAAAATACACAATTTATGTTATATTGATTTTTTTCCTGGAGTTGGTCGTTATTCCTTGTTTTTGGTTTCAGCCTTGAAAAACTTATACCTTTCTCATATAAGAATTTGTCAACTCCTATCCATACAAACAAAGGAACTTCAGTTACATAGCAACCAGCGTTTGATTATCAGTGCAGCCTGTAGTACTCTTATTTGCCTTCTAGTTACAAGGAAGCAAGTAATAAGACTATTTCTGCTATTTTTTCTCCAGTAAAATGAAGTGAATAGAAGCATAATTTGTCGCACAGTACATAAAATCAGGAAAATCATGTGAATGGAATGGAACACATCAGATTTTTTGTTTATGCTTAGTTTAAATAAATAAGGACAAAAATGAAGCTCTATTTTTTTTTTTTTTTTTTTTTTTTTTTTGGTACGTTGCCCGCATATATGCCTCACGTACGCAAAATGTTTTAAGCCAGATTTTAACCGTGCGAAATTATGGGTGAAATATATTAGTACTTTCTCTTCTAGTATATGTACTATGTGGTAGAAGGTAAAATGAAAGACAAAGAAAGAAAAATAGCCGTGGTCTTAGGCGTGTTTGGCGTTGTTCTGCCACGAAAGGGTTGCGGATTGAAAGCCCTCATGGGCATGGTTGTTTAGGGTTGTTCTGTACACCTTTCAGACAAATAAATTCCGCTTAAAGTCCAAAAATATATAAAAAACAAATAAAACAAAAAGTGGAGACTAGAGTAGCTGATTATAGAAATACGTAGAGGTCTCTTTTGTCTAAACTTGAGAAAACAGGATAATTAAAAGCAATATTTGACAAAAGTCCATTACTATAACACTGAAGCTTTCATGTCCAACTTAAATATCTTTGTTGACGTGGTCCCATGTAATGTTAATTTACACGTAAAAGAGCCTTATACACTGAAAGAAAAGGTCCCCGGGCCAAATTCGCCATTTTCACGTCCGCCAATCGTGATTTCGTACTTAAGTGCCACCTATGCGTTATTAATTTATCCCTTATTACGTGTACACATAGTGGCGATCTCGCAAATTGGACATTATCTGATCAAGAAACCATTATAAAGCTGTTCCGATATGGAGTGATGGAATTTGCACTGATTGCATTGAATTATTCGTTTCGTAGTCGGCTTATTCCCCCCCCCCGTATTTGTAGGACTGACACCCCCCTAAAACAAGTCAATGCCTAGGGGTCTAGAAGCCTGTCGCGGACCCAACGGCACGAAACCACGGAATGGAGAAGGTGTTTCGGGGGGGATCGGCCCGTAGCCAGGCATGGACATGAAGTGGATGATATGAAATTTAAGCGAAATTGATTATTGGAAAGGTATGTTGAAGCAATTGGTGGAATGAGTGGCCGGAAACCGAAGGATCCAGAGAAAACCCACCCAGAGGCCGAGTCATCCACTACAAATCCCAGATGCGGGCGCTTCGGATCGAACCCTGGCCACTCAACAACGGCCCCGCCTGTAGAGAAAGTAAAACGCAAATAAACACTTAGATAAAGATAAGCCGTCCTAGTATGGCGCTGTAGGGCGACCGTCACTCCTTTAAGTGCCAGGAGAAAGAACAAGTCGGCCGAGTTCTCTTGGGTAGTGGATAAATATCCAAGGTACCTATCCGCTTTTCTTGCGGATTTACCGTGCGATAAAAGTGCCAGATCCGAGCAGATCGGCTTTGAAAGTCCATCCCGCTGAGCCCCCGATCCAACCACGTCGGCTTGCGAAAACCTTCATGGTAAAATTATTTTTCTGACAAGATGTACTTGATGGAATTCACACAAATGTGATGACGGAGGAATTGGTGGAATGATTGGCGGGGGACTCGGAGGATCCGGAGAAAACCCGCCCAAACGCCGCGTCGTCCACCACGAATCCCGCCTATGGACGATTGGGATCGAACCCAGCCGAGCGCTCTAACCACTCACCCACTGCGCCCTGCATTGAATTATACCACCAAATAGCTATGCTTTCCCTGTAGATATTAGTTCGCTTCATAATATATGCGTTCTGCTCTGCTGAGAACACTATGAGAGGGAGGGGGTTATCGAAGAGTTCACGCGTGGACTACTAAAAATTACGTCATGGAAGGAACCCTTATCTTTACGCGGGTGGTACACCTTGGAACGTACCCTTTTGAAAAGCATTTTGCCCCGGGCATCGATCCGCCGTCCCATGCTCGCCTATGATTTATAACGCTCGCTTGATTCCACGCTGAATGCAAAGAGTTGTGACAGAATTATCGCAGCTCCATTCCGCATGAAAAACTGCTACATATTTTAAGGGACATGTGGTTCGGGCGATATCAAACTGTTACCGGGCCACTAGGTATTAGCTTTGCTTCTACCCTCAAACAGTGACGGCTAACAGCTGACAGCCATCACTTGCTATTCCCGTCTAGCAAGGGAACAATGCTTATGGTGATGCTGGTCAGCAACGGATTAACCTAAATGAATCAGTAATATCGAAACCTTCTGTTCAACTCAAAATAAGGTTATTCTGGGCAAATATTCCAACGTACTAGGCAGGAGCTGTAAGAGAAAATCTGATGTGTTCCATTCACATGACCTTCTCTATATCTCTGCAACAAGTTATTGTTAAAAAGCTTATGATTCTATTTACTTCATACTAATTGAGAAAAATTAGCAGAAATAGTCTTATTACCTGTTTCCTTATAAGTAGAAGCGAAATAAGGGAGTACCGTAAGTGATAGTCAAAAACTGGTGGCTATATGACTGAGGTTCCTTTGTTTGTATAGACAGGAGTTGAGAAATTCCTGTATATGAAAAATATAAGTTTTTAGAAGCTGAAACCAATAACAAGGAATATCTCCAAAACGAACAAATGTACGACAAAATGTATACGACATAAATTGTGTTTTATCGTGATACACATTTTTTGTGCAGTAAGCTTTAGTTTATCTCTTACCACTTATGCAAAATTTAATAAAAATCATCCAGAATAAAGAGTTCTTTAGAGATTCCCAGAAAATTCAAGATATACATTTTATTTGGCATGTAAATGTCTTCAATACAAGAGATTTTAATCAATCTTAAGAGGCATTTTTTTAAAAATAAAAATGTTCGAAATGTTTTCCATGTAAAGTATAGTTTGAGGTGAAGATATTTTCTGGAAATGTGGTAACTTTGAAAAGCCGTTCTCGTTTCTAGAACAGGAGCGGGGAAAATAATAACTTATTCCCATTTGAGAAGAGCACAAAAACTCAAACTATAAAGACAGAATATCTCAGAAAACGCTTACTCCACAACCTTTTATAAATTCTGTGTTTCAATGAGATTTACATATGTTGTGTAATAAGATTCTGTCTATCTATTACGGTTTACGTTATTGAGAGTAAAGAAGACCGGGAGCTTTTCCCATAAATTTCAAGAGACTAGTTCCAGAAAATACTCTTTTCTTTTAATTGTCATGAAGACATTAAAACATAAGTTACTTTTAATAAAGTCATTACAAAAATTGTTCATAAAAGCAAAATTATTTACAAATGTTCCATATAAATGATTTCTGGGGGGAATACTCTTTAAAACCCTCGTATCGTATCTATCATTATAGATGCTGAAGTTTAATACCAGGTGTTTTCATTTATGCAGCTTTCACACATAGAGACAAATATAGAGAGAAAGTTAGATGGGTCTTTTCCGGAGAATGAATTTTTGGTTTTGAATAGCACGCTTCCCCTGTTTTCTATAGGTGATAGTGTAAATAAAAATAAAGTTTTTGCTTAATTTGTTATAATAACACTTATATTAACATTATAACGTTAACATTTAATATGTTTAATATATAACACAACATTACTTCCTCATGAACTCATTACTCTTGCATATTATTTGTTGATGGTATATAATAATAATAATGTTAATGAGTAATAATGATAATAATGATAATTATTAACATTAATAATAATAACAATAATAACAACAATAATAATAGTAATAATAAAAATAATAACGGTGATTATCCAAACTATTATGAACTATACCTTTACATATTACTATTTATAAAACGAAGTCAGATAAAAACAATGAATTCCTTTGCGAAACAAATTTGGATGAAAGTACGTGTTATACATGTTAGCCTAGACAAGCAAGACATCTGTGTGACAAGTGACAGTCACGTCGTAAAAACTTTTACGATACACTCTAGTGAGCATGCACGTTCGGATGGTGTCTCATTTTCAGTTTTCATTTTGTTACCTGCTTTTATTTTGTTTTCCCTGTTAGAGTTGTTCTCATCAAGAACGATACTTTAAACTCAAAATAAAAAGCGTACAAATATTTGTTTCACTAACTAGTGTAATACTTATAGGTGTAGGAAATGTAGAATCAAATACAAATGTAATTGCATAACTTGGATTTGAACCACGGACCCTCAGCTTTCTGTGTTGTTCCTCTAGCCTACTGAGCTACAATGTAACAATTCAATTCCCCAAACTTTTCCGTAAGCCACAAGTTGTTCTCAACTTTACTTTTAGATAACCTACAATCTCCTATAGTCTGTTTGGTTTATCTTAAAACATGGGAATTATATATAATGCACTACTGCACGCGTTGTTACAGGTTCCCAGACTGCCTAATCCCACATCGCACCACTTCCATGCTATATTGTAGCTATCTCTTTAACATTTTCAAGCGCAGCGCTTAAAGACTGCTGGTAAATGGCGGTACTATAGATATACCGTCTATTAGAGGTTTCTTAGAGGTTCCAGCAAACTACTAATATGCTCAGATGCATTGTCATTGGATTTTGGATTACACCCGCAGTCAAATTCGTCGTCCAATTCAGACTCACTTTCTTCTAAATGTATAAGGAAATTGTCTAACATACCATCATTTAATCCGACTTTTTCCACTACATTTCTTTTACTCTCTTCACATATACACAGACAGCCTTCCATTTTTGGAGAAACTTTTAGTGCTGCATGCGGAAGATCCCATTCACACCTTGTTCTTTTAATGTCACACTATGTTTCGCCATATCTGCTTTCGTGTCTATGTTAGCTCGATAGTAGTTACATTACAATAATACAGAGGTAAGTTATCTACGGTATGACCATTTAATTCAACTATGGAGTCTATGTCATACCGTTTGAACTTATCTATGTCGTACAACAGTGGTTTTGTTGCTCGTTGGTCATTGTCGATCCCCCTATTTTGCAGCCATTCTTGCACTAGTTTCTTTGGTGAATTCGAAATTGGGGTTTTATTTATTTATTTCTATTGAATGACAGGGGGCATTATTCATTACAATAGGTAAATACTGTGTTAATCAGATTGAAGAAGATTACCGTTTCTTCCAACACCAGCTTGGAGCAATATAATAGCCAACGCAATAAGCAAGAGTAAACACGTCACAAACATTTCCATATTTCACTGTCAATAATAAATATGTAAATAAACAACCTTGCAGTGGACGGAACACTACGGAGACTAGACAGTTGCGGATGCCAGTGGCGATGCTGTTTATGACCTTTTTCATCCATCCCGTTTCACAAGGCGGCGTAACGCAAAGTCAGTCATGTTTCAAGTTACATCAGACGGACTGTAAGTCCCGGAATTCTTTATTAAATTATTTAACGACAGTTTGCAGTTGAAAAATGATTAATTATTAGGAATAGGTGTAGACTATGTAATGTAAATGGACAGATTATGCAACATAACCTTATTGTTTCATTGTGGTTACCACCCCACAGAAGGAATTGATTAAATCATTCTAAGTCAACAGTCTACATTAAGCCATTTAGCATTAGATGGTAACTAAAAGGAACATAATCGACTGGTAGGTCAGACTTGACCGCGAAAATATGTTCGATAACCTTTTCATTTATTAATACTCACAAATACCGTTAACTGAAGGAAGTTATTATTTTACGATTGTAAAATTTTAATCTAGAATAGTGCACACAACTAGCAGTAGCAGTAGCAGCAGCAATAATAATAATAATAATAATAATATCTACCACAATGTTTTTCGTAAATAATCAATACTGTTAATTTATATGCATGGTTTACAAACTTCAAAGCTTCGAAAACTGAGCAGTATGTCTCTCCTCCACAAACCCAGTTTTTTTTTTAAATTTAACGTGGTACAAGTCAGAAGCAGCAACCAGCAAATACAAAGTTGGGGAAGCATTGTATTCAGTCCAAAATTCCTATGTTCAAATTTCAGCGGAAATATGTATGTTTTAGGTTTTCTTGGCAAAAAAAAAACAAAAAAAAAACACACACACACACGGTATTAGGAACATGAATACACAGATTCCGTGTGTTGGGAGATCCAAATATGAGAAATAATAATATTCCATACCAATTTAATGTACCTTGTAACGGAGTTTAGCAACAGCGTGACTTCAGAGTTGAATGTTGTGTTTTGGTTTGCGGCAAGACCATTGTTTTGAATGTACTTGAAATGGTTCGCCACGTGCCTAAGCGTTTATTATGAGCTGCTACCATAAAGAGGGGTGGGGTGGCTTACGTACAAGCTATCCAGTTTTATTCCCGAGACCTGGACTGAAAGCTGCGTAAGAGGCTGCGTATAAGATTTAGTCTAATGATCGAAGATAAAGCAAATTTAAATGTGAATTATGGAAATACTTCATTCAGATCTATCATGGATTAATTAAATCAAAGCCACGTAATTGCTAAACAGGAAATTGATTAATGGTTAATAGCTGCAATATCAACAATACATGTTCATTTATAACATAATCTCAAAATGTGCTCCATTAGAATCTGGGCAGGCATCGCATCTTCTTAGTCAATTTCGCCTACCCTCGTTAGAGCTTCTGCGTTCTGAAATACACGTTTACGAAAACCAGCAATATTAGCAACCTCGTCATGGTACATTTTACTCTTCAAATGTCCCCAGAAATAATAATCAAAAGGATTGAGCTTTGAAATATGTAAGAAGCATATCTAGATGCTCTTGATTTGTGAAGAAAGTCAAAATTTTGAATGCATTTAATATATTTTGGTGCACCAAAAGTTGTGCAAAGTGTTCAACAAGTTCCTGAAATTCCGCTCTACAAACACGCACAATGCTAAACGTAAGGCCACGACTTTGTCCTAGTAGACACGCTGGAACCAAATTTTTTTAATATAATTTTGACTAAACGACTCATTTTAACAAACAATGGCGAAAACAAATATCCATTCTTTTTATTTTCTCTATACGTGCTGTGTACATAGTGTATAGAGAAGGTATTGCAATGCACCCAAAAAGTCGATACCGAGATTTCACCGGAAATACATGTTTTGGGTCCCCCTGAATCCAAAAACAAATCATTATTGGGAAAAGGTCCGTATATGTATATGTGTTTGTCTGTATGTCAGCATAGCTCAAAAACAAAAAACCGTTGAATACCAAACTTGGTATTTAAGTTTGATATCTTCCAAAGATGCGAAACGTAGATTTTCAAGAAAATCCCCCCCAACACCCAACTACCCTTTACATGGAACTTTTTTCGAAAATTTTGATTTTCTCAAAAATGGCTTTTACGATTTTGATTAAAATATCATATATTAATAAATTTACATGGCAAATAAAATGTATATCTTTAATTTTTTGGGAACAGCCTCTGAAGACAACTTTAATCTGGATGAATTTTACGAAATTTTGCATAATTGCTAAACCGTAAGAGATGAACAAAAACTTACCACACAAAAACTGTAGAGCATATTAAAATACACCATTTATGTTATGAACATTTTTTTGTGGAACTGATAGTTTTTAATATATTCATTGTTTTTAGTTTCAGCTTTGAAAAACTTATACTTTTCTCATATTAGAATGTGCCAACTCCTATTCATACAAACAAAGGAACTTTAGTCACATAGCAACCAGCTTTTGACTATCACTTTAATATATGGTAATCCTTTATTTCGCTTCTACTTACAGGAAGAAAGCAATAAGATTATTTCTGCTATTTTTTTCTCTATCGGAATGAAGTAGATAAATAGAAGCATAAGCTTTTTAACAATATTTGTTGCAGAGATGTAGAGGAAGGCATGTGAATGGAACACATCAGGTTTTTTTTTTTTTTTTTTTGTAGCTCTGCCTGGATATTCTAATTGCAGAAGTAAACGATAAAGGAGTGGTAACATATCCCAATCAAACATATGACCAATTTCCATTTTATTTATGCAACCATGCACTATACAGGAAAAGCGTACAAGAACTTTTGTTTCAGCTTAGAGTTAGGATGTTGCTGTTGAAATCATATGTACCGTGACACCATAAATATGTTTGTATATTTATTTATATATTGTATGTTTGTGTGTGTGTCTGTGCATCTGTCTGTATGCTCAAGGAACAGTTTAACTCCCAAACAAAATTTCGAATAAATAACTAAACTTGGTATTCAGTAGCTTTTAACGATACGATTCGAAGATTTTCAATAAAATTCCCATACTCTCAACTGCGCTTTACAAGGAAACATTTTAGAGCATGTTTATTTTCTAAAAAATGACTAACGATTCTAATTACAATTCATATTTAAATTATTTTCATAACAACAGAGCTGTATAGCTTAAAGTTTGTGAGAATAGCCTTTAAAGCTCTCTTCACACAACTGGTAACCAACAAGAAATAGATTAAAAATCCTACTACGCAAAATATGTAGATCTAAAATAAGAGCTGAAACTTTCCTGACCACATAACACCTCTTAAGCTTTTCGGACTTCTACCAAGGTAAATATATGCCTTACAAGTGACATTTCAAAACTGTCCATCATCGACCCTTAACTTTTCAACACAGTCATATACCAAGAAGGTATCACTTTCATTAATATAATTAACGTTAATCATATTCATTATTTTCGCTTTTAAGCTCATCTGAAAAATAAAATTAGTTTTATTTATTTACGCTCTATAACTGCTATGCTTCTCGTGTTATGTTCTACATTAGGCGTGAAAGACCGCTTAATTTTGTTTAGATACCTATTTATCAGGCTATAGGTTCTTTGTCATGGCGTAAATGTGAGATACAGAACCGTATGTTTACTTGAATTCCAAAGGAAGCTATGCTAAGGATTTTACACCAGAAAAACAGTCTTCGCACTCCCACAGGTTTGAACCCGCGACCTTGGGAACTGGACGCCAGCATGTTACCCCTTAATCACGGAAGACGACTTGCGCTGTGGGTTTTCACTGTAAGTACCTTATAAAATCGTTAACTTTATTAAAATTAAAAGTATCACCGCATGATAGAATGTTTCAAAATGTTACGGTATTTGTGATCAATCTTCACACAAGATCTAAAATGGTGATAGTATGCAAATAAGAAGGTATTCCTTTCACATAGTTTTTATAAACTCTCTGTAATGAGAATACAAATCAGTATAGGATATCAAGAAGTTTTTTTATGCATTCATTCCTAATTAAAACTAAAATAAATTAAAATGCCGCAAAAGAAAAAAAGAAGGAAAAATTAAAAAGAAAGTTCTACCTCAAGACCTTTGCATACAAAATTCCACGATACCTGGCTTTGCCGCAGTGGAAATTAACTTTGCTAATCCCTATATTAAAAGGGGTAACCCTAAAGATTGCATATATTTTCCAACGATAAGCGTTGTCCCTGCAAATTCAGGAAAACTTTAAATTGCATTTTAGCAATACTCAATAAAAACGCAGCGTATAATTTATAAAGGTTTAGTTGGAAACAGTAAGGTATTGGTACACCTGTATTACACTTCCGATAGTTTTAAGAAAATAGACATTCTTGCAGAGTCGTGTTGTTAAGTTCATCACTTCTGTACTATTGTTGGAAGTAATTATAAGCTGTGAATTCTATATGTATTAATGCTTATATTATGAAGGATGCTTAAAATGTGTAATTTATTTGGTATTGTTATAGAAACATATTTATTCTCTTAGCAATGATTCCCAAAAAATTCAAGGTAGACCTTCCGAATAAAAAAAAATCTAAGGTGTTCCGTTCATGTGACATTCTCTACCTATAAAACAAAAATATTCGCATAAAATATTAATATATCTACATCATGCTAATCGAAATAAACATTAGAAGATATTATTTTATTAATTTTCCTTCTAAGCCAAAGGAAAACGAGGAAATACACTAGGCTAAAGCGATAGTCTAGTATTTTAAAAAGTGGCTTCTAAATGAACAATTCTCTTTGCTTGGGAATTTCGTACGTAATCGGATTTTCGTTTTTAAGGTATGTTGTTTACTGACAAAGACCTTTTTGTTCTAAAAATACTGCTTTTGGATTCAATGAGCTTCAAACCGGTACTTCCTAAGAATTCTCGATGTCAAAATGTGGGTAGAAAGCAATCCATGGCCGCGCTAGCTGAGCTGTCTATCTTTGGTGCTTCGTGGCGTAGGGGATCGCGGGCTCAAGACCCTCCTTGGGAATTAGTGTTTCTGTGATTGGTTCTACCTATGCCATTTGCTCTCCCCCTGATGGTCAATTAGGTCACGCTTGAAGGCCAATATATCCCATCTTGGGCATGGGTGTTTGTGGTCGTGTGTGTGTTTGCATTCTATGCCATTTTCTCTCCCCCTGATGGCCAAGTAGGTCACGCCTGAAGGCCTACATGAGTAAATGCAATACTTGAACTACCTAAATAATACACAAAAAATATGAACTTCAGTTTGAAGCTGCTCTCTCTGTGACACTTTTCCCATGTTTTCGCAGTCTGTTAACGTCTTCTCTTGTATCAGTGCTGGGTTTTGCTTTGACCTTATGGTTGGCCACTTGTCCAGTTTGAGGCTGGAAGCAGAATCGTTTCTCTGTACACACCGGAAACCTCGAGATATCTCTGAACCCTTGGAGAAGACTGAAATTTACGAGCATAGGTTTTTAGTTAACCACACTATTGGGACTGAATTGGAAATTGTTCTTTGCTATCTGATAATTGATTTTTCCTATCTGATCCACCTTCCAACTCTTGGAAGCTCTACAGTCCACTAGCCATAGGCCGGATAATCCAGGGTTTTCGACACGTAGTTTGTCTTACTTTTGGTTTTCAAGTGAATGTACTTAAAAACATAGTTTTCTAGGTTATTATTGAATAATATATATTATATAATTTATACGTGACATCCCCAAGAATTTGTAAACGAGTTTAAAATGTTAATGTTTTACATCGGTTTAACATCACTGCGATGGAAATTATAAAAATAGTAATTATTGTATTCATTTACTTATTGGGCCGCGCCGTGGCCGAGTGGTTAGACCACTCGACTCTCACCTAGACGGCCGGGGTTCGATCCCAAGCGACCGCATGTGAGATTTGTGGTGGACAAAACGGCGCTGGGGCGGGTTTTCTCCGGGTACTCCGGTTTCCCCCGCCATCGCATTCCACCGGTGCTCCATCATCATTCATGTATCATCAGTGTCACCGCCTGCGGTGCCATTAGTAGTTAAAGCGGGCGTTAAACACTACCAAAAAAAAAAAACAAAAAAAAAAAAAAATTACTTATTACTCACGAAGAAAATCACTTTTTAGAAACTACAATTCTATTTGGGTAGTAAAATTTTGTGTCTATCTCTTACGGTTTAACCGATATGCAAAATTTTGCAAAACTCATTCAGAAAAAACAGTTCTTCAGAGGCAATTCTCAGTAAATTCAAAATATACATTTTATTCGTGACGTATATATCGTCAATATATGGTATTCTAAACATAATCGCTGCAGCCATTTTTGAGAAAACAAAATTTGTAAAACATTTTCCATGTAAACGTTAGTTTGTGGTGGGAGGATTTTCTTGAATATCACGATATCACATCCATGGAAGATACTAAACATAAACACAAATTTTGGTACTTTCGCGTTTGAGCTATGTTGTTCACAGACATAAACATGGATCTTTTTCTAAAAGTCTGATATGCTCCATTCTCATGACTTTCTCTACTTCTCTGTAAGAAATTATTGTAAATAAGCTTATTCTTCTATCTACTTAATGCTAAAATATTAGCAGAAATGGTGTTATTACTTAGTTTCTTTATAAGTAGAAGGGAAATAAGAGCATACACTAGGCTAAACCAATAGTCATATGTTTTAAAAAGTGGTTGCTATGGGATTGAAATCCGTTTCTTTGCGTGACCAGGTGTTCACAAGTTCCCGTATGAGAAAATTTTAAGTGTTTTAAAACTGAAATCAATAATAGGAATATCTCGAAAACGGCTCCACGAAAAAAATTGTATATGACATAAATTGAGTGTTTTATCGTGATCTGAAATTTTCACGTTATAAGTTTTTGTTTATCTCTTACGATTTACCAGTTATATAAAGTAATAAAAATCCTTCAAAATAAAGAGGTCTTTAGGAGTTATTCCCAGAAAATTCAAGATACATTTTATTTTGCATGTATCTTAAATATTATTAGAGCCATTTTTGGGAAAATCAAAATTTTCTAATCGTTCATGAAAGGGTAGTTTGGGCCGGAGGGATTTTCCTGAAAATCTTCGTTTCGCATCCTTGGAAGATACCGGTATTTTCGTTTTTGAGCTATGCTGTCCACAGATACACACATGGACCATTTTACAAACATGCCTTTTTTGGATTCAGGTGAGACCAAAACAGGTATTTCCGGTGATATCTTGATATCGAATTTTTGGGTGCAATACAATACATTCTCTATACACTGTGTACATAGTACGTGTAGAGAAAGTAAAAATGCTTTCATCGGGCACACGAGACCTCAAAACATATGTCTGGTGAAATCGTGGCATCAAATTTTTGGATGGAATACAATACTTTCTCTGTCCACTAACGTACATTCTACATAATATAATATCATTAATATGAGATAACTCTTTCACAAACTATTAGATAATGCTGAATAAATGAGTCAATCTAATTTTACATTAGTAAGTAGGCTATTTCCAGTCCTCTTGAGTGTATTAGACTTCGCAATGTCTGTCTTGTGCGCAAGCATAAGAAAATATGGTCGTAAACAATCTAACTTCGTGTGCTGAATGAAAACCACACTACACTACAAGTTTGATACACTATGAAGTAATGGGTTGAGTATCATTTGTTATTGGATTACAAGAGAAGTTTTCAGTCGATTGGAGTAACTCACGCTAACTAGCAAAGGAGTTAAATGCACATTCCAGACGGCATGGCACATTCTATACGTTAGTAGTTAAGTGGCATGTGCGTGTTTGGTTACATCATCAGATATACGAGCGAGTCGATTTCGTACCAGCAAATTTGTGTCTTTTAGAATATTTAGCGCTTGCGGTTCTCTCCCCAATGACATAGTTCTGTTACAATCCAAGAATGTCATTACTAATTTTATTCTCAGCTAACCATGTAAGAAGATAGCGTTTTCTTTTTAGTATTTTGGCTTCAAAACTAGGAAGATAAAAAGGTACACCCATGCGACTTTTTCTAACCATTCATTACAAGTTCGCCTATTATTTTACAGCATAAAAAGATACAGTATGTAATTTTGCATCCACCTTAAGTTATTTGCACTTTTTACTTTCTCTATAAGTACTATGTACAGAGTGTATAGATAAGGTATTGTAATGCACCCAAAAATTCGATACTGAGTTTTCACAGGAAATACATATTGACTATTAAAACATTTTTAGAAAAATGTCCGTGTGTTGTCTCTCTGTCTGTGTGTGTTTGTGTCTGTTGATAGCATAGCTCAAAAACGAAAATTCCGTTAAATACCAAGCTTAGTATTTAGGTTTGTTATCTACCAAGGATACGACACGTAAATTTTCAAGAAAATCCCCCCACCCTGAACTACCCTTTACATGGAAATTTTTTTCGAAAATTTTGACTTACTAAAAATGGCACTAACGATTTTTATTAAAATATCGTATACTAAAGATATTTACCTGCCAAATAAAATGTATATCTTGAATTTTCTGGGAATAGTCTCTGAATACTACTCTATTCCGGATGAATTTTATGGAAGTTTGCATAACTGCTAAACCGTAAGAGATGGTCAAAAAACTTACCACACATAAAATGTATAGTAGGTTAAAACACACAATTTATGTCCTATACATTTTTTTCGTGGAGCTGATCGTTTTTAGATATTATTTGCTATTGGTTTCAGCTTTGAAAAACATACTTTTCTAATGCTGAAATTTGTCAACTCCTGTCCATACAAACAAAGGAACTTCAACACATAGCAACCAGCTATTGACTTTCACTTTAACCTATAGCACTCCTTTATTTCACTTGTACTTACAAGGAAGCAAGTAATAAGACTATTTCTGCTAATGTTTTCTCGATTTGCATGAAGTAAATAGAATCATACGCTTTTTAACAATAATTTGTTGCAGAGATGTAGAGAAAGTCATGTGAATGGAATACATTAGATTTTTTTCCTTCTGTGTTTCTTACCTGTAAGAAGAAATAGAAGCAATCCATTCCACCAAAAAAAAAAAAAATAAATAAATAAATAAATAAAATAATTTAGAGCATCATAAGAGATGAACGTATTGGTTCCTCCTCAATCCCAAAATAGAAAACGTTTTGTAGTGTGTGTGTGCGCGCGCGTCCGCTTTATTTACTACTCCACAAACCGATCAAGTGTATCGGGTGCGCAAGAGCAACGATGCTATCACGCGTCATACACACGACGAAGTACCAGTTGCAGTACACTCACTGCAGATGCTATAGTTGCAATTATATAATAGTGTACGCAGTTATTCATCACCAGTCACGAGACATCATATTTAACGTCATAGGAGACTTTCCCAAATAATTGCTAAGTATTCTGGAACAAGATTATCTAACACGCGTGAGCATTCACTGGTTAAGCAACCACACGTGGTTCTTGATCTTACCACATACGACAGAAGATGTAAACGTGACAAGATTATCGTATGCCCATTAGCAAACGGTGTTAGGTCACAACCAATTTTCAATTAGAAAACATCGGAAGGTAGGCAAATAGAGGTGAGCAGTCAAGTTGCGCAGTACAAGAAGTGGGGGGAAAGAGGCGGAGATTGGAAGGATAGCCATGGGTATGGAAACGCATGAAGGAAGATATCGCCTGCCGGCCAACTGCAGCAATCAGATCACGCCATTGTGCAGAATGTTCACAGCACTCCCGTCTACTTGCACAGATAATAATTCAGATTATAATGAAGCAATTGCAAATCTGAAATGTGTAATTAAAAATGCAATGTACTATTTCACTGTAGTATAAGCTGTACATAAAAGAAATGAGTACTCATTTTCTGAAAACCACGACCGCACTCATCTGTTTATTTCTTCATCTTCAGGTTCGTTTCAAACTACATTGTCAGCCGACGTTGAGGGATGCATGTCGAGTGGTTCGAAGTTTACTCATACCTAATTTATAAGGCTAGATAACGTGGTAGTGAAATAATCAGCCAACTTTCCAAGGCAGTGCAGCCGCCACTGGGGATATTGTTCCACATCACGCTTCTTCTATGTGAGGTAACAACTTATTCCAGAGAACAGATTGATCACACTCAGAAAATAGTAACCTTTTCTTACATACTTGGCTACAGAAATTGTAACTTAATAACAGAACTTTAGAGCTTATTTTATTACTTTTTATTTCTTGTTTATTACTTTCTCTATACGTACTATGTACATAGTGTATAGAGAAGGTATTGCATTGTACACAAAAATTCGATACCGAGATTTCAACGAAAATACAAGTTTTGAGACAAGCTTTACCTGAATAAAAAAAAAGCATTTTTAGAAAAATGTCTGTATGTCTGTGTGTATGTGTGAGTGTATGTGGGCAGCATAGCTCAAAAACGAAAACGCCGTTAAATACCAAACTTGGTATTTAAGTTTAGTTTCTACCAAGGATGCGACACAAAGATTTTCAAGAAAATCCCCAACATGAATCTTTTCTTCACATGGAAACATTTACAAACATTTTGATTTTATAAAAAATGGCTTTAACAATTTTGATTAAAGTTTATATTAAAGACATATACTTGACAAATAATATGTATATCTTCAATTTTCTGGGAATAGCATCTGAAGACTACTTTATTGTGGATGAATTTTGCGGAATTTTTTGTAACTGGTAAACCGTAAGAGACAGACAAAAACTTACCACATAAAAATGTGGAGCACATTAAAACACACAGTTTATGTTGTATACATTTTTGTCGTGGAGTTGATAGGTTTTTAGATATTCCTTGTTTTTTGTTTCTCATACAGGAATTTGTCAACTTCTGTCCATACAAACAAAGGAACATTAGTCACATAGCAACCATCTTCTGCTATCACTTTAACCTATGTTACTCCCTTATTTCGCTTCTACTTACAGGGAAGCAAGTAATAAGGGTATGTCTGCTAAGTTTTCTCACTTACCATGAAGTAAATAGAAGCATAAACTTTTTAACAAACATTTGTTGCAGAGACATAAAGAAAGTCATGTGAATGGATTACATCAACTTTTTTTCCGTTATGGAATATTTTATTTCAATAAATACTTGGATATGTAATAATATACCATTATACGAGCTGTTCATTAATTTCTTTACAACGTACTACATATAAAATGTTTTGTGTGTGTGTATATATATGGACGATGTGGTGATCCAGTATTTGCAGTTTTTCTCGCTATTTTTCTAAAGCTATGTTCATGAGGTCGTCTCCTTAGCGCGGTGGTAGCGTTGCTGCTTACCAAGCGGGAGACCTGGGTTCGATCCCCAGTACCGGCGTGGGGATTTTTCCCCCGCTGGGAGACCTGGCCCGGGGTGCACTCAGTCTCGTAAGGTCCCTGGGGGGCCAATTGAGGAGCTACTTGATGGAGAAGTAGCGGCTCCAGGTCATGAGGACCGCATTAACCGGCCGGGGGGACTCGAGGCGCTGACCACGTCTCACCCTCCAATACTGCACCCCATCCATGACGTCTGTAGTGGACCGAGATGGGGGACGCAGCGGCCGGGCGGTAGGCCAAGGTTCCCCGTGAGCTGTCGTGCCATGGAGTTATTATTATTTTCATGAGGAAACACTCACGATGTTTTAGGATGACTATATATCCAGTTATTTACGTAGCAGATTAGTTGCTCTCTACCCTTTTCACAACAAAAAACTATCGTGGTGTGACGTAAATAAACACAGCAAAGACAGCTCAGAGTCATTCAAAACAAGTTAGACCCTGAAATTTGTGTTCCATTTATGACAATGTTATTAGTAAGCGGATAAAATGAGATATACTTATGTATTATACAAATAGCTCTTTACAAAATATCAAAATATTTGCAGTTTTTCACATCCCAGGTTGCATAAATACAAATATAGTAGGTAGAAAAGCTGCTGTATTAGACTCAAAAATTCGATGTTGAGATTTCACTGGAAGCACTTATGTGCTTTGAGATCCCCTGAATAAATGAATTTAAAAAAAGAAACCGCGTACGCGCGTGTGTCTGCGTGTTTGCGGGGATGGTAAACAGCATAACTCAAAAACGAAAACCCCTTTAAATATCAATTTATCTTTCAAGGATGAGACACGAACATTTTCTAAAAATTCTCCCCACCCCATACTACCCTTTACATGGAAACTTGACTTTCTAAAAAATGGCTCTAAAAATTTTGATTAGAATAGTCTTAAAATATTTTCATGAGAAATGTTATGTATATCTTTAATTCCTGGAAATGGTGTGGGAAGTTCTCTTTATTTTGGATGACTTTTGCATGGTTATTATACTGTAAGGGATAGACAAAAACGTACTATACAAAATATAAACCTTGATAAAGCACACACTTTTTCAAATATTTTTGTGGAGTAAATCATTTCCATAAAATTGTACAAAAATTGTGTGTTGCAAAATAGATAAATTCGAATGAATAGAACACATCTACTTTTTTATAAGCTCCAAAGTGCTGCATTTGTGTACGGATGCTTACATCAGGGTGTTCCAACTCGACTTGTCTGAGTCAAAGTACTAATGAGTTTCCAGCCACAATCCTCGGAGCTGGAGGGAGAGTGTGATGGTCCGTCGTCACTGGATGGTTATATCACTATTCTTACTCTTCCTATCGGTTCATTCATAGTGCTGTTTTAGTGTGACGATAATTTGCCATTATTGAATTACTTATTTTAGGCAGATTCTTATGACATAGGTTTCACCAACTCGCTACTCCTTTAACGTGGACGAATTAGAACAGCCTGATTTGTTGAATGCAAAGTTACAATTAATTTGTTGCTCTAATAAGCAGATACCAAATGACACTGACAGTCACTGTCAATGTGCCATCTTCTGTTTGTCAACATTAACTAAAAAACGAAATGTCGTTAAAAATCAAATCTAGTTATTTAAGTATAGTATCTTCCAAGGATGCAATATGAATATTTTCAAATAAACTACCCTCTCTATACATGAAAGGTAATGACTTCTAATGATCAACAATTTTTATTAAAATATATGTTTAAGATACATACAAGGCGAACAAAAAACGTACCTTAACTTTATTTAGATACTTATTCTACCACAGGTAAACGCTTTAGAAATAAGGAAACTAAATTAGGTAGATTAAATTAGTGTTTTGAGGCATTCAATGGCATACATAATTTAGAATAAGCTCTGATTTAATTTACCAGAAACTGTGATGGTGAAATCGAAGCTGGTTTGCTTCGATGGAAAGTGAGTTTATATCAGATTTAAATGAAAATATCGCAGTGATTCTGAAGACTGGAGAAACTGTATTTTTAAGGAAGGAAAATACTTTAAAATGAGCATTATATCATATTTTCATAAAAACTTCTGAATGTGCCTTGATTATATTGTCATTTTACAGAAGGGGATGTCTAAAGTTGAAAATTTAATACAGTGAAGATACGGCATACAGCTTTATGTTAAAGAGGGGAAAAATGAAGGTAAACAAGATGGAGAAGTCTCTATTACAAGCTAGGAATAAAGATACATGCTCAAAGAGGGAAGAGCAGATAAAAATGGAAGTTTACTTTGTTCGAATTAGCATACAAGGCTGAGTAAAAGAAACTGCAAAGGAATGCGGAAATTAGATGAAAAGATGTACATAGACTGAAGGAAAGGAGATGAGTGTGCAACATAATAAAGATATTTGAGTGGCGTAGGCGCCTGGAAAATAAATAAAAGGAACGTTATTAAGAAAGGCAAGAGGATTTGAGACGTCAAGAGTCCTCAAGTAGCTGGGAGAGATCTACTTTGGGAGCAAAGTACCAGGATTTTCTGAGTAAGCATACGGCCATTAGTCTTACGTTGTTAAAATATGGGCCGCGAACCCTGGAAGAGTTGTAAAATGGGAATACTTAATGGAGCTACGCATTAAAATTAAAACATATAAAACATATTTTCACTTCACTTTTTCTACCTGTCTATTATGCAGCAAACTATTCTATTTTTGCAACTACTTCATAGTAATCAAGATAAACATTTGCAGAAATTATTGTACTACACATTGTATTCTAGGTACAAGGGGAATAAGGGAAATTAGGCTAAAGTGGTGAAATTGAAATTCCGTTCTCCTCGTGTGACCAAAATGAGGAATGAAAATGAATGGCCACTTCTAATTTGAGAAAAATATACTGCTAAAAAAAAGTGGGAATGTTATGATTAATTCAACAAAAAATGCATTTGGCAAAGTGTGTGTAATGCGTCTTTTTAGTGATAGGTAGGCTTTAGTGCATTTTGGCTGTTCCCAAAAATTCAAGATAAATATTTTATTTGTAATCTTTAAAACATATTTTTATCAGCATGGTTAAAACTATTTTGATTAGTGTCGAATGAAACATTTTATATTCAAACAAAATCATTTCAGCAGATTATAATATTAAAATTTAAAAATGTTATTTTATCATTTAAGTACCCAATAAAAAGTTCTAAGGAATAATTGAAGAACAAATTCTGAAATATTGAATCTTTTCAGTTTGGGGTGTGAAATTTTCCTGAAAATCTGCTTGCTGCATCCTTATCAGTTATTGAGCTTGCTCTTAGCCAAATTTTCGTTTGCAAGTTCCGTTGTTTACACACACGGACTTTTAAAATTTTTCTTTTTAATTCACAGTACCTCCAAATATATATTTCCAATGAAAGCTCGGTTTCAAGTGTAAGTGGAATGTCATATATTCTCCAACTAATGTGTGCATTGTATATGACAGAGAGAGAGAGAGAGAGAGAGAGAGAGAGAGAGAGAGAGAGAGTGTTTCAGATTTCGATCACAAAGTTTAAAGGGATGCAGAGGGACACTAAACAATGATTTTGAGATAGGGAGTTTATAGTCTGCAGACTTCAATGCCCCTGCAATCAAATCAAATCGGAAATGTAGCAGTACGCCACTGATTCGGCGTCCACTCCGTTTCAAGATCAAATAGGGCAAGCAAGAAAGTCTTGCGCGATGTTGCTACGTAGCTCAGTGTATACGCAGCTGCCAATTAGCTCAAGATAAACGACAAAGGTTCGGGTCCTGATGAGTACGATGTTATTTCTTTTCTTTCTTTCTTTCTGTTCTTTTATTGCGAAATGCGGTTGTATTTTGGTGGTGTTATGAAATTCAAACAGTGCAACCGCACCAAATCGTGAGATCGGAAATTACTGTTTTTGTTTGTTTCCCAGGCATATGAAGGGCTTGCTTGAGTTTGAAAGGATAGGTTAAAATTAATAGCTGAAAATAAATTACCCCTCTTCTTTAAGGATAAAAAATAAAATTAAAATAGAATGAAGGAAAACACAACAATGCTTGGTTTTAGGTTTAGTAAAATACAAAAATAAATGGACTTCGTAATAACAAGTTACCCAATTCTAAAGGGATAAACGATAGGAAATCAAAGCATGATGAACGAAATTAGGTCATACTTTGCTTTTAGGTTCAGCAAAAATATTAGAAATTCAGGACTACATAATAAAACAAACAGATTTCACGCTTCTACATTGTATGAAAACGAAAACAAATAGCAGGAAGAAATCTGGGTCCATGAACTATGATAGTGCTACAACACTTGTTGTTTTTAGGGTTTTGTTGCAGTTTTAAAAACACTACAGAACACATATGATGTGTTCAATTCTCATGACTTTCTCTAGCTGTTACACAAACAACGTACCTTACAAAAGAATGTTGTTTTATCTATGATATGCTAATCAAGGTAAACTAACAAAAATTTTCTTACTGCTTGCTTCCTTCTAAGTAGAATGGACATAAAATATTCTGGGCTAAAGTGATAATTACATTTTTTGAAATCTAGTCCTATGTGAAATAGGTGAAGTTTGATTCGCTTTGCATGGCCTGCAGGAAAACAGAGAATGAAACCAGACTTCACGTCTCGTTTGAGAAAAGTTGAAGAAGGTTAAAATTGAAACAAATAACAAGGAATATCTCAGAGACGGTTAGTTCTAAATAAAAGACGTATATGACATAAATTATGTGCTTTAACGAGATATACATTTTTTGTGCAGTAAGTTTTTTGTCTCTCTTACGGTTTAACCATTATGCAAAATTATGCAAAAATTCATCCAGAATAAAGAGCTCTTCAGAGGCTATTCCCAGAAAATTGAAGATATACATTTTATTTGACATGTAAATATCTTAAATAATAAGAGATATTAAACAAAAGTGTTACAGCCACTTTTGAGAAAACCAAAATTTTTGAAATCTTATCACGTAAAGGTTAGTTGGCAGTGGGGGTTTATTCTCAAAATCTTCTAGTCGCATCCTTTAAAAATATTGAACTTAAATATCAAGTTTGATATTTAAAGGACTTTTCGTTTTTGAGTTATACTGCACACACATCGAAATTTTGGGTGGAATACAATAGCTTCTCACCCGCCTGGGTAGTGTGGTGGTAGCGTGTGTGCCTCACATTCAAAAGGTCGTGAATTCGAATCTCGCTTAGGGTGAGTTACCCGGCTAAGGTTTTTTTCGGCGTTTTCCCTTATCCTGAGAAGACGAATATCGAGTAACTTTAAGCTCCATGGACCCTGAGATCATTTGAGCATCATTTCACCAATTTCAGTCATCTTCCGATATGACCAACCAGGTTAAAAGACGTTAGGCTATCAAGCAACAAAAAAAAATTTTTCATTAAACTATTTGTTCCTCTGTGGCCGACTTCGTAGGTTTTTCGATGTTTAATTGTGAAAATTGCGTAGACAGGTGTATTTTGGCGTACATATCGCAAAATAGTTCTGTGATTAACGTTAAGACCAAATGCGTTCTCTATATGCTCAAAACATAATCAACTTTAGGGAAATAAAACTGCAAAAAACAGGATTCGAACCACCTCACCTTTAGTTAGCTGCTGTCATCTTACAAACTGAAATAAAAAAAAACTAGTTCTGGTAATGTTTTAAAAACATCGAATGATATCATACCTTATGAATCCGCAAAACAATAAAAATAAAAATATAAATACTTTAGGACCTCCTTTAACGCCGTTGGATTGTATCGGTGTTCAAATTTTCCGTTTAACTAATTATGGGACATTTATTTTAATATATTTTTTATTAAATAAACTGAATGGAATTTAATTATATGTATTTGGAATCCTTGTTATGTATCATTTTAAAAGTTTAGCACTAGGGTATAAGTCTATCAAGAAACATGCCTTCCAGTGGTTAAAGATTAACCAAAATCAGTAAATAGTTCCCGGAAGTAAATACTTTTCTGGACGCATTCATGTTTATACATCCGCAAACCCCGTCCCAAAGTATAGATTCAGGGCAGCACATTATACACGTTAACATCGGTAATTAATGCAGTATTAAAAATTACCATAAACATTTCGGATATACCGTGTTATAATGTACATACATAATGTTGTAATTACACAATTTTGAATCTAAATTATAACACATAGGTTTTTTTCTCACTTTCACACGAAATACTGTATTGCCAAATACAGGTTTTTAAAACGAGACTTTCTACTTTGCATTTATTTCAATATTTTTGTTCAAAAATCTACCGAGCTTGGCCGAATTTGATTCCTTTTAAGGCAATTTATAATGTTGTAACTGATAAACTTTGGAGTCATTTGCATTATTATGGGGGGGGGGTCTCATTTACTCATAAGAAACAATTGGCTAATCATTGGCTAATGGCCCTCTCATTTTGAGAAATGAAACTTTTGCCAGATATGTATGCTGGACTTCATTTAGGTTTTGATGGTGAAATTTAAGCTTCATGATGCTAGCTGCAATACAGAAAGGCTCTAGAGAAAGCAATCTGCCCCGGGAGCCGGGTAATGGGGCTGCCGAGAGATCCGAAACGCTTATACTATGAAAAATAATTTGTAACTAAATTATATTACTTACAAGGTCGTCTCCTTAGCACGGTGGTAGCGCAGCTGCTTACCAATCGGGGACCTGAGTTCGATCCCCAGTACCGGCGTGGGGATATTTCCCCCGCCGGGAGACCTGGCCCGGGGTTCACTCAGCCTCGTAAGGTTCCTGGGGGGTCAACTGAGGAGCTACTCGATGGAAAAGTAGTGGCTCCAGGTCAGAGAACCGCATTAACCGGCCGGGGGGCTCGATGCGGTGACCACGTCTAACCTTCCAATTCTGCACCCCATCCATGACGTCTGTAATGGACCGAGATGGGGGACGCAGCGGCCGGGCGTTAGGCCAAGGTGAGCTGTCGTGCCATGGAGTTATTATATTACTTACAAAATTATAAATTGCCTTAAAAGAAATCAAATTAGGCCGAGCTCGGTAGATTTTTGAAAAAAAATATTGAAATTAACCCAAAGTAGAAAGTCTCGTTTTAAAAGCCTGTATATGGTAATACTGTATTTCGTGTGAAAGTGAGAAAAAAACCTATGGATTATAATTTAGATTCAAAATTGTGTAATTACAACATTATAAATCTCGTGACCACTAATTAAAGTACGCAGCTACTTTAATAACAATAATAATCCGAATAATTATCACAATAATTGAAACAATATTATAATGATTGTACCATTGCGTTATACATATTATATATATGCACCTAATGAAAAACAAATGTATAACAGCTCCGCCTGGTTAGTCTGGTGGTAGCGCTTCTGCCTCACATTCAAAAGGTCGTGAGTTCGAATCTCGCTTAGGGTGAGTTACCGCATAAGGTTTTTTTCGGGGTTTTCCCTTATCCTGAGAAGACGAATATCGCGTAACTTTAAGCTCCATTGACTCCAAGATCATTTGAGCATCATGTCACCAATTTCATTCATCGTCCGATATGACCAACCAGGTTAAACAACGTTAAACTACAAAAAAAAAAAAAAAAAAAAAAAAAGTATAACAATAGAGCAAATTATAATGTTCACTTAGCTGTACATTTATTCAACTACAGAATTTTTGAAACTTTTAACAAATAAGTGCAATCTGCCTTGAACGTACTTGGTTTTATTTATTCTTTCTCAATTAGGTTGTTACATATGATACTCCAGTACAAAATCTTGTCTTTACTTTCGTAAAATGTGTTATATATTTCATACACACTACCTTGGAATTAGAATTTATAAAGCAACAAATTTAATCCTTTCTACCTTTCTGAGAATTTAAAAGCAGAGATTGTATAGAAATATGAATTAATTATTTAACTTGCTTACGACTGGGAAAATGCCAAATGCCAACTGGTTTTGCCAAATCCGAGACGTGCTGGACAATCCTCCGAACCGTTCAGTACGTGCGCTCCTGTATTCGAGAGTAGTTATCGCTGGTGCTTCCCGAAGGTTCTCTTCTCCAAAACATTCTCCCAGTCCAACACCAGCCCGAGGGAGAGCTACAGGACATTATTACATGTTCTGCCGATCGCGGAGTAATACATATAACGAGTGTCATCTTTTATCCTTGCCTCATACTACTCCGGCGTAACCAGCGATTGTTGGCAGGAAGGGCGTGCCAAACCATTTGGTAGAGCTTGGCCGAAAAGGGGGAGCGCCTTATCCTGGACGAAGGAGGTCCATTGCTTGTCCCTGTTGCAATGCGATTTGAAATTCTAATTTTTTCTCCTTTTTTATTCGACTGTCGCCTTCTTTCGCTCCAACAGTTGGAAACACTGTTCCAGTGTGGAATCAGGCCATAAAAACTATGCTGTGCTGAATATGTACAGTTTTGAAGCGATTATTCTAGCCCTCAGCTATTAAATCAGTTAAATCAATTGTGTTTGCTAGAGAGAGTGTGCGGTAGCATTCTGGTTTGCGACATCTGTAAATGGATTTTGAAGGAATTTACTGGGAAGCGATTTTAAATAGTAAAACGACCTTTTCTATTAACGATAAGTTCACATGTTTCTGTTATTTATACTTCTATTGTAAACAGAAAATGTGTGTCTTAATATATGGTGCATTGAAACGCTCAATGCGATATCATGACGAATCCTTTGTGGCTACACCCCACAGGAGAATGGGATAAGTGAAGGAGCCAGAAGGAGGCCCACAAAGACGCGCAGAAGTCCCTAATTTTCCCTTTCCAAACACTCGCGCACCTATTACAGAGCGTTCTCAAGAGGGCTACGTAGCGAATCTAGAGGTTGAGACCGCTCACTCAGGCGTCTTTTCGGTGAAAACTTTCCATAACTCAAGTAGAAGTTCTATTTACCGGTACATCCGATACAGCAGGGTCTGATTGTAGATTAAAACAATATACTAAATTAAATAAGAGTATATAAGGAAAGGATATTACAGCATCCCGGTTCGCCTTGTCGAGGAGGAGAAAAACAGAAAAATCCAACGGCACCGAAAATCGAACGTGAATCCTCCAGAAAGCCATCCTCACATATTACCGTAGAACCATCTGGCTCAGTAATTTGTGTGTATGTAAGCTAAACTAAAGAACCAACAGATTTTTGATTATATTTCATCCATTTTTTTATCGATATTGGCTTAAAGTATCTTACAGTTTAAATTAATACCTATGTTACTAAAACATTTACATGGGATAAAGCTTTCGTTGAGAATGGAGTCATAACAGTTGCAAGACTCCACAGAGAATTCATGTTAGAAACAAAAGCCGGTAATTGCTGTACTCCGCAGAGATTTTTGAGTATAACAAAAGCCGGTCACATTGTTATTCCAAGCAACGATGCAACACTTAAGCAAATAGTAACAATCGATCCCATTTATAACGGTTCAAAATGTATATTATTACTTACACTATTACGTACCTAAAGTATAGGAAGTACCTATTGAATTCTACAAAAAATTCGATCCGAGATTACATAAAAAACATAGGGTGTTTCAAAAGTCACTTCAAATTTTTAAAGTTTTCTAAATATATTTCAGATAGTATAAAACAAAGGAAGACACATACTGGGCAAGCAATATTTTTTTTTTTTGTTTTTTTTAAGTTTACCGCTATTACCATGGGTACAATTTTGTAGAATATAAAATTAGTCATTTTATTCATACTGCTATAAAACTCTGTAAGTTACAACTATGGCTCGATTACTATTTGATAAAATACAGCAGATTCGATGCTATTATGAAAGCAAGAAGAAGTATTCTAAAGGCGTTAGAAAATCTAACAATTTAAGACATATGTTCCATTCGTAAGGTTCCAAAGAAGTGGCCACCGCGATCTCCGGATCTCAATACGACGGACTTGAGGTTGGGCGATTACCTTAAAGAACAATTTTTTTTGATAAATCCAAAAATACGAAAACTGAAGATGCTATCTCGTAAGCAGCTGATAATATTCCAAGCCATCTTCTGCAAAATGCTGTTGTGTTGGAGAAAATATAGTGTGCATTGAACAAGAAAGCTGCGGACTTCTTCCCATTATTTTATAAAACCCTATTGTTTGCCTATAATATGACTTCTTTTGTTTTATCCTATTCAAATATTACTTATAGAATTTATAGCGACTTGAAATTTGAAGTGCCTCTTGAAAGAACCTATACACGCTTTTAAGCCCCCTGAACAAATAATTCTCTATCCATGTAGCTTTGAGCGTTTGTAAATTTGTGTATGTGCGTATGTATACAAGGAGTACTTCGGAAACGGTTAGCTGCTCAATTCAAAAAATATATTACATATCGTGTATTTTAGTGAGATCTACATATTTTGTATATCTCTTATGGTTTTCCAGTTATACAAAAGTCATCCAGAATAAGAGGTCTTCAGAAGGTATTCACTGAAAAATTTAAAATATTTTGTTTGTCATTCAAATATTCTAAACATACGGTATTTTAATAAAAATCTCTACAGCAGTTTTTAAGAAAATTGTAATTTTCGAAAAATGTATTACATAAAAGAAGTTGAGGCTGGGAGACCTTAGTGAAAATCTTTGTTTCGCATCGTTGAAGGATACCGAACTTAAACACCAATTTTAGAATCGAACTGATTTTTTCTTCCATTTTTCAGTTATATTACCACAGACACATGTGCTCATACTCACACCCAGCTGCATAATACTTCAGGGGACTTCAAAACGCGAACTTATGGTGAAAACTTGGATTTGAATTTTTGTTGATATACAATAATTTCTCTACCTACTTTGTATATTGTTCATTCTCTTCATAATGAAGGGAATTTCTGAGAATGCACCCAGAATATTTAAGATGTATATTTTTTTTGTCACAAGCGTATCTTAAGCTAATGTTCTTGGTTTAATCAAAATCGTTATAGCCATTTTTGAGAATTGATGATGACCACTGAATAACAACCGAGTTAAATTGGAGCCATAAACGTCCGAGCTTTCGCCCATATTAAATCTGTGGTCTTCGTTAGGAAACTGACAAAACTGGATTAAAAATGAATATTTATAGCTTGGAGCTGCATTTGCAGTTGTGGTCAATCCCAACCATTAAGATATGACTTTCTAGAACGGGATCTACAATGGGTTAGCAAACAGATTTCCGTCTATTTTCCGTCTAAGTTTCTCAGATGTCCACTCTGAAGACAGTACTTTTTTCATTTTTTACGTGAAGGGGAAAATACACTCATGCATTCAACCCCCAGCTGATGTGCAATGGCAGGGAGAATAAGTAGAGCTCCCCGCTTGGGTGCGGTATATCCACTAAAGAAAACCTCCAGGACTTAAACGTACCATGCTGTGTGAAACCTTCAGTTTATGCGTTAGTCGGGTCCAACATAGCATCCCGGTTAGTATGCGAATGTTAATATACTGGCATGCATTGCAGACAAAGACCAAAGAGTTAAGATGGTCGTGTGGAATTCTTCCATTCAAGTGCTGACGCGCTAAAATGCATGCCAGCATATTCAAAACATGTACCAAACTCATTAGAGAGGGGCTCGCGTGGATTAGACTAGGAGCATGGAGGAGCACGAGAATTTCTGACGAAAATGGTACGAGAATCTGTCCCATTTGCGAGGAGGAAGAGTCGTGGACTCACATCTTGGCAATGGCGGGAAAAATATTTGCCGCGATTTTTTACCACTGCGAATGTAGGGATACAAGCATGTTGGACGCTACTGGCAGGCACGGAAAACATGGACGGGCTAGGTAAATTTATACTTAAGGCAAGACAGCTGAGATCTGAGGAGGCTGCCAATAGAGAAGGGGGTGGGAATAAGATCAACTAAACAAAAGTGACTACAATGTTCTACATACATATATATTATGTCATACTTAGGTCACTGTTGTGCTAGGGTTGTATATATTATGTGTATATATGTATTATACGTGTAATTATCTATTATAAGAGGATGCATTTATGAAGGTGTACTCTGTGCTGTAAATTTAAGTTGCTATATTTGAATATCTTTGTATCTTTATTTTCGGATTCACTCTTAATTTTTATTGTTGTTAAATATTGCTTTTGACTGTGTATTTCCTTTGTCTTTTTATTTTCGTGTTTATTCTTTTAATTCTTTGTTGTGTTGTTGTTTTAATATTGCTTGTAATGTGTATTACAAAAGCACGTACGGTCTGTGGACCCGTGCGACTGTTGAAATTCTATGTATGATATTGCTATGTTAATAAATACACTTATTCATTCGTACATTCATTCATTCACTTTCACGTAGTAACCAGATGCTATGCAGAACCCGTTCACATAGTACGTTTAAGTCGTGAGGGGTATTTTAGTGGATATACTGCACCCGAGCGGGGCAGCTTTACATACCTTCCTAGCCATTGCACACCGGCTGGCGGTCGAATGCAGGAACGCATTTTTTCCCTGCACGTTAAAAAATGTTCTGACATCAAGGTACCACGTCACCAAGAGCGGACCTCTGAGAAAACTTGCGTGAATCTGCGTTTTAACCTATCGCAGATCTCGTGCCAGAAAGCCAAACCTGATTGGTTGGTATTGAACACAACTACAGGTACACCTCAAAGCTATAAATATTCGTTTTTACTCCGGTTAGACGCCACTGCACCGAACACATACTGTAACAGACGCGACCACCCAGGCGGCTCTTTCATTCTCTCGATTCATTTCACCGACGCTGAATGAACTGCGCCATGCACACGACCATACACAACCGACACAAACCGACACACTAATCGACCAGAACTTTCCACCTTTGGGGCATCGACGCCCAACAACAAGAAAATCCAAGACCTCTGTTGAGGTCGCTTGACAATAACAATACAACGAATAAAGATCCCGCACTCCTTTCGCACCTTTCTCAACTCCCCGGGTGGCAGACAGGACCTCGGTCATGTCTGTCACCCGAAACCCCCTGCATCTACTGCTGAGCCACTTCTTTGGCCTGCAGCGCGTACGCTACACTAGCGAGGGTGCTCAGCGGAACCTCCTCAACCCGATACTTCTTGATCCTTCCCTGACTCCACTCCCAAACCATGGTCATTCCCGAACTCCACATAATGGCGAAAGAAGCCATTCTTTGAACTTTCCAACTCTGTTCTGTCTTCCTTTAAAAAAAAAAAAAAAGGTTCCCTGACAAAGATCACAGTTAAGACGGTCGACAGCTTGGATTTTTTACTCCAATTAACTGGGTTGTTATTCCGTAATGTAATCATTAATAAGCAACACTGAGAAAATTACAAGTCACATAAGTACACATAAGTATTGCAAAACTAGCTGTGGAGCGTAATTCTAGACAGTAAATTGACTGAGATATTATCAACAACTTACTAAATGAAAGTGTTAAACAATTACTATTATGGTGCAGTAGCAAAATGGTCACGCTTCGATGTTTCCTTCTTAAGTATCGCGAAATGATGCGGTTGTATTTCATTACGACAGACTGACAAAACTGCTCCGAAGATACAATGACTGGATTTAAATTTCTTACAAGTGTTTGGGGTTTCAGAAACGACTCTGCACAGTAAACAATAGCATTTGAATCAGCATTCGCCTCGAGACCAAATTTGTTCCGAGAATGGCCGTATATTACAGCCTTCTAAGAATAAAACTTACAATAAAAAATTTTGGATGCACATAATTAAACATATGAAGTTAAAAATGCACTAATAATGTATAACTGCACGTCTCCAGTTTAATAGGTATCATTTGACGTGTAAGCATTCCTTTCAGACCTCACCAGCATGGAACACATTTCTAATGTATATGCAGGATACACAGAAATACTAATCTGCGGAAACGACGAGAAACCTATTGGAGTGATGTATTACTTGGGCACTTTTTCAAAGATAGAAAAATATGTCTTCCATTCACATAATTTTGTCTAATAGTTTCAAACATCACTGTATCACACTAATGGAGATAAACGTTAGCAGAAATGGTCTTGTTACCTGCTTTCTTGTAAGCAGAAGGGAAACAATGGATATATTAGGTTAAATTAATAGTAAAAGCCCTTAAAAGTTGGTTGCTATGTGAAACAATTGAGGTTCGGTTCGCTTTGCAAACTCCGGGTTGAGAAAAGTTGAGTAGTTTAAACCGGAATTAAAAGTTTGCATAAATCATCCAGAATAAATTGGTTTTAGAGGATATTTCAAGAAAATTAAAATATACATTTTATTTGTGATATAAATATCTTTAATATACGGCATTTCAGTCAAAATCGTTACAGTCATTTTAGAGAAAAACAACATTTTCAAAAAAATTTTCTATGTAAAGCTAGTTTGTGTGGGGGAATTTTCTTCAAAAGCTTTGTGTCGTATTCTTGAAAGATGTCCAACTTGAATACAGACATAAACGCGGACCTTTTTCTAAAAATGATTTTTAACTTAGGGGACCTCAAAACACATATTTTCGGTTAAATTTTGATGTCGAATCTTTGGGTGGAACATAGTATTAGATACTAAGCACATTGTATGTTCTTACATCCATGCTAGAGAACGTCAGAAACACCATGAACTTTGCCGGCAATCAGCGGCCCAAGAGTGTTCCGTATAAATATATCTAGCTCTCTTTCTTCCGTCCCATATGCTACCCAACTTCGTATTTAAGTTTAGTATCTTCCAGGGATGCAACACGAACATTTTGAGAAAAATCCCCCACCCCCAACTACGCTTTACATGGAACTTTTTTTCGAAAATTTTGATTTTCTCAAAAATAGCTCCAACGATTTTTATTAAAATTTCGAATATTAAAGATATTTACTTGATAAATAAAATATATGTCTTGAATTTTCTGGGAATAGCCTCTGAAGAGTACTTTATTTGGGATGAATTTTATGATATTTGGAATAACTGCTAAACCGTAAGTGATGCACAAAAACTTATCGCACGAAAAATGTAGAGCACGCTAAAACACACAATTTATGTTATATACACTTTTTTGTGGAGTTCATAGTTTTTGAGACATTCCTTATTCTTTGTTTCTGCTTTGAAAAACTTATACTTTTCTTATACAGGAATTTGTCAACTCCTGTCCATACAAACAAAGGAACCTCCGTGAGATAGCAACCAGCTTTTGACTATCACTTTAACCTATGGTTCTCTCTTATTTCGCTTCTACTTACAAGGAAGCAAGTAATAAGTCTATTTCTGCTAATTTTGTTCTGATTAGCACGAAGTAAATAGAAGTATAAAATTTTAAAGAATAATTTGTTGCAGAGATGTAGAGAAAGTCATCTGAATGGTACACATCAGCTCTATATTTTTTTATTGTTTCATTTATATAGCCCCCTTTAACATCTAAAGTCATAGCGGGGGCCTTGCACTGGAAAAGACTCGTTGTCTGAAGGTTTTTTTTAAATTTGCTTTAAATCATTTTATTTTCCTCAAACACACACACATTCACTCTCATATACATATATCCAGACTCTGTGGGGGATAAGGAATAATTCTGGCTAAAGAAAAATTCCCCGCCCCAGCCGGGAATCGAACCCGAATAGGAATACTCTTCTATTTGATGGCTTATAAAAATGCTTTTATTATTCAGTGCGCCTCAAAAGACATACTTCAAGAGGTCCCGATTTCGAATCTTGGTTAGAGTGACTTATCAGGATAAGGTGTTTTTTTCGCAGGTTCCCTTATCTTGAGAAGATGAATGTCGAATAACTTAAGTCTTTCGATATCGGGTTCATATGACCATTATTTCTACAATTTCATTCTTTAATATGGCCTATCATGTTAAAGATCATTGACATACTCGGAATAAAACGCTTTCCCTGGTTATTTCACACAATAGAGAAAGTAAAATGGACTTTTTTAAACATTTTTTTTTTTTTCAGTTTTCACCTGTGTGTACGCTTGAAAGTGTTTCTAAACAGATCTCACTTTTAGCGAGCCGGAATTAAATTTTGTTAAACTGTAATTGAGTTAACCTCTGAGGACCTTCTATGCTAGAGTTTAAAAATAAGAGGAGTTTACTGTTTTCCCAGGGTAGTAAATACGCAAACGCAAAGCCCCACTTCTTTGTGTCAAATTGGATTTTCCAATTCACATGGAATTAAAATCCAACTGATTGATATTTCCACATCTAGTGTTGCTTGTTTTGAAACCGCAGGCTGCCTCAGAAACATCATTGGTCTCTGTATTTCCCCTTTTCAAAATGAAATTGTGAGCTAATTAAAGGAAGATTAAATTCCATTTTCATACGGCGTGTTCCGTATTTTTATCACGCAACATAAAACGAATTATAAAACTGCAGCCGGAGGACAGAAGTAATTCGGTAAAAACCTCAGAAACGCTTCACATAAACGGATTTCGAGCTCGCCTCGCTTCTGAAAACGTCCGCAAAGGGAGCGTATGTGTGTGTGTGTGTGTGTGCCCTTGTTCAATCATGTTCTATTGTTTAACCTGGTGTGAAGGTTGAAAGGGTCTGAATATACACGTGAAAGAGGGTGAATATGCCGAGAACCACACAAGAGTAGCGCTTGAAATGACTTCATTATCCGACATTGACCTTTAAAAGGGTTAGTCTTCCAGTTACGGGTTAATCTCTATCATTTCTAAGCATAGAACTACGGGATTCACCAATTTGTATGCGGTCTCGTACATTCAAGCTTTAAATCAATGTAATATATATACCTCGTTATAACATACACCACCTACAGGGTGAAACCGAAAGGATGATCAACTCCTGTGTACCGCTGTGTATACAATTTGCTCCGTACCTAATAGTGGAGGTATTTATGTTTGTGCCGAAAAACCCTACCTCTACTCCTACAAGCGTCAACTCCTCTTCTTCCGAGCAAAATTTTAGCCACTGGATTGACAGGCGATTTAAGTTTACCGAGATATGACCGAACTGCCGAAGGGTAACATTGAAACATGCTACACCCTGGTTCCTAAAATATAGGCAAGTTTTATTAATGCCGTTTAGTAGTGACAGCAGCTTTAACCTTCGTCTCCATGTCTCTCATATATGGCGTCTTTCATACATCCAAATATGCAGATGAGCAGTTTTACAGTAGATTATTTGTAAATTACTTTTCTCCGCTTCCTATAAAAGGCCAAATTACTTTTAAATGGTTTGGTCTTTCCATAAACAATACGTTCAACCTGAGTGTCCCGGGTTCGATCCCCGGCAGGGGCGGGAATTATTCTTTTCCCCCACAGAGTCTCGAAGTATGGATTTGAGAGTGAATGTGTGTTTAACGACATATAAGTGACTGACATAACGTTCTAAACCTGCAGTAATGTAAGTTGTTTCACAAGTCAAAGACCTCGATATGACTTCCAAACAGGCTGCGCGACGTTTTGCCGCTGAGCGTGTGGACACTACCGCTGTAAAGAAGGTTAGGCTTCTGACGAAGTTTTGCTCTTCTATGGAAGTGCATTGTAGTCATGTGGCGTAATTCGGGTGGTTTTCATTTTGTTATCTACTTAGTCACAGAGAATATTATGGCTCAGCATATGTTTTCTACTACACATGTATTTATTTATGATTTGTATGCGTTAACTCAGCTCGCCAAGTAAAAGTACAATTTTCAGAAAGTTTTACAGGTGAAAAATTTACAAATCGTACAACCATTTCACCCCAGCCCACCACAAATCCCACATACAGTCGTGGTATCGAAACTTGAGTTTGTGTGTGTGAGACAGAGAGAGAGAGAGAGAGAGAGAGAGAGAGAGAGAGAGAGAGATCAGCATAACTTAAAAGCAAAATGTCAAAGATATCAAACTGGGTATTTTATCTTCCAAGGATACAACTCGAAGATTTTCAGGAATATTCAACAATCCAACTAACATTTACATAGAACATTTCTCAAAAAGTTTGATTTTATAAAATAATGTCTAACGGTTTTTATTAAACTAGCATATGTTTAATGTAATTTCATGACATTAAACATAAATACATATCTTGAATTTTCTGGGGATAGCCTCTGAAAATCTCATTCTGAATGACTTTTTGTATAACACAAAAAATGTGAATTTTATTACAACACACAATTTATGTCATATATAACTATTCAGAGTTAACCCCATTTTCGAGATGTTCTTGACTTTGGTTTCAATTTTAAATTACTTAAAACTTTATTCAAATTGGAAATTCTTTCCTCTCATCCCTCTTTTGTTTTGCTCCTGGCCATGTAAACAGAATGGAATTTCAATTGTTTCACTTAGCTTTTAAAAGGCTTACTATCGCTTTTGCCTAGTGTATTCTCATATCTCCAGTCTACTTACAAGGAAGCAAGTAATGACACAATTTCTGCTAATGTTTATCTCGGTTAGCATGGTGTATATAAGACAGGACAGGTTGAAAAAGTCCTTTGAATGGAACACATTAGATTTTTATTTCACATCAATCTGCCTTTAAGTTTCCTTTATGAACAGCACTTTACTCATATTTTCAGTTATTTGAACTTAATTTTTACAGTTTAGTTTTGTCCTTTTAATAACTGTAGCTAGTAATGAGAAAACCGCCACTGTGTTCGTAGAAAGGACTAGAAAATGGCTAAGAAATAGCTACAGAAGCGAATTTAAAATTTCGTTAATTCCAGAGGTAGAGGATTTAAATTCGCACTGTTTCCTGCATTACGTGACACGAATGCTGCAATATTCAACCAGCAAACCAACCGCGAAGCCTAGCTTCGGTCCCCGGCCGAGATAAATTCCCTTGGGTTAAGCTTCTTCTACAGCTCGCCTTCCCTTTGCTGTAATTTTCAGGGAGCTGAACATCAGGGATTGAGGTTCCATTTTAGTAGTCTTCCTCAGTTCTCGTAGAGATTCAGAACGTGTAAACTACATGCATTCCTCGAGATGGGCAATTGACTTCATGGAAAATACTTTGATAAAAAGTGTCAATTTCAACTAAATGGTAAACCAACTTTTTGGCGGAAAAAGTTTTCTTTTTCTTTTTTTTTTTTTTACTTTCTCTATACCTACTATGTATATAGTGTATAGAGAAAGTATTATATTCCCGAAAATTCAATACAGAGATTTCACCGTAAATACACGTTCTAGGAACCCCTGAATCCAAAAAAAAAAAAAAAATTCAGAAAAAGGTCCGTGTGTGTATGCCTCTGTGTGTGTGGCTGTGGACAGCATAGCTCAAAAACGAAAAGTCCGTTAGAGACCAAACTTGCTATTTAAGTTTGGTATCTTCCAAGGATGCGACGACACGAAGACTTTCCAGAAAATCCCCCACCTCCAACTATCCTTTACATGGAACTTTTTTAGAACATTTTGATTTACTTTAAAATGACTCTTAACGATTTTGATTAAAATATCCATTTTAAAGATGCTTACCTGACAAATATAATTTATATCTTGAATTTTCTGAGAATAGCCTCTGAAGATTACCTTATTCTGGATGAACTTTACGGAATATTGCATAAGTGCTAAACCGGAAGAAATGGACGAAAACTTAAAACACAAAAAATATACAGTACGTTAAAACACACAATTTATGTTATATATATTTTTTTCTTGGAGTTGATCGTTTTTGAGATATTCCTTGTTTTTGGTTTCAGCTTTGAAAAAGCATACAGGAATTTGTCACTCCTGTCCATACAAAGGAACTTCAGTCATTTAGCAACCAGCTTTTGACTATCAGTTTAACCTATGGTTCTCCCTTATTTCTGCTTACAAGGAAGCAAGTAATACGACTATTTCTGATAATTTTTTTCTGGATTAGCATGAAGTAGATAGAAGCATAGTTGGTACTGTTTTTTTTTGTTTTTGTTTTTTTTTTTTGTTTTTTTCCTGAGGCATAATTCTATCCATAGATGGACAAGGTCCTTTACCTCCTGCAAAATATGACCGAGCTGCCAAAAACTTAAACCTTATATTTTCATGCTACATTACAGCTTTCCAAAACATCTCTTTCGTGTTTACTTTCTCTAGTAAGTATATGGATGGATGGGTGGATGGGTGGGTTTATGGGTGGATAGGTGGATGGGTGGGTGGATGGATGGGTGGATGGATGGGTGGTTGGGCGGATGGGTGGCTGGGTGGATGGATGTGTGGGTGGTTGGGTGGATGTGTGGGTGGTTAGGTGGATGGATGGTTGGATGGGTGGGTGGATCGGTGGATGGATGGGTGGGGGATGGATAGGTGGTTGGGTGGAAGGATGGATGGGTGGATGGGTGGGTGGATGGTTGGGTTGTTGGGTGGATGGATGGGTGGGTGGATAGATGGGTGGATTAATGGGTTGCTTGGTGGGTGGGTGGATGGGTGAGTGGGTGAGTGGGTGAGTGGGTGAGTGGGTGAGTGGGTGGGTGGATGGGTGAGTGGGTGGTTGGATGGGTGGGTTTATGGGTGGATGGGTGGATGGGTGAGTGGGTGGATGGGTGAGTGGGTGGGTGTGTGGATGGGTGAGTGGGTGGATGGGGGGTTGGATGGGGGGTTGGATGGGTGGTTGGATGGATGGATGAGTGGATGGGTGGGTGGATGGTTGGGTGGATTGGTGGGTGGGTTGCTTGGTGGGTGGGTTGGTGGGTGAGTGGGTGGGTGGGTGAGTGGATGGGTGGGTTGGATGGGTGGGTTTATGGGTGGATGGGTGGGTGGGTGGATGGGTGAGTGGGTGGATGGGTGGATACGGGATGGATGGATGGGTGGATAAGGGGTTGGTGGATGGGTGAGTGTGTGGATGGGTGAGTGTGTGGATGGGTGGGTGGGTGGATGGGTGAGTGGGTGGATGGGTGGATACGGGGTGGATGGATGGGTGGATAAGGGGTGGGTGGATGGGTGAGTGGGTGGATGGGTGAGTGTGTGGATGGGTGGGTGGGTGGATGAGTAGGTGGGTGGATGGGGGGGTGGATGGTGGGTGGGTGTATGGATAGAATTGTTTTCACCCAAAAGTTCGATACCAAGATATCATCGTTTTGAGGTCCCTGAGTGCAAACAAAAAGTTAGAATAAGATCCATCCTTGCGTGTCAAAGGACAACATAGCGTAAAAACGAAAAACCGTTAAATATTAAACTTGGTATTTAAGTTTAGTATACTCCAAGGATGCTACACAAAGATTTACCCACAAGTACTCTCAATAAAACTACCCTTCACATGATTTTCTCAAAAATGGCTAACAAAATTTATTAAAATACGGTATAATAAGAATATTAGTCTTTATTAAAATACCGTATATCTAATATATTCTAGAAATAGCCTGGGAAGATCTGTTCCTTCTGGATGAATTTTGTATAACTGTTAAACCATAAGAGATAGACAAAAGTTACTAACGAAGATATCCCTTGCTATTTTTAAAGTAATTTTAAAATAATTTAAAGCTTTTCTCAAACAGGAAGTCGTGCGTGATTTCATTTGCTTTCTCCCTGATCATATAAATAAACGAATTCAATGACAATCACATAGCAACAGCTTTTAAAATATTGAATTTCGCACTAGCGCAGTGTACTCCCTTATTCCCTTCTACTTACAAGGAACTAAGTAATAACATTCTGCTAATGCTTATTTCGATTAGCATGGAGTATAAGAAGAACAATACCTTTTTGTAATAAGTTTGATTTTATAACATGAAGATGACGTCATATGAATGGAATACATCAGATTTGAATTCATTGTGTAAGATAATTTTTCATAGTAATGCAATACTTCCTCTTTTTATCATGGAAGAAGTAAAAACAAAAAAGGATTGTTGTGTTACATCTCCCTGTAGTTCTCATATGTAATGAAAACTTAAATAATTTCTTACGAACCGAACAGGTGATCTGAAGCCGACTCTATTCCGGCTCAATAATACGAAAGAAAGGACAAACTTAATTGTTTTATTTATTTGCATTATTGCGAAGCAGGCAGAAATGAACGACTGTACAAGAATAATATGGAACGAAACAGACTGAAAAAAACGCCAATATTCTCGCCCCACCTGCCGTTCAAATTCCAACTGCGCAAAAGCTCTGAAATCTCTGCCCGTTTGACTTTGCGCCCATCTAAGTGACTATATATCCTCGCATTGGCTGTATGGTTTTTCTGGACAGCAATAAAATTCTAGTACACATTACAGCTATTTTAAACCCCTATAAACTCCTCCCCGAAGCGCTTCATTCCGTTCTCTTTGTTGGGGTCATTTAGAGGAAATATATCTAACTATAATAGCATTTTTAAAAGTTTATTCAGGATATAAAAAAGTAATTAATTTCTGGCCTAGAGCCAGAGAGAGGTCTGCAGATTTTTAAATTAGATAATGCAAAGCCTTGTGCCAATGATAGATATTTCTTTTGTGGAAAATGATTCCCTCTCTTTCTCTCTCCCATACATACACACATACACACACACACACACACACACACACACACCGTACATTTAAAGGAATATCAATATACTACCATATTACCTTTTCTGATTATAGAGGGTTTAGCTAGTAGTGGACGCTTCGCATCAATTGTAATTCGTGAATTGCAAACTGTAATCATTTGTAACTATTTTAATTCATTCTGTAGCACTACCACGGTTTGAGCAATCAATATCGTGGTATAGAAATGATGGGCCTGGTATGGGCAGAGGTAGGCCGTCAGACCGTACCGAGCCGCAATGAAACCACAGGACGCTGTGGTCACGGGGTTAGGTTAAGGTTACTGTGTGCATGTGAGCTAAATTCCAAAGTTCACTTTATCAGTAACTGGCATTGTTTTCCGCGCATGTGCAGTACTAACAAAATATTAAAGTTCGTTGGTTAATCGCGATGGTTCTGTTATATGCATTTTCTAACCTTCAGTTGCAACTCTTAATTTTCATACTAAGCATAGCACTGAAGTGGCATAGTTTAATGTCATGGTTGGTATGATAATTTCCTTCCGCTGTTGGCTTACCTGTCGTTGGTGATAAAGTTGCCCCTCTCCGTCGGCATCAAAAATTCATTTATTTCAATAGAATGTTCACCTGGGTTTAACTCCACGAAAAAAAATGTATGAAACATAAATTGTGTCTTTTAACGAGCTCTACATTTTTTATTAAATAAGTTTTTGTCGAACTCTTAAATTACCAGTTATTCAAAAGTGCGCAAAATGCATCCAGAATAAAGAAGTCTTCAGATGCTATTCCGAGAAAGTTCAAGATATGCATTTTATTTGTCATGTACATATCTTTATTCTGCGATATTTTAATGAAAATTAAGCTATTTTTGAGAAGATCAAAATGTTTGAAGATTTCTCCATAGTAAAGGGTAGTTGGCGGTGAGGGAGTTATTTAAAAATCATCGTGTCGCATCCTTGGAAGATATTGAACTTAAATACCAAGTTTGGTATTTAACGGACATTTCGTTTTTGAGGTATGCTACCCACAGACACGAACATTTTTCTAAAAATATATTTCTTTTTTCGGACTGAGGTGGCCTCAAAAGAAAATATTTCCGGTGTAACTTTTGCTTGCATTACAATACCTTCTCTATACATTATATACATAGTACGTCTAGAGGAAATAAAAATAAAACACCAGACCGAAATAGTTTGCCTTTTGGTAAAGAAATATCCGTAAACTCATTTGATTAGTCTGAACTTTCGATATAGTAAAAGTTTTGTATGGCTAATGATTGATTGTTTTGAATTTTTTTATTTTCCAGTTTTTAAATACGAGGTACGTCCAGAAAGTAAGTTCCGTTGGGTAATAAAATTAAATTGTGTACAGATACAGAATAATTATTTATTGCATAAAATTCCACACCTCTTAAACTACCTTTCTACATAGCTGCCGAAATTTTGCAGGCATTTGTCATAGCGTGGCACAAGTTTTTGTATACCTTCTTCATAGAAGTTTGCTGCCTGTGTCTTCAAAAAGTTGGAAACATTTTCTTTCAGCTCTTCGTCATTGTTGAAGTGTTGACCGCCATTGTCTTTCAGCTCTTCGTCATTGTTGAGATGTAAGAACAGATGAAAGTCGCTAGGAGCGAGGTTAGGGCTGTACGGAGGATGGTCAAACACGTCCCAGCCAAATCCCTGTAGGAGGTTTTTCGTCACATTTGCAGTGTGTGGTCGTGCAGTTATTCTGTATTGCGTGGCGCAATTTCCTAAGTGTCTCCCGATAATCATCTGCTTTGATTGTTTGACCACGCGGTAAGAAATCAATGAGTAAGATGCCTTTCCAGTCCCAGAACACTGTGCACACCATTTTTAGAGGTGTCAAGATTTGTTTCGGCTTAACCCTTGCTGGGGATGAAGTGTGCCTCCATTCCATCGATTGCCGCTTACTTTCAGGGGTGTCGTAAGAAACCCAAGTCTCATATCCTGTGACTATCTGTGTCAGAAATTCTTCGCCGTCTTCATCATAACGGGTTAAAAACTGAAGTGCACTACCCATCCGTTTTGTTTTGAGTTGCTCAGTAAGAATCTTTAGTACCAAAGTTAGCAAAGTTTACGAAATTTCAGTTTTTCGGTAACAATTTCATGAATTAATGGTCATGAGCTTTGGGGAAATTCCATAGCGGGAGCACTAATTGTAAATTTGCGGTTTTCCTGGATCTTGTCATCAATCGCGTGAACCAGTTCTTCTGTAACCAAAGATGGACGCACACTTCGCTCTTCGTCGTGCACTTCACTACATCCTTCATTGAACTGTCGGACCCATCTTCTCACCATTGAATCACTCATCGCATTTTGTCCGTAATCTTCGCAAATTTGCCGATAAATTTCAATTGGTTTCACTTTCCTAGCATTCAGAAAACGAATCACAGATCTGATTTCACAAACGGCGGGATTTTCAATCAACACCGACATTGTAAACCAACACAACAAAGCCTATGTGGCTGACAGCGATCTCAAAATGGCGTACGTTTCTTCTCCTTGATACAGAGCGTCTACCGCGCATGTGCGGAACTGGGATCGCAGCGCTGCAGCGGAGATAAATTGAAACGGAACTTACTTTCTGGACGTACTTCGTATGTTGAAGAGACTTCTGCTCCATTTAACACATATTATACAGTAGACAAAGGTTTACTAAAAATAAAAAAAAAATAAAAAATCATCTCCCTATGTCATTTAGTACTCATTTTAATACTAATAGTTTTAAAATCATGCATTTTGCTCTAAAATGTCTTGGCATTTTCTCCAGCATTTTGTTATTCCGCTGGCACTAATAGGGTTAACATAGTGTATTCCTTATTTCCCTTGTACTTATAAGGAATCAAGTAATAACATGTCTGCTAATGTTTATCTCGATTAGAATAGTATAGATAAAAGAATCTTTTGTAAGGAAAGTTTGTTTGTAGAACAGCTAGAGGGGGAGAGAAAGATAGGGAGGGAGGGAGGGAAAGAGAGAGAGAGTCGTGTGAATCCAACACATCAGATTTTTCATGAACGTAGTATGACATACATTTATAAGAACAGTCTAATAATTATTTATTTTCTGCAATAAAATGTTTTAGCCACCAAAAATATGCAGAACAGCATGTGAGCTTGATTACCCATTTCTCCGAAAGCCGTACAGAACCGTTTTTGACATATATATATATCGTAAAGCAGAGAAAATGCATCCAGTAAACAATCAGCAAAGTCGAACGAAAGTAGCTTGTCTCGAACTTCGGTTGGGTCACACTCAACGAAGATGAATCAAAAACAGTGTTTTGCATGGCATTTTTGGGTAGCCTATTCATGAAGAAAACTATTACTAGAAGACTCATCACGATAAATAACCGAATTGATTTAATGGATACAAACTCAGCAAAGAAAAAATTTAAACGACTGAGAATTTCAGATTTAATTAATATAGGAACTTCAAACGTAAGAAGCCTGCATACAAAGGAATAGACCAGAGAGAGAATTAAAACAAAATCTAATGAATATTGCAAAATTGGAAATAAAAAGAGAAAAAAAAGGAATTGCGAGGAACTAAAGATTTAAATGAATATATGCTCTTCTATAATGCAGTGAATATTAAAGAACATGAGACAGCAGAGATGTTGCTTAAGGGTTCATAAAAATGGAACAGAAATATTTATATCATACATGTTTATTAATGAAACAATAATAACGGGTTTAAAATCCTACGACGTTATGTTCTAGTAGTCAGGGTATATAGCTCAGAAGAATGGAAGAAAAGGAAACTGGAAAGAATTCCATAAAGAATTACGAAGTTATTACAATAGATAAAATAAAATGCATATTCGTATATGGAGATTTAATGTATAGAATAGGTTATAAACCTGTTGCAATGTAAAAGGGAAACATATGTGGAAATTAAAAACAATTAAAACAAGCATTTATAAATTCAATAACGAACACACACTTTAAAAAAATAAATACATAAATATACGTGGTTAAATCAATGATATATAGTATAATATTAATGCAAAATTGGTCCAATTAGTTAATTATATAAGGGATTCTAGAGGATGTATATCGTATGCTACCATCATCAGGCAATAGCGCAAAAAATTTGTTGTGTTTCATTCATATGATTTTCTGAAACTGTTCCGCAAACAAGTTTTGTATACAAAACATTTTTATTTTATCTACATCATGCTAATCGAGATAAAACATCAGCCGAGGTTTTATTACTTGCTTCTTTTAAGTGGAGAGGAAATACGGAAATCTACTATGCTAAAACGATAGTCTTATCTTTTAAAATCCGGTCGCTCTGTGAAACAATTGAAATTCGATTCTCTTTGCTTCCTAGAAGAAAACAAAAGAAGAACGAAAGGATAGAGGACATCCTGTTTGAGGATGGTTTAAGTATCTTAAAATGAAACTAATATCGTGGAATATCTCGTAAACGGTTAACTCTATAAAAATGTATAGGATACACATTGTGTGTGTTAACGAGATTTACGTTTCTGTTAATAAGTTTTTGCCCCTCTCTTACGGTGTACCTCATATAGAAGCTATCCAGAATGAGATCTTCCGAGACTATTCTCAGAAAATGTGAGATGTACATTTCGTTTGTTATAAAAATATATTCAAAGTATGGTATATCAATTAAAATCGTTAGAGCTATTTTTTCAGAAAATCAAAAGCTTTCGAAAAATATGTCATGTAAAGTGTAGTTGGGACTGAGGAAAGTGTTTCTAAAATATTCGTGTGGATGCTTGGAAGCTGCTGAACTTAAATAGTTTTTGAAATATACTAGTCACAGACACGTATTCGAATCTTTTTCTAATTTTTTTATACAGAGGACCCTGAAACACACATTTCCGATGAAACCTCGGTATTGAACTTTTAGGTGGTATACAATACCTTCTCTATCTACTATGTACAGTGTGCTAGTGCTAGAGAAAGAAATAAAAGTAATTGTAATATTAAAAAGATTAACCTCCCAAACGAAAATAATAAAAATGAGGGCACCTCAGTTATGAAATATGACTGTTACAGAAATAATCAGCGTTGATTTGCAATACCAACAACGGATTAAGAGAAGTTAGTGAACATTGTAACAAATGGACATTTAAACATGGAATGGGAAAATCTAAAGATATACACTGAGAAAACAGCAGATGAAACATTGGGAAAACAGGAATCTAATAAGACAGAAGAGCGCTAAACATCTGGAATGAAGAAATACATAAGGTAGTAAACGGAAAGCAACCAAAATATATCACATACTTTAGAAACACAGAAACAGCAAGCGAGTGAAAATTATATACAAGCAAGGCACACGGCAAAGGCATTAGTCCGGAAAGCACATAAAGAAAGTTGGAACAGAATTGTAGGAAACATTGAACATGGCGCACAAGGGAGGTAAGATATGGCTAAAAAAAATTCTGAGCCATTCGAATTGAAAAGAAAAAAAGAAAAAAATATTGCCGAAATTAATTTATTAGACGAGAAAACATAGATAAATAGTTTTAATAACCTATGCTATGGTATTATGGAAAGTAACTGATTGGTTAGATGACATTAGAAGAGTTAGAATGTAGAGGGGGGGGGGGAAATCATTGGGTTCGGAAGAAGTAAACGCAAAATTATTGTTGAAAGCCGTTGTAGCGTACAAATGATACCTATACAAAGAAATCGGTATAATCCTGTGCATATAGAGGTACCAAAATTCTTAATTCTACTAATAAACAGCATGGCGGTATATTAAATAACAGATAAAAACCCAATGCATAAACAATCTTACTGAAAGAAAAAAATGGTTTCAGAAGAGGAAGGTCATATATGCATAGTATATCTATAATAAAAGATATAATCGAAAAGCAGAGGGGTTATAGTTTTCCAACTATTTTTTTTAAATTTATTTATATAGAAAAGGCTTTTAATTGAGATGAATGAGAAAAAGTATGGAATGAAATGGAGGTTATCTAAAACATTAATTAAAGGTATAAGAATGATCTGCAATGAAATAATAATAATAATAATATAGGACAACAATTTTAAGAGGAAACCTATACTGTATATATGAGGTATACAACTTGTTAGAAATAAAAATGTTATGTGTTATTATCTATTACATGTATACTTTGTATCTAATAAAGAAAACATAAAATAAGAATTTCCAGAAGATTGTATACGCGATAAGATTTTGGAAGACAATGAACTGAAAATGTTTGTATACAAAACGAAAGCTACGACTCGCACAGCAAAACAGTAGTGAACGATAAATAATGAGAGAACGTAGGCTTTCACGGCCGGAGTCATTGTAACTAAGAAATGTTTCCGGGCTGTTTTGTCGTGGTCTGCTGGTGTTAGGAGTACCAGACGTTTCGTCCACAACTACGGTGGACATCTTCAGTGGCGCGGTCGCTGCGAAACCTTCTCCTAGAAAACTTCGACCGCGCCACGGTCTGGTACTCCTAACACCAGCAGACCACGGCAAAACAGCCCGGAAACATTTCTTAGTTACAAGAACGATAAATAGTTTAGTAGGTACGATTCTTTAAATATCTCATCTGCAACATAACCCAAAAATATACAATGATATACATAATTTATGACATTAAGTTTCAAAATATGTGTGGAAGTACAAAAAATAAGTTCTAAAAACCTGTTGTTTCATTCTACAAATATCGATTCATATAAAAGCCTTTTCTTCTCTCTGCGTCATTCTGATCACGATAAACACTAGCAAAAATGATTTTAATGCTCAGTTCCTGCTATGTAGAAGCAAAAGAAGGGAATACATCAGGTTAAAGTGCAAGTTTATTATTTTAATTACTGATCGTTATGTGATGCAATTTCAATTACCTTCTCTTTGCATGTAAAGGACGACAAATTTAATACTTAACGACTTCCCGTTTGAAACAAATACGTATTGACATTTTAAAACCATTAATAAAAAAATATTTAATTTCATAAATAATGTATAGGAGATAAATTCTGCGTTTTGATGATAACTATATTGCTGGGTAGTAAGGTATTGTCTATCTCCTACAGCTTACTAGTTATGCAAAAGTCATCCAGAAGTAACAGTTTTTTTGAGAGGCAGTTATCATAAAATTTAAATGTACATTTCATTTCATAAAAAGTCTTTAACATATGCAATTATTATCAAAGTAAGCCATTTTTGAGAAAATAAAAATTAAAAAACATTTCCATTTAAAAGGTAAAGAGAGTTGGGAGATTTGCTTCAAAATCTTAAGAGTCTTCCTTTGATATACTGAATTTATAGTCCAGTTTGGTATTCAAGGGATTTTTCGCTATGTATACGGAAACACACACAGACAGGCACCCACATACTTCCAGGTACACATACCCACTTGAGGGGGGGCTATTTTCTAAAAATACTTTTTGGATTTTGGATTATCGGCATCGAGTCATCCAGAATGAAGAGTTTTTTCAGAGGCTATTAGCAGAAAACTCAAATACGTATTTCATCTGTGATAAAAATGTCTTAAACTTAATCAAATCTTAATCAAAATCGTTCCATTTGCATGACTTTCTCTGGCTGATCCACAAACCAACTTTCCTTATATTGCTTATTTTTAAGTAGAAAGGAAGCAAAGAGAATACACCAGGCTATAGCGACAGAGTTTTTAAAGGCCGGTAGCTAAGTGAAATAATTGAAACTTAATTCTCTTTGTTTGCTGGCAGTAAACAAAACAAGATTCGAAAAAAAATGTCTCCCGTTTGAGAAAAGTTTAAGTACTTTAAAAACGAAACCAATAATTCGAAATATGTCGAAAACAGTTAGCTCCAGAGAAAAAAAATAAAAGAAATAAATTGGATTACAATGAAAACTACATTTTTTACGTAATAACTTTTGTCGTTTTCTTACGGTTTGCCAGTTATAAAACATTATTCAAGGTCATCCAGAATGACGAGCTCTTCAGGTGCTATATGCAAAATATTCAACATATACATTCCGTTCGCCATAGAAATATCTTAAATATATGATATTTTAGTTAAACTTTTTAGAGTCATTTTTGAAAAAAACTAAATTTTCAAAAAATTTCCTTGTAAAGGGCATTTGTGGGTGAGGGATTTTGTTGAAAATCTTCGTGTCGTAATTTTGGAAAATGGTGAACTTAAATACCAAGTCTGGTATACAACAGACTTTTTATTTTTGAGCTATATTGCTCACAGGCACACCAACATACTCGCAGGGACATGCATCTAATTCTTTTTGGGATTCAGGCGGGTCTCAAATATTTATTTCTGGTGAAACCTGCATATCCAATTTTGGATGGAATACAATAACTTCTCTATCAACTATGTACGTTGTACCTACACAGTAAAAGTAAAAGCAGATTTATAGATTAGTCTCTTAGGAGAAATTACAGAATATGATAAACAGAAATGAAAGGGCGATATTAATGGAATGAATATGTCAAGGTCATTTACTGTATTTCATAGGAAAACATTTGAATGATTCTTGATAAATTAAGAGCTTCTACCTCTCTCATTTTAATATGAGAGTATTAATCTATATCAATTCTCTATATAAAATACAATTTTGAGGAAGCTTACACACTTTCCCTTTTAAAAATAGTTGATATAATGATACTGACGGCTAATATGAAGCGATATATGCATTTCTTGAATAAGTAATAAGAACTTAAATTATTTTAAATATTAATTTTAGTACATCTTACTCTCTTTTGCCGTTATTAGATACGTTTAAAGAATATATTTGTTTTATAGATCTTTTTTTAGCCAACTTACAGGTCTTCCTTCTCCTGACGTAACTGATAAATCATAAGCTCAAGAAAGATTTCGTTGCTCGTGGACACTCGTGTCAGGTCGTGAGTTTCCGTAATCATGTATGCAAAGAGCATGCTCCCCTCATTCTCCCATTGTGTCATGCATGCACGAATACGTCACCACAGTAAACACCACACGTCAGCTTCAATGATGTTAATATATTCCCAAATAGGCATCTTGTGTAATTGCATTTTACACTGTACTGCAAGAGCTGAATAGCACAATTAAATCTGATTGGCCGGAAGATTTCTGGTGAGCGTTGCCTCTATTGCAACTTGTATATCAAAATGTTTTTAAGATTTCAAAACACATTTTGTATAATAATGCAAGTACAGTAGAGCCCGGGTACTTCGAGCTGGTTTTAAAAAAATTAAAAGTTAAATAAAACTAGAGCGAAATTCCGTTTTATATGATGTCTATATGTGCGTTTTAGGTACTTCCGAATGTGTTACATTTTGAACTTTTTTTTACTCTTTCATGTATAAAAGCTGTCCAAGCTATTTTAGTTCATACTGCACAGAAATAACCGTAGTCTGAGATTGCTAATGCATTTCAATTACATGTAAATATAGTTAGGTTTGGAGGAGTGTGCCTGCTCTTTCTTATTTGACCCTTTAGTAATTGGGTCCGCGTATCAATCGATTGCACAGTGTATATCATTCTTTCAGAAAAATTTTGTATTGATACCGTAATCCTTACTAAGCGATAATGTCCTTAAAACACACTTAAGTAAAAATACACATTTTACAGCAGTAACAGACTACTGTTGTAGATTGTGTATGTCTGTACATACTGTATTTCAGTGAGGCCACACAGGTAGTTACTATATTGTTTTATATTTATTTTATGCCATTATTATGCTCATTAAACATTTATTTATGCTTTACCGGTTAATTTAATAAAATTTCCGTATAATCCAAGTTCTTTGTAATTCGAGGCTACCTGAGCCCCAATTAACCCGAATTATCGGATTCTACTGTAGTGTATACTCTTTACGCCCATTGACGGCATGGGTGGCTCAGTTGCTTAGCCGATCTGCTTCTGAGCCCAAGATCGTGGGTTTAAACCCCGTCCACACCGCTGGTTCTTAATTGCGTTTTAATATGACAGCACCTTGCCAGTAGATTTACCGGTGTTTACTGGTGTACTACTATACATTGACGGCGCTGACAGCGTCGTTAACATAGAAAACTATGCATTACCTAATTGGGATGATTCAAGTTGTAAGATATATAGTCCGTATTTGGAAACTACAGGGTTCAAACCCCTAAGTCGAGCAATCTGAACCGTGTTTTTCGTGATTTCCCTCAGTCGCCAAGGTAAATTCCAGATTGATAATTTAATATCATGACCCTAAGTTCCGCCTTTAGTCTAAGTAAATGAAAACAGGTCTCAATTATAATAGCGCTGCCATCTATCCTCAGACAGTGAAAGCACTAGCCTGGACACCACTCCTTGTCACAACCTAAGTGGTACGGTGCAAAGGGGTGACACCTCAAAAGACCAGCTGCCCTTTACCTAGATTGGATGATACATGGTACCGTCTGCTTGGCGTAAAGCAAAAGTAGGATGACACCTGACCATGCACACCTAACGTCAACAAGGTATCTTTCGGAAAAGATCCATCGCGATACTATGTTTCTATTCAAAAGGAAATATAAGAAATGGAGGTAATATGTGTGGTAATGTTACATATAATATGTAACAAATGTCTTTATTGACTTAAAATTAGTTACAAATACAAGTTAAAATTTACTGCTTTACTTAACGTATCGACACGCAAACAACTTACAGTTGCACGCCGTCCATGGCTCGCGGACCACTAAGCGCTGTGACACCAGTCACTCACTCCAGTCCAATTCACAACACAAGGACTAGAGAAGGACTAGATCCACGTTCCAGAAGGTTCCGATTACAACCACGACGCACTTCCTCGTCATGTTTACGCAAGGTTTTGCTTCCCAAGATCTCCAACTGTGATTTCTCACATTCCAGTTCCACTGTCGCATACCAGAGCAAATCTGAGAGCGTTTACGTACACGGACGGTATTGTCACTAATGTTTATATATATATATATATATATATATATATATATATATATATATATATACACTAACAGGACCAGCGAATAAGGAATAATATGTCATTAAATAAGTGAAATACTAAATTATTATAAGTTATTTAAATAAAAGTGAATAATTGAACTAAGTGAATTTTGTGATAATACATAGTAATAATAATTATAAATAATTAATTGAAATAAATATGTATGGTAATTAAGGATAACAAATGACACGCATGTTTAAAATTTTAAAAAATAAATGAAAAAATGTATTCAAATTTTAATTAATATCTGAAGATACTTTTTGTATGGATGTATAAAATAAATTTAAAAATAAATGTAAAACGAGTTGGAACGCACATTACAAATTAGGTATCGGGAAACGGTATTGCAAAGTTTTATTTATAGTTCCGTCACGACATATAATAAAATAGAATCTATAATATTTTGTTATTTTTACGCGAGAGCGTTTTATTTTTATAGGTATTGCTTACAAAAATAATGGAATAATTGCGGTAGCGCAAAGCTGGAGACATTATTTAACGATATATATATATATATATATATATATATATATATATATAGATTACATTAGATAATGGATTATTTTGGAACGATATAGATTATATAAGTTAACGAGGGTCTGATTGTGTAATCCGATGAAAGGGGTGCTTTCATTGATTCCCAGATCTATTTCCTGAAAAGCTGCAACATTTCGGTTCCCATTTCGGCTGCCTTTTCTAGGTCATCTCTGGTTATAGAAAGAGAAAGTCTCTTTGTTGCTAGAAGTGGACAGAAAAGGATATGAGAGATAACTTTTCCTCATTCTCTTTGCACATTCTACAGGTGGGTTCATCTTTATGGAGTCCTACTTTACGCAGATTTTCCTAAAGTGACTGTTCAGAAATTGATGCCATTTTTTCCATACTGCTTATCTATGTAATCTCAGGTCAGATTTGGTAAGAATGTTGCAATACCAGTTATATGGCTTGTTTTTGTCCTAAATTTATGTCTTTCCATCATCATACTTTTACCGAAGTTTTAGCACTGCCTATATTGATGCCAACCATGGGCTCAGAGTCATCTTAGGAAATCTCAGGAGTTGGATATAGAAAAATCTGTGTGTTCCATTCAAATGACCTTCTCAACCTGTTGTGCAACCAAACTATTCTAAAAACAATTCTTCTATCTGCTTCGTGCGAAACAAGATAAAATTAGCAGAAATGGTTTTATGCTTGTTTCTTTATAAGTGGAAAGGAAATAAGGGAGCAAATTAGGCTAAACCGACTTTCAAATCTCTTAAAAGCTGTAGCTATGAAATTTACATTCTAATTTGATTCTCTCTAGTAGCAAAACGATATAAAACAGATGAAGACTTCTCATTTGAGAACAATTTAAGTATTTTAAAATTGACACCAATAACAGGGTAGGTATACCTCGGAAATCGTTAGCCTAAAAAGATATACGGCATATATTGTGCTTTTTAGCGAGTTCTGCATTTTTGTGGTATTTTTGTCTATATCTTACGGTTTACCAGCTATGCAAATATTCTCAATGAGAAAGACTTCAGCCGCTAACATTTTTGTATAGTAAGATTTTGTCTACCACTGATCGTTTAACAGTTATTCAAAATTCCTCCATAATGAAGAGGTGTTAAGAAGCTATTCTCAGAAAATTCAAGACATGCATTTTTTTTCATATAAACATAATTAATATACAGCATTTTAAAGTCGTTAGATCAATTTTTAGAAGAAACTTTTGAAAAAGTTTTCCATATAAAGGGTAGTTTGGAGTGGAAGATTTTCTTGAAAATTTTATACTGCAACCTTGGAAAGTACTAATCTTAAATACCAAATTTGGTAGTTAGCGGCATTTTCTTTTTTGAGTTATGCTGTCCACACACACATACACATATATACACATACGGACCTTTTTTTTAAAAAAATCTGATGTGATCCATTCACACGACTTTCTATTTTGTCTACAATCATGCTAATCGAAATACGCATTAGCAAAAACAGTCTTACCACTCGATTCCTTGTAATCAGAAGAAAAACATATCTAATGTGCAGGTCTCTATGTTAACAATCCGTTTGGTTCGCAAGGCAGCAGTAAGCAAAAGTGAGATGAAAGGAAATATACTCCCTTTTGAGGAACTTACGTAGTTTAAACTTTAAAGTAATAACAAGGAATATCTTGGAAACTCCAACTCCACAACAAAAATGCAAAGGACATAAATTGTGCGTTTTAGAGAAATTTATATTTTTTGTGAGGTACGTTTTAGTCTATTTCTCATGGTTTACTAACTACTCAGAAAAATTCATCCAGAAGTCTTTAGAAGCTATTCACAGAAAATTCAATATATATACACACAGTTTATTTGTGGTGATAATATCTATAAGCATTGGTATTTTAATCAAACATTTTAGAGCCTCCTTTGAGGAAAACAAAGTTTTAAATTTGTTTCCACGTAAAGTTTCTTGAAAATATTCGTATCACATTCATGAAAGATAAACTTAAATACCAACATGTTATTTAACGGTCATTTAGTGCTGTCCACAAACACACACATGAACATGCTTTTAAGGATTCTTTTGTGAAGTCAGGAGGTCTTTAAACATTTATTTGCCGTGAAATCTCAAATCGAATTTTGGGTGGAACACAATATCTTCTCTATCCACTATGTATATTGTACATACGACCTAGAGAAAATAAAAATATTTTTCATCTCAGGGTACCTCAATTCATATTTTCAGCGAAATCGAGTTTTACATGTATAAAAAGTAATAAAAAGTCTATTTAATATTGCATTCTCCCCACAAGGAATTCATATTATACATTATAGCCATTCCACAACACCGCCATAATCACATCAAAGGAATAATAGTGGTAGTGTTAGTGATAGTGGTAGTAGTGCTCGTCGTCACAATAATAATAATAATAATAATAATAATAATAATAGTGTTGAACAAAACAAATTTATTGGCTATATATAGATTAGAGCAACCGGTTTGAGATCGGAGATCCGTGGTTCAAATCCCGGCTATTTTTCAGTCTGCCATAAAGGCTTGCGTGAAAAAGCAATTAACACTAATTGACCTTATAGCTGACTAAATTATAAAACCCGAATTCAAAAGTACAACTTTTAGGTCACCATTGGGCACGTCTTCTCAAAAAACGTTGGAGATCACATCGTGGTTTACCGGGAAATATGAGAGCCAGTTGAGAAATTTAATGCCAGTGTTGCCATACTAGCATTGAATTAGCTCAGCGGTTAGAGCAAACGACATTGAATTCTGCAGTCAGACTCCATCTATCCAACAACTACACGGTTGATACACTTACGTTGTTGAGTTATTTCAGTTATATCTTTTTTGTTCCGGGAGTGGTTCAAATCCCAGCTATGGCATTAAATTCTTCAGTCTGATTCTACCTATCCAACAACTACAATGTTCATATACTTATTTTGTTGATTTATTTCTTACACGTCCTTATCTGATACAATGTTATATTATTGCAAGTGATCTTAATACCAAACATCAAACTACAGTTCACCATTGGCCAGAAACCTTTAACACATAGGAAGGGGGTAGTCAGCGACGAGGAGCTAATAGTATTGTGCCAACACCATAAAGATGCGATCTGTTTATTACCTTGCCCTTTCCACTGTCTCAAACACACTCATGGTATAAATTAAATTTCAGCTGTATGTATGTTTAACAATTTAGTACCGGAGGTGTCTAAAACAAGTGATTTTATTGGGCTTTTATTTTCGCTCTTATAAAAATCTTACCTACACATGAATCTACTTTTAACACTTGTATAATAGTTATTTATGATAAAAGTGGCAAAAATGGTATTTTATATTGTGAGTAGGAATCTAGGCCTTTGGATAGGTAGGGTCAGATCGAAAAATTCAATGCCATAGCCGGTATATGAGCCACGGATGACCCGGTCTCTAGCCGGTTGCTCTGCCACTGAGCTACCATGGCAATATGCCGGGACGCCACTAAATTCCTGAACTGACTCGCATGTTTCCCGGTAAACCACAAGGTGATCTCAAATTATTTTGAGATGACATACCCCAATGGTGACATCTAATGTTGCAAGTACTTTAAGCCCCAAGTTTCATAGTATAGCCAAATATTATGGTCAAATGGACCATATGGCTACGGCATTGAATTTTTCAGTCTGAGTCTGCTGCCCTACACACGGCTTGTGTGAAAAAAAAATTAAATCTAGCTAAGCCTTGCTTAGCATCAGTATTGATCACATGACTTACTCTTCATTCTATGCAACGGAGGCAGTGTAGCACTTGCAGTTTTGCTGTCTCTGCTGCTTGCATAATTTCGTCTGGTTTAGCACATTGTATATTTACGACATTAAAATCATCCGCCATTTTTAGGATCGATACGAGCTTTCAGAGTCATAGTTTACTTGAATGAGGCCGTGGATGCATATACCAAAGTTGGCTACATTTGAGTGCTATAATTTTATTACATTGAGTGACAGAATTTTCTACTTTTAACGCTACTGATATTTAGCTAAAGACCAATTTTTAGAATCAGCTGTCTAAAAAATTAATAATAATTTGTAAATACAAATGCTTGTGCAAAAGCTAAAAATCTTAAAAGTAAATATCGGAAAAACTGTAATTCAATTTGTTCTTCTGCGTATTAAAATAATTAATTTTCTCATTTAATTTATATGCCTGGGATCCTTTAATCTCGGGATTCGACTAAAATGCTCCTACGCACCAACTACAAAATATGTATTCTGTCAAATCCATGTAGGATTAATAGTAAGCAGAGAGAAAAAATTAGCTTTTGCACGAGCCATGTGCGACAGAAAAAGAGGTATAGAAAACTGTGTGTTAAATAGCTTCCATTACATTGGTCGGAACATATTTTAATCTTCTCATTTCACCTTTCTTTCCGAGCAGAGAACTGTCAACAACACAAAACACTTTTACAATATTTTAGACTCGTCCCTATGTTTACTTTCATGTTTACAAATCCTGTAGGGCACATCAAAGAGTAATATCACTCACTGTTATATTCATTTCGCAAAAAATGTTAATGATGGCGTTATTGTTTATATTAAATGCAGCATTAATGTTTTCGTATGCAAAACATATTTCCTATCTCATTAAATCGGAGGCAAAATCAGTGATTTTTCCAAAGCTCCGCTTTCATTAACTCTGCATATATTTGCTGAATTTTAACGATGTATGCATGTGTTTCTGTTGGATGTTCATAAAATAGCAGGCTTGGTTTAATTCTCAAGTGCAAAATGAGTTTCTAAAACAGATTTTTTTGTTTTTGTTTATAAAGCTTTTCACGTTTATTAGACACAGTTTCAGTAATTAAGTTTCACTTTATATAAAACCCTTTGTGTAGCTTTGTATTAAAAGACAAACAAAAATCACCACTGATACCACATTTCACAGGTTTCAACCTTTCATATTATATACCTACAATCAGTAGTTCTGCCTCCAACGAAACCTTTTACTTTCTCTACAACATAGAAGTAGAGCAAATATTGTATTCCACCCATTCGATGTCTATATTTCTCGGAAATGTATATGTTGAGCTCTTCTGAAGCCAAAACACGTTGAACTTCCCTTGTTATACATGTGTGTGGGTGAACAAATAATCAAGACAATACCATACTGCAAACTAATCCTTTACATCTACAATTTGTTTTTAATTTTTATCTTAAATGACTCTTGACGATTTTTATTAAAATAACATATCTTACTTTTTTTCATGATAAAAGTAGACATATATTAAACTATCTGGGAATAGCCTCCGAAATCTCAATTCTGAACGACTTTTGCATAGTTGAAAAAACAAAATGTTAACAATTCACAGGCATTCCTCGATATTGGTTTGCATTAGAAAATACTTATACCTTTCTCAAATGGGAAGTTTTTATTAACTTACAGGGGTAACCCACTTGGCCATCAGGAAGAGAGAATGACTTACATAGTGTAAAATACAAAAGCACACAACACTAATTAATAACCATGCTCATAGAGGATTAAAATTTTTTTCGCGGCAGAACGTCAATGCCAAACGCGCTAGCGACTATGACTATCGGGCCAATGGAAAGTTGTTTTCATGCTTTCTTCTCCCTAGGGCATCCAAAGAGAACGAAATTTCAAAGATTATACATAAGGACTCATTCTTATAAGACTTTTTTTTTTGATAGTGTTTAACTACCAAAAAATAAACCACTGATGATACATGAATGATGATGGAGCACCGGTGGAATGCGATAGCGGGGGAAACCGGAGTACCCGGAGAAAACCCGTCCAGCGTCGCTTTGTCCACCACAAATCTCACATGTGGTCACTTGGGATCGAACCCCGGCCGTCAAGGTGCGAGGCAGGTGGTCTAACCACTTGGCCACGGCGCGGCCCCCTTACAAGACTGGACTATCGCTTAAAGCCTAGTGCATTCCCACAATACCATTGCACCTGAAAGGAAATAAGCAAGAGACAATTTTTGAAAATGGTTATCTCGATTAACATGAAGTAACTAAATGAATAAATGTATGTAATGACTTTTTTTAACATTTTAAAAAAATGAATAAGCGTTTGTATATTCTGTAAAAGAGGAGTATAGAATTTCATTTGAGTGTGGCACACGAGAATTTTAGTTTTTCTATATGCACTATATGCATAGCTATATGCAAAGTGTATAGAGAAGGTATTGCCCAAGCGACCGCATGTGGGATTTGTTGTGGACAAAGTGGTGCAGGGGTAGGTTCTCGGAGCTCTCCGGTTTCCCCCACCATCGCATTCCACCGGTGCTCCATCTTCATTCCATGTATCATCAGTGTCATCGCCTGCGGTGCTATTTGTAGTAAAAGGGGCATTAAACGCTATATTAACACTCCCTTTGAGGAATTACTAAAGTACAGTGTATCACACATAGACGTGTTATGTGCATTATAATAATAGGCACAGTTTACAATTAACGAAACAATATTATCATTATCAAATGAATTTCAAATGAAATTAAAACGAAAAACTATCTCTGGAGTATAACAAGTACATAAATAAAACAAATTAAAAACTATGTATTAGTCAGGAAAGGGTATTTTACCTTTAAATCTCTGCATGGAAGGCAAATAGAAAGAGATTTCGAGAAATAATACAATATCCGAAGCACAAAATACAACAGGTCACCAGAGGAACTTATCGATGTGACGACCTACAACATCTCTGCAGAGATTGCAGCTACGAAGAAATGAAACTTGCAGCCTTTCAAACATTCTGTGAACCTCCTACAAGAAGCTAAAATTGGCGTCAGTAATTCATCTAATTCTTTGAAAATCTGGTAAGCTAAGCTCTTAGGCATGAGGAATTGTACCACGTGACAACAAAAAGCATATGAGATCTGAAGTTTACAGCTTAGAATCTCTTGGAATGTTAGTTTGTGTGCTCTTCGTTTCGCACCTCGTTGAAACAATTTATTTTCTTATATATAATGTGTATACTTTTACAATATGAGCACAATGTTTCACAATTCGTGGTTCTCATATGGGTCACGTGTGCGCATTAGACAAGATTTTCAAAAGCACAGTCTCACATGCTGACAATAGTTCAAGTAATTAAAATGGCATATACCTGCGTCCGGGTAAAACAAAGTTCCGCTGTTCAAATCCTGGTAACATCCCAGATTTTTTATTTCAAAAGGCAAATATATAAATATTTTCAACAAATCTAATTGCTTTATTATATTAATCTGCGCAGGTAACTCCACAATTACTGCATTTAATATTGAACGCAACGTAGATATCATTCACAGTCCTTTGAAAGTAATTTTTACTGAAGGGTTTATTGTTTTGGCTTCAGAAGTGTAAACTAGAGTATTAGTGCTACTCTATGGTGTACTCTTTGAAAAAAATCTGATGTGTTACACTGACACGACTTTCTCTAGCTGTTCTACAAACTTCATACATAAGATTCTTCTTCTTTCTGCACCTTGCTAATCGAGGTACTCATTAGCACAATTCCTATTACTTAGTTACTTATAAGTAGGAAAAAATAAGGGATTACACTAGGCTAAACCAATAGTCAAATGTTTTAAAAGCTGTCGTTATGCGATTGTCATTACAAATCGCTTCTTTTCTTGGCCAGGAGTAGAACAAAAGGAAAACGGACACTCCCGTCTGAGAAAAGTATAAGTACTTTACAACTGAAACTAATAACAATGAATACCTCGAAAACGGTAAGCTCCACTAGAAAAATGTATATGACATCACTTGTGTATTTTAACAAGACCTACAATTTTTGTTTAGTAAGTTTTTGTCTATCTCTTACGGTTTACTGGTTATGCCACATTAAGCAAAATTCATCCAGAATAAACAGGTCTTCAGAAGCTATTCCCAGAAAATTCAAGATATACATTTTATTTGCTGGGTAAATATCTTTAATTTATGATATTTTAATCAAAATCGTTAGAGCCATTTTTAAGAAAATCAAAATTTTCTAAAAAAGTTCCATGTAAAGGGTAGTTAGGGTGTGGGGGATTTTTCTCAAAATCTTCGTGTCGCATCCCTGGAAGATACCAAGCTTAAATACCAAGTTTGGTATTTTAGCTACTTTTCGTTTTTGAGTTATCGTGTTCACAGACACACGGACACACACACACACACACGGACCTTTTTCTTAAAATGCTTTTTTTGGGTACATGGAGTCCTAAAACATGTATTACCGGTGAAATCTCGGTATCGAATTTTTGGGTGGAATACAATACCTCTCTATCCCTATGTACATATTACATATGGGGCTAGAGAAAGTAAAAATAAGAAAATTAAGAAACCGAAATTTCAGAGAACTTGCCATCTTTTGTATTGTTGGATTTGATGACCGACTCACTTACCGATATATTTATGCTGGGAGGTCAAGCTAACTACATATAATACATACTAACTTCACATGATACGTACTAACTACACATGATAAGTACTAACTGCATATGATACGTACTAACTACATATGATACGTACTAACTACATATGATACGTACTAACTACATATGATACGTACTAACTACATATGATACGTACTAACTACATATGATACGTACTAACTACATCTGATACTTACTAACTACATATGATACGTACTAACTACATATGATACTTACTAACTACATATGATACTTACTAACTACATATGATACTTACTAACTACATATGATACTTACTAACTACATATGATACTAACTACATATGATACGTACTAACTACATATGATACTAACTACATATGATACTTACTAACTACATATGATACGTACTAACTACATATGATACGAAATCAACTGAGCTGTTTAATAGAGGCGTGCACCCTCAAAGAACTGGAAAGTTTTTTCCAAAGTTGCAAGTCCAGCACTTTAAAATATTGTATTGATTGTGCACCAATACTGCATTACTTCGATTAATGCCATACAAAATGAGGCATTCTGAATGAAAACGGCACTCACATGTTCACATTCTTTTAATTTTCGGCCGTTGATATGCGATACAGAAAACATGCCAAAACTGTTCAAATTTGGCAAAAGGGACAATAGGTTCCCTATCTCAAACTGTTTATCTAGGATCCGTCTACTCTTCTGCCAATTCGTGCGGACGAATTCTGGAACACTATATGTGTATATATATATATATATATATATATATATATATATATATATATATATATATTCATTCCTGCTGGTCAATAATTTTAAAGCGACCAGCTTTTAAAATATTTCAGTATCTTTAGTTTATCCTATTCCTCTTTTAGAAGAAAATAAAAAGCAATAAAGACTGCCTCTGTGGCCACGTGGTCAGCGAGCTGACTTCTCATCCGGAAGTCCTGAGTTCCATTCCCAGCTGGATTATTCCCTATTCTCTACAGAGTTTTGAAGTATGAATATGAGAGTGAGTTTTCGTGTGTATAGTGAATAAAATGATTAAGCTAATGCTGTAAACCTACAGCAATACAAGTTGTTTCAAAAGCCAGAGCCCCCGATTTGACCATTCAAGTTAAAGGGGGGCTATACAAATGAAACAATTTAAAAAAAAACAACATTTATTTTAGTGTGTATCTTGATCAACGTATAGTAGATAGAAAAATAAGCTTTTGTAAGTATAGTTTATCGCAGCATGAGTAGGGAAAGATATGTATATGTATTATATCCAATTTTCAATTTGGAAACACATTTTAACACATCCGTATTACCATTGCTTTACTTCAGCCAAAAAGATAAGTTAAAAATATGTTTTGTTATATTCACATGCTTTTCACAGCGCTCTATTAATGTGTATAGAATTATTCTTAAAAGTTTATTTTCCCTTAGGTTTATTGTAATCGAGATACTTTCATTTAATATCTTACATGAATAGTTGACACAACCTTCTGCAGAGACTTGTTCATTAATAACAAAATAATTGCGCAAAGCTTCGTTTCTATATCTGTAATATTTTTAATAAAATGTCCATGAGATACAAAAAAAATTATAAAGTTCTCGCATTGTTCTACAAATTATTCTGTTACCTACATCATGCTAACCGAGGTAAACCTTAGCAGAAATTATATTATTACTTGCTTCCTTGTAAGTAGAAGAGTAATAAGGGAGTACACTAGGCTAAAGCGATAGTAAAATGTTTTAAGCGCTGGTCGCTTTGTGAAACAATTGAGGTTTAGTTCGCTTTGCAGGGTCCCATTTAAGAAACTTTAATTATTAAAACCGAAAACATTAAAAAAATATCTTGAAAACGGCCAACTCTAGAATAAAAATGCACATTACATAAATTATGTGTTTTAAAGAGATTCTACATTTTGTCGGCTAAGTTTTTGTCTACCTCTTGCGGTTTAACTGTTATGCAAAATTCTGAAAAAAATCAATGAGAATAAATAGGTCTTTAGAGACTATTCCGAGAAAATACAAAATATAATTCTATTTGTAATGTGAATGGGTTTAATATGCGGTATGCTAATCAAAATCGGTAGAGCCATTTTTGAGAAAATTAAAATATTCGAAGAATGTTCTATGTAAGGGATAGTTGGGGGTGGGAGATTTTCTTGAAAATGTTTGTGTCACATCCTTGGAAAATGCTGAACTTAAATATCAAGTTTGGTATTTTCATTTTTGAGCTATGCTGTCCAGAGATACACACACGCATTCACACGCAGACATTTTCCTATAAATACTTTTTCGGACTCGGGGGGATCTGAAAACTTATATTTCCCGTGAAATTTCAGTATCGAATTTTTGGAATACAGAACCTTCTCTATTCTCGACGTACATAGCACATGTGGGCTAGAGAAAGTAAACTTGTAAAGTACAAAAACTTAGGTTTAAAAGAAACCTTAAGAGATAGACAAAGACGTACGACAGAGAAAACGTAGATCTCGTCAAAACACACGTTTATATAAATTTTACATTTCGCGTAAGGATAACCATTTCTGAGAAATTGTTTGCTATAATGTTAATTTTTTCAATACTTATACCTTTCTCAAATAGAGTTCGATACTCATATCTGTTATTCTGTTCAAGCGAAAAGAACGGAATTCCAATACCATACATAGCGACCGGCCTTTAAAAATGTTGATTGTCGCTTTAGCTTGTTGTATTTTCTTTGTACAATGGAATAGTATCAAAATAAAATCAGCCCTGTGACTTCTCACCCACAGGTCCTGGGTTCAATTCCTTGCTGGAGCGGGGAGCCTTTTTATTTTAAGCAGAATAATTCACAATCCCCCCACAGAATCTGGAAGTATGTATGCGTGTGTGTGTATATATATATGTGTGTGTGTGTGTGTGTGTGTGTGTGTTTGAAAGAAGTAACATGATTAAAAACCAAACGTTAAAGAACCCACAGTCAACTAATGGCTTTTAAAGCAAAGCCTCCCATATGATCTTAGAATTCAAGGGGGCTGTATAAATGCAACGATTAAAAATACACTTCTGTTAATTTTTATCTTGTTAAGTATGAAGTATATAGAAGAATAACCTTTTGTAAGAACGGTTTTTTGAGACATAGGTAGAAAACGACGTGTAAATGTAGCACTTCAGATTTTCCTATAAAGGTTTTAATTTGTTCAGGGGCCTAAAATAATTCCGGAAATTTCTCGATATCGATTTTGGGTGGAATGCAATAAATTCTTTAACTCTGCATACTTTGTTGAGCTTTTATCAATTTAATTCGGTACATAGAAAGTTTTGATATTCCATCCGAATCCGACCTTATACAGTGTTTCTTTATATGCTCTTTTCTTCTGTCTTTTCTCCTTTTGGATATTTATTGTGTATTACATAGTTACAGTTCACCCGAACCAAAGAAGCATTTAAACTATTTTCTCAAAAGTGACCTAATATTATTGATTAATATACCTCAGAGTAAAAATAGAACTCTCATACTACATTTTACTTCTTCAACCCTCTTCTTTCTAACCAGGTTTTATTAAAAGCATTTTTTGGAGCTTAATACTCATGTATAAAAATTTCCCACATAACCTAAAAAAATAGGTAGGAGTGTATTTTAATCAATTTGTCCGGGGTTCACAGCGCTAAAATCTGCTGTTAACTTGGTCAATGGAAATAAGGGAAAGCACAGAAAATAATGCGCATCTTCCTACAGAATGCAAATCATGTAAATCTGTGTACAATTCACTTAATATCAAGTAGTTTTACAGTATTAGTAAAGTATGCCTAAAGTTAGTTGTTGCATCTGAAGCCTGATGAGCGTTTAGATTCGAACGATATTAGCTATAATGATCTATGTTAGATAAAAAAAGTCGGTACTGTAGCTGTCTCGGTAATAGAGTTGTCAAATTCCTGTTTATTAAACCAGAGGTCTTGGCATCGATTCTCGGCTGGACTGCGCCATTTTTCTTGAATCAATCCTCAACTTCCACCTAATCCGAAAACATGAATGTTGAAATGACGGGCGTGTCTCCCATAAAATTAATTATAAAAATCGTTACGCCTTGAACTCATATATCCTGTTCTACTTACTTTTATAGGTACAAAATATTTTTACAAACAGTTATGCTTGTGTATATTTAATGATAAACTTCTATTTCGTATTAATCGTGATAATCATACGTTGTAGAAATGTCTATGCCCTGTCAATGAGTGCGATCAGCTGACCGTCTCCGTTGGTAAGCAAGATGTTAAAACGAAGGCCGCTCAGGCAGTTCAACATGACTGCGTTTAACTCCTAATAGTGCCGTTGAGTTCTGCAACTCCTTTAACTCAAGAAGGGATATCTGCACACGTCAAATACGGGACAGCTGAGCCACCGGGGGTGTATTTATATATAGATGGTATATATAAATACACATGTAAGTATGTATGTGCGCATTTCCTTGTGGATATTGTGGTAATTATCAAGTCTCGTGAACTGAAATGACAGTCAAATTTTTTAAGAACTTGACGCAATGCAATGGCTTTGAAAATCTATTTTAGCTGCTCAAAATATATAAAGAAAAACGACTTCCTATCTAATGTAGTATTTTTATTTTAAAACTGAAACCAATTACAAAGAAACCAATAAAAAGTAATATTATAACAAAAAAAAAATATGACCAAAAAGTGTGCTCTCCAAGATCTAAATTTTTATCTGGTAAGGTTTTGCCTCTTTCTTATAGCTTAAGAGTTATGAAAGGGCATATTGATTGATAAACAGCTGTGAAGACATTTTCAGAAAATTAAAGCCATGCATTTCATATTCCTAAAAGCTCATTTAAAATATGCTTATCGATCAACATTCTAGAGCCTTTTTTAAGAAAATCAAATATTTTACGTACATATAAACACACGTCATACTTGTAAAAAATTCTGATGTGTTACATTCACATGACTTTCTCCATTTTACATCGTTTAGTAGTGGCTATACCAACTATTCTATTCATTTCATTGTAATCCATGCAAAATCTTTGCAGAAATGGCCGCAATACAAAGTTCGTTATTAATAAAAAGAGAATAATGTTAATCAAATGTTTAATAGCTCGAGGCTATATGTTGTCCACTCTATGCTCTTTCTATGCAATCGGAATAAACAACTGAAAAACCGATAGTACTTTAGAAAATGAAAATGTTCTTACAATTCGAATGAGTAATTGATTTCTTTGTGACGTATTATATAAAACGTTATGTTCAAATAAATTGTGTGATTTTAAGAAATCTTCATGTTTATGCAGTGTAGCTTTGCTTATCACTTAATGTATACAATTATTCCAAAGTTATTTAAAAATTCGTTCCTTAAGAAGTGAACTTTTGCATAAAACTAAATGTATATATTTTAGTCCTCATCTAAAAACTTCAATAAATGGTATTTTAAAATGACTCATTATAAATATTTTTGAAATTTTCAAATATTCCAAAAACTTGTCCATATAAAAGATATTTGGGGTGGGAGAGTTTTTTTCTTGAGTCAGTTGATAAATTCAATGCTATGTTCCGGCATGTTGCCATGTTGGCTCAGTGGAAGAGCAACCGGCTAGAGACCGGGAGATCCATGGTTCAAATCTCGGATATAGCATTGAATTTTTCAGTCTGACTCTACCTATTCAATTCCTGTCCTACACACAGCTTCTGTGAGAAAACAACTAAACCAATATCTTCTCTACTTACTATGTACGTTGCAGATTCAATAAAAACATTTTAAGTACTCACATCGCAACAAAATGAGTACTTCCAAATATTGATATTGAATTTTGATGGTACCTAATACCTTTCAATACATATATCTACACACATACATGGGGCAGAGTGAAAATCTAAGGGTCACATTCTATCCTTTATTGCTAATTAGAAGGGTATACAAATTTTCCTTATGGACATTTATTGCTTCTTCTACTGAGTGCATAGTAAATAGGAAGAGAACGTTTTGCACTGTACACAACATTAGATACAGAGATTACACCGGAAATACAAGTTTTATGGCCCCCTGTATGCAAAAAATCATTTTTAGAAAATGACCCCTGTGCCTGTGTGTTTGTGGACACAATAACTTAAAAACACCAAAAGTAACATCTAAGGATACAACACCAAGATTTTGAGAAAAAGTATTAAACCTTAAACTAAGCATAACATGGAACATTTTTAGAAAATGTTGATTTTCTTTAAAATGACTAACAATTTAGATTGAAGTTCCCGCATACTCAACATATTTTCATGACAAATAAAATGTACTTCGCATTTTTTTCGGAAATATCTTCTGAGGACCTCTTCATTCTGGATTACGTCTACTTAACTGGTTTACATAGACAAAATTTTACATCATAAAAATGTAGATCTCGATAAAATAAGTAATTTACGCCATATACATTTTTCTGTTGTTAATCAGCGCCAAAATGGATAGGTAGAGTCAATGCCATAGAGCCTCTGAATGAATAACAAATAATAAAAAGAGTAAACACGAAAATACAAAGACAAAGGAAATACACAGTCCAAAGCATTATTAAACAACAATAAAGAATTAAAGAGTGAACCCGAAAATAAAAACACAAAGATATTCAAATATAGCAATTTAAATTTACAGCACAGAGTACACCTACATAAATGCACCCTCTTATAATAGAAAATTACACTTAAAAGACATATATACACATAATATATACAACATATATAAAACCATAGCACAACACTGACCTAAGTATGACATAATATATATGTATGTAGAAGAATGTAGTCACTTTTGTTTAGTTGATCTTATCCCCCCCCCTTCTCTATTGGCAGCCTCCTCAGATTTCAGCTGTCTTGCCTTAAGTATAAATTTACCTAGCCCGTCCATGTTTTCCGTGCCTGCCAGTAGCGTCCAACATGCTTCTAGCCCTACATTCGCAGTGGTAAAAAATCGCGGCAAATATTTTTCCCGCCATTCCTCCGTACCCCTACATCTTGCCAAGATGTGAGTCCACAACTCTTCCTCCTCGCAAATGGGACAGATTCTCGTACCATTCTCGTCAGAAATTTTCGTGATCCTCCATGCTCCTAGTCTAATCCACGCGAGCCCCTCTCTAATGAGTTTGGTACCTGTTTTGATGTATTGCTCCATACCCCATTCCGATTTCAGTCCAGACTGTACTTCTAATGACACTTTCTCTGTGCATTGCGCAATTATTTGCTGTCTGTCAATATCACAGAGGCGGTTCTTAATTTTTCTCCAAATAGTCCCAGGATTCATAGTATAACTATTATCGTCAATTGGTATTGGATTAATTATTTTTTCACACAAGCCGTATGTAGGACAGGAGTTGGATAGGTAGAGTCAGACTGAAAAATTCAATACCATACCCGGGATTTGAACCACGGATCTCCGATCTCTAGCCGGTTGCTCTAGCCACTGAGCAGCCATGGCAACATGCAGGCATAGCTTTGAATTTCTCAACTGACTGATGTTTCCATTGTAACTCAGTGGCAGAGCATCCGGTTAGAGATCGGGAGATCCGTGGTTCAAATCCCGGCTATGGCATTGAATTTTTCAGTCTAACCCTACCTATCCAACTCCTGTCCTATACACGGCTTAAGTGAGAAAACAATTAATCCGGCTCCAAGATATTCCTTGCATTTGCTTTAAGACTTACATTTTTGTTTTCTCATAGGGGAAATGTCAACTCTTGACCACGAACAGAAATCAAGTGCAATCACATAACATCTTCTAAAGGCTTTTACTCTTGCTTCAGCCTAGTGTATGCCCTAATTTGTCTTCTATTTATAAAGAAGCAAGTATTATAACCCTTTCTGAAAATGTTTATTTTCAATAGCATGAAATAAATGGAAGAATAAGCTTTTTAAGAATAATTGCTAACAGAGATGTAGAGAGCGTCACGTGAATGGAGCGCATACGATTTCACTGAAATCAGTTATCGAATTTTTGATTGGAGTGTATTACTTCCTGTGCTTACCATCGGGAAGCAGTGGAGAAAGTAAATGCAGTATGGCATTCTTAAATACTTTTATTAAAGGGCAAATCATCATAGGGAAAAATGTGCACTGTAGACTTCAGCAATTTCTAAGCCCATCTTATTTGAAGTGCCCTTTTGTAATGCAAAAATGTCCGCGTGTGCGCCCGCCTGTTTTTGTGTGTGTGTGTGTATGTGTGTGTGTGTGTGTATGTGTGTGTGTGTGTGTATGTGTTCTTTTTAAGTTTGGTATCATCCACAGATGCGACACGAAGATTTTCAAGAAGATTCTCCGACCCCCAACTACCCTTTACAGGGAACTTATAGAAAATTTTGATTTTCTCAAAAATGGCTCTAAGAATTTTGATTACAATATCGCAAATTCAAGATATTTACCTTACAAATAAAATGTATATCTTGAATTTTTTGGGAATAGCCTCTGCAGACTAATTTATTTTTAATGAATTTTAGGGAATTTTGTATAACTGCTAAACCATAAGAATTGGACAAAAACTTACACACAAAAACTGTAGATCACGTTAAAGCACACAATTTATGTAATTACATTTTTTTCGTGGAGTTTATCGTTTTTGAGATATTCATTGTATTGGTCTCAGGCTTTGAAAAACTTATACCTTTCTCATACAGAAATTTGTGAACTCCTGTCCATACAAACAAAGGAACTTCAGTCACATAGGACTGATAGCTGTTGACTACCACTTTAACCTATGGTACTCTCTATTCGCTTCTACTTACAAGGAAGCAAATAAGACTATTTCTGCTAAATTTTTCTTGATTAGCATGAAATAAATAGAAACATGAGCTTTTTAACAATAATTTATTGCAGAGATGTACATAAAGTCATGTGAATGGAACACATCAGATATTTTTTCTTTTTTTTTACAGCTGCAATAAGATTTTCCTCATATTTAATTTTTCTATCACAGATGCTAAGGTTGAAATTATAAAATCAGACTCAAAAATTCAATACCATAGATTTCATCCATAAAGCTTCCGATTTTCTACCGTTAGTCTAACTAAATAGCGATACATAATTGAATTCCTCAAACAATTCTTCCCGATAAACCATAAAACATTCTAAAATTTATTTTGAGATAACATATCCCAATAACAACTTAAAAATCTTTAAGTATTTCAGAGTTTCATAGTTAACCGTTATTAGGTAAATTAAAAACAAATACCTGAAGCGCAACTTCCACATTAATTTCTCTACCTATTCTGAAACCAATTATTCTTATAAAAGGTAACTATTCCATATAATTTCTGCTAATAAAACTTAAACAAATACGACTTTATTACATATTTAAGTGTACATAAAAGGGGAATAATGACAAGCTCTAGGTCAAGGCCATAATTAAATCTTTTAAGCGCTAACCACTATGTGGTAGTATACTGAAGTTCCATTTTCTTGCATGGCCAGGATGGGGAAAAAAGAAACAAAAAATCAGGAAAAAAAAAAACATAGCTTACTGTTATTGTAAATATCTTTAATACACGGCATTTTAATCAAAAGTCGTAAAAAGACAATTGTGAGAAAATCTTACATTTCTAAATATATTCCATTTGAAGAGTAATCTGGGATGGGAATTTTCATGTTAAACATTTTGTATCCATCACCAGCTTTAATATTAACCGATTATTTGAGGTATACTATACACAGACTCACAAAGACTTTTTTTCTAAAAAAAAATAATTTTTTGAATTTGGTGGTCATCCAAACATATTTCCGCTGAAACAACGAAATCAAAGGTTTGGACGTAATGCAATACCTACGTACTTGTATGTCGTAGAGAATGTAATATAATGTAAAGTATATAAAATTGTAAACGCAGTATTCACAAATATAGAATTTATTACAAATTTAGATTAATCAAATTTTAATAAGACTACACAAACATCTTGTGTTACATTTACATGTCTTTCTCTACCCATTCTTCAATCAAGTATTATTAAAGTCTATTCTTCTATCTGTTTCACTTAATCGAGATTAACTTTGACACATGTGCTTTTATTGCGTCTTTCATTGCAGACACAATGTAAACGTAACTCCATGGCACGACAGTCCAAAATTTATCTTGGCCTACCGTCCGGCCGCTGCATCACTCATCTCGGCCCGAAGGCTGTGCTGCAGGGTGAGACGTGATCAGCAAAGCAGCTTCTCAATTGGCCCCCTAGGGACCTCATGCCCCTGAGTGCACCCCGTACCAGGTTTCCCAGTGGGGGAAAATTCCCCAAGGCGGTACCGGGAATCGAAACCATGTCTCCCGCTTGGCAAGCAGCCGCGTTAAGGAGAGGACTGTGGTTACAATGCAAATGGGGAAATATATTAAGCAAACCTTTAGAAACTCGGTCAGTATGTGACGGTTTTGAAATGCCATTTTTCTTTGTTTGAGCAGAGGAAAAAAAAAAACAAATAACGACTTCCGATTTGAGAAAATTTAGCAAAAATTAAACTAATGACTAAGCAACTGAATGGAAATAACAAACTCAAAAAACTGAATTCGACAACATTATTTTCTTTGATGAGATCTACATTTTTTTGTAATTAATTCTTGTCTACATCTCACAGTTAACGAGGTATGCAAAAGCCTCCAGTACGAAAAGGGCTTCAGAGATTACACCCAGAAAATTAATAGTATAAATTTTAATTCTGATGAAAATATCTTAAACATAATGTTTTTTTTTAATGAAAATCGTTAGCCAATTTTTAGAAAATGGGTATTTCTGAAATACATTCCATATAAAGGGATGTGTTGGGAGTGAGGGATTATTTTGAAAACCCTTGCGCTGTGTCTTTTAAATGTGTTCAACTTAAATACAATGTTTAGTGAACACATTTTGTTTTTAAGTTATGCTGTTCATTGACACACACAATCACACATGTTTTTCTCAAAATGCTTTATGTGAATTCAAGGACGTCAAAAGTTATATTTCAGGTGAAATTTCTATTTCAAATGCTAGGCTAAAATTCCTCCTCTAACTACTATGCAATGTTAGAGAAAGTAAAATTATACTTTTACTTTCTCTATATGTACTATGTGCATAATGTATAGAGGAAGTATTGTATTCCACCCAAAATTTTGATTCCGATATTTCACCGGAAATGCAAGTTTTAGGATCCCCTGATGCAAAGAAAAAAACATTTTCAGAAAAATGTCCGCGCGTGCCTGTGTGTGTCTGTGGACAACATGCCGAAAAACGAAAAGAACGTTAAATACCAAACTTGGTATTTAGATTGGTATCTTCCAAGGATGCGACACGAAGATTTTCAAGAAAATCCCCCCACCCCCAACTACGCTTTACATGGAACATTTCTCGAAAATTATGATTTTCTAAAAAATAGCTCTAACAATTTTGATAAAAATCCCGTATATTAAAGATATTTACATCCCAAATAAAATGCATATCTTCAATTTTCCGGGAATAAACTGTGAAGATCTCTTTATTCTGGATGAATTTTGCCGAATTCTTCTTAACTGCTAAACCGTAAGAGATAGCCAAAAACTTACTACAAAGAAAATTTATATGTCGTCAAAACTCACAATTTATGTCCTTTTGTTGTGTTTCTGAGATATTCCTTGTTATTGATTTCATTTGTGAAGTGCTTAGTTTTTCTCAGACAGTAAGTGTCCGTTTTTCTTCTTCTTTTTTTTTTTTTTTATACTACTGGCCAAAGAAAGAAGCGATTTGCAATGACAGCAGAACGACAGCTTTTAAAGCATTTGAGTATCGTTTTAGCCTAGTGTATTCCCTTATTTTCTTCCTACTTATAAGGAACTGAGCAATAATTAATTATGCTAATAACTATTCCATTAGCAAGGTGCAGAAAGAAGAATAATCTTATATAAGAAGTTTGTAGAGCAGCTAGAGAAAGTCATGTGAGAGTAACACATCAGATTTTTTTGTTAAATTTCACCATGGATTATCCCATTCGTGCTGTAATTAAACGGCTGTGGAATTCCAAAGCCTGCCTATAGAGACCTGCTTTACTATTGCTTCTGCATCTTGTATTCCCTTTGTATCTAAAACGAAATTTACCACCACAAATGTGCTTTATTTTGATTGAGTTGAAGTAGATAGAATAATATCCAAAAGTCATATGAAGAGCGATTTACGGGTGTGTGCAAGTATTTATGGGATTTTATGCCCCATTAGATTCTCCTTCCAAGGGAAAGGTAAGGAATTGTATTTTACACAATTTTCATAAGAACTAATATGGATTTTTTTTTTTTTTTTTTAGTTTAACGTTCTTTAACCTGGTTGGTCATATCGTCGATGAATGAAATTGGTGAAATGCTGCTCAAATGACCTTTAGGTCCATGGAGCTTAAAGTTACTTGACATTCGTCTACTCAGGATAAGGGAAACCCCCGAAAAAACCTTATCCAGTAACTCACCCTAAGCGAGATTCGAACTCACGACCTTCGAATGTTAGGCAGACATACTACCATCGCACTACCCAGGCGGGCAGGAAATTATTGTGCGTGGAATTACACAAAACACATCAGTACATGCGAAACATACAATTCTGAAAAAAAAATCATATTTATATCTAAATAACTTTTCTAGCTTCTATTGGGGAGTTTACGTATTTTCATAGGAAATTTTAACACTTTCTCAACCTTGTATATAAAAACTATCGACCTCATCCAAAATTCCCATACCAATATTTCATTGGAGTTGTGTTTTGAGCACCTCTGAATACAAAAGGTATTTTAAAAAAACTTCCGCCCCCGCTTACGTACGGGTGTGCCTGCACGTCTCTCTGAATGACGTACCTAGCTCAAAAAAAGGAAAATAAATGTAAGTATCAAACTTGGTATTTCAGCTCCGTGTCTTCAAAGGTTGTTTTTTACGAATGCTTTCCCAACTCCAAACACCTTTAAATAGAGCGTTTTTCGATATTTGGTTTTCTAAAAATGTATTTACGATTTTAGTTAAATTGTCTATGTTATTAAATATATTCACTGAAAATAAGAGGTATATATTGAATTATTTGGAATAGCCCACATTTAAGCACAGTTTATTCCCAAGGAAAATTTGTATAATTGGTACTATAAATAAGTGATAGATGAAGACTCGCTTTGTACAAAGAATGCCAATCTCTTTAACAAAGAATGTATTCCAAATATGCTTTTTTACTTTATCTACACTTACTATGTACATCGTGTATAGAGAAGGTATTGCATTCCACCCAAAAATACGGTACCGAGATTTCGTTGAAAATACGTCATTTGGGTCCCCTTTAGACCAAAAAGAACATTTTTGGAAAAAGGTCCATGTGTGTGTCTGTGGAGAGCATAGCTCAAAAACGAAAAGATCGTTCAACACCAAACTTGTATTTAGGTTTGGTATCTTCCAAGGATGAATATTTACAAGAATATACCCCTACCCCCATGGAACTTTTTTCGACAATTTTGATTTTCTCAAAAATGGCTCTTAAGCTTTTGATTAAAATAGCGTATATTAGAGATATTTACCTGACGAGTAAAGCGTATAGCTTGAATTATTGGGAACAGCCTCTGAAGACTACTTTATTCTGGATGAATTTTACGGATTTTGCATAACTGATAAACCGTAAGAGATAGACAAAAACTTACAACACGAGAAGTGTAGATCAGGATAAAACACACAATTTATGTCATATACATTTTTTTCGTGGAGTTGGTCGTTTTTGAGATATTCCTTGTCATTCGTTTCAGCTTTGAAAAACTTACACTTTCTCATAAAGGAATTTGTCAACTCCTGCCCATGCAAACAAAGGAACTTCAGTCACATAGCAACCAGCTTTTGACTATCAATTTAAACTAAGTTACTCCCTTATTTCGCCTCTACTTACAAGGAAGCATGTAATAAGACAATGTCTGATATTTTTCCTCAAGTAGCATGAAGTAAATACAAGCATAAACTTTTTAAAATAATTCCTTGCAGAGATGTAGAGAAAGTCATGTGAATGGAACACATCAAATTATTCAGAATACATTTCCGAAATATGGGCTACTAGTGGTTCTAATTGTCTACCTCTAAGTGATTTCAATATTTTGGTACGTTTTAATTGCTATTATGTGGAACAGTTGCGTCAACGTTTGTTAATAGAAAACGGCAGTAAAATGTTTATGCTTGTTGATTCATTATGTCTTGCATTAGAGCTAAAGACCGGTTTATTTAGCTAAAGTGCGCTCATTATGGTACGAATTTACTTACAAGCTCAAATTAGATTCGTTTAGTTTCAATAAACCGCATTTTTATTATGAGGTGCGTTCAATAAGTCCTTAGAAAAAAGAAAAGCATTATTTTTGGTAGATTCCTTTTATTTATGTAATATATTTTTAGCTCAATACACTTTTTCCAGTGTTTCTCTGTTATAAGCCTTTTAAAAGGTAGAATTTCCTTAAAATAGGCAACTCCTTGGGAGATGATCTTTTCGTTAGAGGTGAATCGTTTTACGCCGAGCCAATTTTTCAAGTTTGAAAAAAAAAAAATAGAGGCCAAACCTGGTGAATACGCTAGATGTAATTTCGACAGTTTTCGCGATTAAAACTGCGCAGGTGTGCATCCTTCTATTGTGTTAATAGAAGAGAATTCTTTTCTTTGCCAGATGAGGACGCTTTTTCTTAATTTCTCCGTTCAACCGGTGCATAATACTCTCTATTTATCATAGTCCCTTTCTGCAAATTATCAACGTAGACGATTCCTCTTACATCCCAAAAAACCGAGATCATTACCTTTTCTGTGGATTTCACCATCTTTACCTTCTTCGGAGCCGGTTCGCCTTTAAAAATCGACTGTTTCCACTGTACCTTTGTCTCTGGGGTATACAGTTATGTGTCGATGCAGAAACTATCCACGATTGTGATTAAAAAGTGCCAAACCAGCTTCCGTATCGATCACACGATTGCGTTTATTCTCCATCGTGAGAAAACGTGGCACCCATGTTGCCGAGACTTTTGTCTGACCTAATTTTGGTGTAAAATTGAAAACACTGTACCTTGTGTTATGTGTTATGCCGGTGGTCCCTACTATTTCGTGAACTTTGGTTCGTTCATCACTCAAAACAATATCCTAGATGTTTTCAATCATTCTGAAGGAACTCACTTCCACTGGACGTTTAAACTCATTTATCCAATTTTAAATTGTTGCAAACGCAGGAGTAAATGCGCCGTGAGCTTCATTCAAATCGGCCTTTTCCTCTTTCGGTGTTAAGCCTTTTAAATAGAAGTATTTAATCACACACGAAACTCGTTTATTTTTCCTCCATCTTTCTAAATAAGCACAAGATTGTTGATTCAATCGCCTATGGCAACGAAACCACGTTATAGATATAGCTGAAACTTTAATTGTCATCAAGCAAGAGTTGGCGGTTATTGAATACAAGCTTATGTCGATGCTACGTGTGTAATTATTTGGATTAAGGACTTATTGAGTGTTCCTAGTATATGGACTGCCTAACCTGAAAGTATAATGGTTAAAGCATTGGAATTAGAAATAGAGGTTGTAAAAATCTATTGTGTACCATTCACATGCCTTTACAAAAGATTATCCTTGTATCTTCATCATACTAATCGAGAAAAACATTAGCTGAATTAGCCTAAAGTGACAGTCAAATCCTTAAATTTCGGTTAGTCTGTAAATTTCGTTCTGTCTGCTTTTCAGGATTGAACGAAAGAAACCGGAAACGGTTAACTTTAGAGACAAAATAAATATGACATAGATTGTATGTTTTACCGAGATGTACACTACTGGGTGGTAAGTTTTTGTCTATCTCTTACGGTTTACAAGTTATACAAAAGTCATACAGAGTAAAGAGGTCTCTAGAGGCTATTACCAGAGCGCTCAAGTTATACATTTCATTTGTAATACAACATTTAAACATATAGTATTTGAATCGGAGTTGTTAGACCAATTTTTGAGAATACCAAGTCTGGTATTTAACCCACTTTTGATTTTTGAGTTATTCTATTCACTGACACACACGCAGTATTTTTATAAAAATGCTTTATTTGGATACAGGGGTCTCAAAGCATATATTCCGGTGAAATCTTGGTATCGAATTTTTGGGTGGAATACAATACCTTCTTTATCTACCATGTACATTGTACATACGTGCTTGAGGAAGTAAACCAGAAAGGCCAAAAACCCCAACTTTAACGGGATTCAAACAACTACTGATTTAACTTGTTTTATGATACAGAAACTTTGTGGAAAATGAAATTAAAGTCGATGGCGACTCAATAAATATGTAGCGTATTAAATTAAACAAAGCTTATGCTCACTTATTCACGACTTTAAACCCAAACACATTCTTTATACTCTTAAAAACACTTTCCTTATACACGTACATGCATTGAATATACGTAATACTATCTACACTTCAGTAACAGACAAAATAATGGAAACAAATCTTGTGTATTCCATTGACATAATATTCTCGACTTATTCTGCAAGTAAACGACTTTTACATAAATTATTCTTTAATAATATTCTGATGGAGATAAAAATTAGCAGAAATACTATTATTATTATTATTTGTTTTCTTGTAAGTAGAAGGGAAATAAGGGAAAACACTAGAATAAAGCGATAGTCAAATCTATTTAAAATATGGTCGCTAGGTGAATCAATTGACATTTGGTTCTCTTTACTTGGCCAGATATAAAACAAGAGAGATATGAAACTAAAGATTGCTTCCCGTTTGACAGAATGCTTAATTAGTTTAAAATTGAAATCAATAATAAGTTATTTATGAAAATGTTATGCATATAAAAATATATATGGTATAAATTAAGTTTTAACGATATCTGCATGTTTTTTTACTTAGTTTTTGTCTATCTCTTACGTTTACTTTTTATATGAAAGTCATCCAAAATGAAGAGAGCTCTTCAAATGCGCTTTTCGAAAAATTCAATATCTACGCCTTGATTGTCATAAATATGTCTTAAATGTATGTATTTCAATAAAAATCGTTACATCTTTTTGAGAAAAACAACATTTACGAAACATTATCCATATAAAAGGTGGATTGGGTTGGGAGACATTCCTGAAAATCTTTGTTTTACAACTTTGGGAAATAAACTTAAAATACTAAGGTTGGTATTTAACCGACTTTTATTTTTCGTTGGCGGGGAGCTATGCTGTCCAAAGACATACCTTTTTGGAATCAGGTTTTTTTGTTTCTTTTTTAAATAAAAACATGTATTGCAGGTAAAATCTCGGTATCGAATTTTTATATGTTATTCAACATATTGTCTACCTACATTGTGCATTGTACATATACATATATATGGTAAAGAAAGGTAAAACAAAATTACAAAGTACACCTTAACTATAAAAGAATGGAGAAGTGACTTAAAATTAGCAAATTTTGTTGAAAATGAGTATACAGATAATTATTTTATATCGTGATTGTTTAAGCAGGACTAAGTTGAATAAAAGTTCAAAGCATATTGTTGTAAGCTGTAAGCCCTCGAATTATTGGAGAACCTGCCTGGCTCAGTTGGTTAGCCGTTGGTCTTCGGATCCCAAGGTCGCGAGTTCAAACCCTTTCAGAATAATTATTTTTAAGCGTACATAAAACCGTCAACCCATACCATTTAGATTTACTGGAAGGTTAAAGAACAGCAAGAGGAAGACATTCCAACATTTCTGTGGCGTTGATATGTTCCTGGCAATTTACAGCGTCGCAATCAGAAATGTTAACTTTGATTCATCGGAGATAATTGCGAAATTTCTTTGACTAGGTTACTCTAACCTCTCTTTTATTTGTTCGGTTAGTGACAACCTTATTAGTTTAAATGAGCGTAACTTTCATGGAAGTTCTTATTATTCATATCGTAGAATGGTCATTTCTTTCAGATACAAAAGCTAGTACTCTCTCTTCATTACTGTGAATAAATAATCGATGTTCAACAGTTTTATTTTGAAAATAAACTCTTTCAAACTCTGTCATTTTATTGTTAAGCGCCAGAACATTTCCGTTTAAAGTTTATGAATGTTAGCATTTTACTTCAATCTTGTTAGGGTTGATACACCAAAGAAATGAATGAACTTACAGGCGCTACTAGAAGCTTTACGTCGGTAAAGTTTTTGAAACATCCATCAGGGAAGAGAAAACTTCTTACATAGAACACAAACATTGAAACACAAAACACTAAACATCCATACTCCTAGCGGGAATCGAACCCGTGGCCCTTTTGCGGAATATCGTCGACCAAATGCGCCAACAACGGCCGTAAGTTGTTGACAGCGATTAGGGCACCTACTCTATGTGCTTTAAAGCAAATACATAGCGTTCAGATTTTAAACAGTTGAGTATCGACATTCCGTTTGCATCTATAACGGATCGTGTAATTCGACTATTTCTGCAAAAATTATCTCGAATGGAATAGAGAACATGTAAAAATAGACATTCGTAAGAATAATTTGCAGAACTAGCTATGTTAAACTTTTGAGTATTAATACAAGGAATTATTAAACAGGCAAATGTTTAACAGCTGGGAGCTATATTCTGGTGTTGAAACTCAATACTCTTTCCATGCAACCGCGAGAAATAACTGGTGATCGATAAATAAAAGAGTGACAAACTATTGAACAACTCAAAGCTTAATAAAGAATATCTCGGAAATAGCTTATGCCAGGAAACGGTACTTAGAATATATTTTTGCGATTTAAAGAGATTTTCACGTTATGTACTTTCGTTTATCATTTAACGTTTTCCTGTTATACAAAGTTTATAGAAATTCATTCCGAAAGAAGTAGTCTTATCAGATTATTCCCAGATAAATTAAAGGTATACTACTTTTCTCATTAAAATGTCTGTCATATATGGTATTTTACATGAAACTTATCTAGATATTCTGTAGAACATAAAAAAAGCGTTCCTTGTAAACGTTTATTTTGGATGGGTATTTTGTTTTAATATTTGGAAGTTATTGAACTTAAGTAAACTTATTGAGTATTTCGTTTTTTTTTTATTTATACTTAAAGCATAGAGTTGGTATATGTTTTTTCTACTTCTTACTACGTAGTAGAGAAATTAAGATGCTATTGTGTAGCTTCAAAATAATATATTCGCCCAAAATCGAAAATAAAAAAAAATTTGAAGTTCCAATTTTGTTATATATATATATAAATCGAGAGAACAGTGGATATCAAGAGATAAACATTTAATTTAATTCTTTTTCTATATGACTAAGATGTTGTAGCGACGCAAAGTAAAACAGAATTAAAGAAAATAAATAACAAAGATATTTGATGACCGTAGACATAAACCACATCCTACTTACACAGAGTAGTTAAACTTTAGAGTTAAACTGGAGATGCATTCATAGGTTTCTTGGATATATCACAAAGGACAGTATACATATAGTGTCAAAATCTTGATTTATACACTGTAAAAAATATATTACGTATTAGTTCAAAACAAATGCACACCCTTACATACAACGTCAAGATTTGCGAGAACTTGAATGCTATATCTTGTATTGTTTAATTAAGTCATTATGTCTTCAAAGTTGATCTTTGAAAACGATTTAAAAACACTTTGACGGTTACAAATTTCCAATTTTAAATATTGCTGTAAATTAAGATAAAGGCGTGTTACTTTAGCCAATTTTGTTGATCAACAATATTTACAACAAAGTTGACAAGAACAATAAAAGAATAGATTTCTTACCCTTTTTATACCATGAAATATAATTTATCTTATTCTGTGCTTTACTGCAATTACAAATCGTAATAAATTCACTTATTTTATAACGAAGAATACAAAGGATTCTAATACTTTAAAACGTTTTCACAGTATTCAAGCACTGAATACCTTGGATAATTATCATATTTTCCATATATAGCTACCATAGGCAGAAATATTCAAATATTTAATACCTTATAAAACACGTATCGAATCCTTACTTTTACTAGATAACCTTAAGTTTCATGAATAACCATAAAACTATTTTACAGTAATTCCTTAAACCCTTAAAATTTTAAAGCAAAATTCAATTTACATATTCCTGTTATATTTCTGAAAATATTTAAACAATGGATATTGTTAAGTCTAGAAAAATACTAATTAAAAATATCTAGAGGTTGTGGTTTGTTTTGACTTTGTAACAGCAATGTAAAATATATTTAAGAATTACAGTTTTCTTAATAACCTGCATGTAGCCTGTTCTAACTTATTTTGGAAACAATTTGTTAAGTAAATCATGAATGTTCCTTAAACATGCCTCTATTTTATTTAACGTTCCCACAAAATAATTTTAAAATAACATTTTTAAAACCTGAAGGTTTTTTTTTTTTTGCTGCAAAATATGAATTTACAGTTACAGCTCTCAAAACATTTAATTACGTTCTTATATTATATGTATGTCAGATGCTTTAACTAAATTCAGTATAATACAGCATGAAAAACGCCCAATATATAAGTTTATTCTGATTCAAATAATAACGAGAACGATACCCCATTATGCGCTATAAAAATGTCCTTAGATGCATATCTTGTACTATTGTAAAAGACAAAGTAATAATTATAGGCAAATAAAGAATAACGCATTGTAATACATACCTTGGTTAGGGTCCGACGAAGTCTCCCTTGCAGAAATACACCTAAACTTAAGCTACAAAATTCACAAGTCAAACACAAAATTCACTTGCTGAATTTTCAGCTTAAACACTCACATTTGCCACAACACTGAAACACTTTCTTCTGTTTAAAAATCCATCAAATGTAACGAATATTTTTATTCACTGTTTCTAAGTTTATAAACACCGAAACAGCCAAAGCAGGCATAAGACAGAAGACCGGCACACAGATAAAAAATCGGAACTTGAGAAACCCACGTGTAGCGGGGACCGGCAAATTACCGACGGAACGGTGGTAATAGTGGTGATATTGATGATAATGATTGATAGTGCCTGATTTTCACCATGTTTCCGCGGACCCCGCTCTTCAACAACTGACACGGTAAGACCTAGCGACCAACCACTGCGCGCCGAAGTTAGTGCGGGAGGGCGCTGAGGTGAAAAGGGAAGGGGAGAAAACAACACGACCGTCCACGAACCGATACGATTCTCAGTTTTCTGTGCATCTCATCATGATGGAGTGCATAATGGATGTTTTCTTGTTATCGGTAACCTCACCTGTTCCTTTGTGATTCTTTCTTGCTTTACGCTAATGAAATAACCTCGCCTGAGGTAACCCGAGAAACAGTACATTCTTGCTTTGCTAACTTCTCAATTCTTGTTTAAATTGACCGTAAATTCGCTGACGGTAACCTGTACTGCTGCTACAGGATGTACTAATATGCTCCTTAGCTTTCACTTGTTTTATTGCTTAGCCTGGCTAACCACAGTAGAAAGACAGTATTACGATGCAAATGCTGTATATTTGTAGTAGGAGGAAAAGATTTGAAAATACGAGACGAGATTGAGTTTATGTAAACAACTTCATACATGTGTATTGCGTATACTTTTGCCAGTAGTGAATATTAGATATATTTATGCTAAAAATATCTTGCTTTCCGAGCATGTGATCGATTAGTCACTCATGGTAGTGTTGACCTAATCCTGAGCTTGTACGAGTTAAATTTAAATCCTTCATTTACATAAATGTTAAATAAAGGGAATACATGATTTATTTGCATTTTTGTTAGCATAATATTACAAGACAAGTATAAACTACTTTCGAATGAAAACATTTTAGAATCTATGCTCTCTTATATTACGAACCCTAGCTTTTATGTAAGGTATAGAACTACTATACAAACTCTTTAGTTTCCAAGTTGTCCCCGATTTCTTGTCCCCTCTTTAGGATCCTTATCAACCCCGCTCTTACATTTTCTAAGAAGTTTCCCATTATTTTAACTGTTTTTGCCCTTGGACTCGTTAACATTTTAATGGCTATTACCTTTTTTTGTTCGTTTAAATTATTACATTCTATGTTACCTTCATCTACTATCTATATTTTGAATTTTTCACATTATATTAAACAATGTAAAATACTACCCAATTTCTCACACATATTTCATTGACCCTGGAAATTGTTTCTGATTTGTTTTAACACGAATACACCTCTGTGCACCCATAGTAGAGTTATTTTTATTTGTGTAAATAAAAGGATCAAATGTGACTGTATTGCATGCTTTCACATGAATATACTTATCAGTATTTGGAGTTTGATTAATGTGAACAGGAATTTTAAGTTATAGCTACAATGGCATGAGCAGGCAGCGGATAAAAAACATTACAGAAAAATATGTGTTGCATTCACATGACTTTCTCTAGCTATTCCACGAAGAAACTTTACTTACAAAAGATATGTATTTTATCTACATCATGCTAATCCAGATAACTATTAGCAGAATTAGTTTTATTACTTGCTTCTTTGTAAGTAGATACAAAATAGAAACTGCATTAGCATAGAGGGATAGTCCTATGTTTTAAAAGCCAGTCGCTATGTGAAAATATTGAAATTCGGTTCCCTTTGCTTGTCAGAAGGAAAGAAACCGACTTCCCGTTTGAGAACAGTTTAAACAGCATAACATTGAAACCAATAACATAGAATAATTCGGAAACGGTTAGTTTTACAAATATAATTATATGATATAAATTGTGCGTTTTAACGATATCTAAATTTTTATGTAGTAAGTCTATTTCTTGCGGTTTACTAGTTATGCACAGTTATACAAAAATCATTCTGAATGAAGAGGTCTTCAGAGGCTAATCCCAGAAAACTTTTTACTCTCATAAAATATCTAAACGTATGGCATTTTAATCAAAATCCTTAGACCACCTTTGAGAAAACGAAACTTTTGAAAAAAAGTTACGGGTGGGGGGATTTTTCCGCAAATCTTTGGAAGATATTGAACTTAAATCCTAAGTTTAGTATTTAATCGACATTCCGTTTTTTAATTATGCTGCGCGCGCGCACACACACGCGAACACGGACGTTTTTCTAAAATGCTTTTGTTTTTCTGTTTTAGATTCAGAGGATCCTAAAACTAGTATTCCGGTGAAATGTCGAAATCGAAATTTTGGGTGGAATACAATGTACGTTGTATATAGTGCTAGTGAAAGTAAAACTGCAATTGAGTGAACTGGATTATACCTTCAGATGTTACCGCCCAGTTTGTTTCGGCACAACGCGGTATAATGTATCTCCCACCATGAAGGTTACGTGGGCCGCGCGTCGATCCCAAGCGACAGCACGTGAGGTTTGTGGTAGTCAAAGAGGCCCAGAGGCGGGGTTTCTCTGATTTCCCCGGTTTGCCTAGCCATCACATTCTACCGGTGCTTCTTCATATACATTCCGTGTATCATCGGTGTCATCGCCTGCGGTGCCACAAGTAATAAAAGTGGGCGTTAAACACTAACAAAAAGAAAATGAAGATTTCGTATACATCATATTTACTGATTGCCGATTACATCAATCGCGTCCGTAAAGCTCGTTTCTTTGGTGCACCAAACAACAGAATTTTTATTGCTCTAAATGTTAAATCGGAATAAAATGACGTAGTTGTTTAAAATAGATTATTTTCAAGATGAACTACTGCACATCGATTGTTTAATCAACGTAACTAAGAGTCAGTGTCCCTTCGTTTATGAAAGAAGTGACCAATTCAACGACAAAACGATGGGAAGTTACATAAAAGGCACAGGTCATGTACCCTAATAGTGCTCTTATGATACAGCATGAGAAGTTAGAAAACCATACAAACACATATGGGTGTGCAGACTTCAACGCAACTTGCTGACAAACTGAAGCATAAGTTCCTGTACTATTTACTTTAAAGTACATGACTGAATAAATAAAGAATAAAGTGTTAGGACAGGTAGGAATCTGTAGCTACTTGAGTTGCAATGTAACCTTTAAAACAAACAATGAAGAAATAAATAATAAAAGTGAGTGAGTTCCAATATATTTGTGGAGTAATTAGCTCGTACCTAGAAAAGAAAAACCCGAAAATATGAAAACCTAAAATTCTATTAGACAATGGATGTTCCAGTTTCACTATATGGTTCGGAGACATGGCCACTTAAAAAGAAATATTTGAGCCAAAAACAAGTGGCAGAAATGAAATACCTGTAATATCCGAGTAGTAAAAGGATGCACCAGACAAGATCATAAGGAAAGTCATTTACAAAAATTGGATAACTCTCGCATTCCATTTCAGTCATTCAAATATATACCTTTAGGCTACACAAAAATAGGAAGACCAGTTAAAAGATGGGAAGAAATATGAGGCCGGAACAGGAGAATTGTCCTAATACATGAAGAGTTGATGATGACGATAAAATGTATATCTTAACTTTTCTGGGTATGGCTTCTAAAGAGAGGTTCATTATGGATGAATTTGGCTGAACTTTACATAACTAGTAAACTGTAAGATAAAGACAAAAACTTACTGCACAAAAAACATAGATCCCATTAAAACATACAAGTTATGTCATATGCATTTTTGTTTTTGAGTTGATCGTTTCTAAGATATTCCTTGTTTTTGGTTTCAAGTTTAAACTAGTAACTTTTCTCAAACGGGGCTATTTGTCCTTAAGTGTTGCTTTTGTTTACTGCTGGCCTTGCAAAGCGAACCGAACTTCAATTGTTCCCATAGTGAATAGCTTTTAAAAGATATGGCTTTCTCTCCTGCTTACAAGGAATCAAGTGGTAAGATCGCTATTGGTTATCTCAATTAACATAATGTAAATAAAAGAATCTCTTATGTAAGAATAGTTTGTGTGCAAAATGTGTAAACAAAGTCATGTAAATGAGGCACATCCTATTTTTAATTTCTCTACACTTACTATGTACACAGTGTATAGAGAAGGTTTTGCACTCTACCAAAAAATTCCATACCGAGATTTCACCGGAACTATATGTTTTAGGGTCCGCTGTATTCAAAAAAAGTATGTTCAAAAAAAGGTTACTGTGTGTGTGTGTGTGTGTGTGTGTGTGCCTGTATGTCCGTGTGCCTGTGAACACGATAACTCAAAAACGAACAGTCAGCCAAATACCAAACTTGGTATTTAAGTTTAATATCTTCCATGGATACGACACGATTTTGAAAAAAAAATCCCCCCACCCCAAACAACCCTTTACATGGAACTTTTTCGAAAATTTTGATTTTGTAAAAAAATGGATGAAACGATTTTGATTAAAATATCGAATATTAAAGATATTTATGTGCCAAATAAAATGTATATTTTGAATTTTCTGGGAATAGCCTCTGAAGACTACTTTATTCTGAGTGAATTTTACGGAATTTTGCTTAACTGCTAAACTGTAAGAGATAGAAAAAAACTTAAAACACAAAAAGTAGAGCACACTAAAGTACACAATTTAAGTTCTATACATTTTTTTCGTGGAGTTGATCGTTTTTAGATATTCCTTGTTTTTATTTTCAGCTATGAAAAACTTAACTTTTCTCATACAGGAATGTGTCAACTTCTGTCCATACAAATAAAGGAACTTCAGTCACAAAGCAACCAGCTTTTGACTATAGCTTTAACCTATGGTACTACCTTATTTCTCTTCTACGTATAAGGAAGCAAGAAATAAGACTATTTCTGCTAATTTTTTGTCGATTAGCATGAAATAATTAGAAACATAACTTTTAAACAATAATTTGTTGCAGAGATGTAGAGAAGGTCATGTGAATGGACCACATCAGATTTTTAATTTCTCTATACGTTCTATGTACATAGTGTATAGAGAAGGTATTGCAATGCACACAAAAATTTGATACCGAGATTTCACCGAAAATACATGTTTTATGACACCCTGGGCACAAAAAATCTCGTGCTCCATTCACATGACTTTCTCTTCATCTTTGTAACAAATTATTGTTAAAAAGCTTATACATCTATTTACTTCATGCTAATCGAGAAAAAATTAGCAGAAATAGTCTTCTTACTTGCTTCCGTGTAAGTAGAAGTGAAAGAAGGGAGTACCATAGCTTAAAGTGATAGTTAAAACCTGGTTGCTATATAACTGAACTTCCTTTTTTGTATGGGTAGGAGTTGACACATTCCAGTATGAGAAAAGTATAACTGTTTTCAAAGGTAAAACCCAAAACAAGGAATATTTAAAAAACGACCAACTCCACGATTAACATATATAATATAGATTGTATGTTTTAATGTGCTCTACATTTTCTCTGTGGTAAGTTTTTGTCCATCTCTTACGGTTTAGCAGTTATGCCAAATTCCGTAAAATTCATCCTGAATAAAGTAGTCTTCAGAAGCTATTGGCAGAAGATTCAAGATATACTTTTATTTGTTAGGTAAATATTTTTAATATACAGTATTTTAATCAAAATCGTTAGAGCTATTTTTAAGAAAATAAAAATTTTCGAAAAAAATTCCATGTAAACGGTGGTAGAGGATGGGGGGATTTTCCTGAAAATCTTCGGTGTCGCATGCTTAGAAGATACCAAAATTAAATATCAAGTTCTGTATTCAACGGTCTTTTCGTTTTTGAGCTATGCTGTCCACAGTCACACAGACAGACACACAGACACACACGCTCACACACGGATCTTTTCCTTGTTTTGGAATCAAGGGGACCCATAACATGTATTTACGGTGAAATATCGTCACAAAGCTCTATACACTATGTACATGGTACGTGTAGAGAATGTAAAAGAGCATTTTTTAGAAAAATGTCTGTATGTGTGTCCGTCTGTCTGTGTGTGTCTGTGTTTGTGGGCAGCATAACTCAAAAACGAAAGCACCGTTAAATACCAAACTTAGTATTTTTTAAGTTCAGTATCTTCCAAGGATGCAACATGAAGATTTTAAAGAGAATCCCCCCATCACCAACTTTCCTTCGCATGGAAAATGTTTCAAAATTTTGATTTTATAAAAAATGGCTGTAACGATTTTGATTAAAATATCGTGTGTTAAAGATATATACCTGACAAATAAAATGTATATTTTGAATTTTCTGACAATAGTCTCTGAAGACTACTTTATTCTGAATGAATTTTATGGAATTTTGTATAACTGATAAACCGTAAGAGATAGACAAAAACTTATCACACAAAAGATAGACGACATTAAAACACAGGATTTATATTACTCGTATTTGCATTTTTTTGTAGAGTTGTTCGGTTTTTAGACATTCCTTATTTTTGGTTTCAACCTTGAAATATTTATACTTTTCTCATACAGGAATTTGTGAACTCGGGTACATACAAACAAAGGAACTTCAGTCACAAAGCAACCAGCTTTTGAATATCACTTTAACCAATGGTACTCCCTTTTTCCGCATCTACTTACAAGGAAGCAAATAATAAGACTATTTCTGCTAATTTATTTGCGATGAGCATGAAGTAAATAAAAGTATAAGCTTTTTAACAATAATTTGTTGCAGAGATGTAGAGAAAGTCATGTGATTGGAACACATAAGATTTTCTGTTTTATATTTCACTATACACATTTTCGAAGCAGTTTCTGCTGGCAGCCTGTATTTCTTGACTTTGCTAATCTGTAATTTTATAGGAGCACACATATTTCATGAACGGCATCAGCATTGGTCAATTTAACTACTACAATGCTAGTGTCGTTATTGCAGGCTTACCACTTTTTTCTCCTCCGGCTAGCGGCGATCTTGAGGTTTACACCTATAAACGTTTAACATCTAGACGAGGAATTACCTAGGAAATGCTGGTTGCCTAGAACCATAGCTATAATACATTATGTAGCATACCAGACCTGCTAACCAGGGCAAAGAATTTTTAGCAAAGTTCCATTGCTAAAATTCAGCAATTGATACTATTTCAGAATTTCAACTGAGATAGAAAGAGAGTAACATTTCAAAGTTGGCATTCAATCTAAGGGCATTTAAAGAAACATTAAAGATCGTCAATTGGGAGGATCATATTAGAGCCACAATGTACCGGAATTTCGTCCCTCAGGATTTGTTTTACTTGCCAATAAATCTACTGACATAGACTGACTTCCGTTCAGCCTGGGCTTGGTTTACACCAGAACGATGTTTTATTTTTACTTTCTCTACGCGTACTATCTACATAGTGTATAGAGAAGGTATAGTATTGCACCCAAAAATGCGATTCCTAGATTTCACGGAAATATATATTTTGAGAACCCCTGAAACCAAAAAAAAGTTTTTAGAAAAATGTCCGTGTCTGTCTCTGTGTGTCTGTGTGTGTATGTGTATGGGCAGCCTAGCCCAAAAACGAAAAGACCGCTAGAGACCAACGAAGATTTTTAAGAAAATGCCCCCACCCTAAACTATCCTTTACGTTTGACTTTACCAAAAATTACGCTAACGATTTTGATGAAAATGTGTATATTAAAGATATTTACCTGACAAATAACATATATACGTATATCTTGAATTTTCTGGGTATAGCCTCAAAAGACCTCTTTATTCTAGATGCTTTTTATTGAATTTTGTAAAACTGGTAAATCGTGTAAGAGATAGACAAAAACTTACTGCATAAAAAATCTAGATCATGATAGAACATACAATTTATGTCATATACATTTTTTTTCATGGAATTGATCGTTTTTTAGATATTCCTTGTCATTGATTTCAGCCTTAAAAAACGTAATTTTCTCATAGAGGAATTTGTCAACTGTTGTCCATACAAACAAAGGACTTCAGTGACATAGCAACCAGCATTTGGCTATTACTTTAACCTATGGTACTCCCTTATTTCGCTTCTATATACTTACAAGGAAGCAAGTAATGAGACTATTTCTGTTATTTTTTTCAATTAGCGTAGGTGAATAGAAGCATAAGCTTTTTAACAATAATTTGTTTCAGAGATGTAGAGAAAGTCATGTGAACGGAACACATCAGACTTTTTTTTCTACGCTATTGTCATGCCATAGTCATGTGCCTTACTAACCTTCACCAGTAACACTGGGTGATCCGTCTAGAACAGGACATCCTTCTCGAAAACTCAGAATGAAGTCTCACGCTTCACCGCCGGTCGGTTAAGAACCCTGAAACCTGTTCTACTTTATGCTGATCACCCATGTTTTTCCAAACGTCTAAGCTTCAGTCAGAGGATATCGATTATAAATCATCTTGTAGTCGTGTTAAACTTTAATGCAGCTGGTACCGCATGGCATAAAGATATACATAAATAAAAATATGTTGGTTACATTCACATGGCTTTCTCTACCTATTATGCAAAACTATTTGTTTAAATTCATGTCAATCGAGATAAAGAAAATGCAGTTTCATCTATTAATTTTTATATTCATGTAAAGTCTTATTTTAACCAACCAAATTTTAATTAAAATAAATTTCTGTAGCTAAACTATTCAAATAAATTTAAAATGTATTTATAGAACAAGTAGTTGTAATGGTTATTTCCTTGGAGGTAGAAGAGAATTAAGGGAATACACAGGCCCAAGCTGTAGCAAAAATTTTATAAAAGCAGTTGCTAAGAGGTTTATCAGTTATACAATAATAATTTAGAAAGAAGAGGAATTCGAAGGCAGAAAAACCTAGATATATATTTGTTTATCTTTAGTATGAGTATTTTAGTAAATATTGTTTGATATTTTTGGAGAATAACTAAATGAAACGATTACCATGTTATGAGGTAATTTGGGAAAGTGGAATTTCATGAAAATCTTCGAGAAGTATCTTGTAAGATCTATTTGGCTTGGTATTTTGCCGAGTTTCTCTTTATACATATCTCTTTTTTTACAAAGGTATTTCGTGTTTGCTTACATGCAGTAGTCTGCGTACTGAAATCTAGAGATTTTGCTTGAAACTACGAGGATCTATGAACGCTCTCTTGCAGAATTCTAATATCATATGTTGGTAATTCTGATGCTGAAGCTTGATGTCCAGGAATATCGCAGTATGTTCAACATGACATGACTAGTATCTGGTTACAGGCTACTGGAGCTCCGAAGTAATGACGCCACTTACTCCCCCCATCCTTCCAACTGCCCCTAGTTACCCAAAGGCATGACAAGTAGATAAACATTCGGGACGATGAATCAGTGGCGATCTCATGCAACCAGTGGTGGGTCTATGTGCAGCTAAATTGTGCCCATACAAGTCAGCCGAAACTATTCAGAAATTACGTCTATGTTGTGAATTCTAAAGCGCATTATAGAATTTTTAAAGTTGTGCATGAATCAGGTTATGAAGCACTTTAGAAACGAAAACACTTATAAACAAAAAGACAACAGCAAATTTGTTGGAAAGAGAAATGAATTAGAAAGCGAAAACTGGTCTATCGATTTTGCGTGGATTCAAGCACATACGGGCCCTCATGGAAACGAACTTGCGGACAGATTGGCTAAAGAAGCAATCTTCGAATTTCAAGTAGCACACTTCCTAAAAGTTAAATTAGAAAACAACTGAGAAAAGCTAGAACCAATATATGGGAGACTGAATGGAAAAACAGTTCAAACAGACAACTAAAAATAATTTTTCCCCGGTTAAGCAAAGAGTTAAAATTAAAATAAATCTCACTACGAATATAATAAGTACGATCGTATATTAACAGGACATGGAAAAATGCGAACATATTACCACAGATTTAAGATAGCAGACAGTCTATTTAATAATGGAAATCAAACAGTAGACCATATTCTCTATGAGTGTGTCAAGTTGAAAAGTGGAAGAGAAACATTTTCAAAAACTAACTTCGAAAGGTGAAAAGTGGCCGAAAGATAAAAAGAAAGAAATGGTTAAAAACATTAGAAAGAACTTTAATTCTATTAATTTTGAATTACTGTAGATCATATGTATACAAACGTCTAATAGCTCAAAAAATGTTAATACTATTTTAAAGGAATATTGCCAATTAATTATTGAATACAATCAAGCAAATATTACTATATCAGTAATGGAACATACGCTAGTAAAAGATTATTATAAAAAAACCTAGGGCTTACAAGCGAATGCCTAGGCGTCAGAAGCCAGTCGAGAACCCGGAACGAGTGGTTGGCCCATAGCCAGGCATGAGCGTGAGGAAGAAACTTACGGCACGACAGCTCACGGGGAACCTTGGCCTACCGGAACCCGGCCGCTGCGTCCCCCATCTCGGTCCATTACAGACGTCATGGATGGGGTGCAGTATTGTAGGGTGAGACGTGGTCAGCGCCTGGAGTCCACCCCCGGCCGGTTAATGCGGTCATCATGACCTGGAGCCGCTATTTCTCCATCAAGTAGCTCCTCAATTGGCCCCCCAGGGACCTTACGAGATTGAGTGCACCCCGGGCCAGGTCTCCCAGCGGGGGAAAAATCCCCACGCCGGTACTGGGGATCGAACCCAGGTCTCCCGCTTGGTAAGCAGCAACGCTACCACCGCGCTAAGGAGACGACCAGCGTGAGGAAGTGGATGATATGAAATGCAAGCGAAATGGATGATTGGAAAGGTGATGATAAACCAATTTGTGGAATGAGCAGCAGGGAAACCGAAGAACCGAGAAGAAGATACTGTATTGCACCCAAAAATTGGATACGAAGTTTCACCTAAAACATATTTTGACACACCTGATTCTAAAATAACTTTTTTTTTTTCGTGTGTGACTGTGGGTAGCATAGCTCAAAAAATAAAAAATCTGATGTGTACCATTCACATGACTTTCTCTGTGGTTTCTCTGTGTGGTTTAATAAAATGTATATTTTGTGTAACAAGTATCTGTTACAGTTTACAATTTAGACAAAGCTTATGCAAGAGTCATCCAGAATGAAGAGGACTTCAGAAAATTGAAGATATACATCTCGTTTGTCATAAAATTTTTTTAGCATTTAAATAAACATAGTTAGAGCCATGTTTGAGAAAATCAACATTTTCGAAAACTCTTCCATGTAAAGGGTAGTTGGGGTAGAGATTTTATTGTAAATCTTCGTTTCGCATCCCTGGAACATACTGAACTTAGTGTTTACTTGGTGTTTAAGCATTTTTACTTTCTCCATACGCACTATGTACATAGTGTATAGAGAAAGAATTGCACTCCACCCAAAAATTCGATACCGAGATTTCACCGGAAATATATGTTTTAGGGTCCCCAATATCCAAAAAAAAAAAAAAAGCATTTTCACAAAAAGGTCCGTGTGTGTGTGTGTCCGAGTGTCCGTGTGTCAGTGTGTCCGTGTGTCAGTGTGTCCGTGTGTCTGTAAACACGATAGCTCAAAAACGAAAAGTTGGTAAAATACCAAACTTGGTATTTAAGTTTAGTATCTTCCAGGGATGCGACCCGAAGATTTTGAGAAAAATCCCCCCGCCCCCAACTACCCTTTACATGGAACTTTTTCGAAATTTTTGATTTTCTCAAAAATGGCTCTAACGATTTTGATTAAAATTTCGTATATCAAAGATATTTACCTGACAAATGAAATGTATATCTTGAATTTTCTGGGAATAGCCTCTGAAGACTACTTTATTCTGGATGAATTTTGCATAACTACTAAACCGTGAGACATGGACAAAAACTTAACACACAAAAAATGTAGAACACGTTAAAACACACAATTTATGTTATATACATTTTTTTCGTGGACTTCATCTTTTTGATATATTCCTTTTTGTTGGTTTCAGCTTTGAAAACTTATACTTTCTCATACAGGAATTTGTCAACTCCTGTCCATACAAACAAAGGAACATCAGTCACATGGCAACCAGCTTTTGGCTTTCATTTTAACTTATGGTACTCCCTTATTTCGCTTCTACTTACAATAAAGCAAAAATAAGACTATTTCTGCTAATTTTATCGATTAGCATGAAATAAATAAAAGATAATTTGTTACAGAGATATAGAGAAAGTCATGTGAATGGAACACATCAGATTTGTTTACCTAAATATTAAAATAATAGAATTACATACTTACTCTTTTGCGAAGGATGAGGTTTTTATTCATTTAATTGCAGATTCCGGGTTGTGTTCTAATATATTTTATGGATAATTGTACGTTATGTGTTGGAAAACAAGTCTGAAAAGTGTAATTCGGTAGAAAATTATGTGTATAGCTACTTAAACTGTTATAGCTCTCACAATAGTCTGCACAGCAATTAAAAAAAGCAAACAGCTACCGAGCAGGATGCTCAAGTGGTTACGTCTGTGGCCAACTGTCGGGAGGTCTCGGGTTCAAATCCCGTGGGCTGACCGATTTGACGCAATAGCCAGGTAAAGAGAAGGAACGTGTTATGTAATATTAAAGCGTACATTTTTTGAACTTTTATTTTTATAAGCTTTAGCAGCTTAGTTTATCACAACGAATATTTTCGATATGATTTTTCTTTTGATGGTATGTGGTGGACAGTAGCCTTTAATGTTCTCATCCTCGAACTAAACTACTTTCGCTTCGGTCCAAGTAATTGGCAATAAAGTGCAATCCAGTCCAGCTGCTTCATCATCCGTATTCAGGTGGGCAATTGCAACTAGCCCTTTGAGGTTTGACTTCCACATAGATACCATTTATTCCTCGACGAGTATATGGTGCTGGTGTGTCATACCGTGTAGCTGCTTCCACTATCTGAAATTACCAACTATTTTCAGTTTTACTACTGTTATAGAATGAAAAAACTTTGGCTTGTGGCATTAAATACCCAATTCAGCTTGGTGATTGAGGGAAACCACCAAAAAGCATAGCCGGTTTGGTTGTCCCTCGAGATTTGAACCTAATACCTCTATAATTTGGGCCACAGGGAAATTAAATTTAAATAATTGCAAATGGAAGTTTGTATAAATGGTTCATAGCTGATTAGATTTTATTCTTTCGGTAACCGCGATATAGAAAACCTTTAGATCCCGGCTCAGTTTCTAATATTTTATGTATTGATGTGTTCCACATAAATGGTAAATGAAATTCATTTAGGAATTATTTATCAATTATGCATAATTAATAATATTTCTGAAGCTAGTGACTATTTCCTTTCTCAGCTTATGTACAAAGCGAGTCTTCTCATCCTGTAGTTTGGTAACTATGCAACTCTGTATTTAACAAACGATGCGAAGTGCAGATACTGACACCACATTTGTCATCACGCTAATTAGGAATATGCTGGTGCTCGTTCACTTGAGTCAGTAGCGCAATGGTCAAGATGCTGGAAAGTCATGGTGAGGATCCGAAGTTCTAATCATGCCAGCTGAAGTTTCGAGAACGCTCTAGCATATCGTGATTTCCTTACGAATGCACAGTTGCTGCCGCCCGTGCTCACTGTAGATCAATGGTTTCGAATAGAGGGCATCTGGACATGCTGTCAGTATGTGGGGAAGCGCAGTATAATGCAACGGAGGCACGTCGTTTATACCAACTGAGGTTTCCGCAGAGAACACTTCATACAGATCATGTTTTTGTGAGTTAAGAACCGCCTTCTGGAATGACATCACAAGAACGTTGCACAAGACGTCACATCTACGAAGAGGAAATCCTATCTGCCCAAGCAACGATAGATCGTGTGACTATTTCAATTCAGCAACCGCGCTGTAGCACGAGTGACGATCACTGGCATTTCAGTATTAGCCAATCTTAATCATGCAAAGCTTCACCATTATCTTTAACTATAACACCAGTTACTGCAGCCGGACTGTGGACACAGCGTAGCGTTTGCTATGTGGATCATACGACAAACTAAACTAGATCCACATTTTTGACAACTATTCCACAACACAGGCGCATACTGGAACATGTAAAGCCACAATGGATGTGAAAGGCGGCCTATTATGTCCGATGGGTAATCAACGCTTGGTCTGGTATATTCGAGATAATCAAATAGACCTGTGCATTTATGATGGCCAACTCCTTGCGATATATACTTCCTACAACAGCACTACCTACTCTATTGAATGAAGTGCTATTGCAGAATAGATTAACCAACATCTCGATGCCACCTACCCTGAGCGATTTGACGGCATGGGTCAATAAAGTGGCCACCACGATCACCAGATCTATCCTCATTGGATTTTTCTTATGGAGTTGTCTTAAAGCGGCCAACGCTCACTCAATAGCTCAGTAAAAGCATCATACCGCCATGTTGCGCCGAGCTAGGCTAGCGTTAATGGTTAGGCTGAGATCTGTCATCCGCCGGCATGTGGTCAGTTCCAACACCTATTACACCACATGGTGGAAACGGATAAATTATATGATGGTGCGGCACTGTCATATTCACTAGTAAATGCACTACTTTAGGAACCAAAGAGGATCACAACCATGGGCTTAAGGCTTGCTTTCCTCCAATCTGAAAAGTGAACTGAACTAGAACTTAAAGAAAATTTATATTCAGTTCAGCTTTCAGTTCAGTTGTGCTTTCCTAGAAAACTGAACTGAAAACTGCACATCATTAAAATGGCTGAGAAGCTTGCATGTTAATGAAGAAAGTGAGTTGTAAGTGGATACTTTTGATGTTTTTTTAGGTCGATGCATTAACAAATAGTAGTGATACTGAACAAATTTACTACATCATGAGGTTAACCCGCCATAATGCCAGTCTGTTGTACTACACTTTATTCCAGAATCTTTAATCTTATTTAAGAGCTAAAATTGGCTGAAAATTACTAAACATTATACAATAAATCCTATTTATTTACCTACCTGATTTTCCCCAATTCCTCTCCCAACTCCTTCCAAAGCCTCTGTTTCTTCTTTATATTTCTATACTCATCATGTTGTACGTTGTATAGAAGTTCGTTATGAAGAACAGAGTCTATTATTCTCTCTTCCTCAATTTCTGAAAACTTTCGTTTTCCACTCATTAGGTACAAATATTTAAATCAAATTACAAACAACCGTAATTTTCGGCGCCTAACTTAAATTTCTAGTAACAAACGAGAAAGGAGAGATTCAGTTGCAGTCCAGACCAGTTTCGTTAACTTCTAGTACGAAAGAAAGTACTTCCATTATAAACAATGATACAGTTCATGATCACTAGATCTGAACTATAAAGTACTAAATTCAGGTTTATTCAATTCAGTTTTTTGTCTACTTTTTACTTTCTCTATACGAGCTATGTACATAGTGTCTATAGAGTAGGTATTGTGCATTGTACCGAGATTTCACAGGAAATACATGTTTTGAGACTTCCTGAATAAAAAAAAAAAGCATTTTTAGAACAATGTCTGTGTATGTGTGTCTGTGCGTCTGTGGGCAGCATAGATCAAAAACGAAAAGACCGTTAAAGCCCAAACTTGGTATTTAAGTTTGGTATCTTCCAAGGATCCGACACGAAGATTTTCAAGAAAATCCCCCCACCCCAAACTACTCTTTACATGGACAAATTTTTGAAAAATTTGATTTTCTTAAAAATGGCTCTAACGATTTTGATTAAAATATCGTATATTAAAGATATTTACCTGACAAATAAAATGTGCATCTTGAATTTTCTGGGAATAGCCCCTGAAGACTACTTTATCCTGGATGAATTTTACGGAACTGTGCATAACTGCTAAACCGTAAGAAAAACTTACTACACAGAAAATGTAGCTCACGATAAAATACGCAATTTATGTCATATGCATTTTGTTCGTGGAGCTGATCATTTTTAAGGTATTCCTGATTTTTCGTTTTAGCTTTGAAAAACTTTTACTTTTCTCATACAGGAATTTCTTAACTCCTGTCCATACAAACAAAGGAACTTCAGTTACATAGCAACCAGCTTTTGGCTATCATTTTAACCTATGGAACTCCCTCATTTCGCTTCTACTTAGAAGGAAGCAAGTAATACGACTATTTCTGCTATTAGCATGAAGTAAATAGAAGCTGATGCTTTTTAACTACAATTTGTTTCAGAGATGTAGAGAAAGAGAAAGGCATGTGAATGGAACACATAATGTTTTATGTATGTACTGCATTTTCTAAACTCTCAGAACAGCTTATTGTCTTTCTTGTGTATGAAAGAATGTCTTTAAGTAGTAAAATATTGCTTAATTACGCCTTATGCCCTTAAGTTATAATTGTAATGTTATAGGCATTTATTTATGATTTTCATTAATGCATATTCTAACAAGTAAAAGTCTGAAAATCACATAATTAAACTGATTAGGAGAATTCCATGTTAAACTACCAATTCTCGTTAAATTTACTAAACATAAAAATCTGATATGTTCCACGCATATGCTTTTCTTTACATATCTGTAACAAAATACTGTGAATAAGTTTATTCTTCTATCCACTTTGTACTAATCCAAATAAACATTAGCAGAAACGGTCATATTACTTAGTTCCTTATAATAGAAGGGGAAGAAGGGAATACACCAGGCTAAACTGACAGTCAAGTATTTTAAGGTGTCGTTGTTTTGGAGATTGAAATTCGTTTCTTTGCGTGGCCCGGAGTTGACATATTCCCGTATGAGAAACGTTTTATGATTTTAAAATTGAAACCAACAACAAGGAATATCTCGAAAACGGCCAACTCCATGAAAAAAAATAAATGACGTTAATTGTGTGTTTTAACGAGATTTAACCTGTGTAGTAAGTTTTTTTTCTGTCTGTTTCTCGGTTTAATAGCTATGCAAAAGCATAAAAAAAATTCATTCAGAATGAAGAGGTCTTCAAATGCTATTTCCAGAAACCTCACGATATACATTTTATTTGTCATGTAAATATCTTATATATAAGTCATTTTTGAGAGCACCAACATTTTCGATTTTTTGTATATAGGGATAATTGGGACTAGGGGGATTTTCTTGAAAATATTCATGCCAAAACCTTGGAAGATACTGACCTTAAATATCATTATTGGTATTTAACGGACTGCGTTTTTTTATGTATGCTGCTTAAAGATACACACGCGGACGTTTTTCTAAAATTCCTTTTTTTGATTCAGGGAGTCCAAAAATCTTATATTTCCGGTGAAATCTCGGATTTGAATTTTGGGCGCAATACAATACCTTCTCTATAACCTATGTACATAGTATGTGTGGAGGAAGCAAAAAGTATTTTAATGTGGCAGTATTTGAACCTGGGATTTTTCATCACTGAAGCGCATACTATTGTGGTACGAGAGCAAGCCACCTCATGCACAGTGGTGTCAAGCAGCCATTTCGGCCGAAATTGAAACAACGCCGTGGGTAGTATTTATTACATACCGAGTCAAACATCTGGACTGCGTAACTTTTTAATCCGCAGGTTGTTCAGTCGCCCTCCATGGTGTAATGGTTACAATGCTAACTTCATATACCCAAGGTCGCGGGTTCAAACCCGGCGGAGGACGATGGATTTTTTTCGGGTGTAAAAATCCTTAGCATGGCTTCCTTCGGAAGGGAAGTAAAGCCGTTGGTCCCGTGTCGTAGATTTACGGCACGTAAAAGAACCTCAATTCTGATAGAGAGGCCTCTGAGCAAAATTAAGCGGTCTTTCACGACAAATTCAGAATGGGACGCAGAGAGCCACATTAGTTAAAGAGCGTCCAAAAATAACACGCCATTTATATTTTTAACGCCATATTCGCTTAAGTGCGTATCGACTGCGACGGTAGTGACCTCACTGCGCAGAAACAGCACAGAATGTGTCAAGGGTACGTTTATCAGTTCTGTGCTGTTTCAGCCATTGCTTTGTTTGTGTGTTGTGAGGTTTATCGACAATACGTGTGTTGTGTGTGATTTCCTTAGGAATATTATTATCTTTATTAGTCCGTGAAAGTGCCTGATAACAGCTTGAAAAGCTTAGAGTTGAATATTACTTGTTATAATGGAGGAAAAGCTAGTCCAAACTGTTGCTGCATTCGTATGCTCTCCTAAGTAGTCTCTCAGTCGTGTTGCACAGCAAGTGGGTGATTCTCAAAACTCTGTTTCTAAAGTTACTATAGCCTAAAATGTTATTTAAAAACGTTGAAGCAACTTACCTTGTTCAACAGCAAAAACGTTTTGTTTGATGTTAGTGAATATTATTTAACGTAAAGCATGTTTGACTCTTTAACTTATCTGGAGATGCTTTTAGTCTAAGTTTGTTCAAATATGCTGCAAATGAGATTTATTGTCATTCTATTAAATCTTTCCATGCATGTCATAATTACATTAACTCCCTAAAATAGAGGAAGTCACCCAAGGACGGATTTCAGCTACATTTGTGAACCCTCTGTGACATTCAGTTTGACCCTCTTCAAGATAATTAGTCACAATACCCACCAGTCTGTTCATAACAACAAGTGCTCCTCCTGCGTCATAAAGGCAGCAAACGCCCATGTTGTCAGAATCATATGCACAAAGCTGGCGAGGAGTCAGATAAGGCATATGTGCTTTACATTCTTGGTAATCTCTAATATATACAGAAGTTTGAAGAAGTTGTTTATTAGGATCAGAATCGTCAGGTTCTAACAAACCCCATCCCAATAACACCGCTGCAGTGCTATTAGAAGGGCTTTTACCAGCCATTAAGATCATCTGCGACACATGACTGTAATCGAACGGGATAGAAACCTGAAACAGATATACACTTGGTAAATTTTCGTATTCACTCTTACAGAAAGAATTCATAGGTTAATTTTTCTTCTTTCAACTAAAGGCTGTTTTTTACAGTGGTTACCAACGTGTAAAGATAAATGCGTATGCAATTTATACTATATTACATCCAGTTTAGAATAGGCGGTTCAAGGTCAAATTCCCCCACATTACCCCCACTCTGCCGCACTCTCTTTGTTTATGCCTTGAAGAGTGAGCAGTAAGTAGTGCAGAGGGAATACGTGGTAAGCCACCAGACCTTGAACTACCTATTCTTATTGTAAATACTACATTTTGTGAAAGATCATAAGATACGCGTGGACATTCTTGAACCTACTGCGAGCCAAGTGACTTCTACCCCATCCCTTTTGATACGATGTTTGCAACACACAACAAGCGGCCATCAAGTGGCGGAGCACTGCTATGAGCAATTATTATCATATACTTTCCAGAATAGTTGGTTGAAGGTTTATGCAAGTATGGGCTCGTTCTAATATTGTATCATCAATTGGATCAATCACTTCATTTATTCCAGGTGTTATATTCATTCTTATTTTATGAGAAGGTATAATTTCTAACCGATCTCTTTTATATCCATCAAGAATAAATATATCTATTGAATGAATATATTAAATATATCTATAACCTTTCACTAGCTGTCCTACCTAAACAAAGCATACTAAATAATAAAAGAATATAAATACATGATTGAAATTGTAAATGATACGAATAAATGTTAACAATATTACAACAACAGAAAACTCTACCTGAAAATAGTCCTATATCCTTATCTATGATCTTATCTAAAGTAGTACTCAACATATAATAATAATAGTAGTAATAAAATTAATAATAATAATTTGGGTTACGTATTACACAGACGATTGTTAAATATAGCTAGGAACTTTTAATACGATGAGAATAACTGATTTAATGGACGTATTCTTTTATTTATATGTTCTACAAAAAAGTATGGAACAGTTTGCAATCAGCTTCAATTATAATAAATTAAATTAATTTTATTTAAAAACTTTAAATACTGAGTGCTGATAGTTTCTCTAGCGCGTATGTACAACGCACATTGTAGGTAAGGAAAGTGTCGTATTCCACCCAAATATTACACGACGTAATTTAGCGGGAAAAATTTGTTTGAGACTCCTTGAATAAAAGAGACATTTCAAGTAAAAGGTCAGTGTGTATGCGTCTGTGTGTGTGAGTGTGTGTGTGTGTGTGTGTGTGTGTGTGTGTCTGTGTGATCAGTATAACTCAAGAACAAAAAGTCTATTAAATACCAAAACTTATATTTAATATATCCCAAGGATGTCAAAGAATGCTGTGAATTTTTACTTTCCCTATATGCATTATGTACATTGTGTATAGAGAAGGTATTGCACTCCACCCAAAAATTCGATACTGAGATTTCACCAAAAATGTGAACGCGATAACTCACAAAGGAAAAATCAGTAAAATACTAAACTTGGTATTTAAGTTTAGCATCTTCTAGGAATGCGACACAAAGATTTTGAGAAAAATCCCCCCAACCCCAACTACCCTTTACATGGAACTTTTTTCGAAAATTTTGATTTTCTAAAAAATGGCTGAAACGATTTGTATTAATACATCGTATATTAAAGATATTTACTTGACAAACAAATTGTATATTTTGAATTTTCTGGGAATAGCCTCTGAAGACAACTTTATACTGGGTGAATTTTACAAAATTTTTCATAACTCCTAAACCGTAAGAGATGGACAAAAACTTACCACGAAACAAATGTAGAGCACTTTAAAGCACACAATTTTTGTTATACATATTTTTTCCTGGAGTTGATTGTTTTTAAGATATTCCTTGTGTTTGGATTCAGGTTCGAAAAACTTAACTTTTCTCACAAGGAATTTGTCAACTCCTATTCGTACAAACAAAGGAACTTTAGTCACATAGCAACCAGCTTTTGACTATCACTTTAACCTATGGTACTGCCTTATTTCGCTTCTACTTAAAAGGAAACAAATAATAAGACTATTCTGCTAATTTTTGTCGATTAGCATGAAGTAAATAGGAGTATGAACTTTTTAAAACTAATTTGTTGCAGGGATGCAGAGAAAGTCATGTGAATGGAACACATGAGATTTTTAATAAATATATCAATGTTGATTCGAAATATCGTGCTTATGGATAGTGGTATGCGAGTTAACATTGTTCGATAATCTCTGACACCAAGGAGAATATTCCTTGACAGTATATACCTTAATAACAGCCACATCATAGTCCATGTTTTCCATAGCTTGCTGTGGATGAATAATTATTTTCTCTACATCATGGAGTGTTCCTCCTTGCATTATGTAGCTGGAACCCGAACGTAAACGGGGGTTTTTATCTTTTGCCCTTAAGAAAAACAAATAACAAATATGAAATAACATATCAAAATTTCTCTCTAAAGACAACTTCAAGTTCCTGAACTTTATCTTAAAGTTTTTTATTCTGTTGGAATCAGAGATGCATGGATAGTACCATAATAGAATGCATTTATATAACTTAATATTATCTTAATATCAATAGTTTGCTTTAAATTTAGTTATAATGAATAAATATGACAGTGATCTTATTAAAGATTTGAATTTTTTAGAATTGTATCAAGCACGTCAGTTCCCTCAACGAAATAGGAAGTAGCACAGCAAAGCTCAATCTAATTAAATAGCTTGGCAAGGATGGCTAGATTAGAAACAATAGTCTATAATCATTAAATCACATTTATTTAATATTACATTATGATAATAATAATTTACATATAGAATATAACAGGATTTTTATGCACAGAGTCTGATATTCAAAAATAATAAGTCATCAAAACAAGACTTTTAATTACTCTTATAGATAATACAAGTGGAGCCATTTCTTGAGACATAAATAAACAAAGAATAATATAAATTGAAATTTGGTGCAATTAGGTTGCAAACAATTTGGTGCAATTAGGTCGTTCTATTCTTAGATTAATTGAAATAGTTCCAAAAATCGCTATCAGACGATGGAATGGCATGTTTGGGGTGGCGTGTGACTCCTGATAGTCATTAACTCGTAACTCCTGGGGAGGGGGAGATGCTGTATGTCCACCATATGAGGAGTATGTATGTGAAGAAGAAGAAGATGAAGAAAAGAAGGTGGACACTAACTACGCTTATACAAAAACTGTCTACAACTTTGAAAGCAAACAATTTGTCTTCGTTAGTATAAACATTCCAAATGAAATGGTGTTTTATTTATGGACGATCTTTAACTCTTGTAGTTCTCAGCGTTCCATTCTAAATTGGGCGTGAAAGACCGTTTAATTTTGCTCAGAGGCTCTCTATCAGGCTTGAGGTTCTTTTACGTGCCGTAAATATACTACACGGGACCACCGGCTTTACTTCCCTTCCGAAGGGAACCATGCTAGGGATTTTTACGCCCGAAAAAATCCATCGTCCTCCGCCGGGTTTGACCCCGCCCCACGGAGGGCAACTACATAAACATTCTATCTACGAGTCACAGCCCTGAGATAAAAATTAAAGTGTGGATAACCAGAGTTTCTTTCCCCTTGATCATAAATTATCAATTACAATTCTCAAATCAAAATCTATATCTGTTTCTAAAGACTATTTATACTGCAAACAACATGTAATTAATTTATGTCATACTGTGTCAATAATTCTGTTGAAATTACTAACAATGAGCACTACAGATCGTACTGAGATGATTTAGCAAAAGTTGTTCGAAAATAAAAATACCAGTGTTTTGGCTTTCTTTCTCATTGCCTCAAGTTTGGCCAGAAAAAAATAATAAAATGGTGCACTAATAATATTTAATATAAATACACATTGAAGTCTAAAAAGTATTGAACGAGAGAAACTTACAAAAATCAGCAATTCGTATCCTTACTGTTTTTCCTCTTGGAGGCCACCTATCACTGGGAAAAAATTTCCAGCTGAAATTCCTATCCCTAAAATAATTATTGGTCATTAGTAATTTTATTGCGGTCTTGCTTGCAGATACTTGTAGACTCGTTGCGGACAAAGAGCATTATCAGGGCCTGGCCGAGAACCAGGCAGAGGATCGTTGAGCAGACGACAGACCCAAAGTCAACCATTTCGACTTAAAATGTCATACATTTGTATTCGGCGAATGGGAACTCTATAGAAGTGAAAGACGGGACAGTGGTATTTTATTTTAAATATATTATATCTATGAAAGTGGCAGGTGATTGGTGACATCAATGTGACAATGGTCCCTTTTATGATATATGATAAAAAAATTAATCTAATTATGAATATGACCGTGACTGTCACAGTTGAAACGTCCACTAGAGCACTTTGACCTCGCCGCTGCCACCGAAGATGTCTGCCGTAGTTGCAGACGAAACGTCTGGGAAGAAGAAGGAGGAGCCCAGTAGAACACGGCCCACAAGCGCGGATTATACTCTAGCCAGTAAAGATAAGCTTATTAACAATAATTTGTTACAGAGATATAGAGAAAGTCATGTGAATGGAAGACATCAATTTTTTATAAACAACATTTATCTGATAGCTCCCAAACAATAAATACATTTACACTAACCCTCATCTGCTACAATATGTTCAACTAATAAACTAGGTATTATTTATTTTAAAGCCTCATTTACTGCCTCATATAAAAGCTAAATAAATACAAATATAACAAGAATCGTATAAATTGTTGAATATATTAATATGAAATAGAGCAATACAATAAATAATGTCAAAATTCGAGTTAAGAAGTTATAAATCAATCAGTGGAAATCAAAAGATAATCATCAATAGAATATGAAATAAATATTAATTAATATATAGTGTAATTACCTTAACTGATATTTTTCAAGTTTTCGGTAAAGATTTATTACTCTAAAAACCTTATTTGAGGAAAGAAAGTGTCAATATTTGACGCTAAAGGTTTTGGTAGCAAGTAATTGTACTTACTCAATGCCGCAAGAACCTGCAGTTACAGCCCATTTACAATGGATTATCATTGCACCACAGAGGTATGCGTACCCGTCTTTTTCTTTAACCTCCATTGATAACTGAAAGAAAGTAATTTAATCATAAAGTGTTAGCACTAATCAGGCGTAGAGGTTGGGCAGCGCCATCTAGCGGGAAGGAATGGTGGCTTGCTGATACATACATGAATAATACGTAGTTTGGAGAGGTATATTCGAGCAGAAAAATACAATGCCATAGCCGAATTTGAACCACGGATCTCCTAGTTTCTGCCCAGTTCCTCTGACCACTGAGCTACCATAACAACATGCTGGACACAACTGACAGACGTTCTTTCCATTTAATGTCGTGTTGGTATGTTGCCATGTTAGCTCAGAGGTCTGACCACCTGGACGGAAACTAGGTGATCCGTGGTTCAAACTCCGGCTATGGCATTGAATTTTTCTGATTAACTCTACCTTGCGCTGGTGTGGAAGAAACAATAATTCACATTAAATGATGTAATAGTTCTATAAGACCGGGACTTAAGTACTTACGGAGTTTGCAAGTCGCCATTGAGGATTGACATTTCAAAATAATTGGAGATCTGCTTGGTGTTTACCACGAAATGCTCGACTCAGAGAATTTAGTGCCGTGCGGGCAAGTTGCCATGGTAGCTTAGTGGTCAGAGCAACTGGAAGGAACCAGAGATCGTGGTTCAAGTCCAGGCAGTGACATGTTACAGTAAAGATAAGAGCTCTCCAAAGTTTGTCGTACATGGATGGTATGGAAAATATACTGAAAAGTATGAAGTTTTTTCTGCAAACAAGAACAGCAACTCCAGTTGCTTCGCTAAAGCCAGTCTTGTGATCAGCTGCTATCTTTGCAGATAAAATATTCAATAATATTGAATTATCTCTGTTACCTTTCAAGATAGATGGTATTGTTATTGGACTTTATTATTTGTCATATTTGGAACTTATCTGCCCACACTCACACCCCTGTATCTACAGCAAACATGTGGTATAGTCCCGTTATTCAAAATCTACACTGTTGCCAATACTTAGATCAGCCGTTATTCTACTGCAGAAACATGCGAGAAGATAATTGCGAACTAGCACAAATCTACACCGTTAAGCTCCATTTTAATAGTTGAAGTTGTGGTGGATCCCTAATGTGGGGCGAGGGTACCAGGTTCTAATCCCGCATGCAGGCTTAGGATTTTATTGAAATGGTGTGTGGATGTGGATACCCTAGCTTAGGATATGTCGGCATGGAATCTTTCTCAGGTGTGGTAAGACACAAGTGGTTTACCTTTGAGTACTGGATTGTTAATGTTATTCGATATTTTCTGCCGTCAAGCACAATTGCATTCCTTCTAAATGTTCATCTTTTTATCTAATCTTTAATTTTTACTTTCTCTAGCCCCGTATGTACAATGCACATAGGGATAGAGAAGTATTGTATTCCACCCAAAAATTTGATACCGAGATTTCACCGGAAATACATGTTTTAGGACCCCCCTGTATCCATAAAAAGCATTTTCAGGAAAAGGTCCGTGTATTTAAGTTCAGTATCTTCCATGAATGCGACACGAACATTTCAAGAAAATCCCCTCACCCCAAACTACTCTTTATATGGAAAATTTTTGGAAAATTTCGATTTTCTTAAAAATGGCTCTAACGATTTTGATTAAAATATCGTATATTAAAGATATTTACGGTTTCTCTTACGGTTTAGCAGTTATTCATAATTCCGTAAAATTCATCCAGAATAAAGTGCTCTTTAGAGGCTATTCCCAGAAAATTCAAGATGTGTATTTTACTTGTCAGGTAAATAGCTTTAATATACGATATTTTAATCAAAATCGTAATAGCCATTGTAAAGGGTAGTTGGGGGTGGGGGTATTTTTCTCAAAACCTTCGTGTCGCGTCCCTGGAAGATACTAAACCTAAGTACCACGTTGGTATTTTACCGACTTTTCGTTTTTGAGTTATCGTGTTCATAGACACATGGATCTTTTTCCGAAAATGCTTTTTCTAGCTAAACGGGATACTAAAACACATATTTCCGGTGAAATCTCGGTATCGAATTTTTGGGTGGAGTGTAATACCTTCTCTATACACTATGTACATAGTAGGTATAGGGAAAGTAAAAAGTGCACGCAGACTCTGGAATCAGAACCTCTGACTCGTTAACGGTGAAGAAGGAACATGGAATTAACTAGTTGAACCACAATCATTATACCCGCTTGCTGCGTTAAAACTTGTAGATATAGTGTCACATATGTCTCCCTCTCCGCTTCTGATCTCTCTGTAACTGTTGTGTGACTCCTTTTTGTAGCTTAAGCCGTTCGCTTAACCTCCGGACATTATAATTTACGTTGCAGAACATATGATAGCTCCTATTGATTTAACATGTACTGTAACAGGAGTTATTAAGTGCATGTTTTTGGAATGACGTAACTATTGCTGCTAAGGTCTATTTTCCTTTGAAAAGCAGGCTAGATTTGTGTGGTTTCCAAACGGTCGACATGCACGGTACTTTCGACCTTATCGTTTTAAGAGTATGAAGTATTGCCTATCTCCAAAAATAATAAGGGACAGGTGAACCACTTGGTATATAAATACAAACACACATTTTACTTATTTACACAAACATACTGCCTTTTTCCTACCATGTTTTTGTTTATGTTTGAAACAATATTCGCATTGTCTTTCAAAGATCCACAGCGTGATTACCGAAGTTATGCCTGTAAAAACGCTTGTATTGCTAAATGGTGTTGATGGCAAGTTCAACGTAATTTTTAAGCAGCTATTGGCTTACATTATACTAGATGGTAGCACTATATTATGAATATAAAATGTACAAAAATTGGCAAGTATTCAAAGTATTAAAAGACATATACTCTACTTACCATATACGGAAAATCTGTTATATTAGCAGGCTTTCCTGCCTTGTGGAAACTGGCCCATGATTCTGCTAAAAAAAATTCATATAATTGAGTGCATGAATCGTTTGCTTTCTTTTCAAATAGAAGGAGTATAAATAAATAGGAAAATGCAGAAATAACAAGAAAACAAAGAAAAGTCTAAATAAATTAAGATAATACAGATGGAACTCCTTCGAAAGAATCAATAGAATAACGCCCCAGAGTGATTGCTGATAATTAGGGTTAAGAACCGGAAAGTGGTTATGACCAGCTGAGTTATGGGATTATGTAGGCTGATCCCGCATGGTTTGTCTGTATCTTCCACTGGATGGAGAAGAAAAGAACAGATCAACCAGACCCGAGAAAAAATTCTCTGTCCCCATCGGGAACAGAACCCGCTGCTCTATGTCAGAGGCAAAAGCGCTATCACTGCGCTATGGGGACGGATTTAGAGTGATTGAGTTGAAATTATTTTTGTTTTAGTTTGTGTTATTGCATTTTATCATGGGTAGCTCAGTAGCTTGGGCGCTATTACAGGTTCAAACACGGCCAAGACCGATAGTTGTAAGTGTGCTTAAAAGCGACAACCTCATGTCAGTAGACTTACTGGCATTTAAAGGAACTCCTGAAGGACCTAATTCTGGCAAACCGGCGGCGCCTACATGAACCTGGCAGTTGACAGCGTAGTTAAAAACAAATTAATAATTACATTTGTGCACTTACTAAGTATTCAGAAAAAATGGATACCTCCTGATATATTCAACATAATAATACAATTATTAATTACGCTTTTTAAAACTAAGTTGAGACATTGAAAATTACAGTATAAATGTAACACTTTTACATGACTATGATATAAAAATCAGTAGCTGTCCAAAATCAAACTTCTGTCATCAAAGATTATTTATATCTCTTATCTATATCATACTAATTGAGATAGACATTAGCAGAATTGGTCTTATTCCTTGATTCTTTGTAAGAAGAAGGGAAAAAATCTGATGTGTTCCATTCACATGACTTTCTCTATCTCTCTGTAACATTTCATTGTTAATAAGCTTATCTTTTATTTATTTCATGTTGATCGAGGAAAATTAGCAGATGTAGTCTTATTCCTTGCTTTATTGTAAATACAAGCGAAATAAGGGAGTACCATAGGTTAAAGTGAAAGCCAAAAGCTGGTTGCTATGTGACTGATGTTCCTTTGTTTGTGTGGACAGGATTTGACAAATTCCTGTATGAGAAAAGTATACGTTTTCAAAGCTGAAACCAAAAAAAAGGAATATCTCAAAAACGATCAACTCCACAAAAAAAAATGTATATAACATAAATTGTGTGTTTTAACGTGCTCTACAGTTTTCGTGTGTTAAGTTTTTGTCCAACTCTTACGGTTTACAAGTTATGCAAAATTCATCCAGAATAAAGTAGTCTTCAGAGGCTATTCCCAAAAAATTTAAAATATACATTTTATTTGTGAGATAAATAACTTTAATATACGATATTTTAATAAAAATCGTTAGAGCCATTTTTGAGAAAATCAAAATTTTCGAAACAAGTTCCATGTAAAGGATAGTTGGGGGTGGGAGGATTTTTCTCAAAACCTTCGTGTCGCATCCCTGAAAGATACTAAACTTAAATACCAAGTTTGGTGTTTTACCTACTTTTCGTTTTTGAGTTATCGTGTTCACAGACACACGGACACACGGACACACACACACACACGGACCTTTTTCCGAAAATGCTTTTTTTAGATAAAGGGGACCCTAAAACATATATTTCCGGTGAAATCTCGGTATCGAATTTTTTCGTGGAGTGCAATACATTCTCTATACACTATGTACATAGTGCCTATAGAGAAAGTAAAAATCTGATGTGTACCATTCACATGACTTTCTCCATATCCCTGCAACAAATTATTCTTAAAAAGCTTATACTTTTATTTACTTTATGCTAATCAGAAAAAATAGTAGAAATAGTCTAATTACTCACTTTCTTGTAAGTAGAAGCGAAATAAGGGACATCTGTAGGTTAAAGTGATAGTCAAAAGCTGGTTGCTATGTCAATGAAGTTCCTTTGTCTATATGGATAGGAGTTGACAAGTTCCTGTATGAGAAAAGTATACGTTTTTCATAGCATAAACCAAAAATAAGGAATGTCACAAAAACGACGAACTCCACGAAGAAAATATATATAATAAATTGTGTGTTTTAATGTGATCTACATTTTTTGTGTAGTAAGTTTTTGTCCATCTCTTACGGTTTAGCAGTTATTAAAAATGTATTAAATTCATTCAGAATAAACTACTCTTCAGAGGCTATTCCCAGAAAATTCAAGATATACATTTTATTTGTCAGGTAATTATATTTAATATACGAAATTTTAATCAAAATCGTTAGAGCTATTTTTGAGAAAATCAAAATTTTCGAAAAAAGTTCCATGTAAAGGGTAGTTGGGGGTGGGGGGATTTTTCTCAAAATCTTCGTGTCGCATCCCTGGAGGATACTAAACTTAAATACCAAGTTTGGTATTTTACCGTGTTCATAGACACACCGACACAGGGACACACGGACACACGGAAACACACACACAGATACACACACACACGGACCTTTTTGTGAAAATGCTTTTTTTGGATATTGGGGACCCTAAAACATATATTTCCGGTGAAATCTCGGTATCGAATTTTTTGGTGGAGTACAATACTTTCTCTACACACTATGTACATAGTGCGTATGGAGAAAATAAAAAAGGAATACCCTAAGCTAGAGCGATAGTAAATTCTTTTAAAAGTCTGCCGATATGTGAAACAATTGCTTGCTTGCTGGGAGTAAACAAAATATAGACCAAAGAAAATGACCAACTGTGTGAGGAAAATTCAAGTAGCTTAAGAATTGAAACCAATACAGCGGAATCTTGGAAACGATCAATTATAAAACGAAAATCTGATGGGGTCCTTCACATGATTCTCTCTACATATCTGCAACAAATTATTGTTAAAAAGTTTATGCCTCTATTTACTTCATACTAATCGGGAAAAAATTAGCCGAAAGTCTTCTTACTTGTTTCCTTGTAAGTGAAAGCGAAATAAGGGCAATCCATAGGTTATAGTGATAGACAAAAGGTGGCTGCTATGTGACTGAAGTTCCTTTATTTTTATGGACAGAAGTTGACAAATTCCTGTAAGATCTTCTAAGCTGAAACTAAAAACAAGAAATATCTAAAAAACGATCAACTCCACTAAAAAAAAAAAATATATAATATAAATTGTGTGTTTTAAGGTGCTCTACATTTTTTGTGGTGTAAGTTTTTGTCCATCTCTTACGCTTTAGCAGTTATGCGAAATTCCGTAAAATTCCTCCAGAATAAAGTAGTCTTCATTGGCCATTCCCAGAAAATTCAAGATATACATTTTATTTCTCAGGTAAATATCTTTAGTATACGATATTTTAATCAAAATCGTTAAAGCCATTTTTGAGAATATCAAATTTTTCGAAAAAAAGTTCCATATAAAGCGTAGTTTGGGTTGCGGGGATTTTTCTCAAAATCTTCGTGACGAATCTCTGGAAGATACTAAACTTAAGTAACAAGTTTGGTATTTTACCGACTTTTCGTTTTTGAGTTATCGTGTTCACAGACATACGACACACGTACACACACGGACCTTTTTCTGAAAATGCTTGTTTTGGATACAGGTGACGCTAAAACACATATTTCCGGTGAAACCTCGGTATCGAATTTTTTTGGTAGAGTGCAATACATTCTCTATACACTATGTACATAGTGCGTATAGAGAAAGTAATAAATAGCAAGTTTTGTATTTTTAGTTTTTTGTTCTATCTGTCCACAGACACACGGACCCTTTTCTAAAAATGTTTTTATTGAATTTAGGGGACCTCTAAGCATAATTCTGGCGAAATCACGAACTCGAATTTTTGGGTGCAATACAGTACCTTTTCTGTCTACTATGCACATAGTAATACGTGCTATAGAAAGTAAATCAATACTTACCAGCACAAGAGTGGAAGCAAATTAATAACAGGAATATAAAGCTGAGAATCATTTTAATCTGACTGTCTTCTTCAATTGTCAGTGTTTTATAACGTAAAAATGTATATTAGTTTTTGAATTATTTAACTCTAAAAATATGTTTCCTTCCAACGAACCAATATTTTTCGATTTCTAGTTGAGAATAAATAAAAATATTGTGATAAGACGCGTGTGGTTGTAAAATGTATCGTAAATTAAAAAAAATGCATTAATTATATTAATTACAAAGTTTATGATTAGATAAGATTAGATTAGAAAGAATTCTGTGTTCGTTTAGGCCAGGAAGTCACTGAACATAGAAGGCATATACATGTATACATATGTTTATATACTATGGCAGAAAAACAATGTATAAAGCTGTCACATAAATAATGTCACACAAACGCTTATAATGAAACCTATATTTTCTTATAAAGTAAAACACATCATTTATCACAAATGTAGCTAAACATAATTTATTATAAACATAATTTATTTATCGTTTCTTAGTTAATAGTGGAAAACGAAGTTAAGCTAAATATGTGCTTATAAATTAAAACGCGTTACACAGGGTGATATATAGTATTGTGGTATAGTCTGATTAAACGCAAGTCTTTCTGAGTGAAGGAGAATCTTGGCCTACGTTTCCTATGATGGAATACACCATCAAAAGTTAGTGCCACAAAACCGCAGTTTATGTGTTCTGAACTTTTCAAATATTATAATCATAAGCGACAACTCTAACATGAAACATGATAAAACACTATCTAACTTTCTCACAAGGATATAAACTTTGCTAATCTGTTCAGTTTCACATTTAAATTCCCAGAGTAATATACTAATAATTTATTACTTTTTGTTACAAAAATACATATTGTAAAAAAAGTTTAGTTTTTTAGCATAAAGATACTGTAAAATGAGAGTAATTTTTTAAACAAAACATATATTTTACGATTAATAAATAATTATGCTATACATTCTTCACAGATATGTTTGAGGGAGTGCATTTCCATCAAACTTCGTATTCTGTCTAATGAACTTAGAGGTGAAAATTCATATTTTCCAATCAAACGTATATGTTCATGAGGTAATGAATAGAATAAAAAAAAAAAACAGAAACAAATGACAACAATACATGAGCTAACATCATTGCCTATAGGTGAAGTATTCCAAAGGAGAATTCCGCTGATATGACCTTCCAGTTAAGGGCGTAGTATAGGTGAATGGGAAAAATATAAGTGTGCAGGGGCTTCGGCAACCATACATGTGTCTATGCCAATTCGGTGCCCCCTGGGTGGAAGGATGAGGCGAGAAGAAACAGCGGGGACCGACACAAGGAGTCTGAAGAGAGAAGAGGACAGGATACCTACCATTTCCTATTGAAACTCCCGGCAGCGGTTAGGACAATCGGCGTGCTTTTCCCTTACGGGCTTAGGCATCGCACTAGGAAGCTCAGAGACCGAAGATTGCCCCTAAACCGACCGACCAAGTATCGAGAAATCGGCGCAATTCCAAATGTACTAGATTTTCAGTACTAAAAGCTAAGCGAAAACTCATTGCTCTCGCTGTGGGTTTTCATATAGTATTTTTGTTAACGTGGTGAAAAGATCTTGCGTTGATTAAACAAAATCTAATCGGTATGTAAGCTGTTCATGTCGTTTTGGTTGCCTTTCTGCTGGAAAATCATGATGGTGTTCGTCTTCCATTACTCTGGTAGCTCCTCCTATTGTAGGATTGGCCTGAAGATGCTAGTAATTGCCGGAGGTAGTTTTTGTCACCTGTTTCAATATTTCATTGTTAAAGGTAAGTTTTGGCTGTGGGTTTTCCATGCTTAAGGGACACTGAGAGTGAAATTTCAAATTTTTATATTTCGGTATAGATTTGTATGAGCGTTTTATTGTTATTGCATTATTAATATGAGTACCAAACTTAATTCAAATTTGATAGATGGTCTGCAAAATCTAAATTATTTGATAAACGTTATTATGTAGATAATTGCATGATGAAAAAGTTCCACGGACCTCATCATTTGAGAAAAATGTTTGGCATATTCTGAATTGGGACTGTTAACTACACTTAAAACTATATATTCCAATAACTTTATTTAACGCTTTGTTATATTATACTCTAAGGTAAGTAATTTTCATATATTATTTTACAAATATTATTTGCATTACAATACTTTTGAGTTGTATAATCCCGCTACCTCCAACTACCCTTTACATGGAATATTTTTGAAAATGCTGATTTTCCCAAAAATGGTTTAAACGAATTTCAATATAATGTCATATGTTTAAGATATTTTATGACAAGCGAAATATGTATGTTGAATTTTATAGGAATAGCCTCTAAAGACCTCTTCATTTTTAATACTTTTAGATTACTCGTAAACAAAACTTAGTACACAAAAAATGTAGATCTCATTAAAACACACAATTTATGTCTTACAGATTTTTGTACATTTAATAATTTCCGACATATTCCTTGTTATTGGTTTTAATTTTAAACTTTTTATGGTTTCTCAAGTGGGAAGCCAAATTTCGTTCTATATCATTTGTTTTACTCCCGGAAATGCAACAGAGAATCGATATTTGAATTCTTTCACATAACGATGATCTTTAAAAAGATTTGCTATCACTTTAGTCTAGTGTATTTCTTTATTTCACTTCTACTCACAAGGAAGCAAGTAATAAACCCATTTCTGCTAATCTCTATTTTGATTAATCTGACGCAGATAAAATAATTATCTTTTGTAAGGAAACTTCGTTTGTAGAACACCTAGAGAAACGCCTGCGAATGGAGCACATGCAATTAAATATTTCTTTAAGCTGCATGCCTAGATTGCTTATTTATGTTTTAGTCTTAGTTGGTTATGTGGTGATAATACAATTAAGATTTATTTACAGACTATTTACATATTTAGTACATTATTTACTTATACGTTTTCCAAAAAGAAAATGTCATACGGGTGTTGAGTAGGTTCCACAATGGTAAAATTCACGTAACAGCTAATTTTGGCAGCATCTGTATACATTACACGACGTCGGCAGGCCCAGTTATAGGAGACAATACCCGCTAGTCTGTCATTAACCGGTGGTCCTCCGGAGTCTCCCAAGTAAACGCCTTCGGCTACACATAACATGCGATGATGGTGATGATGATGATGATGATGATGATGGTTAAAGTTGTGCGCAGCTACATGGTTATGAGCGCCCTAGAAATACAAGTCGTGCTAAAATCAAAATAAAAGAGCAATAAAAAGGTTAGAGCAAAAACCAAAATAGAAGAGCAATGAAAAGTTTAAAAGGCACTCAGAAAAATAAACAAAATGACAACTAAAACGCAAGGCAAATAAACCTGCCCAGAGCAGAAATCATAGAGAGCTAAAAACTAATAAAAACAATCTAAAAGCAATAACTAACACAAGCTCCAGTCCTGAGAGGCTAAAAAAGTTAAAATCAACAGCTACCAGTCCAGCAGCATACAACATTGGAAAGAAAAATACAACTAGATTGTTATCTTACAAGGTAGTGATGATAAAAACTTAAAAACCCGATCTACCGCTCCGGCATCGTCCAACAAGATCTCTTTAGTACTAGAGGCAGTCGTAGAGTACCTAGTAATCGGGCTAGAGGAGCATAATCTATCAGTACATGGCGGACATAAACATGCGAGGAGTAATGGGAAAACCTACTTGAAAATGTTGGTGATCCATAATTGTTACTTCAGCTTGTTGAAGGTCATCAAATTGTTTATAAAAACCTACAGCCCATCTTGAGACCTCCAGTCCTACAGAAAAACCACATCAAACTGAGACCACCGTTGAAGTTCATCAAATTGTATATCAAGACCTAAAGTCAATCTGGAGACCGCCAGTCCTACAGGAAAACCACATCAAACTGAGACCACCGGTGAGGTTCATCACATTGTAAATGAAAGCCTACAGCCCATCTTGAGACCCCAGTCCTACAAGAAAACCACATCAAACTGATACCACCGTTGAAGTTCATCAAATTGTATACGAAAACCTACAGCATATCTTGAGACCCCAGTCCTACAGGAAAACTACACCAAACTGAGACCACCGTTGAAGTTCATCAAATTGTTTACGAAGACCTACAGCCCATCTTGAAACCCCCAGTCCTACAAGAAAACCACATCAAACTGAGACCACCGTTGAAGTTCATTAAATTGTATATGAAGACCTACAGCCCATCTTGAGACCTCCAGTCCTACCAGAAAACCGCATCAAACTGAGACCACCGTTGAAGTTCATCTAATTGTATATGAAGACCTACAGCCCATCTTGAGAACCTCAGTCCTACAAGAAAACCACATCAAACTGAAACCAACGTTGAAGTCTCACAGGTGGGAGTTTCACTCACCATTAAGATCTTTTGCACCACACATCTGTAACTGAATGTGGTAACGATATATAGTTGGTGAATAATCGTGTCTGACCCTATTATAATAATTATTATTATTTCATCATTATCATCGACATCGTGACCATCACTATTACTATTAGCATCATTATCATTAGTAGTAGCATTACTATAGTGCTATTATTAACCTTTAGTATATTTTATTTAAAACAACATGCCCTATTACCGAAGTAATATTACATGCCTTACATATTGTAGCGCATTTACATTGTTTATACATTATTTACACCACTTGATCACGTGCTTTTTGTATGACATTCATTCACTATTGTTAACTCATGTTATAATTATTCACTTGTCCTTTAGACCTCTTCACACATTTGTTAAAATGTCTAAAATATATCTGTATAAGTTTTTTTCTCTGTCACTAGCCATGTTCCTCCATTTTTGAAGATTTCATCTTTCAGCGTGTTTCTGGCGTGTTGCTGCAATTCAAAATGTATAGTATGAATGAAAGAATGAATGAATAAGTGTATTTATTCATATAGCAATATCATACATAGAATTTCAACAATCACACGGGTCCACAGACCGTACGTGCTTTTGTAATACACATTACAAACAATATTAAAACAATAACAAAGAATTAAAAGAGTAACCACGAAAATAAAAGGAGAAAGGTAATACACAGTCAGAAACAATATTAAACAACAATAAAGAATTAAGAGTGAACCCGAAAATAAAAATACAAAGATATTCAAATATAGCAATTTAATTTTACAGCACAGAGCACACCTTCATAAATGCACCCTCTTATAATAGATAATTACACTTAAAAGAAATATATACACATAATATATACACCATATATAAAACCATAGCACAACAGTGACCTAAGTATGACATAAAATATATATGTAGAACATTGTTGTCACTTTTGTTTAGTTGATCTTATTTCTCCGCCCCCCTTCTCTCTGATGGTCTACGGTGTGCGTGGCTTTCCGACATGGGCGATTTGAGTCATTTTTGATCCCTATTCGGTAAAGATGTGACTTATTTTTGCCGTGTCCAGTTACCATTTCGCAGATCTGTGATGTTATCTGGCATTTGAGTATTAATCTGTGTCTAACTCAGGGGAAGAATTCTTGCAGGTTCGTTTAGCTGTGTTGTTCCATTCATTCTGCCATTTGATAGTTCCTTTTTCCTTTATCTCTGTAACAACTAGTATTGTTTAATACTATTATTATTTAATATTATTAATTATTATTATTTAATATTAAAAATAAAAGATAATAAGCAATAGCCTACTTAGTTGTAATTATTGAGTTATTAAAGTATAAGAAGTTATTAAAGAAACATAAGAATAATTATTGAAAATTAATTATTAGTATTACACAATAATAACAAACTTAAATATGTATAAACATATGATGTTACCCATTCACAAGACTTTCTCTACATCTCCACAAAAATGTATTGATAGAAAGCTAATACTTTCATTAAATTCATGTCAATCGACAAAAATTAACAGAAATAGTCTTATTGTTTGCCTCCTTGTAAGTAAAAGTGAAATAAGGAAGTACCATAGGTTGAAGTAATCGTCAAAAGCTGGTTGCTATGTGACTGAAGTTCCTTTGTTTGTACAAGACAGGAGAAGACAAATTCCTGTATGAGAAAATTATAAGTATTTAAAAAGCGGAAACTAATAACAAGGAATATTGTAAAAACGATCAACTCCATGAAGAAAATGTAAAAAAAAAAAAAAAAAAAATTATGTGTTTTAATGTCCTCTACATTTTCTGTGTGTAAATGTTTGTCCATTTCTTACGGTTTAGAAGATGTGCAAAATTCGGCAAAATTCACCCAGAATAAAGATATCTTCAGAAACTATTCCCAGAAAATATAAGATATACATTTTATTCGTAGTGCAAATAACTTTAATAAATGTTATTTTAATCAAAATCGTTAGACCTTTTTTAAGAAAATCAAAATTTTTGAGAATTGTTCCATGTGAAGGGTAGCTTGCGGTGGGGAAAGTTTCTTGAAAATCTTCGTGTCACATCCTTTGAAGATAATAAACCTAAGTACCAAATTTGGTATTTAACGGTTTTTTCGTTTTTGAGCTATGTTCTCCACAGACACACACACACAGACCTTTCTCTAAAAATGCTTTTTTATGGATTCAGGGGATCCTAAAACACGTATTTCCGGCGGAATCTCGGTATCGAATTTTTGGGTGGAATACAATATTTCCTCTATACACTATGAACATAGTACATGTAAAGAAAGTAAAAATAAGTGAAAATTAATCTAATTAAACACCAATAAATAAACTGTATTATTAATACATGTATATGAGAATACATTTTATATAATATAATAATTTATTGTAATTACTATACAGCTTAGTATACCAGCACCTTTCGCTGGGTGTCAGTGATATAGTTTATAGAGTAATATAGGGAACAGCTGGAACCAGTTGCTGATTTTCTAGCTTTCCAGTAATATTTCTGTTTTAGAAAGGCCTGCTTTATTTTTATTCTATTATCTTACTCCTTAACTCTTTTTACTTTCTCTTCACGTACTATGTACATAATGCAAAGAGAACGTATTGTATTGCACCCACAAATTCGATATTGAGAATTCACCGAAAATACATGTTTTGACACCCTGATTCCAAAAAGGGCATTTTTAGTGACCTGTGGTTGAACATCTCGGAATAGTTTAAAGTATTTGGCTACTAGCATTAATTACAAGATGACATTATCTCGCGATATTTCCAAATTGACAACATTGCTGTTATTATCACGAATGAAGATCTTTCCCCCCACAAATATCTGTTTGATGGTGTAGTATTGACTATTAGTAATGTGTTTACCTGTCCTATATTATGGTTTAATTGCAAATATGAACCAACCACAGCTGATCCTTCCTGTTGCTTCAGCTTAATTTTTTTTTAATGTTCTACCAATGTAAGCCGTTTCAAAATCCCTACAACTTATTTGATAAATCGCAGGTTTATATAAGAGGTCTATAGTATCATTAATTGGTTTACATACCACACTTTTCTGATTGAATGGTTTATGTGTCAGTGTTATATTATATTTCTCAAACAAACTTTCGAACAATGGGAATAGTCTTGGATGATATGTAAACACTTTTATTTTTGTAGAGTCGTTCTTCTTTGTTACATTTTAACAACACTTTAACAATCTCTAACAGCATTCAGGCGAAGAAGGTATAAACAATGTATCTTTTAAAAGGTGCAAAATTCGTCATGTTTATTTTTTAAATAAAATTTAAATTTGTAATAAATGCCGCAGCAAAGTTACCTAGGTGTCAGGGGAGCATATTAAGATGCTATTTATTTTATTTATTTGTTGGATCCTTGAAAATTTAAACATTAACAATAGACACAGTATAATCCCTACTAAATGAATTATATTCTGGATGAATGATTATCCTCTTTACATAATGGAGAGTTCCACCAGCCTTCCTGTAGCTGGAACCGGAGCGCAAACGCAGTTCTAGCGGATGAAACCTTAGAAGAAGAAAACAACACATATGAAATTACACATTACATTTTGGTTCTTATGCCAAATTAAATTTTCTTAAATCTTTTCCAGGAACTCTTTTCGGGTTATTAGATTCGAGGATGTGTGATGCAGATCACAGCAGAATGAATCTGAGAAAAGTAGTGGTGTAATGCTATTTTAGTGTAATTAATTCTGCTGTGAAAGTTAGAGTTAACAAACAAGTATAATGCTACATCACAATGAGATGCAAGCGCAGACACAAGGAAACACCATTCACAACGCAATCGTAAGCGCAACGCAAGAAGTTGTCACGGGTTTCTAGATCCTAAAGTTACTTGCGAATATCTTCCAAGCGCTCCGCATGTTACAAACTGAATAACATATGAAAATTCACTCAATCTTTTACAAAATAAATACATTACAAACTAACAACTGATGTTCACCGCAGTGACTCCACAATAATTGCTCATTCAAAATTATTGAAAATAGTACAAGCATAGAGACTGCAGAAAGTGATAAAGCTACACATTTAATGAACTAAGAATTATCTCTCCGCGTCTTCGATTTATGAGAACTAATAAATCTATACACAGATGATAGTTATACCTATCCATTAAATTGAAGAAGGATTCGCAACCTCTTGAGGAAGATTAGAGATGGCGCGGCACGGCCAAATAGAAGCTCATGCATGTACAGCAGGCCCTGCAAAATCTTGAAGTACGATCGTCTGTTACTGAATTCATAGGCAATGCATAGAGAAAAGAAGTAGAATTCTTCCTTTTGCAGCAACTCAAGGATAAAGTTTGAGGTTTGCAAACTCTTGCGTTGCATTGTATTGAGTTGGGTCTTACGTGTTTCTATGTGAATGCTTACATTAAATAATATGAATCCAAAGTCTTGCCCTTACATTGCGTCTGCGGTTACATTTAATTATGAATGCAACATAAATACCTTAACTTGTTGTAACTACTGAGGGATGCGTATGATAGACAGAAAGATAGAGAGATAAGTATATATTTTTTTTCACTGCATAGGACATAGCGCGGTGGCTGCGTTGTTATGTGATGGTACAATGTAAAATTTTTAATTAGTACGAAGGCATAATAGTAGCAATAATAATAATGACATAAATAATGACAATAATAATAATAATAATAATAATAATAACAATAATAATAATAATAAGATGTACATAATAGTAAAACCATGTCAGACCAACAATAGCACACTGTCAATATACCAGCACAATATAAAAAGAAATCTGATTTGTTGCATTCACATGACTTTCTCTACTTCTGCAAACAAGGCATTCTTACAAAGGATTATTCTTTTATTTATATCATGCTATACGAGATAAATATTAACACAATTCGCCCTACTACTTATAAGGAGGACAAGGAAATATTTCAAGCTAAAACGTTAAAAATGAAACCAATAGCAAGGAATATCTCGGAAAAGTTCAACTCTGCAACAAAGATATATATGATAAATTGTGTGTTTTAACAAGATCTACATGTTTTGTGAATGTTACGATTTACCAACAAAATTCAAGTCGCAGTTGAAACATCCACTAGAGCACTTCGACCTCGCCGCTGCCACTGAAGATGTCTGCCGTAGTCGCAGACGAAACGTCTGGGAAGAAGAAGGAGGAGCCCAGTAGACTACGGTCCACAAGCCCGGATTATACTCCAGCTAGTATGGACACCGGCCGTGAAATCCTAAGAATTTCGATGTTCCCAGAAAGTTCAAGATAAACATTTATTTTGATATAAAGAGCTTTAATGTGCGGTATTAAAAAATCTTTAAAGCTATCTTTGAAAAAAAAAAAAAAACTTTTAAAGATGTTTCCACGTAAAGAGTAGTTAAGGGTGAGGGATTTTCTTGAAAATCGTCGTGTGGTATCCTTGGAAGATATCAAACATAAATGCCATGTTTGTTATTTAACCGTAGATTAGTTTTTGAGCTATTTTGTCTACAGACACCCACGCATATACACGGACCTTTTTCTAAAAATGTTTTTTTCTGGACTCAGGCGATCTCAAAACATATATTTCTGGTGAATTCTCGATATGGAATTTTTGGATGGAATTCAATACTTTTTCTATAGAGTATATACATAGTATGTACATAGAAAGTAACAAAAAAAGTTAAAAACCCTTATAATATAATGTTTCATAATGATAATAGGCTGAGCATTAACTACCTTGACTATAAATGATTCTTCCTTAGTCTCTTTTTAAAACCCATTTACACTTTGAGGGAAGGTCTCCAATAGCTCTAGAGGTATTTTGTTCTAACCGTCAATTGTTCTATTTGCAAATGAACATTTACCACCTCAGTTTTCTGCTTTATATGTCTTATATTTCTGGAGTGTTCGTTTTGTCCCCCCCCTCTCCCCCCAACCATATAATGGAGTTAATAATCGTTTTGTTATATCTTTCCATGCAAATTCGCTTTTATAGGCTCTAAAAATTGCATATAGTTTGGCTCGTTTTCTACGTTTTTCTTAAGTTTCCCAAGAAGTAGCTGTGCTAGCATATTTTTATATTCATTCCCTTCTATCTACGAATTCAGCTGCTCTTTTTTTAGGAAATCTCTAAGTTTTATTCCACCCGATACGGATTGCGGAAGTATATTCTAATATTGCTCTTGCTGAAGATGTTTCGCTAAATTTCGCGGTTTCCGTGCTGGGTTTTTAATATCTCATTACAAAGTGTAACACCTTTCACGGCTTCTAGTGACTGGATTCACATGTTCCCTCTACTCCAATCTTTCAGTTATTATTATCCCTAATAGCAACTATTTACTAGGTATTTACTTATTTTCAAATGTACGCGTTATGTTTTCTAATACACTTTCCTTGTAAACATAATAGTTTTAGATAGGTAGAGTTAGACTGAAAAAATCTGATGTGTTACACTCACATGACTTTCTCTAGCTGCAGTGGATTACCTACTCATCTTTAACCAGCAGCGCAGCGTATTCAGGACGACTAAAGTTGAAAAATGTTTGCGAATAAATAATTATGAATAAATAATAAAATGACTTGAAATTTTTGTCCTATGAACTGTTAGCTTGAGACATAACATCGTTAATAATAATAATAATAATAAAAATAATAATAAACAAAGTCATATATGAATTTCTTAAGATAAAAATGTTTTCAAAATATCCCTAGCTATTTTAAAAACACCGAGAAAAATTTATTTAGTTGTAATTCAAATAATCCGAAAGAAAAGTTTCCAAAAAGTTTCTAAGTACTAAACTTTTATTGTTGCATTAGCACTTTTTAGCATATTATTATGAAAAGCAGCTTAAATATAATAATCATTGATGCCATTAGGTGAATTATGAGATCATGCATTCTAACGGTTAATCCAATTCCAATCAAGACTATAAGAAGCAGATTTTCCAAGACTGCCTCACCCTGTCTAAACCTGCACTTCTGTGTCAGTTTATATAAGTTAAGTTTTTCTTTTTTTAAATGCCCGGAACTGAGAAAATCTACCTGACAAAGCGATCCACTATTCTTCTCATAAACCGATCTAATACTCCCATCGCAAATTGATCAAATGCTCCCCTCACAAACCTGCTATACATTGGTTGGCCTGCTCAAAACTTACCCGCCAGGGTGGTTATATGCAGGAGGTAAATATCGAAGAATATTTGTACATCTCTAGATGCATATAAGCTTTGTCTTCCTATATCAATCTCTGATATTTGGAGCTAGTATATTTGCAGACAGCTATAGATAACATTTTAAAGCATTAATGTACGAAGCGTCAATATTGGTTTTAAATACGAGAACCTTATTTCTTATAGCTATTATAAGGGGTGTTAGTGAATTTATTTATCAGTAAGAATCTACATATAGAAATGTTATGCAGGTTTCAGTCTGTCATTTTAAAATGAAATTTAACCAATACTTGTGGTGTAATGACTACCATGCTGACTTCATATACTCAAGGTCGTGGGTTCAAACTCGGCGGAGGACGATGGATTTTTTCGGGTGCAAAAATCCTTAACATGGCTTCCTTCGGAAAGGAAGTAAAGCCATTGGTCCCGTGTCGTACATTTACGGCACGAAAAAGAACCTCAAGCCTGATAGAGAGGCTCTGAGCAAAATTAAGCGATCTTTCACACCCAATATAGAATACTGAGGACCATAGCAGTTAAAGAACGTCCATAAATAACACTCCATTTTTTCAACCAATACTTACCATCACGGGAACGAAAGAAAAATAAAAACAGGAATAAGAATATGAGAATCATCTTGATCTCATTGTTTTTCTAGTATTTTACTATCAAATTTAGAAGCTCAGTATCCTTACTTAGATCTAATACAATTTGCTGACATATATGAGATCATATGTACATTATTGCAATTTTGTATTTGTGGTAATAAGGTTATTATAAACATAATTAACTACAGAGATATCATTTACTGTTGCTGGCTTCATTAATAGCTGCATAAAAACATTTTATAAACAAGTTGTAATTCTGGGTGTAAAACAAAACACAACACGTTACACAGGAAATCATAAATAATGATTACACTGCATTTTGTTTTGCGTGACTGACATAATTTAAGATTAAGTTTCTGTTCACATTTTAAATTAAATTCCCAAAATGTTACTTCCTGATAGAATTTCATCACCGGATTTTCCAGGGACGTGGCGTAATGAAATTAGTAATTATGAAAAAAGTCCTAAAAAGCATATCATATATACATTAACTATTTATATCTTAAGAGGGAACCATTTTCATAAAAATCACAGGGAGTTTTAAATCTAAAGCTTTCTATTCAAAAGTTCATTAATGTAAGGGGTTTATTCAGAACATTATTAATTTTTTGGCCGAAAAGTTTATAAATTACGATGAAAAGATATGATCTACTGAGTGATTTTACTTTCTCTGTTACGCGTAATAAGACAAGTGTTTGAACAATGTCTTCTGAGGGATTGCAAAGGACGAAGGTACAAAAACAAGTTGATATTGTCGAGGTCGGCTAATCGCGTCTCCCTTCCATTGTGTGACAATAGAGGAAGTGTTGCATTAAACACAAATATTTCAGGTTCACATTTCACCTGGAATAGCCATTTTCAGACTTTCTGAATCCAGAAAAAAAAAAAAAATGTATACGAATATCACTGTATAAGGTATAACTCAAAGACGAAAAATAATTAAATACCTAAATTAGCACGTCACTTGACATTCTTCAAAGTTACGATATGAGAATTTTCAAAACATTTTTGAATGATCTTTTTGAATGCTACTTTATTACAGCAAAAATAAATATAAGGATTCAAGTTAATGAAATTAGGTGTAAATGCATTGAAATTGTTGGTTTTAAAACTTTTCTCGTTTTGAGCATGAATTAATTTTAAGTCTACAAATAATTTTATATTATAATATATATTATTCTTCTTCTGGTAGGCCTTGGCCTATACCGCTCCTCAAAATTCATCTTCGCAATGTCTGCTAAGATGTCATTCATATTTTTAATTCTTTAGTTGGTACAGTTTCAATTAATCTTAAGGGTCCATTTCCAAAATACTCTCAGGATAATTTTATTTGCAGTCGTTTATCTTGAATTTAAAATATATTTGGATATTTTCTGATTGTGATACCTGGGTTCTTTTAGAGTATGACATGCAACTACCGGAAGAACTTCATTTATCCAGTTTGTATTAAACTTTTAAACAAATTTATGGTTATTATTATTATTGTTATTGTTATTTGTGGTGGTAGTGTTAGAATGGGGTGGTGGTGGTGGGGGACGGAGGTGATTTCACACCTCAGTCAGCCATTGATTGGCTTTTGGAACGTCAGATCCCAGGAGGATGGAATGAGATAGGAGCAATTACAGAGGGCAGCCGGAACCAGATGGCGAAAGGGGTCCCTAACTATTCCCAATCAATTATCATCTCGACGCTGGAAACGCTAAGAGCCCACGTCTCTGATATGACCAAACGCCCCTGAGTCTACCGACGACGCTCACAGCTATCCCGCCGCCAAGAGCTGTGTCCAAAGCGTACTCACCTCCACGAGAGGTCGCCAGCATCTGAATCCTAGCCGACCCCATAACCCTGAAAGGGAAATGGATGAAATGTAGATGAAATGAAGGGATGACAGGTTCGGGGGAATGTAAAGCAATGATTAATAACTAAATTTAAACAAATTCAAGCTTAAATGTACAATATGGCAATTAAGGGCTGCAATTCTCAATGGGATTGTGTGACAAAAGCATTATCTTTTAGCTATGAAATTTTCATGTTTTAATTAAATATTTCTATTGATTTAAGCAACTGTGTGAAACTAAAGTATTCATACTAGGTTGCTTATAGCTAAAAATAAGATTTAAATCTTAAATTATAAAAAGGGATAAACTCAACTTCAAGTTTAATTTAGGAACACAATTTTAAAGTTATTAATTAATTAAGGGATCTATTACTTTCGTTTGATTAACAATTTTTACTAAGTAAAATAGCTCCACATCTAAGGTTTTATGTCTACCAGGTTTAAATACTGAATGAAAATAAAGTGAAAGTTAGGCTTTTATGAGTGATACTTCTTTTACTGAATCGTATTATAAACATCTTGCCACGCCATCTTTAAAAACAGTGCAATAAAAAGACAGTCACTTAGCTGTTTACCCTCAATACACATACTATATGCATAATAGGTAGGGTACCTGTTTATTCCACCCAAAAATTCTATGGGAAATTTCACCGGAAATATAATATGTTTTGACATCCCTGAAAATGAGCCCAAAATGTATTTAAAAAGGGGTGTGAAAGTACCATTTCTTGGGGGCACCCCTTATTGGAACCTATGTGATCTCCCCACCCTCAAGATTGGTTTTGATGTTGCGTCTCCGAGGCATGTATATTATCCATTTAACAAAGATGGGATTCATTCCCATTCTTTCTGCTGTCCTTTCAATAGATCCATAAGTGGTGCTGGTATCAAAAGCCCATTAAATATCCAGAAAGGTGCAGAGAACTATTTCTTTACAGGTAAATGCTCCTTCAATTTTCGTTACTAGACTATGAAGGGCCGTTATTGTTGATTTGCCTGCTTGATAGAAATATTGTGTTTTTGAAGCGCCACTTTAGGTAGTATCCCACTTCTAATGTAATGGTCTAAGATTCTTACCATACTTTTAAATATGAAAGAACTTAGACTAATATGACGGGATGTCTTAGGTTTTGTAGAATCACTCCTACTATTCTTTGGTATAAATACCACCCTACCACTCCTCCATGTTGGCTTGCATTAAGCATCCTACATAGAATGGATACAAGAACCTCCTGACCTTTCTGCAAGAGAACCGGAAGATCCCTTCTTCTCTTACAATTTTGTATAGGTTAAATGAGTTGATAGCCCTTATTATGTACTTGGAGGTAAATGTACGTTCAGTTAAGCTTTTAGCTCTATTACTGTATACGTTGACATGAGCCCGATCTTCCTCTTGAGGTATGCCGGAATAAGAAAAATGAGTCTGCATTATTCAGTTTTTTCCTTAGCGCATTCTTCGTCTGACTTCCTTAAAGAGTCGATGTCATTTACGTGGTTTTTTGATAAGATCTTATGAAGTCGGTCTGTAATTGGCATTTCATTTATACCCTCACAAAATCTTTTCCATTATTTTATTTTTATAATTATTTATTACAATTGGTTAGAGACGTTTTATACTCACAGGTAAAATTACCTGTAATTTTTTCTATTTTAATAGCTTCCTAATGGTTCTTTGCTTAGCAAGTTGCTTGTTCCACCAGGGTCATTATGATTGCCCCTCCTAGTGGAAATTGACAACTTTGTTCACATGATGATATTATGAGCTTACTAAGTTGGATTGCTGTGTACTAAAATTCACATATAGTTTTTTTGTCAAGTTCTGACTATAGTTTGACGTCAATAAGCCTTGGAATTTTGATCTTAAATTAATCGGTATGATCAGCCTCTACTTTGAATCTAGATATCTGTGATTTGATGATAAGGCGTCATTAGATACATTCTAGTTTTTTATCATGTTGCTAGTAAGTGGGTTGGCCAAAGGTAAGTCCAATGCCTTTTGCAAGCTAGTATTAACAAACGTAGGTTCATCCCCTCTATTATTAATGTCAATATTATTATTTAATAAACATTTCAAGAGAGACTCACCTCTGTCGTTAATATCTCTGCTCCCCCATACTGTGTGATGTGCATTAGTTTCACAGCAGATGATGTAATCTTTCCTCTTTCTTTTACAGTGCTTAATGAACTCCTTAACCAAAGGGGGAGTAATAAACTTTGAGTCACACCCGGAAAATAGGCCGAGGTAATAGTTGTCTCTTAACAGCTCCCACCAGATGGTATTTGTACCATTGCCATGGCAATGTTCTGTAAGTAGATTCTGGAACAAGGACAAATTTGATACCTTTACTAACAGCAAGGTCAGCCCTAGGAGTAGAGATCATTACTGTGGAGTAACTTTCATTTAGTTGTGAAGTTGTTTCACTTGGTTTTGAGATCCATGACTCCATTATTTAGGTGTTCCCGAACTAAAGTCTAGCTTAGCATCTGTGAAGCTGCTTTAGAATGCTGAAGATTTATCTGGACACACCTCATATTCCTATAGTTTGTTGAAGGCATTTATGGCAAGGAGTTATCAACAGCCCCTTTAACCTCACTTACCACTTCTTTTACTTATTTGCCATCCTATTTCAATCATAAAGCCCTTTGAGCTAAGGGGATGATTCTACTAGTGAAAGGCTTGTCCGCCTTTGCTTCTGTATCTCCTCTCAGGGTTTGGCCGTCGGACTTGGCTGTTTCCTCAGCTGGAGGCGGAGCCTTAATTGTGAGGTCCCTGAGAGGCCTTCTGAAGTCTTTTTAATCCGTCTCTTTTGAGGAACACCCTCAGTAATCAATCACCAGACTCTTTGAGTAATTGTCGTTTTGATCAAAGCAGTAATTGATCAAATGAATTTGGGTTCGATATCCCCTTCCTTCAGTTCAAGGGACTTTTGTAGAATTGAATTATTTCGACTTCCAGTTGTTCCGTTCTAAGCATGGTGAGAGATAAGTGGGCGGCCAGTATACCCACACGAACACAACTGCCATCTGCATGTATTCTGCGTAGATGAAACTGTAGATAAAGCCTACTGTCCACCGGTCTTCTTAACACCTTTCTTTGCTTTGTTTGTCCTTTTTGGGCTCCACTTCCGGTGTTGAATCTTCAGACTGAAACCTTTTGATACTTTTGGTTTTATTTTCGAATTGCCTCAAGGACCAATATTCCAGCATCTTCTGGGTTATTGCCAGGTTGAATTAGCCATTTGAAGCACCTTCTTGCTGCTACAGTTTTAATATTTATATTGTTTCATTTGGATCTTGGTAATTTTTCTTATTTGTTTTCAGTTGGCTGTAGATCCTCCTTACTGGCTATTTGAGACAATGCTTCTTCCTGCATGTTTGATGCGATTGAGAGCGCATCCCCTAATTCAATTACTTTTGACTCAATAGTGTCCCTCGAGTAATTGGCTACTATTTTGTCACATGCAGTTTCCCAAACAACAGGAAGGCGCCCGGTATCCGGAGTTCCCATATTAGGGACCAAGCTACCCCTTGACCACGCAGCCATCGGCATATGCTGTTCCTCCTTTGCTTGGTCTCCGCATGCTAACGCCCAAGCTCCTCCTTGGTCATGAAGCCTTCGCCTCACACGGCTCCCTTTGGCTTGGGTTGTGCTCGTGTATTGTATAGTGTGGAGTGTATTCTACTGCTTCACCCTAATTGTGTGATTTTGAGAGGGCGCATTTCTGTGAGTGTTTCTGTCCCAAATTGCTTCTGTATGTAGTATAGGTGTATCTGTAGGTGTCTGAACCCTTTATTTTGACATTCAGATTTGCCCTGATTACGAATGTATCGTAAAAGTTTATCCGCCATCCATCATCCGTGGACGCAACTGATAGCTGGCACCCAATCTATAGGGTGTGTGCCTGCGAAAACAGTAACTCAAAAACGAAATTCTGTTAAATACTAAACTTGAAAGCGACACCCAGTTTCAAAGAAGCTCCCCACTGCAGCCTAATCTTTCATGGACAATTTTGCAAAATCTTTATTTTCTGAAAAATGACCATAAAAATGTTTATTAAAACATAGTATATTAAACATATTTACAAGATAAATAAAAGGTATATTTTGAATATTCTGGGTATTACACCTGAAGAAAATTGTTGTTCGGGATAAGTTTTGCAAAACTGGTAAACTGCAAGAGCATAAAACACTAAGCGCATAAAAAATATAAATAATTTATGTCACATACTTTTTTTGTTGTGTAAACCATTTCCGAGATTTTTCTGTGTAGCATTCTTGGAAGATACTAAAGAATACAATGTTTGATATTTATCGGAGTTTTCGTTTTTGGGCTATGCTGTCCACACACACACGCATATGCACACACACGCATACTCACACATACATTGATCTTTGTTTTTCTCTCTCGAAAGTATTCAGGGGTCTTCAAAATACTCTTTTTCCGCGAAATCTGAGTGCCGAATTCCCTTCTCTAACTAATAAGTAATCTGCACATAAGTTCTTCCTAGAGAAAGTAAAATTACAAGACCAGTAGTTACATATGAAGCTAAAACTTACACAATGACCAGAACAATAATGCGGAAAATATAAAGTGCTATAAAGGAATAGAGTAACTGAGGAGTTAGATATAATTCCGAAATTGATTGATCATTAAAAGTAAAGATAAAGTCATATTTATTAAAGAAAGACCACAGTAGCTTGATCATATATGGCGCAAATAAGAGAGCAGCCTGGCTAAAATAATGATGCAATGATATATTCAGGAAGGAAAACTGGAAAATCTAAGATATGGTGATAGGACTTTGCAAGACCTAAACATTATGAAGGTAGCAAAATAGGGTGAGAAAGTAAAAAAATGGAGTATGATTGCTAAGGAAACCAAATGTTCGTGTAGTGCTGTAGCGCCAATGATGATCATGTCAATATTAAGGTGATACATCTGTGAAGTTTGAAAAATCCACATTATGTAAGGTAGCCTCAGTGGGGTAGTAGTTACAATGCTAAATGGGTTTTTTTCGAAAGCAAAAATCCTTATCATGGTCTCCTTCGGATGGAAACTAAAGTCAGTGATCCCGTGCAATGTTTACTTGCTTGCAAAACAATCCAAAACCTTGAAAAAAGAAGGTTCTTGCCAAAATTCCGCCATTTCAAGTCCAAAAGATGTGATTTTGAACTACAGTGCCATCTGTGGGTGTTGAACCAATCCTTTCTGACCATGGTGCATAGTGGCAAACTCGCGAACTAATACTTTAAATTCAATCACGGAAACATCGTAATTAAGCCCTATGCTCCACTTAGAAGTTACAGGAAATAACTAACATTATGTAAGATAACCTATTGAAATTTATTTCAGTTACTGTACACAATAATATTGATATTTTAGTCATGTATCAAAATTCTAGTTTCCATGGTTTATTAAATAATAAATGTTACTCTCCAAATTCATTGTTGTAATACACATGTAGTGCATTTTTAAAAATATTCACATAGAAAGATCCAGGAGTTTACAAGTACATTTGTCATATTATTTTCTTTTATATTAGCCCCACTTAACGTAGAAAAATTATTGCTATTCGCACTCTCTAAAAGTTTTGATTTGTCAAAAGTTAATAATTTATCTATCAAAATTATATAATATAATATAACCATATTCCTTTTTTTTTACTAGAGTGTTTTAACACCCGCTTTTACTACTATGGCGTCACGGGTAATGACACTGTGGTATATGGAAAGAAGATGGAACACTGGTGGAATACGATGGTGGGGAAACCGCGGATCCTGGAGTAAACCCGCCCCTGCACCGGTTTGTCTACCACAAATCACAATTGCGGTGGCCTGGAATTAACTCAAGACGTCTTGGTGAGAGGCGAATGGTCTAACCACTCGACCACGGCGTGGTCAATTATTTTCTTTAATATGCTTTTGAAAGGCAGAGTAAAAATGTTGAAGAAATTAGTGAAAGATTGCATCGTGTGGAAAAGAAAGGTGCAGCTATAAATATCTATTAATAAACGTGCGCCTACCTATAAATAGCTTCATTTAACCGGTAGATAAATATCACCAATTGGAAAAAACTATACATATTATTCAAGTTTAGCTTACATTTCATTTTATTACGCAACAAAACAATTGCTTTTAAATATTTTACAATTGTTATCAAATTTAACAGATGCATTACCTTAAGAGAATGCTTGCAAAAGGGTAAACCGCATAATAAATATATCAATCTTAGGATAACCTGCCTTATGTATAAAAAGTCACTCCTGTATTTCCTTTTAAATAGGAGTCAGTATAACACCAATGACTAATCTACTATATACCAGGTGGACAAACTGTCCCCTCGAGTGTTAAATCATATGCAGAACTGAACTGGGCTATTTCAAATTAAAACCGGCGAATGCTTCGTTGGATTTAGAGCATTTCGTTGAGCGTCACCACAGATAAGCAAGACAGCTAAACGAAAGTCACTCAACCGTTCCCCACTTACCAGTTTTAACTTGAACTAGCCTCGTTGAGTTCTGAAACTCTTTAACGTACGAAGGGATATCTGTACACGTCAAATACGGGGCAGCTGGGTGCCGCAGGTATTGCTGATGAATCTTATCATATAAAGTCTATTGTTTTATATATTTTAATAATTGGGAACTCTATTCTTTGTCATAAAGGTAACAAATAAATCTTATCTATATTTATATATGAGGTGTATGTATTAATGCCGTCCGTGCACGACCGTTCTCCCATTCATTTTTCTGTATGAGTCATCGTATCGGATGCGTAAACAACAAGAAGAGCGATGTCACTGTAACCGGAGCCTTCGAAAGGTGACTCTCGATCCTTCTCGAAGCATAGGCTTCCAGAAGTTTCTAGGAAGTCCTATGACGTTATTTGGTAACGATAAAAGGAGGAAGAATTGCTATTCAATGCTGTCTTCTTATGAATTGTACTGAGTCGTGATTGACTGGAGCGTCAGCTCGTAGTGGATGGTGTTCAGCCACAAACTGTCTAAACGTCGAGTGAATAGTTTGCAGCAGTGAAAATAAAACTTTATTTGTTAATAAGTTTTGAGTCAATAAAGATATTTGTTACAAAATCTGAGCGAAATAACTTATAAATAATTAACCCCTCATTATAGTTCAATAAAATTTAAGCAAGCACTAAATCCAAAAAGAATATCATTAGGAAGAAAATTAATTCTGAAAAATATGATGTGTTGGTCCATTTACATGACTTTCTGTACATCTCAGTAACAAATTATTGTTAAAGAGCTTATGCCTCTATCTATTTCACGCTAATCGGATTAATGAGCAGAAAAGCTCTCTTGTAAAAAGGAAACAAAGGAATACATTAGGCCAAAACGATATCCAAAGCTTCTAAAAGCTGGTTACCATGAGGATGAAATCCGTTTCTTTGCTTTGCCAGGAGTTGACAAATTCTCATATGAGAAAATTTTTAAGTATTTTAAACTGAAACTAATAACAAGGAATATCTCAAAAGTCACCAACTACAGGGAAAAAAATGTACATGATATAAATTGTGCTACGTTTTGAGTAATATTTTTCTATCTCCTACGTTTTCTAGTTAAACAAAATTCTTCAAAATTCATCCAGAATTAACAGATCTTCATAGGATATTCCCAGAAAATTCAATATATGCGTTTTATTTGTTATTTAAACATCTTTAATGTACGGTGTTTTAATCAAAATCGTTAGACCCATTTTGAGAAAGTAATGTTTTTTTTGAAAATTATTCCATGTAAAGGGTAGTTTGGGGTAGTGGGATTTTCCTAAAAATCTTCTTGTTGCATCTGTTAAAGATACTAAACTTCAATACCAGTATTTGGTATTTTAAGATGTCTTAGTTTTTAGTTGTCGTATTTACGGATAAACGGACCTTTTTCTACATTTTTTTTTGACACTGGGGACCCTAAAACTTGCATTTCCGGTGAAATTTCGGCATCGAATTTTGGGTGGAATGCATTAACTTCTCTATACACTATGACGTAGTGCATGTAGAGAAACTAAAATTGATAAGTAAATTGAAACATTAGAAGAATTACACTAATTTCTACGCTTACTTCAGAATGTTTCGATTCTCTGTTCTAGGTGTATCGTTATGAATGGTACTGCCGCTTCCATCACAATCACCATCGCCATCACTGCCAATGTCCACACCAGCGCCCCAAGGGCCTAATTCAATATAAAACAAAACAATCTGATTTAATACACTCACGTGAATTTCTCTAGCTGTACTACAAAAAACTTCCTACTAAAGATTATTCTTCTTTCTACACCTTGCTAATCGAGATAAACATTAACAGAATATTCTTATTACTTAGTTCTTTATAAAATTAGAAAGGGAACCAAGGGAATGTGTTATGGTAAAGTAATAGTCAAATGTGCCATGCGATTAACATTGTAATTCGCTTCTTTGCTTAGCCAGGTGTAGAACAAAAGAAAAACGGACATTTCCTATCTGGGAAAAGTGTAAGTACTTTACAACTGAAACCAGTAACAAGAAATATCTCAGAAACGGTTACTTCCCCAACAAAAGCGTAAGGGACAAAGATTGTGTGTATTGATGAGATTTCATTTATCTTTTACGGTTTAGCAGTTAAGCAAACTTTAGCAAAATTAAGTCAGAATAAAAAGATCTTCAGGGGCTAACTACAGAAAATTCAAGGAATACATTTTATATGGAATTTAAATATCTTTAATTTATCTTAATCAAAATCATTACAGCCATTTCTTAGAAAATCAAAATCTTCGAATTTTTTTTCATGTAAAGGTTTGCTTGAAAATCTTGGTGTTGCATTCTCGTAAGGTACGAAACCTAAATACCAACTTTGGTATTTATCGGCGTTTTCGTTATTGAGCTATGCTGTCCACAGACACACACTGACACACACGGACCTTTTTCTAATTTTTTTCAGACTAGGGGACCCCCAAAAAATATTCCTCAGTACAGACACAGCCACACCAGATATCAACACAAAATCATAATAGGAATCCTATATGATATTAACAACAATACATAGATGCATGTATTCCAACAATTGGACCAACTGCCTCGTATTTGGCGTGCGCATATATCGCTTGCTGCGTTTAAAGAGTTGCAGAACTCAAAGGGACTAATTTAAGTTAAAACTCACGAGTAGAGAACTGGGCGAAAGCGACCTTTGTTTTACCACTCTCAAAAAGCGCGACCCGCTTACAGTCTCCGCTAATAGCAAGCGAAAGTCATTCTTGACAGTTCTCCAGGTTTTAACTTGAAATAGTTATGAGTTCAGCAATTTTTTTAATGCACAAAGAGAAGTATTCGCCTATACTTAGAATGCTATCACTATACAATAAACTAGATACATCCCTTAAACATTGATATATTTCATATGAATATTAACAGCTTTGCTATATCCTGTGATTATTTATTATCAATTGCATACTGATAGATTTGGTGTACATATATGTGAATTAATATTACCAACTTTCTATTTTTTATTTATGTTGTGTTACTTTTTTATCTTCTGCTATGATTTATTTTGTGATTAATTTTGTGACGTTTTATCACTTATTTTGTAATGAAAATGTAATTAAATTTTAAGAGAAAATTATTATTGGGTAAACCTGTGATGTAAACATTATAGATACATAGGTAAATAAATTAATACGTAATAAATAATATCTGCTCTGGTTAAATACGGCATCTCTTACTCTAACATTTCCTTTACATATATTTCTTCAGGAGTGTATTACAAAGTTTGAGTGCATATCCTTTACTATTTACGTTTACAAAACTTAAACTAACATTGTGTGTTTAGCTTCAAATATTCCTATTTTCTGTTAGCTTATTAGCTAAGAAAATAATTTGAATTAGCCTTCAGTACACATAAAAACATCAAATTTTCTTACTTATAGCAGAATTTAATCCTACTAGATAACAATTACACGCTGGAATCTAACACTCCCCTAATGGATGAGAAGCCATAACGCTATTATATAAGACAGCTACTTAATTTTCTTTTTTATTATGAAGAAATTAAGTATACCTATACATTTTATATTGTAAGAATTCTTAAAAAGAATTAATATTTAATGAAGCACGTTTTATTTTGTCTGTTCGGTACTGAAACCCAATTTTCGATGTTATATCCATAAATAATTTAAAGCAATATTTATTATTGTGGAACAATAATCATATTTATCCATCATTGTTTACGTATTATTGATAGTCTTCTTGGTAAGATAACGTCTTTTTCCGTGGTGGTGGTGGTAGTGGTGGATGTTTATGGTTAAATTTTTTCTCACTTGCCTATTGTTATTTTGCCATAACTAAATCTCTATATATAGATTTAGTTATGGCAAAATAACAATAGATAAATGAGCAAAAAATGCATACAAAAATTATTGACAAAATGAAATTGAACCATAAACTTATTACATATAATATATACAGTGGTCTGCCGATTAAGAATAACCACACACCCTCTCTGCTGTACCCTGTACCCTTTGTCATTCTCCATGGCAAGAATTTTGTAAAACAGTAAAGATATACATATAGTTACTGTGTGATGACATATCAGAGATTTGATGAATATAAAAATATCAAATATGAAACAATTAAGGTGAAGTTTAAGTAAACATTTATGATTACTTATAATATAAAAAACTAAAATCCATAGCACAACGGCTAAAAGTAGGGCCAAGGCTTACCTCCCGACCGCGGCGTATCTCATCTCTACCCAATACAGGCGTCATGGATGGGGTAATCTATTGGAAGGTAGGGGGACGTTGTTAGCTCCCCGAGTCTCTCTCGGTCTACGCCACCTGGAGCCACTACCTTTTCCTCACCCAGGGACCTCATGAGACTGAGTGCACCCTTTGTCTCTTACTGCGGTGGTAGCGCGGCAGCTTACCAAGCGGGAGATCCGAGTTCGATTCCCGGTGGAAGACCTGGTCTGGGATGCTTTGTGAGGTCCTTGGGGACCAATAGAGGAACTCCTTGATTGAGAAGTAGCAGCTCCAGATCGAGAAGACCGCATTAACCGGTCGGGAGGGAGTCGATGTGGGGAATGCAGCAGCCGGGTGGTAGGGCTTGTTCCTTTGCGGACTTTTGTGCCATAAAGTTTATTTCAAATACCAGCAGCATCACCACTAAGAATGAACCTGCTTAAACTTACATCTTTAAATTGTATTGGCGCCAGAGTAAATGCAATTTAAGGGAGAAGTTCCTTTAAGTAAGAATATATATTCCTAATGTAAATTATGCAATACGCTATCAATTTTTAAATCTATAATATGTCTTTACTCACCTTATATGGAAAACTGTTATTCTTAACATGCTCTGCATAAATAGTGCAATGGCCAGTGATTAGTGAATCTGTAATGCAATTAGGACAAGTTTGTATTGTGAGTCAGTGAAGCCGTTAGCTTTGTTGCCAAAAAGAACAATAAAAAAAACAAGCAGTCTAATAATTAACTCGAGTATCCTTTACTCAAAATTATACGTTCATAAGTTCACTTTTAATCATTGCTATAGATCCTCCTTCATGCCTCTGTATAACAAAATTCTTACTAAAACAATTAAATCTAATATTGTTATGACATTACAAAAACAATCTAATGAGTTTCACTTATAACTTTCTATAGCTTTTCTATATACAAACCATTATTATAAATGATTATTGTTTTATGTACATTATGCTAATTGAGATAAACATTAGCAGAATTGGTCTTATTGCTTGCTCCCATGTAAGTAGAAAGGAAATATAGGCATGCGTTAGGCTAATGCGATAGTCAGATCTTTTAAAAGCTGGTCGGTATATGAAACAACTGAGGTTCGATCCACTTTGCATAGTCCCGTTTGAGAAAAGGTTAGGTAGTTTAAAATTGAATAATAATAAGGAATATCTTAAAAACAATTAATTTTTCAAGAAAAAGTACATAACATAAATTATGTGTTTTAACGAGATCTACATGTTTGTGTAATAGGTAAGTTTTGTCTATCTCTTACGATCTAATTGTTACTTATGAAACATTTTGTAAAACTCAGCCACAATAAAAAGGTTTCAGAGACTATTCCCAGAAAATTCAAAATATAACTTTTTTAAATTAAGTATATTTAATATATGGTCCAAAAATTCCATGTAAAGGATAATTTGTGATGGGAGGATTTTTAACAATCGTCGTATCGCGTACTTAGAAAATACTAAACATATTGGTATTTAACGGACTGTTCATTTTTGAGCTATGCTGTCCCCAAACACACACTTAGACACACACAACATTTTTGGATAGAATGTAATATATTCTCTAGGTAATTTGTTTATTGTATATAAGTGCTGCTCGTGCCAATAATTTTCATTTCTTTAATAACGCATATAAGTTTTTGACTAAATAAGTGAATATTGTTATTAGGATAAATATGTCTAGAGACAGATGTTGAAATCATTATCAAGAGACGGGAGGATGGCGTGGATGCGGACAGGAGCAATATTTTTTAAAGGGATGAAAGGAAATGAATTAGAATTTTAATTTTATGCTTGAAAAATATAGTATATTATTCACTGTATAAATGTAAAGAGATAAGAAATGGGAAGAAACATATTTAGGAACACAAATGGGATAATATTGTTGTGACTCCATATAACAACCGGTCAACAACAGGAAAATATTTAGCTTTTAACGCAACACAAGCACAAAAGATTGCGGCCCGCTTGCCATGTAAGACATACAGATTTTTCACTGGTTGTCAGGAATAGTAGAATTGCTAAAGGGAGGACTGGTACACACAAAAGTATAAATGACAATGTATTACCATTAAAAAGGTATTTTAAACTGAAGGCCGTTGATCTTGTGGCACCTGTCATGAAGCCCTACGTTCGGTTTTTAGCAGAGACTCCTAACAACCGCCTTCCACACAAACGCACTGACTGTGGCTAGTTACCTCTATCGCCGCGCTCGCCTCATGGAGCGTGGCGCTACAAGAAGCTAAACCAGGCCAATGACTGGACACTTAATCCTCCGTATATTGTTTCAACGGACGTACATGGTAGACGTTACCTGTAATTAACAAAACTTTTCTATAAGCAACGATTATCTGTTAACCCCCATGTGCCAGAAGAGATGGTAACGATTAAAGTGTTAAATGTCAACAAAAGAGAAGAAACAAAGAAATGTGGCATTATTTGGGAAAGATAAGCGAGAACAGCCGATAAAAATCAGAGAATGGGAAGGAATAGGTAGTACAAACCACAAGGGCTAAGCGGATGTAACGCTTAAGCGGTACTCAAACCTAATAGTAAATTAGGATAAATAATATCGCTTAAGTACAATAAAATTTATTTCTTATAGCTATTGTAATGAGTATCAATTATTTATAATATTTAACGCCCATTTTTACTACAAATAACACCACATAGAGTGAAAATGGAGCACCTTTGAATGGGATGGTGGGGAAAACCGGAGAACCCGGAGAAAACCCACCCCTGCGCCGCTTTGCTCACCAATAAAATGCTGTCGCCTGGGATCGAACCCGGATTGCCTTGGGAATCAATAATTTGTTAGAAAACTTCTTACATCTTAGTTTAATCTAAAGACAAAGAATCATAACTGTAACGTTATATTGGCTTTAAAGTAATACTTACCAACAAAATAGCGGAAGCAAAGTAAAAACAAGCATACAAGTCTAAGAAGCATGTCGATGTAAGTGCTTTTCTTGTATACTATTATCAACTTAGAAGTTAAAATTTACATTCGAGTGTATATAAGTATGCAATTTGGAAGGCGATGTGTATCAACAGCTCTTTTACTTCTTTTTAACGATTCACATATTTGATTATACACGAAATATTACGATAAGACATATGTGGTAATAAAGTGTATCACAAATTAAGCCAAACCATAATTCTTCACAGATGTAATTTATTTATACTTCTGACTTAATAGTTGTACATTAAAAATTTTACTATCCAACTGTGCGTCTGAGTGTGTATAAAATAAAAGACATTACACAGGGTGGTCATAAATGTTGGTTACACTTCAACTCTTTTTGAATTAACCATATAATCTAGAGAATTGTTTATGTTGATATAATACAGCATTCTAGGCTATTTTTAGAAAAACACAGTTTACGCGTACAGTTTCACAAAGTCTGAAATAACCACTTATTTTAAAAATACGTAAACTAAAGTCGATCAAAATTGGTGAAAGCTTGAAAACTTTGTTAAACCTGTTAATTTTTGGATTAAATTTAAAAGGTCATACTTATACAAATAAGTAATTACGCTCCTGATTTATCCAATGAATAGCTATCTTCCAGAACTGGGCCGCGCCGTGGCCGAGTGGTTGGACCACTCGACTTTCACCTAGACGGCCGGGGTTCGATCCCAAGCGACCGCATGTGAGATTTGTGGTGGAAAAAACGGCGCTGGGGCGGGTTTTCTCCGGGTACTCCGGTTTCCCCCGCCATCGCATTCCACCGGTGCTCCATCATCATTCATGTATCATCAGTGTCACCGCCTGCGGTGCCATTAGTAGTTAAAGCGGGCGTTAAACACTACCACTACCTTCCAGAACTCGAGTTTTATAATTTCTCTAGCCCGTATGTACAATTAACATATTGGACAGAGTTGGCGTTGTATTCCATCCAAAATTTGATAGCGTAAATTCACCGAAAATGTATGTTTTGAGTTCCCTGAGTCTGGAAAAATATTTTAGAAACAGGTCAGTGACTATGGACAGCATAGCTCAAAAACAAAATGTCGGTTAAATACCAAAATTAGTATTTAAGTTCAGTATCTTCCAAGGATGCTAAACAAAGATTTTCAAGAAAATCCCCCACTCTAAACTACCCTTTACATGGTACAGTTTTCAAGAATGTTGGCTCTAACGTCTTTGATTAAAATACCATATATTAAAGATGTTTACATGGCAAATAAAATGTGTATTTTGCATTTTTAGGGAATAGCCTTTGAAGAGGTCTTCATTCTGGTTGAGTTTGCATAACGGTTAAACCGTATGAGATGAAGAAAAATTTACAGCACAAAAATGAAGATCTCGTTAAAACACATACCTTAATTCATATACCTTTTCTTGTAGAGTTGACCGTTTTAGAGCTATTCTTTGTTATTGGTTTCAACTTTAAACTAACTTTCTCAAACGAGATTTGCATGAGGTATATAAAAGAATAATGTTTTTTATGAAGCATTTATTTCTGGAATAACTATAATTATGTGAATGGAACATTTCATAATTTTGTCATGAAGGAATTAGAAATTATGAAGTAATTCTTAATTGTAATATTTTGTCACGGCGTTATGAAATTTAACTGATACAATAATATTTAATTCCTCACTAGTATGTTTAATAGCAAGCATTACTAATATAATTTTCTATGGAGAATTATAGATGCTTAAATGCTACAGAAGTTTAGTAAGCCTTTTATAACCTTTTGAACCAGTACATCTCGGACTGATGAAGATTCGAAACATAGTACAAGATATTATAGGTTAAGGGCATACCTCTAGCACAATGTTCTGACATTAGCTCTCGACTAAGAAATTTTTCTTTCTCAAATTTCTAATCTGTTTATTGCATTTTTATTTTCTCTACAGATACTACCTACATAGTGTAGAGAAATATTTTGCAATATCTATTGTATTCCACCGAAAAATTCGATATCGAGATTTTACCCGAAAAATATATTTTAAGATCTCTTTTGATAGACGTCCGTGTGTGTATTTGTGTGTCTGATAACACAACATCTCAAAAACGAAAATTTGGTCAAAATATTAATCTTGATATTTAATTTTAGCATCTTCCAAAGATGCGACACTCTAAATTATCTATTAGGTACATGGGAAAATGTTCCAGCATTTTGATTTTCACAAATAACTCTAATGATTTTGTTTAAAATACTATATGTTGAGGAAATTTTTGTGACAAATAAAACGTATCCCTTGAATTTTCTGGAATAGCCTCCTACTTCCTCTCCATTCTCAATGAGCTTTGCATAACTGGTAAATCATAAGAATAGACAAAATATTACTACAGAAAACACTTAACGGTCATTAAAGTAGGTTTAAGTTCTTGGTAGATTTAGCCGTTTTTAAGATGTTCTATTTTGAAAGCATTACTCTTTCCTAAGCCTTAATTTTTTCTCATGTAAAAGGTAATTTGGGGTGGGGGGATTTTCTCAGAATGTTCATGTCGCATTCCTCGAAGATACTAAACTTAAATACCAAATTACCGAACTTTTGTTTTTGAAAATAGTGTTTTTAAATTAAGGAGACCCTAAAACATGTCTCGAAAGTTATCGACTCTTTCTTTTTTACTTTCTTTTCACGTACTATGTACATAGTGTATAGAGAAAGTAGTGTATTCCACCCAAAAGTTCGATAATGAGATTTTACCGTAATAACATGTTTTAGGATCTCCTTAATTTAAAAACACCATTTTGAAAACGAAAAGTCGCTAATTTGGTATTTAAGTTTAGTATTTTCGAAGAATGCGACATGAACATTTTGAGAAAATCCCCCCACCCCAAACTAACTTTTACATGGGAAAAATTTAAGTTTTGTTTTTCTCAACAATGGCTCTAACGATTATGATTGCAATACCATATATTAGAGATGTTTACGTGACAAATAAATGTATATTTTGAATTTCTGGGAAGTGCCTCTGAAGATCTCTTTATTCAGGATATATTTTTATAAATTTTGCCTAACTAGTAGATCGTAAGAGATGGACAAAATCTTACTTCTAAAAAAATATTGATGTCCATAGAACCACAATGTATTCTGTATACTTTTTTTTTCTGGGAGTTGACAATTTTTTAGACATTTCTTGTTGGTTCCAGTTTTAAAATAGGTACTTAAAATGTTGTCATACGGAAATCTGTCAACTCCTTGCCATGCAAAGAAACGGATTTCAAACGTATGGCAACCAACTTTTAAAACATTTGACTATCGTTTTAGCGATAATCTACCTTAGAGGAAGAAAGTAATAGGACTATGTCTGCTAATCATTTAGCATGAAGGAGAGAGAAGAATCAGCTTTTTAACAATAATTTGTCATAGAGATGCAGAAAAAATAATGTGAATGAACACCAAATACTTTCTCTTTTATTTAAATTTCCAAGCTGCTAATTTTATATAATTATGAAAGCGCCATGCAGTTGCTTAAACAAAGAGAGCCCATGACCAAATATACTGGTTTGTTGTTTTTTTTAAAAAAACTTTTAATTAAGAAATTTTCAGTATATGTGAGTAACTGAAACAGCTGTTACAAAAATTCCCCTTTATGTCAGTATATGTGTAAAAAATCCGATTGAAAGGTTCGTGAACCTCATTCAGCTTTGACAGATTTTTAGGAAATTGTACTCTTCATCAAGAGACTACAATATATAATGAGAGTTCTTTGAATTTATCATGCTGCTTATATATAACTCATTGAGTCTCTCGTATATTTTACACTGAGAAATCTATTTACAGCTCTGTGATTTTACACACACACACACACACAAAACACGTAAACATCTATAAAACGTTATTAAACAATATATTTTTTGCCCGCCTGGGTAGTGTGGTTGTAGTGTGTATACCTCATAGGTATTATACACAACAGGTCGTAAATTCGAATCTCGCATAGGGTGAGTTACACGTTTTCGGAGTTTTCCCTTATCCTGGGAAGACGAATGTCGAGTAACTTTAAGCTCCATGGACCCCGAGATCCTTTGAGCTTCATTTCACAAATTCCATTCATCATCCGATATGACCAACCAGGTTAAAGAACGTTAAGCAAAAAACAAATATATTTTTTTAACTTCTTCCCGGTGGCTTTAGTTTCAGATGAGTGCTGACTGAATAAATTTCGTAAGACTATTTAATTTCATTTAAAATCTATTTTATACATTATTATTCACCTTCGTAACCATAGAAAAAGCAGGAAGAACCCCCATGGTCAGAAATTGCAACCGAGACCTCCCGAAACCGAACCTTAAACTTATAGCGCAGCCATCTTGCTCAGTTAACACTCTAATAATTAAAACTTGCGATCTGAGCTACAGCTATGGAATTACATATAGTTATCCTCTCATAGCGAGCTTACACTCTATGGAAGGTGAATAAGTGCAAATAATAGAGAATAATGCGCACGACACATATGTGTATCTCATTTTGTGTGCTTACTGACTGCATTGTCATAAATAAAGCATAAATTTCAGGCTCTAATGTGTTTTGAATATCTCTGAGTTGTCTCTGCTGTATTTACATTGATCACAGCACTCATAGTCAAATGGGGCAGTCTAAAGGTCGGTCAACTGTGTGACCTGTTGCGTAAACAACCGAACGTTTAGGTTAGGAAATACTAGGAATGCTAAAAACATCGTGAAACTTTCTTCATGAACATGACTTTAGAAAGTAGCAACAAGGGCAACATCATCCTCAAGCACTTCCACCCATTCTTACAAAGCTACACGTGCGTTTTGATTGTTAGTCATAGTATATCATAATTCGTAATGTTATCACACGATGGTTTTGCAATGCTGTCGATTCTTTAGTCGTTGTACTTGTACATAAATAATATAAGAAATAATTTATATTTTATAACTGCAATTATTAAACAGGTTGATAATAATTTGTGAGTGGTAACAACTGTGATCTCTCTTAGTGTTTTCTCCAAAACACAACAGCCTGAAACTGAACCGCCCAACCCTGGGAAATAACATTTAACAAACAAAAGACGAGCCTTTACTAGGGGCGAGATGTAACATAGTAAAATATCTGTTTCCTGTAGACTCTTTAGGCAGTTCAATTTCGTGTTTCGTGTTAGTGCGTGGCCAAACTAGTGAGTGGTTAACACATTAAGGGACCAGTAAGTGGAAGACTTGGCAATTACGAGGGTTGGTTTCCAACCGTAATCCCAAACTTTAAAGTCACACCAGCTTTGGCAGAGGAGTGGGTCAGGGTTTTCATGTTCTGAAAGATACTGCACGTTGCATTTAAAGCATTTGACTCCCTATATAAGGCATGAGGACAAGACCAGTAGGAAGGGAAGCTGTTACTCACCACACATTCTGCCTTCAGATAGCGTGGAGTAACGTATTTGTTTTGCTACTAGTCGTCAGAAGTGGTAGATTTGTTGTCCAATCTGTGGATCTATAAATACTTCTTCGCTTGTGTTTAATGTATTTAGTTTGCTTTAAACTAATGTTTCAAACAAGAATTATTTATTACAGCCACCTGCTATGCACAGTCAAATTATTTAGTACTCAAGTTTATAGTAGTGCAATATGGTGTACCGAAGGTTCCGGACCTCAATCAATGATGAGGATGTTTGTATATTAGACTCCGGGAGGAGATAAGAGTAATTACAAAGGGCAACCGGAACCAGACTGCGACAGGGAGCCATAATGGAAAGTCCCTAACAGTTTCCAAGCAGTTTTCTGTATTTTGATGCGGTGAGCTCTAGGAGCCCCCACCTCAAGTCTGAATAAACGCCCCTGACTATCCCGATGATCCCCAGCGCCATCCCGTTGCCGAGAGCTGTTTCCAAAGCTCAATTATCTGCCTGAAAGGGCGCCACCACCGCAATCCTCGCCGACACATACAGCCCTGAAAGAATGACCAAACGGATGAAATGGAGGGATAAAAATCGGAGGAATGAAGAATCCTTCACAGTTTTCCGTCCGTGACCCGATAAAACACCGAAAAAGCCCATAGGTACGAGAGGCCAACCACGGGAAATGAATCCCATGACCTTTCAAATGTCAGTACCAGACGAATCATCCTAGCCACCTGGCTCGGTAATAAGTTTATAACTTATCTTTAATAAATCATATTTTTATAGACAAATACCGGTTTCCTTCGGATGTAATCCGGAATATTCAATAACGTATGCGTAATATTTTATCCTACAGGTTTCATATTTTCCTGCATCTGACTAAGCTTACGTGGTCTCTCAAGCCATGAGAATAATATATTTATAAGCAAAATGCATATATTATTTTAAATTAATGCTACATAAATCACCAACAGCATTACATAGGTATAATATATACTCCACTGTTTAGATAAGTAGGTTTTTTCCGAATATGTAATAAAGTAATCAGTAACTAAACTCTGAAATTAGGAATTATACCTTAATTTTATATTTTCAAAATGTTAAGCGTCTCTTAAAATTGTAATTAATACTTTTAAGATCACCAAAGTTTGCTTTATGCTTTCTACATAGCGTCTGCTGCATAAGGCTTTATTTGTGAATTTGAACATCGGTATTACAAAACAGGCTTTATTTATTTTGTAAGTCACAGAAGATTCTCTCTGTAACTCTTCTTGAAACTGTCCCAAGTTCAAAGCCATCTCTGCCACTCAATGCCTAATTCGTCTATCTGCCTCTCGTTAATCCAGATAAACATTTGCATAAATTATCTTATTAGAAATTTCCTTGTAGATACAAATGAATGATCCATAAAAATTATACATAATAACTAGAAAATCATAGGAAGGAATCGAGTTATATAAAAGTTGAAACGTAACACGAAGTATTTTAGAAAACATCACAAATTCGAAATATTTCAAATGATTAACAAGTTTTTTACACCCGATTCCTTGCGAAACTCCGATAATAATGTTTATTAAAACTCCGAAGAAATTTTAGAAAGTAGAATAAGAAATGCACTGTTATAGTCAGAATGTGAATTACCAATGGTAGTTTCACAGCTCACTGCTCTTCCGTCTGGGTTACGAAATCGATACAGACAGGTTAGGGCATTTTCCATGTGACTAAATTGTTACCGATAAAACCCAAGGCGTTCTTAATTTCTCTTGAGTTAGCATTGGTGTCTTACATTATTGCTCACTATGTACATAGTGCATAGAGAAGATATTGTAATGCACCCAAAAATTCGATACCGAGATTTCACCGGAAATACATGTTTTGGGTCCCCCTGAATCCCCTCCCCCAAAAAAAAATATTTCTGGAAAAAGGTCGTGTGCGTGTGTAACTGTGGACAGCATAGCTCAAAAACGAAAAGACTGTTAAATACCAAACTTGGTATTTAAGTTTGGTATCTTGCAAGGATTCGACACGAAGATATTCAACTACCCTTGCTACCCTTTACTTGGAACTTTTTTCAAAAATTTTGATTTTCTCAAAGATGACTTTAGCGAATTTTATTAAAATATCCTATATTAAAGATATTTACCTGACAAATAAAATGTATATTTTGAATTTTCTGGGAATATCCTCTCAAGATTACTTTATTCTGGATGAAATTTTCGGAATTTTTTATAACTGGCAAAGCGTAAGAGATAGATAAAAACTTACTTAACAGAAAATGTAGAGCTCGTTATAACACATAATTAATGTTTTATAAGTATATATATATACTTTTTTCGAGAAGTGGATTCCTTTTTATTGATTTCAGTTTTAAAACACTTTTACTTTTGTCATACAGGAATTTGTCAACTTCTGTCCATAGAGCAAATAAACTTCATCTTTGATTAATACTTTAGTTTATGCTATGCTATGTATGGAAGCAAGTAGTGAGACTATTTCTGTTTTTTTTTCTCTCTCGATTAGCATGCGGTAAAAAGGAGTATAAGCTTGTTAACAATAATTTGTTGCGGATAAATAGAGAAAGTCATGTGAATAGTACATATCAGACATTTTTTTATACAGGAGACCCTAAAATGTATATTTAGTTTGAAATCTTGATATCGATTTTTTTGGGTGGAATACAATAGTTTCTCTATATACTATGTACATAGCAGTATAGAGAAGGTAATTATTTAAATATATTACAAATTTTATCCATTTTTACAGATGCATTATCTTAAAATATAACCTTAATATTTGTACAATTAATATATTGTAATGGAATGCCCTGTGTGTGCTGCATTTCATTTCAAATTAGAGTACATGTGTTAAGAAGCAGATAGTAGCAGGATTTTAAAATATTAACTTAGGAAGATTTAATGTAAGTTTTAAAGTGAGTTTTTATTTGTTGTACTTAATGAAATTAATGGATGCAACTTGTCAGAAATTCTCTTAAATCTAGAAAATGATATCGAGGCCTAAAAAGTTCTCTAAATATCACAACTGTTACTTTGGAGCGACATTAAGATAATATTTACCCACACTAGAGTGTAAGCAAAGTAAGAATAATATTAAAATTCTGAGAATCATTTTTATCAGCTGATCTTGTAATCCTCATCAGCTGTTGTGTTTTAGATGTTCAAATAGTATATTATATATCGAAATACCAACTTGGAAGTCACTGTGTATCAGTAGAACAGTTCAGGTGTAATCCTTGATCGAAAGCTATTGGTTGAGTTTACACGTGCGATTGTATGTGCATGATTTCAATAAGGTATGTATGGTAATAAAACTTCTCTACCTAAGCTAATAAAGCTTTTATTACGAAGATACCAACGATTTACTGTTTCTGAATTAATGGTTGCATATAACAATTTTATATCCGAGCTACACATTTGCGAATAAAATAAAACACAATACACAGAAGACTTCCAAATTTTGGTTCCAATGAACGTATTTCGTATTGAATTTCTGTAAACAGAGCACACCAGTTTCATAAAGCCACAGTTTATATATTAATTATTTTAAGACAAAAAACGATGAGCGATAGGTTGTTTAAAATCAAATTTGCGAAAAATGTTTCTCAGTTTGCTTAATATGTTCACTTCTTAAATTAAATTCGTAGGATAAGAAACTAATTTTAATACCTTTTAGCTTGTTTTAATCACTTTTCTAAAACAATTCCTTATAACATAGAAAACTAGAAATTATGAAAACGATTATTATCATATCTATTATATTACATATGGTATCGGTTTGTTTTTTCACAAGTCATGTGTAGGACAGGAGTTGGGCAGGTAGAGTCAAACTGAAAAATGTAATGCCATAACCGGGGTTTTAACCACGGATCTCCCGATCTCTAGCCGGTTGCTCTGTCTCTGAGCTACCATGGCAACATCCCGGCTTAACATTGAATTTCTCAACTGACGATGGCTATACTATGAATCCTGGGTCTTAAAGTACTTACAACATTGTAAGCCGCCATTGGCGTTGTAATCTCAAAATAATTTGAGATCTCCTTGTGGTTTACTGGGAGACATGCGAGTCAGTTGAGAAATTCAGTGCTATGGCGGCATGTTGCCATGGTAGTTCAGTGGCAGAGCAATCGGTTAAAAATCGGGAGATGCGTGGTTCAAATCTATTGTCTGACTCTAGCTATGACAACTGACTCCAAATTATTTATTTAACTATTCAGCTAAATATTCACTTCTTGAGCTGATTTTACGTCAAATTAAGTGCCATCTTTGGAAGTGTCAATCCTCCGTAACCATATGCGCAGGTGCTTAATTATTTTTTCTTATATTTGTCATTTGTCTTACTGTTGTCAGCTGTTTTCGACACATTAAATCAATGGCTATTTCTTTTAAAGCAATACTGGATTACGAATTCAATTCTTGAGATTACGCAATAATAACCGTGGAAAGATTCATCATAGATCCAGTTGTTTCTAGCTTTTTGACAAGCCGCAGTACTATGTTTCTTTGGAGAGGATTGTAAGCATCAAATTCTCTGTGGTATACGCTTTGAATACTACAATTGAATTCATAACTAGTATTGTTTGACAAGGAACAGCCATTGATTTAATCTGTACTCCATTTGTAGTTATGATTGCTTAATATTTATTCGGGTTGAGTTCGATTCGCTAGCTGGTTAGCCAATCTTCTAAGTCAATAATCCTGATTTGGAGCATTGGTGGATGAGGCGATTAATCTTGTGCCATTATAGTTTTGTCGTCAGCATAAATAACATTTTTACTGATTAGGAATGGGGATGTGATTCATGTAAATGTTAGAGAGAAGGACTCCCAAACAGCTACCCTGTGGGGCATCTGTTAGAATGGTTCTCAGAATAGATTATGCATGTTGGCTGTGGATCTGAAGGATCGTGCAATGAGATAACCCACGATGAGTTTAATGGTAGGTCCGGGATACTGAGAATGATCATCTTAGAGGGAAGCCTTCATTGTCGAATGTGAGCTCCAAGTTCAAAGGAATGTCCCTGTTTTATTTGTTGGTGTTGCATCCATTGTTGGTGTGCTCTGTGGCTCTAAGAAGTTGGAAGAGGCAGAGTGATGTGAGGGATAACCAAATTGTTCCTTAATGAACAGGACATTGCGTTTGATACGATGTTTTAGGGACATTGGAGATGTCAAATTTATACATTTCTGTATAGATTTTTCTGAAATATTTGCTGTCATTGTATTGTTATGTTAATATGAATGCCCGATTTTATTGCAAAATGTAAGTTACTTCATAGTTTTATTACTAAATATATTGCATACTCAAATTGTCCCGCGAGTCTCAAAAGCTCACAAAAACTTTAAATCAGGATATTTCAATATTTTCATGGCTGAATTATTATACTTTTTAAATAACGTTAGATATTTTAGTATATTAAAATAACTTTTCATAAAAGTATATTTCTAGAAACAATTGTTTCTTAATGTACCCAAATATTTTATTAACAACACAAGAATAACAGTAAACAGAATTAACAAAATAAAAGAAAGGTGTCAATCACAACTGTTTCTCTCTTATTATACATATTTGTGTGTATGTGTACTATAACGATGTTTACCTAATTATTTTATGAATATTTCAATAGAAATCCAAATATTAAGACACGGTAAAATCGAAATCCCATCTGTCGGGTAGAACTAAAGTCCAAGATTAGAATTAGAATTAAGCAGTAGTGTAATGTACTGCAGTTGTAGTGTAATGTGTCGGAGGAGATTCTTTTATTTGTATAACAGACTCCAGTAGGATAGGATGATTTGAGAGTAGTTAGAGTGGCAGCCGGAACCAGACGTAGGAAGGGAGCCACCGTGGAGAAAACCAAACAGTCTCCGAGCACTTCTTCATCTCTACGCGGGAGCACTAGGAGCCCGCGCCTTAAGTCTAACCAAAAGCCCCTGATTTTACCGATAACCTCTAACGCCATCTCGTCGCCGAGAATTGAATTTCCAAAGCGCAGTCACCTCCTCGAGAGAGCGCCATCACCGCAATCCACGCTTACACTTGCAAACCTGAAAAAGACCGGTTGGATGAAATGGAGATGAAATAAAACAACAGGATATTCGGGGGAATGAAGAAGCCATCCCAACATTCGACTTGTGACCTGGGAAAACCCCGGAAAATAACCTATGGATCAGAGTGGATTGCCATGGGGAACGATTTCACGACCTCCCGAATACCAGTTCCAGACGAAACACCTAAGCCACCTGGCTTAGTAGAATTAATTAGTATTCTAATTTTTAAAGTTGATATGGCGTGAGTTTTTGTCCATCTCTTATGGTTTAGCAGTTATGCAAAATTCCGTAAAATTCATCCAGAATAAAGTAGCCTTCAGAGGCTGTTCCCAGAAAATTCATGATATACATTTTATTTGACAGGCAAATATCTTTAATTTACTATATTTTAATAAAAATCGTTAGAGTCATTTTTAGGAAAATGAAAATTTTCGAAAAAAGTTCATACCAAGTTTGGTATTCAACGGCCATTTCGTTTTTAGCGATGCTGCCCACACACACACACACACACACACACACACACACACACACGGACATTTTTCTAAAAAAGTTTTTTATTTTCTCTAGCCCCACATGTACAATGTACATAGGGATAGAGAAGATATTTAGTAATGCACCTAAAAATTCGATACCGAGATTTCACCGGTAATATATGTTTTGGGGTTCCCTGAGTCCGAAAAAAACATTTTTAAAAAAATATCCGTGTTTGTGTCGACGGAAAAGACCATTAACTTGGAATTTAGGTTTAGTATCTTCTAGGAATGCGACACGAAGATTTTCAAAAACATCCCCCACTACAAACTACCCTTTACATGGAAAAAAATTGAAAGAATTTTATTTTCTTAAAATGGCTGTAACGATTTTGATTGAAATCCCGTATACTAAAGCTATTTATGTCCGAAATAAGATGTATATCTCGAATATTTTGGGAATATTCTCTGAAAACCTCTTTATTCTGGATGAATTTTGCTGAATTTTGCTTAATTGCTAAACCGTAAGAGATAGAAAAGAACGTACTACACAAAAAATGTACCTGATGACAAAACACACAATTTTTGTGGAGGTAACCGTTTTCGAGATATTCCTTGTTATTGGTTTCAATTGTGAAGTACTTAAACTTTTCTCAGACAGCAAGTGTCCGTTTTTCTTTTGTTCTACTTTTGCCCAAGCAAAGAAGTGATTTGCAATGATAATCGCATAACGATAGCTTTTAAAACATTTGACAATCACATTAGCATAGTGCATTCCCTCATTCCCTTCTACTTATAAGGAACTAAGTAATAACATTCAGCTAAAATTTATCTTGATTAGCATTGTGTACAAAGAAGAATAATCTTTTGTAGGAATTTTTAGAGCTTCTAGAAAAAGTCATGTGAGTGTAACACATCAGATTTTTTTTTTGATTCAGGGAGTCTCAAAAAATGTATTTGTGGTGAAATCTCGTTATCGAATTTTTGAGTGCATTACAATACCTTCTCAATACATTATGTACATAGTATGTGTAGAGAAAGTAAAAAGACGACAACATGGTCGTTACTCACCTTTTACCATGTATCTAGTGAAAGCCCTCTTTGATTGGGTGCTCTTACTCCAACTCTCAACTCTCTGGAGTGACCTCCCGTTTTATTACGAGCAAGCCCCCAATCAGAAGCGAGAGGAAAAAAAATAATAATAATAACAAAACAAATCTGAAGTGTTCCATTCACATGACTTGCTTCCTTTTAAGTAGAATGGAAATAAGGGAATAAACTAAAACGATAGTGAAATCTTTTAAAAACTCTTAGTCGTGTGGTTGAAATCTGTTTCTATGGATTGTCAGGAGTTCTCAAATTTCCGTGTGAGAAAAGTTTTAACTATTTTAAATCTAAAACACATAACAAGGAATATCTCAGAAATGGTCAATTCCTTAGAAAAATATATAGGATATAAATTGTTGTTTTAAACGCGATCTAAGTTTTTTGTGTAATAACCTTTTGTCTATCTCTTATGGTTTACCAGTTACGCAGAATTCAGGAATATTCATTCAGAATAAAGAGGACTTTAGATGAAAATTCAACATATACATTTTATTTGCAACATAAATATCTCTAATATACAGTATTTTGATCAAAATTGTTAGAGCCAATTTGAAGAAAACACAAATTTTCGAAAAATGTTCCATGAAATGAAATGGCGTTATATTTATACTCGCTCTTTAGCTGCTGTGGTTCTCAACGTGGCATTATATACTAGGCTTGGAAAACTGCTTAATTTTGCCCAGAGGTCCCTCTAACAGGCGTGAGGTTCTTTTGCATGCAGTAAATCTACGACACGGGACCCACGGCTATACTTCCCTTCCGAAGGAAGCCATGTTAAGGATTTTTTCGCCCGAAGAAACCCACCGTCCTCTGCCGGTTTTGAACCCACGACCTTGAGAATATGAAGTTAGCATGGTAACCATTACACCACGGAGGGCGACAAATGTTCCATGTAAAATGTAGTTGGGGGGGGGATTTTCTTGAAAATCTTCATGTCGCATCCTTGGAAGTTACTGAAATTAAATACTAAGTTTGAGCTATGCTGCCCACGGACACACACACACACACACACATACACACATACACACATACACACACATACACACCCACATACACACACACATACACACATACACATACACACATACACATACACACAAATACACACATACGACACATACACACACATACACACAAACACACATACACACACATACACACACATACACACACATACACACATACACATACACACATACACACACATACACAACCACATACACACATACACACATACACACACATACACACGTACACATACACACATACACATACACACAAATACACACTTACGACACATACACACACATACACACATACACACACATACACACATACACACATACACACATACACACATACACACACATACACACATACACACACATACACACATACACACATACACACACATACACATACACACATACACATACACACATACACACACATACACACCCACATACACACACATACACACACATACACACACATACACACATACACATACACACATACTCATACAAACAAATACACACATACGACACATACACACACATACACACATACACACACATACACACATACACACATATACACACATACACACATACACACATACACACACATACACACATACACACACATACACACATACACACACATACACACATACACACACATACACACACATACACACCCACATACACACACATATACACACATACACACATACAAATACACACACATACACACATACAAATACACACACATACACACATACACATACACACATACACATACACACAAATACACACATACGACACATACACACACATACACACATACACACACATACACACATACACACATACATACACACATACACATACACACACAAACATACACACACATACATACACACATACACACATACATACACACATACACATACATACACATATACACATTCATACATACACATACACACATACACACATACACACACATACACACATACATACATACATACATACACACACATACACACACATACACACGCATACATACACACAATCACATAGGTCATTTTTCTAAACATGCTTTTTTGGATTCGGGGGGTTTCAAAAGATATACTTTCGGTGAAATCTGGGTATCGAATTTTTGGGTGCAATACAACACCTTCTCTATACTATGTACATAGTATGTGTAGTAAAAGTAAAAAACATATGTAAACGAACAAGGAGAAAACAAGTCAGGAACGGACCAGCATACCAACAAAGCTCAATATTCATAATTTATAGATGATATAATTCATATAGCGAAGTTTTAAAACATTCCTATTTCTGTGATAAAAACATGCCAAGAATTACTAAAAATAAAAATTAGTTTGTTACTCTGGGAATGTAATCGAAAAAAACGACCAGATTAAACAGAGCTTATAAACTCTTGAGCAAAGTTAGATAGACTTTAAATTTATTTAACGCACACACTCAGCTTTTGCCAAACTAACTCCCGCTGCTGTACTTTATCGACAGACGCGGGTGCTAGATTTTGTCATTCAATCAGAAAGACGTTCATTGGAAGCAAAATTTAGGATCGTGCTGTGACTTGTAGAGAATAGCTTGTACATAAAAGTTTTATGTGCAGTTATTAATTAAGACATTATCAATTAGTGGTGTATCTGTAATAAATTAAGTAATTAGATTATGTATTTTCAGCTCCCACACATGCTTTATTGAAATCATGCACATATAAAATCGCTTTCGATCGAGGAAATACAGCTGAACCGTTCTAAGACTCTAAGCGACATTGAAGTTCTTTATTTCAATATATATTTGAATAAAGCCCCAGCTGTTGATGGTAGATACAAGAAGAAGAGTTAAAGATGATTCTCAAATATTTTGTGGTCTTGTTTTTACTTAGCTTCCACTCCGGGGTTGGTAAGTATTATTTAAAGATTGCTCCAAAGTAACAGTAGTGACTTTAGGCAAGGTTGGTAGGTATTATTTAAAGCTGCTCCAAAGTAACAGTGACTTTAGGCAAGGTTGGTAAGTATTATTTAAAGTTGCTCCAAAGTAACAGTGACTTTAGGCAAGGTTGGTAAGTATTATTTAAAGTTACTCCAAAGTAACAGCGACTTTAGGCAAGGTTGGTAAGTATTATTTAAAGTTGCTCCAAAGTAACAGTGACTTTAGGCAAGGTTGGTAGGTATTATTTAAAGCTGCTCCAAAGTAACAGTGACTTTAGGCAAGGTTGGTAAGTATTATTTAAAGTTGCTCCAAAGTAACAGTGACTTTAGGCAAGGTTGGTAGGTATTATTTAAGGTTGCTCCAAAGTAACAGCGACTTTAGGCAAGATTGGTAGGTATTATTTAAGGTTGCTCCAAAGTAACAGCGACTTTAGGCAAGATTGGTAGGTATTATTTAAAGTTGCTGCTCCAAATTAACAGTAACTTTAGGCAAGTTTGGTAAGTATTATTTAAAGTTGCTCCAATTTAACAGGTGTGATTTTAGGCAAGGTTGGTAAGTATTATTTAAAATTACTCCAAAGTAACAGTGACTTTAGGCAAGGTTGGTAAATATTATTTAAAATTACTCCAAAGTAACAGTGACTTTAGGCAAGTTTGGTAAGTATTATTTAAAGTTGCTCAAATGTAACAGGTGTGATTTTAGGCAAGGTTGGTAAGTATTATTTAAAATTACTCCAAAGTAACAGTGACTTTAGGCAAGGTTGGTAAGTATTATTTAAAATTACTCCAAAGTAACAGTGACTTTAGGCAAGGTTGGTAAGTATTATTTAAAGTTGCTGCTCCAAAGTAACAGTGACTTTAGGTAAGTTTGGTAAGTATTATTTAAAGTTGCTGCTCCAAAGTAACAGTGACTTTAGGCAAGTTTGGTAAGTATTATTTAAAGTTGCTCCAATGTAACAGGTGTGATTTTAGGCAAGGTTGGTAAGTATTATTTAAAATTACTCCAAAGTAACAGTAGTGATTTAGGCAAGGTTGGTAAGTATTATTTAAAGTTGCTCCAAAGTAACAGTGACTTTAGGCAAGTTTGGTAAGTATTATTTAAAGTTGCTCCAAAGTAACAGTGACTTTAGGCAAGTTTGGTAAGTATTATTTAAAGTTGCTCCAATGTAACAGGTGTGATTTTAGGCAAGGTTGGTAAGTATTATTTAAAATTACTCCAAAGTAACAGTAGTGATTTAGGCAAGGTTGGTAAGTATTATTTAAAGTTGCTCCAAAGTAACAGTGACTTTAGGCAAGGTTGGTAGGTATTATTTAAAGTTACTCCAAAGTAAGAGTGACTTTAGGCAAGGTTGGTAAGTATTATTTAAAGTTGCTCCAAAGTAACAGTGACTTTAGGCAAGTTTGGTAAGTATTATTTAAAGTTGCTCCAATGTAACAGGTGTGATTTTAGGCAAGGTTGGTAAGTATTATTTAAAATTACTCCAAAGTAACAGTAGTGATTTAGGCAAGGTTGGTAAGTATTATTTAAAGTTGCTCCAAAGTAACAGTGACTTTAGGCAAGGTTGGTAGGTATTATTTAAAGTTACTCCAAAGTAAGAGTGACTTTAGGCAAGGTTGGTAAGTATTATTTAAAGTTGCTCCAAAGTAACAGTGACTTTAGGCAAGGTTGGTAAGTATTATTTAAAGTTACTCCAAAGTAACAGTGACTTTAGGCAAGGTTGGTAAGTATTATTTAAAGTTGCTCCAAAGTAACAGTGACTTTAGGCAAGGTTGGTAGGTATTATTTAAAGTTGCTCCAAAGTAACAGTGACTTTAGGCAAGGTTGGTAGGTATTATTTAAAGTTATTCCAAAGTAAGAGTGACTTTAGGCAAGGTTGGTAAGTATTATTTAAAGTTGCTCCAAAGCAACAGTGACTTTAGGCAAGGTTGGTAAGTATTATTTAAAGTTGCTCCAAAGTAACAGTGACTTTAGGCAAGGTTGGTAAGTATTATTTAAAGCTGCTCCAAAGTAACAGTGACTTTAGGCAAGGTTGGTAAGTATTATTTAAAGTTGCTCCAAAGTAACAGTTGTGATTTTAGGCAAGGTTAGTAAGTATTATTTAAAGTTGCTCCAGTGTAACAATTGTGACTTTAGGCAACATATTAGGCCGAGATAAACATTTCCAGATATAAGAGATTTGCTGAAAAGTGATTCACACCCGTTACATTAACTATAAGAAATAAGGACTCCCTTTAAAACCGAATATTATGTCTTCCTGAGATAATGCGTTTAAAATGCTGTTGGTATCTGCTTCTAAACATATTTAGTCTAAATTGAGAAGAAATATACAGCAACACACAGGGAATTAACATGGTATTGCGTTGCAGAATGTGTGCACTCGAAAGCCGCCCCCTCAAAAAAGTGATGATATAAAGAACTGTGTTTTGAGTTGGTAAACCTTAAGTTTAAGAGCACCTTTCTGATATACTACTATGTGTTTGAGGGGACATGCTGTTGATAACGCCACTTTAAATCGATTTATTATGTTCTTTTTGTTCTTCTGTTTAATTTTATTGTTGAAGCTACAGAGCAAATTGATTTTTAAATCTATTCCTGTGTTAACACATAATGAAGTTACTGAAAATTCAAGGTTCTAGCTAGACAGATGATTGGCTCAGCGTTTCTTCGTGTTGGCGGGTGTGCTCCTGAGGTTTGAGTTGGTAAACCTTAAGTTTAAGAGCACCTTTCTGATTTACTACTATGTGTTTGAGGGGACATGCTGTTGATAACGCCACTTTAAATCGATTTATTATGTTCTTTTTGTTCTTCTGTTTAATTTTATTGTTGAAGCTACAGAGCAAATTGATTTTTAAATCTATTCCTGTGTTAACACATAATGAAGTTACTGCAAATTCATGGTTCTAGCTAGACAGATGATTGGCTCAGCGTTTCTTCGTGTTGGCGGGTGTGCTCCTGAGGTTAGAGCACAAAACGGTTTTAGATTTGTTACGAAAACATAATAATTTCAGTTTTGTGGATTCCTCTTCCGTAAGCTGGAAAAGTAGAATCAGTATGACAAATTATGTGAGTCACAGATGTTGTCTCTAAAGAAACAGAACGTCTTATGTTTTACCGGTAAAATTCTTGTCGCCTGTCAGTGTCGATTTCGTAGCTCAGATTGAAGAGTAGTAAACTGGGAAACTGAACATTGGTGGTTTGGTTCCAGGCTATGACAGAGAAGTTTTTATTCTAATTCTACTTTTTCATAATGCATTTTGTTTTCGGAGTTTTGGAAGAAAGCATGTTTAAAAATCTTGCCAACCATTTTGTGGTATTCCAAAATTGCAACAGTTTAAAATAATTATTCATTTTACGAGGTAGCTTTGTACAAAACTAGGTTTCTCAACATGATTATTTACTTTTATTTGTAACATACCAAGGCCGTTTTTTTCAACCTCCGATAGGCTATATATAAAAGACAAGTTCATAGAAAACAATTATTTTATTACTAAACGTTTTGTACTCTTATGGTTACTTTTCAACATAATTAACAAAAAGATTGAGGCATTTGTCGTACCTGTGCACAAGCTTTGCAATGCCTACTTCAAAAAATGTTGCTGCCTATGATTTTAAATGAGCATTGACGTTGTTTTGAAGATCTTCGTACTTTACGACATTTGCGGAGGCCATTCAAAACAAACCAAGAGGAATGCTGACTTCAGGAATTGTGGTGATCCATGACAACGCTCGTCCACACACTGCTGGCACAACCCATTGGCTCCTTGAACAATTTCAATGGGACATTTTCTATCATCCGCCGTACAGTTCTGACCTGGCACCCAGCGAATTTCACCTTTTCCCAGAACTGAAGACGGGGCTAGGAGGGCAGCACTTTCAAACTAACGAAGATCTTCAAAACAACGTCAATGTTCATTTGAAATCTTTGGCGGCAAAATGTTTTGAAGCGGGTATTGTAAATCTTGTGCACAGGTACATGCACATGAGAAACATACCACTTCTCATGGGTTGTTGCAAAACAAGAGCGTTGCTCCTCGCCACTAGACAACAAAATGAGGTGTGAGTAATTCTACTTCCCTCTCTACTTGCTTTATCGTCCCCATTCCTGAGGTTGGGAATAAAGAACTTTAAAGGCAGTAAGAGTATTGTTATTGACTGATTGGCACAATTTTTTTTAATTGAGTTTTAATGTATAGTATTAATTTATAATGTTATATAAATGTTTTTATAAAATATACCTTATTTCTTCTCTAATTTCTGTACAGATATGTCAGTGTTTAAGTTTAAGGAAATGTCAGTAATGCAAAAGCATTGTATGATAACTAGTGGAATTGTGATACAGTATGACCAAGTAACAAAACGGATTTAAGTAATATATGTAGCTTAAGATAAAACACCCTCCTTTATATATTAGGTAACAATGGCAATTATATGTGCTACCATAATTGTAAGTAAAATTGAATATGTTTCAAGCATTAGGTTGTTAACTGAGCAAGACATCTGTGCAGTGTGCTGCTTACTTTCGGGAGGTGTTGTTTCTACTCTCAGGGACCGCCTACTCTGACCATGGGGTTTTTCGTGGTTTTTCCATCGTCACCAAAGGGAACGTTGGGATGGTGTCTACTACTTTTCTCTTTCCCTTCATTCTCTTCCATTTAATTTCCCTTTCAAGCTCTAGGTACTGCGGTGTCGGCAGTGACGGACAGATGACACATTTGTTTGCGTTTTCAAAACATTTCTCGCCAAACAGAGATGTCTTGCCTGCTAGGGTCGCTGTGCTGTCCTCTGGGATTGCTCTTGGTGAACGGAGGTTCTGCGCATCTCTGTAGCCTGCGGCCGCTTAAGGCTCCTTCACTTCATCGTATCTCCGGGGGAGTAGCCACGATAGTTCTTCTATGCTGTCGCAATGCGAAAGATTTCAAGTTCCAGATACTGCGGTGTCGGCAGTGACGGACAAATGACACATTTGCTTGCGTTTTCAAAACATTTCTCTCCTGAACGCCAAGCAGAACCTGCTAGGGTCGCTGTGCTGTCCTCTGGGATTGCTCCCTAACGGTGAATGGAAGTTCACATTGAAAGTGTTAGCGACTTCTGCGCGCCTCGGTGGCCTGCGGCCGCCTTCGGCTCCTTCACTTCATCGTCTCCGGGGGAGTAGCGAAAACAGATCTTCTATGCTGTCGCAATGTGAGCGATATCCCCCTTCGTTATATAACATGCTCTTAGACTCTTTTTTTTATTTGTTTCTCCTTTTTGGCATTAAAGTAAACGGCTTCACTGACGTACTAATACTCGTATTAACTTCATTATATGTCAATTCATGAACAGAAGCATGAATAGCTTAGATATTTATTTACTATGGTCATTATTTACTTTCTTTCAATATAAAAGTATTTTCAACAAATGCCTCTTTAAAAGTTTCTCCATCATTACAGATTCATTGTCCACTCGCCAAGGTGTTTATGGAGGACAGTCCACTAAAATGAAGACTTTTCTATATCAGGTGAGTAAGAGCTTATCTGTTTAACATTTTATATTGAGCAGTTTATCACTTAATTGTAAATATGCTTATCAAAACAGGAACTACTTCCTTAAAACCTTTAACTCCTACTTTATTTTTACTTTCTCTACACGTACTATGTAAACAGTACATAGTGTACAGAAAGAGTATTGTAATGCAACCAAAAATTCCACACCGAGTACATAGTAAATAGCGTTTAGAAAGGGTACTGTAATGCAACCATAAGTTCCATACCGAGAGTTGACCGGAAGTACGTGTTTTGGGTTCAAAAACGAAAAGACCTTTAAAGACCAAACTTGGTATTTAGGTTTAGTATCTTCCAAGGAGTACGACACCAGGATTAAAAAAAATCACAAACTATCCTTTACATGGAAAAATGCCCCCAAAGCTTGATTTTCTCAAAAATAGCTCTAATAAGTTTGATTAGAATAGTATATATTAAAGATATTTACATTCCAAATAAAATATATATCTTGAATTTTCTGGGAAAAGCCTCTGAAGGCCTCTTTATTCTGGATGAATTTTGCCGAATTTTGCTTAACTGGTAAACCGTAAGAAATACACATGAGCGTATTATATAAAAGCGCAGATCTCCACAAAACACACAATTTATGCCATATACATTTTTTTTCGTGGAGTTGACCGTTTTCGAGATGTTCCTTGATATTGGTTTGAGTTTTAAAATACATACTTAACATTTTCTCGTACGGGAACTTGTCAACTCCTGGCCACGTAAAGATACGCATTTCATTTCCATATAAACTGCATTTTAAAACATTTGACTATCCGTTTAGCCTAGTGCATTCCCTTATTTCCCTTCTACTTATAAAGGAACTAAATAACCAGACCATATTTGCTTATGTTTCTCTCGAATAGCATGAAGTAGATGGAAGCATAGGCTTATTAGCAGCAATTTATTACAGGGATGAAGAGAAAGTCATGTGAATAGAACGCATCATGTTTTTAATTTTTGGAACGTTTAATTGCTCGCATTTATTTACTATTTTATATTTTATTTGCTTCTTTACCATTATTCGGTACCAATTACAATTTGAATATACACATTTTTAGCAGGTTTGTCCTTGGGGGGCATTCTGGTTATTACTTTCTCTAGAACGTATGTAAATACAATGTACACAGTAGCTAGAGAAGGTATTGTATTTCACATTAAAGTTCGATGTCGAGATTTCATCACAAATATATGTTTTAAAGTCAAATGTTTCTAGAAAAGGACAGCTTAAAGATACTATACTTGGTATTTATGTTAAGTACTTTACAAGGATGTGACACGAAAATTTTTAAGAAAATCCTGCCACAAACTTTTCTTTATATAGAAACTTTTCCAATTTTTTTTTTAAATGACTCTAGCGATTTTGATATATATATATATATATATATATATATATATATACTGTATACTAAAGATATTTACATTACAAATAAAACTAAACCTTGAATTCCTGGGAATAACTTCGAAAGACTTTTGGTATGAATTATAATGAATATTATATATTTGTTAAACCGTAAGAGATAGACAAAGCTTACTACATAAAAATGTAGTCTCGGTAAACTACATAATTTCTGTCATATAGGTTTTTATCTAAAGTTCACTATTTCTGAGATGTGCTGTTTTATTGTTTTTAGTTTTAAATCATGTAACTTTTCTCAAACAAGAAGCAATCTTCGTTGCATCTCTCTTAATACTTTATCTACACGTACTATCTACATAGCGTATAGAGAAGGTATTGTGTTCCACTCAAAAATGTACTAAATTTTTTTTAGAAAAAGGTACGTGTACGTGTGTCCGTGTGTTTGTGAGCACGATAACCCAAAAACTAAATGCCTGTAAAATATCAAACTTGGTATTTATGTTTAGTATCTTCCAGGGATGCGATACGAAGATTTTGGGAAAAATCACCCTACCCCAAACTATCCTTTACATGGAAAAAAATTCGAACATTTTGATTTTCTCAAAACTTGCCCTAACGATTTTGATTAAAATACCGTATGTTAAAGATATTTATATGGCAAATAAAATGTATATCTTGAATTTTCTGGGAATAGCCTCTAAAAACCTCTTTATTCTGGATGAATTTTGTTGAATTTTGCGGAACTGGTAAACCGTAAGATATAGATAAAAACTTACAAATCATGTAGATCACGTTAACACACGCAAAATTTATGTCATATACATTTTTTCTTAGAATTGAACACTTCTGAGACATTTTTTGTTACTTGTTTCAGATTTAAAATACCTAAACTTTTCTGACAGTGAAGGTTGTGAACTCCTGGCCCTGCATAGAAACGGATTTCAACCACATGGCAACCAGCTTCTAAAAGATTTGACTATGGTTTTAGCTTAGTGCATTCTCCTATTTTCATTCTACTTACAGGGAAGCAATTAATTAACTCAATTTCAGCTAAAGTTTATCTCGATTATCATAAAGTAGATAGAAGTATGAGCTTTTTAAAAGAATTTGTTACAGTGATCTAGACAAATTCATATGATTGAAACACATCAGAGTTTTTACTGCAGGTCATGCAAAGCGAACCGGACTTCAATTGTTTCACATAATGGTCAGTTTTTCAAAGTTAGCTTAGTGACTTCCTTTATTTCTCTTCTACTTATAAGGAAAGAAGTAATAAGATCTACTCTGCTGATGTTTATCTTGATTAGCAGGATGTAGAAAAAAAAAGAATCTTTTGTGAGAGTATTTTTACATGGAAGTGGTAATTGTAGTTATGTGAATGGAACACATCAATTTTTTTTAAACGCAGTTTCAATAGTTCATATGATGCACAGTTATAAAAACATAATATTTCATATGCATAGCTGCCATGGGTACTTTCTTTTTATCACTCAAACATAACGTATAGATTGTAGTTCCGCATTAACTTCAGGTCAAAAAACCAAAACAACAACAAACAAACAAACAAAAGTAAAACACATTAGATTTTTTATTGTTGTATGTTTCTGATTTTCAGCTGCTAACATCTTAATCAAGAAGGATAAAAAATATTTTATGAGTTAAATGCTCAATCAATTCTAATGTATAATTTTATGTATATTACGTTATTGCTTATTACTAATGTTTTATTATTTTATTAGTATTATTGTTATGATCAATTATATTATAATAATTTTGCTTCTCAACAAATTTACCTGCGGCAATCAAAGACTTAACTCAGATTAATTATGGTTTACTAGACTTCTTGCCTGCTTTATTCAGTAAATAGCTATTTTCATTAAAATTCCTTAACAGTTTAAAACAAGATAATTTATCTAAAGGACAATACAGTGCTGTGTGAACTAGGTGTTCAGTATGAAAAATGGAAACCCTATATAGTAGCATACTCACTGTGGAGTAGGAATCACTTCTACACTGCGCATATTAGGGGTATTAATTTCAAAGTTAGAGCTGTTCGCGCCTGCGAGTGGGAAGCGGGTGACATCAGGGTTTAAGGTGAGGGGGTGTACATTTGGAAGGTCAATCTGCAGCTATGAATAAATCCTCAGGGGTGGGAGGAGACACAGGACTTTTACGATTAGGAAATTAGGGTGGTTAGAGGTGAGAGAATCCTAGTGTTACCCAAACTCCATTCAACTCACCTGGTCTTTCAGTTTACGCTTTTGGAATACTACTATGTACTATGTACTTAGTATTTAACTTTAGCATCTTCCAAAGATACGACACGAAACTTTTTGTAAATCCGTCACTCCAAACTAATTTACATGGAGCATTTCTCAAAAGCATCGATTCTTTAAAAATGACTCTAATAATTTTAATTAACATTCCGTATATGAAGATGCTTACTTGGCCAATGAAATATATATGGCACATCTGAGTAGTGTGGTGATAGCGTGACTGCCTCGCATTCAATAGCTCGTGAAATCGAATCTCGCTTAGGGTGAGTTACGCGCAATAAGCTTTTTTTCGGTGTTTTTCCTTATTCTAAAAAGACGAACGTCAAGTAACTCTAAGATCCATGGAACCAATATTATTTGAACATCATTTCACCGATTTCATTCATTGTCCGATATGACCAATAAGGTTAAAGGACGTTAAGCTACTAAACGAGATGTATATATTAAATTTTCTGTGAATAACCTCAGAAATTCTCTTTAATTTCAATGGCTTTCTATAACTGCTAAACCGTAAGATATAGACTATACAAAACAATGTAGATATTGTAAATAACAACATTTATGTCATGAACTTTTTTTTTTTGTAGATAATAATTTCAGAGTACTTTCTCTCATTGGTTTTAATTTTAAAATACTTTTACGTTTCTCAAACAGGAGGTGCTCATCCGTTGGATATCTCTTTCGGAAAGAGAACCAAATTCCAATATCAATTACATAGCGAGAGCTTATAAACATGTGACTATCGCTTTAGTCTAGTGTATTTTCTTGTACTCTCTCTGCTTATAAGGAACTAAGTGATAATATCATTACTGATAGTGCTTATCTTTATTCGCATGATCTAAATAAAAGAATAATCTTTTTTATGAATACCGTGTAGAGAAAATCATGTGATTAAAACACATCATATATATGTATTGATATCTTCAAAACTCGACAAGTAAAGTATGCGTAAAGGAGATTTAAATTCTTGTGTACGTAGTGCAAGTTTATCTCCTTCTTACTCTTTACTTGTGCAATTGCCATTCAGAATAACGAGAACTGCGGAAATTATCCCCAGAAAATTAAAGACTTACATGTTGCTTATTTTATAAGAAAGTGTTCTTTAAACTAGATAGTAAGAACTACTTATATATGTTATACTTTCTGAAAATAAAAATTATCGAATATATCTACATTTAATATGTAGTTTGGTTGGTAAGATTTTGTTGAACAATTTTATGTCGAATTCTGTAAAAATGTAGAATTTATATATAAGTTTTGGTATATAATCGACTTCTCGTTTTTGAAGTATTTATTCACAGATTCACAAACGTGCCTCTTTTACTTTTTCCTTTTTGTCTTGTTTGTTTTTTTATTCGTTAGGTCTCAAAATTTCAACATCGTAGTTTTCAGCGATCACTTCTGCTATTGGATATAAGTAATAGTGAAAATAAAACAGATGAAGATTTAAATTGTTTACTGTCAAGGTCTTTAAATATAGTATACGTATTATGAAAACCAGAGTATAGGTGTACCGGATTAGAGTAGGCGTGATCTCTAAACGAAACGTGTATTATTACCTATTGTGCATTGTTAACTGTCTGGCCTCGTTCAGTTCCTGCTAGTGGATAGACCAGTAAAAACACCGAGAGAGTGCATATATTGCAAAATGTAGAAAATACAAATGGGTAGGCGTTCAATAGAGAACAAGTGAATGATTCAAACCTATTTTGACTGACAAAAGGAGAGCCTTTTCTTTCGATACAGTAAGATGTATCTTGTAATTCACTGCAATGAATTCTGAGTGAGTTTTTTTTTTTTTTTTTTTTTTGAATTTGTTAATTGTCTTTTCAAAGCTCTACATATTATTATCCCGATATTCTTTTTTGTATCAAAGTTTATACTCGTATTAGCAAAACTATAATGCGCATTTATTGAATTAATCATATTATGAAATATGTTACTAATATTGTTATGAAATAATGAATGAGAACTATGCATATAATGTGACAATATCTAATGAACTACTTTTGAAACATTTATACCTCAATTTTGCATGTTTACGCTACACACCCCTCCCCACTACCCTGACTTTATACCTTGGACTGCTCTGTGTGCTCTTAACTGTGTGTGCTTCGGAACCCAAAACCAAACTCTATTTATAACAATATGGATTATATGGCAAACGTCGCTTGAAGCGTAGCTCTTAGATTTTTCAATAGTGTATAGAGAAGGTATTGTAATGCTCCCAAAAATTCGATACCGAAATTTCAACGCATATACATGTTTTGGGTACCCCTAAATGCAGAAAAAGTCTTTTTGGAAAAATGCCCATGTGTGCATATGTGTGTCTGGACAGCATAGCTCAAAATTGAAAAGACCGTTAAATACCAAACTTGGTATTTAAGTTTGGTATCTTGCAAGGACGCAACACGAAGATTTTCAAGAAAATCCCTCACCTCCCAACTACCTTTTACATGGAACTTTTTTCGAATTATTTTATTTTTCAAAAATGGCTCTAAATATTTTCTATTAAAATATCGTATATTAAATTTATTTACCTGACAAATGAAATGTATGTCTTGAATATTCTGGGAATAGCCTCTGAAGTCTACTTTATTCTGAAAGAATTTTACGGAAATTTACATAACTTCTAAACCGTAAGAGATGGGCAAAAACTTCCCACCCATAAAATGTAGGGTAGGTTAAAACACAAAATTTATGTTATATACATTTTTTTCATGGAGTTGATCGTTTTTTAGGTATTCCTTGTTTTTAGGTTCAGCTTTGAAAAACTTATAATTTTCTCATACAGGAATTTATCAACTGATGTCTATACAAACAACGGAACTTCAGTCATTTAGCAACCAGCTTTTGACTGTCACTTTAACCTATGCTTCCAGTTAAAACGAAGCAAGTAATAAGATATTTACGCTAATTTTTTGATTAGAATTAAACAAAGAGAAGTATTAGCTTTTTATTAATAATTTGTTGCATAGATGTAGAGAAAGTAATGTGAATGGAAAACGTCAGCTTTATTTTCTAGCATGGTACTCTTCCAACTGTTTTCTTTTTTACCTTCTCTATACGTACTATGTATATAGTGAATAGAGAAGGTATAGCACTCCAACCAAAAAGTCGATACCGAGATTTCACCAGAAATATATGTTTTAGGGTCCCCTGCATCCTAAAAAGCATTTTCAGAAAAATGTCTGCGCGTGTGTGTGTGTGTGTGTGTGTGTGTGTGTGTGTGTGTGTGTGTTTGTGTCTGCGAACACGATAACTCAAAAACGAAAAGTCGGTAAAATACCAACGTTGATATTTAAGTATAGTATCTTCCAGGGATATGACACGATGATTTTGAGAAAAATCCCCCCACACCAAACTACGCCAAACATGGAATTTTTTCGAAATTTTTGATTTTATCAAAAATGGCGTTAACGAGTTTGATTAAAATTTCGTATATTAAAGATATTTACCTGACAAATAAAATGTATATCTTGAATTTTCTGGGAATAGCCTCTGAAGACTACTTTATTCTGGATCAACTTTACGACATTTTTGCATAATTGCTAAGAAGTAAGAGATGGACAAAAACTTGTCACACAAAAATGTATAGCACGTTAGAAGAACACAATTTAGGTTACATACATTTTTTTTCGTGGAGTTCATCTCTTTTGAGCTATTCCATGTTTTTGATTTCACCTTTAAAAATAATTTTTGATACACTAATTTTTCAACTCCTGTCCATACAGACAAAGGAACTTCAGTCACATATGAACCAGCTTTTGACTATCACTTTAGCCTATGGTACTCCCTTTTTTCGCTTCTACTTACAAGGAAACAAGTAATAAGGCTGTTTCTGCTAATTTTTTCTCGATGAGCATGAAGTAAATAGAAGCATAAGCTTTTGAATAATAATTTGTTGCAGAGATGTAGAGAAAGTCATATGAATGGTACACATAACATTTTTGTTGATATAGTTTATTTTATTTTAGTTAGTATTGGAGCGCTTCTTAGGGAACGGCTACGTTCAGTACTATGGTGCAACAATGTATCGTCTATGGATCACCTCATCAATATACTGTGCTTCTAGGTAAGTAGACTTTGTTTCTCTATGCAAATCTATTAAAATAATGTGCTAAGATTTCTTTACTGTGATCAAGGTTATTCAATAAACGCGCTAATATTTTACAATTAAATATGAAGTTTTAATATGTTTAAGATTCCCTCGAACTGGTTAAGCTGTGAATTTTGGAAATTCCACAGTCTATAACAGTTCTTATTAAAATATGTTATAGTTATTACACACAATAATATTCATATTTTTCTGTGTATCAAAATCATAGCTTACACGGGTATTTCATAATATCTGTTATTGACTCAGTTCATTGATCTAATAAAAAGATGATATGTTCCATTGATATGACTTACTCTAGCTATTATTTTCACTACTTCGTGCCAATCAAGATAACCAGAGGTTAGCGGAAGTGGTCGTTGTAATTGTTTCCTTAATAGTATAAGGGAAATAAGGGAGAACACTAGGCTGGTTGATATGTCGTTGAAATTCGTTTCTTTGCATGCCCAGGAGTTTAAAAATTTCCTTATGAGAAAATATCTCGGAAATGGTCAACTCAACGAAAAAAATGTGTATGCCATAAAGAGAACAACCTTTTCTTTTTTTGAGTAACTCGTTTTTTGTTTATTTCTTACGGTTTATCAGATATGTAAAAGGCATCCGTAATATGTAGGTCTTCAGAGGCTATTCCCATAAAATTTAAAATATAACTTTTATTTGCGATGCAAGTATAATAATTATACGGTATTTTAATCAACATAGTCAGAGCCATTTTTGAGAAAATAAACATTTTCGATTTTTTTTCCATATAAAGGTTAGTTTAGGGTGAAGGGGTTTTCCTCAAAATATTTGTGACTCATTCTTGGAAGATACTACACTTAAATGCCAAGTATGGTACATTACCGACTTTTACTTTTTGAATTATCTTGTTCACAAACATACGGACACGGAGACACGGACACAGACATAACTGGTGTACAATAAAATATCTATGATATATATTCTACATTAATGCTAAAGAGAGAAAAATGAGCCACGTGGTATATTTTTTGAATATTTACATTAAAATTCCTATTTTACAAAAAAATGAATTTGCAAATGGTTATGTCATATTATATTTTTATGCTAGCCCTCTAATTTATTACAAAAATGATTATTTTTCGTACCCTACAAAACTCTGATTTTTCAAAATGTAATAAAATACTTATCAAAGTTTTAACATTATTTCAAAATAGCTATAGACCATGTTTATAATGTGCTTTTGAGAGGCAGATAAACGTTTTGAAACAAAGTAGTGCAACATTGCATCGTGTGGAACGTTTTGAGAATGGAAAAGGGTTATAAAAAAGTTTGCAAGAAAATAAGGTTTAAATTTGGGAGTGGTGATTAATAACCACGCACTAGCCATTTAATGCTTCAGGTAATTGGTAATTATAAACTGCTTCAAGTGGAGTAAATGATATGTACTTTAAATCTTAGAATTCATATAAATTATTATGAAAAAACTGCTTCGTTGTGTGCAAAATGTTTGTTCAACTTCCATAGATGTATTATGTTAATATATTGTATAGCTTGTTAATTAAATAAAAACTTTAGTTTTGTGAATCATATCTGTTAAAATTTAACTTATATACCTTTAATAGCAGGCTACTTTGAAATGTTCTGTAGTCTCCTTTTTTTGAATTTTAAGGAGGTTTTAGGATATCACTTGTAAAGATGATTAACAAAATTATTTAACAAAAAGCATGCATTTCGCAGTTTTAATTTTCATTTCAACTCTGTGATTACAATATATTTAATGCCAACTGGGACGGTTAGGGCTTTAACATGTATGTAACAGTATTGGCGGCTGCTAATTTTTTCTTATTTTATAGTATTGCATTTCTTAATACAACTTTGACAAAATTCAGTGCTGCAAAATAAGCAAAACAGTTAATAGTTTTTCATCTTTTTTTTTTTTTTTTTGTGTAATTCATAATATGCAAAAGCTATGAATTTTCTTAGGAGAAAATACCGATCTATTCCATTCACATGAGTGCTCCACCTGTCCTGCAAACACAATATTCTTACAACAAATTATTCTTTTATCTACGCATTCTAATCGAGATAAATCTTAGCAGAAATTTTCTCATTACTTGCTTTCTTCTATGCAAAAGGGAAATAAGCATATATACTGGGCTAAAGCGATAGTCAAATCATTCAAAAACTAGTTGCTGTGTGAACAATTGATGTTCGATTTACTTAACATTGCCAGCAGTAAAACAAATAAGAGATAAAATGAAAGATCACCCTGTTTGACAAAAGCTATATGATATAAAATTGAAACCAATAAGAAAGAATATCTTGGTAAGGTCACCTCTACACCAAAACTGTATTTGACATAAAGTGTGTATTTTATCGATATCTATATATATATTGTAGAGCACGTTTTTGCCTATCTCTTATGATTTACCAGTTATGCAAAATGCATCTTGTATGAAGAGGTCTTCAGAAGCTTTCCCAGAAAAAATCAAATTATACATTTTAATTGTGATAAATATCTTCAATACACGGTATTTTAATAAAAATCGTATGCCATTTTGAAAAATCAAAATTGTGAAAAGATGTTCCATGTAAAGGGTAGTCTTGGGTGGGGGATATCCCTGAAAATTTTTGTGTCGCATCCCTGAAAGATATGAAGTGTAAATACCAATTATTTAACGGTATTTGAGTTTTTGAGCTTCTCAGACTTTGCGTTTCATCTCTTCAGTTTTTATGGAAAAAAATCTGATGCCTTCCATTCAAAAAGCTTTCTCTAGCTGTTTCAAAAACTAGTCTTAAAAAAGATTTTTCATTTACTTGCTTCATGATAATCGAGATCAATATTAGCAGAATTGGCCTTATTTCTTGTTTCATTATGAGTAAAAGGGTAATAAGGGAATACGTTAGATTAAATCGATAGTCTAATCTAAGTTCAATTTCTTTTCATTTTGCAATTCTAAGAAAATTTAGGTAATTTAAAACAGAAACCAGTAAGAAGAAATATCTCAAAAACAACAGATTCTCCAGAAAAACGTATATATGGTAAATTATGTGTTTTAACGAAGTATACATTTCTTGTGTTTTAATTTTTTGTCCACCTCTTATGCAACATTCTGCAAAACTTCTTCAGAGTAAAGGCCTCTTCAGTGGCTATTCCCAGAAAATTCAAAATGCACATTTTGTTTGTGATATAAATTCACTTGTTATAGGGTATTTTAATCTAAATCGTAAAAAACATTTTCAAAAGTTTTTCCATGTAAAGGGAAAGGGGGGCATTTTCTTTTAAATGCTCATGTGGCATCCTTAGAAGATACTTAACATAAGTACCAAGCTTGGTTTTCATCGGCCTATTCGTTTTTGAGCTATGCTGTCTACATACATACACACGGACGGATATTTTTTAAAAATGCTTTTCGGAGTCAGGGGAGCTCAAACAATTTTTTTCCGCTGAAATATCGACATCGATTTCCTGGGTGGAATACAATATCTTCTCTAGGAACTATGTATCATAGTGTGTGCATACGTACTAAGAAAGTAAATAAACATTAGCAAAAGATACGTCAATGTGTGTCCATGTGTCAGTGAGCACGACAATCCAAAAACGAAAAGTCTATATAATACGATTGGCATTTATATTTAGTATTTTCTAAGGATGTGACGCGAAGATTTTGAGAAAATCTCCCCACCACAAACTACCCTTTACCTGAAAAAATGTCAAAATTTTTGTTTTTCTCAAAATTGGCTGAAACGATTTTGATTAAAATAGCAAATAGTAAAGATACTTACATGACACATAAAATATATATCTTGAATTTTTTTTGTAACAGTCTCTAAAGACCTCTTTATTCTGGATTAATTTTGCTTAACTGGTAAACCAATCCTTAGTACACAAAAATTGTATATATTGTTAAAACACACAATTTATGTAATATACATTTTATTCGTGAATTTAAAATTTTTTGAGATATTACTTTAAATTGATTTAAAATATTTGAAACCTTTCTCATACTGGAATTTGTTAATTTTTGGTAATACAAAGAATGGCAACCGGTATTTAACAGATTTTTCTCTCTGTTTATCTTAGTGTATTTCCTTATTTACCTTCTACTTACAAAGTAAGCAAATAATAAGTCTATTTCTGCCTGTATTTATTTTGATTAGCATGAAAAGTTAGAAGAATAAGGCTTTTAACAATAATTTGTTACAGAAATGTAGAGAAAGTCATGTGAATGGAACACATCAGATTTTTAAAGTCAGAACTCCAGAGTTGCCACAGAATCTAAAGGGATTAAGATAGAAGTAAAATACATTCAATATTCGAACTGTATTATGCAGAATTCTCCATTTTACAAATGTTTAAAAATATGATATTTAGAATCTCATATGATATCTAAACATAAGCTCTAAATAGGAGAGCACAACTTTTTTGTCAGTTAATAAATGTAGAATTAAGTATTTCAAGCTAAATACAATATCAGTGTAAAATAATTGAAATAAATATTATAGGATAAAGAATATGTAAATGCGTTTGCAGTCGGTCATTTCAGTGAATTTTTATTGAAATAATTAAAGTAAATGAAATATTAAACTGTAACGTCTCCGTTACACGCTGAATGAGACGCGTCTGCCTGTTTCATCATTGCTTCGCTGCAAGCGCTTACATTAGCCTGCTGGAAGTATACCTGGCGGATTTACACGTTTCTGCGAAGACCTGGGCACGTCACGAGTTTCCCATTGGAAGAAGTGGAGGGGGAGTTTGGTTAGCAGCCTTGGGCAGCCATCAGTCAGCTGGGCGTCACCTTTCATCGGGGTCGTCTGACATAGCGCCAGGAGGGCGCATCTCCTTCGACACCACTTGCGCCGCGAGAAATTGTTCGGGAGCTAGCTTTCGGTTTATCAATCATTAACAATATTAACCTTGTGATATTTCTGGCTTTAAATTAGCTAAATTTCTTAATCTCCTTGCTCCCATGTTCTTATAAATTATTTAGACCGATTTGAAGTGGCCCTATGGCTTTTGGTTTTTTATTTATGAGGAAAACGACGGTTTGTTGATATTTCTGTACTCTATTTCATTGTGGTGCACATTTTTAAATCAAATGAGTGAATTTAGGTCGACATTTTTCAACGTTAAGGTTCACCTTCTTACTGCCAATAATTACGCATAGATTATGACCTGAGATTTTTCTCCTTAATTTGCCCGTTTCCACAAACAAAACCTTTAACATTTGGGCCCAGCGGTACCGAGTGTAAAAACTTTGGTACAACCATGCTAAACTAAGTGTTGTAGCATAGATTATTGTCTCGTGTTATCATTATTATTTTTATTATTATTGCTATTATTGTTTTTATTTTATTATTATTGTTATCCTTATTATTATCATTATTACTATATTTATTATTATTGTTATTATTATTTTTATCATTATTATTATAATCATCATCATTATCATTATTATTATCATTAATATTAATATTATTAGCAATTTTATTATTAGCAACATTATTTATATTATTATTATTATTATTATTAATAACAATAATATCACTATCATAATAATTAAGGGGCGGCGGCCAAGGCGGTCAAGGTGGTGCTGCTGGCGGCCAAGGCGGTCAAGGTGGTGCTGGCGGCGGCCAAGGCGGTCAAGGTGGTGCTGGTGGCGGCCAAGGCGGTCAAGGTGGTGCTGGCGGCGGTCAAGTCGGTCAAGGTGGTGCGGGCGGCGGCCAAGGTGGTGCTGGCGGCGGGGGCGGCGTTTGGTGGTGGTAACATATTGTAAACCCTCTCAGTTAAAATTCTGATTTACACAAATAATTGTAATTTGTTTTATTGTAACAAATCTTTAACGTTTATTTCTCATCCGTTTACTATTCTTTTACCTAATGTGAAGCTTTTAAATTCAGGATTTACCTTAGTCCTTTAGGATTAATAACGTCCTATAGTAATAGACCAATTTTACCTCTGAGTGTTTTTACACTTCTTGTTCATTTAGTAACATTGTTACTGTCCTCTGTTTAACACATTATTACTATTATTATTGGCATTATTACCCATCTTCTTCTTCTTATTATTAATATTATTATTATCCTTATAATTATCATTTGATTATTATTAGTAGTAGTAATAGTATTATTACTACTACTATTATTACTACTACTCATTAATATAATTATTATTATCATTACCATTATTATTATTATTATTATCAATATTATTATTATTTTTATCATTATTATTATCATTATTATCATTATTATTAATATTATTATGAATATTACTATCAATATTATTATGTTTATTATTATTGTTGATAATAATATATTTATTCTTATTTTATTATTATTATTATTATTAAGGGGTGGTGGTGGAGGTGGCAGTGGTGGCGATGGCAGCGATGGTAACGGTGGCCAAGGCGGCGAAGGTGGTGCGGGCGGCGGCCCCGGCGGCGATGGTGGTAATGGCGGCGCCGGCGGCGTTTGGTGGTGGTAATATAATATTGTAAACTCTCTCAGTTAAAATCCTGATTTACACAAATAATTGTAATTTGTTTTATTATCATCATTACTATTAATATTATTATGAATATTACTATCAATATTATTATGTTTAGTATTATTGTTGATAATAGTATATTTATTCTTATTTTATTATTATTATTATTATTATTATTATTATTATTATTATTATTAAGGGGTGGTGGTGGAGGCGGCAGTGGTGGCGATGGCAGCGATGGTGATGGTGGCCAAGGCGGCGAAGGTGGTGCTGGCGGCGGCCCCGGCGGCGATGGTGGTAATGGCGGCGCCAGCGGCGTTTGGTGGTGGTAATATAATATTGTAAAACCTCGCACTTAAAATTCTAATTTACACAAATAAATGTAATTTGTTTCAGTGTATTAAGTCTTTAAGCTTGTTGGTCATCCATTTTTGAGAATTATATCCTTTTACCTAATGTGAAGCTTTTTAATTCAGGGTTTACTTTAGTCCTTTAGAATTAATAACGTCCTATAGTAATAGACAAATTTTACTTCTGAGTGTTTTTACACTTCTTATTCATTTAGTAACATTGTTACTTTCCTCTGTTTAACACATTCTTACTATTATTATTGTCATTATTACCATTATTATTATTATTATTATTATTATTATTATTTTAGCATTATTAGCCATACTATGATTATTAATTTCATTATCAATATTATTATTATAATTATTATGGTTATTATTGTTAATAATAATATTGCTATTATTATTATGATTGTTATTATTGTTATTATTATTAAGGGGTGGTGGTGGCAATGGCAACGATGGTGACAAGGGCCAAGATGGCGAAGGTGGTGCTGGCGGCGGCCCCGGCGGCGTTTGGTGGTGGTAACATAATATTGTAAAACCTCCCACTTAAAATTCTGATTTACACAAATAACTGTAATTTGTTTTAATGTAACAAGTCTTTAACGTTTATTTCTCATCCATTTTTGAAAATTACTATTCTTTTACCTAATGTGAGGGTTTTAAATTTTGGTTTTACCTTAGTCTTTTGGGATTGATTAAGTCCTATAGTAATAGTTTAAGTTTACTTCTGAGCGTTTTTACACTTCTTGTTCATTTAGTAACATTCTTATTTTCCTCTGTTTAACACATTATTACTATTATTATTGTCATTATTATTATTATTACTATCATTATTATTATTATAATTATTATTATTATTATTTGTATCATTATTATCAATATTTTCATTATTATTATCATTATTATTATCATTATTATGAGCATTATTATTATTATCAATATTATAATCATTATTATTATTATTATTATTTTTATTATTATTAAGGGGTGGTGGTGGAAGCGGCAGTGGTGGCGACGGCAGCGATGGTGACGGTGGCCAAGGCGGCAGTCCCGGTGGCGATGGTGGTAATGGCGGCGGCGGCGTTTGGTGGTGGTAACATAATATTGTAAACCCTCCCACTTAAGACTCTGATTTACACAAATAAATGTAATTTGTTTCAATGTAACAAGTATTTATGCTTATTTCTCGTCCAGTTTTCAGAATTACTGTTCTTTTACCGAACGTGAAGCTTTGGAATTCAGGGTTGACCTTAGTATTTTATTTAATTGAAACTTAGGATTAATTATGTACTACAGTAATAGACTAAATTGAATTCTGAGTGTTTTGACATCCATTGTTCATTTAGTAACATTGTTACTTTCCTCTGTTTAACACACTATAGATTCTACTCTTAATAGAAACACGATTATTGCAAACTTAATTCACAAAATCTACTTCTGCCATTCATATCTAGAGTAGTATTATTAATTCTGGACATTCTTCCCTTAAATTAACTTACGGATTACAATGGTATGAGGATTACTCTTATCTGATAAATTATAAACAAATGGTATTAGGATAACACAGTATTGACCAGCTTACCACAAACTGGGGCTAATGTAGGTCTACATAAATCTTCGCTCTTTGTGTTGTGTCACTTCGACTTTCAGATAGTTTACCAGTTATGCAAAAATCCTCCGGAATGTGAAGGGATTCAAAATCTATGCCCAGGAAGTTCAATATTTATACCTTATATATTGAGTTTGAGTCATTTTGAGAAAAGAAAAATTTTCGACATTTTTTTCATGTAAAACTAGCTTAGGTTTTCTTGAAAAACCCTCATATCACATCCTTGGAAGATGTTGAAATTAAACGAAATGATTATTGTTTAACAGACTTTTCTTATTGAATTCCGTGGTATACAGACACACTCAAACACATAAATACACAGACCCTTTTACTTTCTCTACACGTACTATGTACATAGTGTATAGAGAAAGTATTGTAATGCACCCAAAATTCGATACCAATATTTCACCGGAAATATATGTTTCGAGACCTCCTGAATCCAAAAAAGCAAAAAAGGTCAGTGTGTGTGTGCGTTTGTGTCTTTGTGTGAGTATGTGTGTGTATCTGTGCACAATATAGCTCAAAAACGAAAAGAACATTAAATACCTAACTTTGTATTTAAGTTCGGTGTCTTGTCAGCATACAAAAAGAAGATTTTCAAGGAAATTCCCCCACCCCCAACTACCCTTTACATGGAAAAAATTTCGGAAAATTTGATTTTCTGAAAAATCACTAACGATTTTGTTTAAAATATGATATATTAAAGATATTTACCTGAAAAATGATATGTATATCTTGAACTTACTGGGAATAGCTTCTGACTACTTTATTCTGAATGAATTTTACGAAAATTGGCATATCTGCTAAACCGTAAGAGATAGATAAAAACTTACCACACATTGAAACACACAATTAAATGTTATATCTTTTTTTTTCGTGCAGTTGATCCTTTTTGAAATATTCAGTATTTTTGGTTTCAGCTTTAAAAGCCTTATACTTTTCTCATACATGAATTTGTCCACTCGTCTCCATACAAACAAAGGAACTTCAGTAATTTAGCAACCAGCTTTTGACTATCACTTTAACCTATGCTACTTCCTTATTTCGTTTCTAGTTAAAAGAAAGCAAGTAATAAGTCTACGATATTTCTGCTAATGTTTTTCATTAGTATGAAGTAAATAGGAGCCTTCGGCTTTTAACAATAATTTGTTGCAGAGATGTAGAGAAAGTCATGTGAATGGAACACATAATTTTTTTAATGGAATGCTATAGGTTCCTTTTATCGCATGGTGCAAGTCATTCCTTTGTTTGCTGATTTGGATACCAGATTAAATACAATTATGTTCCATACCCCATTCTAATTTTAACTTCTTTACCTGAGCATTACTTTCTGACTATGTCTGCGGTCGATTTTATATTTCTATTTTCTCTACACGTACTATGTACATTGTGTATAGATAAGGTATTGCATTCCACCCATAAATTTCCCCTATATACATATTTTGAACCCCCTGAATAAAAAGCAATTTAAGAAAAGGCCAGCGTGTGTGTATGTGTGTGTGTGTGTGTGTGTGTGTGTGTGTGTCGTGAACATAGCTCAGAAAACAAAAAAACAAAAAATTTTGTTTCTTAAGTTTAAATCTTCCAAGGATAGCGTCGTGGTCGAGTGGTTAGACCACTCACTTTCAATCTAGGGGCCCGGGTTCGATCCCAAGCGCCCGCTTGTGGGAATTTTTGTGAGCGAAGTGGCTTCTGTGCGCGTTTTCTCCCATAACTCCTTCCACCAATTGTTCCATCACCCATTTCCTTTACATTTCCTATCATCGCTCATATCTGGCAATGAACTGGCCACTCGTTTCGGGTTCTCCATTCTAAGGTATGTGCCGTTAGCTCCCATACAGGTTTCTAACCCCTAGGCGCCCGTTTATAAGTCCTAGGAGGTTGTGAGTCCTACATAAGGGAAAGATAAGCGGACTATGAACAAAATTAACAAAACAAACTTTATACTAAAATGTCATACATGAAAGATATTTACATGGAAATTAAAATGTATATCTTGAATGTCCTGGGAATAATCTTTAAATACCTCTTCATTCTGGATAAATTTTGCATAAATAGTATATCCGAAGTAATATATCGTTAGAACATCGTTTATGTCATACAACTTTTTTTATTATTTTTTTTTTTTTAGATTTATCCATTATCAAGATATTCCTTGTTACTGGTTACAATTTAAATATACTTAAAATGTTTCTCAACTGGTAATCATCTTTCCTTCATTCCTCTTTTCTTTTAATCTGCTTCTGTCAAGCTAGCATTTGAATTTAAATAGTTTCACAGGTTTTTTTAATAAAATTTGACTATCGCTTTAGCCATTTCGTTTAGCGCTATGATAGCGCATTTGCTTATCAAGTGGGAAACCTGGGTTCGATTCTCGGTACTCGCTTGGGGACTTCTCCCCCGCTGGGTGACCTGGCCTGGGGTGCACTCAGTCCCTTGGGGGGCCAATTGGGGAGCTACTTGATTGAGAAGTAGCGGCTCCATGTCATGAGAACCGCATTAATTGGGCGGGGGTGGTTTGAGGCGCTCACCACGTCTCACCCATCCATGGCCTGAGATGGGGGACACAGAGGCCTGGCGGTAGGCCAAGATTCCTTGTGAGGTTTCGTGCCATAGAGTTGTTATTATTATTTCTGCTAATTTCTATCATGATTACCACTATGTTGATGAAGAAATATTCTTTTGTAACAATAATTTGAAGAGAAAGTGATGTGAATTAAACATTTCAGATTATTCTTCTCACATTCTCTATGGTTCTTCTTCGAACCAAATACATCCACGGCTATCCATTCCACTCTATCCTGATTTATGCTGTCTATGTCTGTAGCTTTTATGCTTGAACAAATTCCTTATGTGATTTCAAGTCCCGCAACATCAAGAAAGAAAATCATATATCGGGGTTTACCATACTCTCTGGGAGGAGACATTGGAGTTGCGAGAAAACGATTTGTTTAAAGTAGTTCAATTTGAACTTGATTAAGCCAGAAATATAAATTATATTACTTTCGCTAGCCTTATGTACATACAATGTTCATAGTAGCTAGAGAAGCTATTGCATTTCACCCAAAAATTCGATGTCGATATTTCACCGCAAATATATATTTTGAGCCCCCTGAGTCCGACAAAGGGGAATTTTTAGAAAAAGGTCCGTTTGTGTTTGTGGACAGCATAGCTCAAAAACTAAAATACCGCAAAAATATTTAAGTTTAGTATCTTCCAAAGATGTGACACGAAGATTTTCAAGAACATTCCCCCACCATGAACTACCCCATAAATGGAAAACATTTGAATATATTTGAAAATATATTTACATATCTGTAAAAAATTATTGTTAAAATGTATTCTGCTAATTCATGGTAATCGAGATACATATTAGCAAAAGTGCTTTCTTCTAAGTAGAAGGGAAATAAATAAAATACACAGGCTAAAACGACAGTTAGCTCTTTAAAAAGCTGGTTACCATGTGGATGAAATCGTTTCTTTGCATTGCCAGGAATTGTAAAATTCGCACATATGAAAAGTTTTAAATATTCTGCTTACTTTGTGTAAGTTTTTGCCTATCTCTTACTCTTTAGTAGTTATGCAAAATTCAGAAAAATTCATCCAGACTAAAGAGGTCTTCATAGCTATTCTTAGAAAATTCAAGATATACATTTTATTTGTCAGGTAAATATCTTTAATATACGATATTTTAATCAAAATCATTAAAGCCATTTTTAACAAAATCAAACTTTTCGAAAAAGTTCCATGTAAAGGGTAGTTTTGGGTAGGGGTATTATTTCTCAAAATCTGCATGTCATATTCCTGGAAGATACTAAACTTAAATACGAAGTTTGGTTTTTCACCGAATATTCGTTTTTGATTTATATACTTCCGGTGAAATATCGGTATCGAATTTTTAGGTGAAGTGCAATACCTTCTTTATACACTACGCACATAGTACGTGCAGAGAAAGTAAAAATGCTCCATGTGAAAAATAGTTGGGCTTAGGAAGATCTACTTCAACATCTTAATGCCAAATTTTGGGAAGTTGCACTCTTAGAACGACTTTTCGTTTTTGAGTAATGTTGGTAAGCGATTCACAGATACGCATATGGAGAGAGAAACATGCACACAAATATACACACGGTCATTTTTACTTTCTCTGCAGGAACTATGTACATAGTATATAGAGGAAGTATTGAATTGCACCCAAAAATTCAATAGCGAGGTTTCACCGAAAATGCATATTTTGGGACGCCTCAAACCTAAAAAAGGCATTTTTAGAAAAATGTCCATGTGTTTGTATGTCTGTGGGCAGCATAGCTCACAAAGGAAAAGTTAAACACCAAACTTGATATTTAAGTGCAGTATTTTACAAGGATGCAGCAAGTAGATTTTAAGAAAATCCCTATTTCCCCAATTATACTTTACATGGAAAAATTTAGAAAATTTAGATGTACTCAAATATAGGTAGTAATAATATTTACCTGGATTAGCATTATATTATTAAAGGATTATCCTTTTAAATAAAAGGTTTTCGGAACAGCTAGAGAAAGTCTGGTGAATGGAACACATAAGATTTTTAGAAAAAGGTCCTAATGCAAGTGTGTGCGTGTCTGTTGGCAGCATAGCTGAAAAACGAAAAGTTGGTAAATACCAAACTTGATAATTATGTTCACCATCTTTCAGGGATGCGACACGAGTGTTTTAGGAATCTCTCTCGGGATAAACTACGTTTTATATGGTAAAATATTTGAAAATTTTGTTTTGCTCAAAAATAGTTCTAAAATGTTCATTAATATTAAATTCTTTTACATTAAAAAATAAAATTCACATTTTGTAGTTTCTTGGAATAGCCTCTAAAGAGCTCTTTATTCTTGATGAGTTATGCAGAATTTTGCATATGGTAAAACGTAAGATGTAAACTAAACAACTTACTACGCTCAAATGCAATAGTCAAATCTTTTAAAATATGTTGCTATATAATTGCACTTTTTTTTTTTTTTGTTTTGTGGTCAGGATTTTGTGAATTCCCATATGAAGAAAGTTTAAGTATTTACAAATTAAAACAAAAAAATGTATACCTCGGAAATTGTCAACTCCACGAAAAAAAACTTATTACTTAAGCTGTGTGTTTTAACAGATCTTCATTTATGTGTAGTAAGATTTTGTGTATCTCTTACAGTTCACATTTATGAAAAATTTATCAAGAATACAGAAAACGTGAGAGGATATTCCCAGAAAATTCAAGATATATATAGTTTGTTTGTCATGAAAATATTTTAAATATATCGTATTTTACTCAAAACCGTTAGATCATTTTTAAGAAACTTTAAATTTTCGAAATTTTTCCATGTATGGGATAGTTTGCGGTTTAGCATTTTTCCTCGAAATCTTTGTGTCGCATCCTTGAACATTCTTAACTTAATACCGCGTTTATTTTATTAGTAACTTTTAGTTTTTGAATTATTGTGTTCACAGACACACGAACACACACATACAAATACACATGGTCCATTTTCTAAGATGCATTTTTTTATATAGGAGACGCTAAAACGTGCATTTCCGGTGAAATCTGTATATCAAAGTTTGGGTGGAATGCCATACCTTCTCTGTATGTTATGTACATTGTATATGTAGAGTGTTTCTAAATTGGACGACAAAACTTGGCGGCATATAGATAACCTTATCTGAATTATATTTTGTCAAGTAATCTATGGGCTGCGTCGCTTCGTTCCAGTGCAAGATGGATATGAATAGCAAGGAATTGGAAAAAAAAAGAAAAAAAAAAAAGAGTACTCTCCTGTCAGTCCAAGAGGCGTTTGTTATTACTACTATCACTAGCTTTGTTTACTTGCAGAGCTCACTAGCATTCGGTATTGTTTACAGCATGTTTGTTACTTCTGTTTGCCCCTTCTGTTACTCTACGTACTGCTTCAGTTGTAATGCGTCTTTCATTTTGAACAGAACAGTGACTTTTGGGAAGTACTGCAGACATGGAACGTCCCACATGACATGAATTGGCGGACCTGCATTTGGTGTACGGTGAAGCATTACCGGGAAAGATTTCCAAACCGCCAGTGTCCTTCCATACGTCATTTGTTAGTATTCATCAGAGACTAAGGGAATGGATGTCATTACACAGATGAGCAGATGGGCAAGCACGGAGGCGTGTTGTGCAAACACCTGAACTTGAGGAAACCGAGAGATCGCACGACCCTTTCATACTGGCCATGTCACTATCTGGAGAATTTTGCAGGAAATGCTATTGCATCCATATCATCTTGTAAGGGTCCGTGCTCTTACACCAGGTGACTATTCACTTCGAGTGAACCTCTGCAATTGGGATTTGCACAAATGCATACTCCAACCTGAGTTTGCAAGCTGTGTATTGTTCACGATGAAGCATACTTCACACGTGAGAAAATATTCAATTCCTGCAATTCTCATGTATGGTGCTTCGAAAACTTCCATGAACGATTGTGCAATCATATCAACAGCGATTTAGTGTCAATGTCTGGGCAGGGATTGTAGATGACTCTCTTGTGGGACCATACATTTTACTCAATTGACTTAACACCAACAATTATCTAGTATTTCTTCAACATGTTCTGTCTGAGTTACTGCATCTGCTTCCTCTCAACATCAGAAAGAACATCCATTTCAGCATGATGGGGCACCAAGTAATTTTGGGAATCAAGTGCGCAACCATCTGACAGCTACTTCGGTAATCGTTGGATAGGTTGAGGAGGACCTATAAAATTGTTAAATAAGATAATAGAAAAAATAGAAATGAAAATAAATGTGGATCTTTATTAATTTTTTTTCCAATTAATAATTTAAATTCTTGAATAATTTTTAACTCCTTATTTTATTTGTTTACCTTTAATTATAAAAATAATGCCTCTTCACTACCTGGCCCCCACGCTCTCCTGATTTGACGCCAATGGATTTCTTTTTGTGGGGCCAAATGAAGGCAATGGTTTATGAAATTGCTGTTAGCACGGAGGGAATTCTTGTAGCGCGAATTGCCAGCTGCTGAAATCAAGAAAATCCCTTCCCCATTTTTGGAAGGGCAAGGCACGGAAATTCACTTCTTATCTGGAAGTCAATGGACGTGTGTTCCAGCACTTTTTGATGTAATAAGACAACCGATTGGACCAATTGTCCTTTTTTTACAGTTGAGTGAGTTTGAACTTTCGTTTTATCGTTATGTTTAATTTCTTCTTGCCTGCACAATAAACACACACATGTATGTAAAACTCAATGGCTTATTATTTGCACAAGCTTACTTACGTCCATTCCTTCCTCTAATATCCTTCTTGTACTGAAACGAAGCGCCGCAGCCCATAGGTTCCTTAAACAAACTAGCTTAAAAGAAGAGTATCTATCTGCTCCCAAAGTTTGTCGGTCTAATTTAGAAACACCCTGTATACGTGCTAGTTAAAGTAAAAAAAAAAAGAATGATTATTTTCCTAGCCTTCCCACCAACAATCGAAAGATTATTATTTTATCTACACCATGTTAATTGAGCTACACGTTAGCAGAATTTATTTTCTTACTTACTTCATTGTAAGTAAAAGGTAAATAAGAAAACACAATAACCTAAGTTACTAGTTAAATCTTTAAAAGATCATCGCAAAGTCAAACAAATGAAATTTGGTCCTCATTTGTTTTCCTGGGAGTGTAACAAAAGAAATGAAACGAAAATTCACTTTCTACTTGAGAAAAGTGTAGGCAGTTTAAATTGAAACCAATAATAAGAAATATCTCGGAAAAGGTTAACTCTGCATAATAAATGAATATGACCTTAATTGTGCGATTCTATATTTCTTATGTATTAAGTTTTCGCCTATATTTTACAACTTACGAGTTATACAAAATGCATCAAGAATGAAGAGGTCTTCAGAGGTTATTCCCAGAAGTGTAGGATCTTCATTTTGTGTAAGATCTACGTTTGTCATAAAAATATCTTAAATGTTTGGTACTTTAATAAAATTCGTTAAAGACATTTTTCAGAAAAAAGTTTTATGTAAAGGGAAGTTTGGTGTGTGTGTGTGTGGACTTTTCTGTAAATCTTCGTTTCATACGCTTGGAAAATACCAAATCTAGATACAAGTTTGGTTGGTATTCACCGAATTTTCGGTTTCGTGTTATCTTTGAGACACACATGGATTTTTTTTTAAAAATGCGTATTTTTGATATAGTGGACCTCAAAACATGTATTTACGGTGAAATCTCGACATATTTTTTTTTCTGTGGAATATAATATCTTCTCTATCTACCATGTACCTTGTGGTAAAGAGTGTAATAAGCTTGTTTAACAACATTTTTTTTAAGCTGTACAGGAATAAAAAATCAGAGGTGATCCATTCACATGATTTTCTCTACATCTCTGCAACAAATGATTGTTAAAAAGAGTATGCTTCTATTTACTTCATGCTAATCAGAAAAAAATAGCAGAAATGTTCTTATTACTTGCTTCCTTGTAAGTAGAAGCGAAATAAGGGAGTACCATAGGTTAAAGTGATAGTCAAAAGTTGGATGCTATGTGACTGAAGTTGTTTGTTTGTATGGACAGGAGTTGACAAACTCCTGTATGAGAAAAGTATGTTTTTTAAATCTGCAATCAATAACAGGAATATGCAAAAAACGATCAACTCCATGAAAAAAATGTATATAACATAAATTATATGCTTTAACATGCTCTACATTTTTTGTTTGGTAAGTTTTTGTCTATATCTTCCGTTTACCAGTTACAAAAATTCCGTAAGATTCATCCAGAATAAAGTAGCCATCAGAAGCTATTCCCAGAAAATCCACATATACATTTTATATGTCAGGAAAATATATTTAATATACGATATTTTAATTAAAATCATTAGAGCTATTTTACAGAAAATAAAAATTTACGAAAAAAGGTCCAGGTGAAGGGTGGTAGAGGGTGGGGAGATTTTCTTGAAAATCTTCGTGTCGCATCCTTGGAAGTTACCAAACTGTAGTGCCAAATTTGTAATTCAACCTTTTTTCGTTTCTGAACTATGCTGACACATACACACACGCGCGCGCTCACACACACACACACACACACACACGAACCGTTTGCTAAAAATGTTGTTTTTTTTTTTATTTATCGCGACCCAAAATATGTATTTCCCGTGAAATCTTGGTATCGCATTTTTGGGTAAAATTTAATACATTCTCTACACGTACAATGTACAAAATGATACTTAGAAGCATTTGAATCCTTACTTTATAATAATGCAATTGAGAATTTTTGAAATTAATGTATATGTTCAATACATTTTTTATCTATTTATTCTCTAAAAAGGAAATAATTACAAATGCCTGGTGTCCTCTATAATGTTAGAAGTAACCCAATTACGAACTTTGTAAACATCTGTATACAATGGAGGACTAATGCATCTCCAATCAGAAGAGACGATACCCGCTAGAGTATTATCAACAACAAGTGGTCCTCCGCCGTCGCCGATACAAGCCCAATCAAGGAGGCAAAACATGCTCTCAGCCAAATCCATAAGTTGTACACAGCTTGGGTAATCCATAATCGTTACATTAATATATTTAATTTCTTGAGATATTGTGTTTCCAGAGAAACCACCCCATCCTGAGACTACTCCTTTGGTTCCATAAGTGGGTGACACGCTCGCCAATAAAATATTCTGCACAACATCGCTGTAATTGAAGTGAGGAAAGACCTGAAACAAATAACGTTTTACACCTGGTGAATAATCGTATTCGATCTTCTTACAATACAGAACAGATCTTGCAAGGATACAAGACGAAGATTTTCAAGAAAATCTGCCCACCTCAAGCTACTAAGGAAAAAAATATCGAAAATTTTGATTTTTTTTAAAAATGGCTGTAACAATTTTGATTAAAATCTCGAACATTTAAGATATTTATTTGACAAACAAAATGTGTATCTTGAATTTTCTGGAAACAGACTCTGAAGGCTACTTTATTCTGGATGAATTTTACGGAATTTTGCACATCTGCTAAACCTTAAGAGATGGATAAAAGCTTACAAATCAAAAAATTTAGAGCATATTAAAAAACACAATTTATATTACGTACATTTTTACGTGGAGTTGATCGTTTTTAAGATATTCCTTGTTTTTAGTTTCATCTTTCAAAAACTTACACTTTTCTACACAATAATTTGTCAACTCCTGTCCATAGAAACAAAGGAACTTGAGTCACGTAGTAACCAGATTTTGACTATGAATTTAAAAGACAATGTCTGCTAATGTTTTCTCGATTAGCATGAAGTAAATAGAATGCTAAGCTTTTTAACAATAATTTGATGCATAGATAGTTATGTGAATGGAACATCAGATTTTTCACGCAAGCAGTGTGCAGAACAGGAGTTGGATAAGTAGAGTCAGACTGAAAAATTCATTACCATAGCTGGGATTTGAACCACGGATCTTCCGGTCTCTAGCCAGTTGTTCTTTCACTGAGCTACCAAGGCTACATGCCGGCATAGCACCGAATTTCTCAACTGACTCATCTGCCGGCATATTGCCATGGTAGCTCAGTGGAAGAGCAACCGTTTAGAGAGCGGGAGATACGTGGTTCCAATCCCAGCTATACTGCTGACCCCTTGTCTCAAACGGGAGGTGCGGAATTGGACATTGGACTGCATGCATTGCCGACTTTGTAAACAGGTTGATGTAATGGAGAGTGCAGAACCGTATTTCACCATGACATTTTATGCATTATTTTCAAGTGAGCTGGAAGTGACCAACGATCACAGAATTTTATTCGTTGAATCTATTTCTGAAAACCTTACCTTACCTTACCTATCAGCATAAATGCTGCAATTGTAATTGTACAAGACGCAAGCAAATATGCCAAATATAAATGTAAGAAAGATACGATACAAATACGTTCACATTTTTATTTGAACACAAATTACAAATTAGCTATTGGTGAAAATTGTAAGTGAATTTATTCTCTTGAAAATAGAGGCTTTCTAACTAAAATAGAAAACACTTAAGAACGTTTTTGGCTTCTTGAATAGCATTACGAACTCTAGTACAGGTATAGAAATTGTATCTCAATGAGCGCGATTCCCTCACCGCTCGCGATAATTACTAACCTGTCAGTGCTTCCAATTGTTCTGTTGAAATCTGCGATTCTTTTATCATACGAAAGGATATTCATCTCCTCACGTGGTATTATTGGAAATGTCTGAAACCCTGACAAATATCCAAGCCAAATATCATTATCAGTAATATCAGTATTCGCCGCCTGTGGTGCCAATATGGATAAAATAGGAGTAAAACACTGATTTTAAAATTTCTCGTTCCATTCACTTGACTTTCTCTATCTGTTCTACAAACAAATTATTGGTACAAAGGGTTGTTCGTTTATCTAGATCATTCTAAACGAGATAAACATTACAAGTAGTAATTACTTTGTTCCTTATAAGTAGAACGAAAATAAGGGAATGCACTAAGGCAAAACGATACCAAATCTTTTGAAAGCTATCGGCATGTATATGTCCAGTTCTTTTTCTGAGCAGATGTAAAACAAAAAAGAAATGAAACTGTTGAGGACTTTTCGTTTGAGAACAGTTTAAATGTTTTAAAATTTAAACCAATAATAACAGGTAATATACCTGAAATAGTTAGTTATCTCTACAAAAAATCAGTATACCAAATAAGCTATGTACTATAACGAGATGTATATTTTTGTGTAGAACATTTTTGTATATTTCTCATTGTTTACCTGTTATGAAAAAGTCATTAAGGGAGAGGACTTGAGAGGATATTTTTATGGGTATCCATCTTATTTGGCATGTAAACATCTTTAATATGCGGCGTTTTCATCAAAATCTTTGGAGTCGTTTTTAAAAAAACGCAAATTTCAAAAAATGTTCCATGTAAAGGTTAATTTGGGATAAGAGAACTTTCCTAAAAATCGTCGGGTTGCATCCTTGGAAGATACTGAACTTAAATACCCATTTTTATATTTAACAAACTTTCCGTTTTGATTTATGCTATTCACACACACACACCCACACACACATACACACACACGCACACACACGTAGGAACCATTTTCTAAGAATGCTTTTCCTTATTTATTCAGGAGCCTCAAAACATGATCTGTGAAATGTGGTATCGAATATTTGAGTGGATTAAATATATTCTCCACCTACTTTGTGTGTTGTACATATGTGATAGAGAAAGTAATAAGTTTTGGTCCTAATGGTATTGCAGTCCCTTAGGGGAGAGGGTGCGATCTATTCAGCTGCTCCGATGCGCACCCGTGGTACTTTAAACGTTACTTCAAGTAGTCAGGCCGAACATTTGAGCTCCTCCCGGAAAGGAGCGCTTGGATTGGGTTAGACTCGGCGTGTTAGTGGTCTCGATACCCATGGGAGATTGGGTACGTCTGGGCCGTGATACTTAGGAGGGGTTGTGAAACACCTAAATGTCCTCCAGCGCTAGCCTGAATAGTTAGTAGACGGTGTGTTAGATATCTGAGGCCTTCCTGAGGTTTTCGGGAGTCTTGCCATGGGTTTAACGCGCGTAAGTGTCGTTTTCACTTCCGTCGCGGTACGTCCCCATTGAGGGCGGGGGGGCTTTTTAAGAAATCAGATATTGCCTTAATGGAAAGATCCACGAATATTACTCCCAGGTTGAAGAGTGCAATACCACGACTAATGGTATTGTAATGCTTACAAATACAGCGTGTCATTGTTGTTCTTATAACACTAAGAAATATCACTTTTAAAATTTCCACAAACACCTCTTATTCATTAGTCATTAAATCTATCCAAATCAGTAATTCAGAAAACCTGATGTGGTACATACACATGCTTATCTCTGCCCATTCTTCAGCGATTTTATATGTAAAAGTTAATTCTTCTATGTACCTCCCGATGGTTGAGATATAAACATCTGTACAAATGTTTGTTTACATGTTCCCTTGTACATAAAATGGAATTAAAGAAATACGGTAGATTTAAACGTTAGTCAAATATTCAAATGACTGGTCGTTATATTATAATGACTTCGAAATGCGAATCTCTTAGTTTGACCAAAGTAAATATCGAATAAAAAAAAGTTATGGGAAAACTCACCTATAACAAGCAATATCTCGGCAATGGTTAACTGCACAAAAAAAGGTATTTGACTACATTTTTAGTCGGCGGCGTGGCCGAGTGGTTTGACAACCTCTACAGCCCGGGTTCAATCCCAGTGTATCACATGTGGGATTTATGATGAATAAAGCGGATTTTTTTTTTTTTTATTTTTCTCCGGTTTCTCGGGTTTCCCAAGGCATTCATTCAACCAATTTCTGCATCATCATCTTTTCTGTCATTCACTTCAACGTCATTTGATATATTCCACTTACTCGTTTTCATTGCAGGCATTGAGGGGATTAACCATCTTTTATTCCTTGTTATCCACCGCCTCTGCTCAGCAAACGTCTGATTCTAGGCGCTGGATAGTAACTCCTGCGGGTGAAAGTCCCAGAAAAAGAAAAGCAAGGGAGACACTTTTGTCTATCACTTACGGCTTATCAATTATGCGAAAATCATTCAGAATGAACATATCAGTGGTTATTGATTATTACCAGAGAATTCAAGATATACATTTCATTAAATGTTTTAAACTATTTGTATCAAAATAAAATCCTAGAGTCATTTTTCATAAAACAAAAGTAATCAAAAATGTTCTTTTTGTTGGTAGTACTTAACGCCCGCTTTTACAGATATGGCACCGCAGGCGCTGACACTGGTGATCATCTTTATGTGGAATGTGATGGCGAGGCAAACCGGAGAACCTTAAGAAGATCCGCCCCTGCGCCGCTTTGTCCACCACAAATCTCATATGCGGTCGCTTGGGATCGGGCCATCTAAATATCCTTTCAAAGGGTATTTGGGGTGGGAGCATTATCATCAGAGTTGAATTGCTACACCTTCACATTACTTTTCCCTACATCTCTGCAACAAATTATTGTTAATATTTCTATTCACTTCATGCTTATCCAAATAAATACTCGAAGAAGCAGTCTTGTTATAAATAGAAGGGAAACAAGGGAATACACTAGGCTAAACCAGAACTCTAATGTTTTAAAAAGCAATGGGATTGAAATCCGTTTCTTTCGTGGCCAGGAGATGAAAAGTTCCTGTGTGGGAAAAGTTTAAGCATTTTAAAGCCGAAATCAATAACAAAGAACTTCTCGAAAGCGGTCAACTCCAATAAGAAAATTTAAATTGTGTGTTTTAAGGAGCTCTAGATTTTATGTGTAGTTAGCTGTTATATATCCCTTACAGTTTACATGTTATGCAAAATACCAAAAATGTTCTTCCCAGAAAATTCAAAATATGTTGTTTTTTTCTTGTTTTTTTTTTGCCATGTAAGTATCTTAAATATAAGAGATTATAATCAAAATCGAGCTATTTTTGAGAAAATCAAAATTTTCGATATTCCTTCAATGTAAAGGGTAGCTGGAAGTGCGGGAATTTTCTTGAAAATCTTCGTGTCACATCCTTGGAAGATACTGAATTTAAATTGGTGTTTAAGGTTCTTTTCATTTTTGAGTTATGCTGCCCACAGACAAGGACACACAAACACATACACAGACCTTTTTCTAAAAATTCTTTTTTATTTAGGGTCCCAAAGCTTTCATTTCTGTTGAAATCTCGGTATCGAACTTTTGGGTGAAATATAATAGCTTTTCTATTCACTAGTACATGATACGTGTAGAGAAAGTAAATTATTAAATTACTCCCTGCGACGAAAAAGTTGGTTCGTGTGTATTTAATTTTCTTAATTGTATACTTTCTAATATGTAGATTCTTCTCTCTTCTCAGGTTAGTGGAATACGAGACGTGTTCTGTATTTTGGTTTCAACTACCATAAATAAATATTAATTGTTATTATTATTTGAATTTATTGTAAATTATTGCAGATGCATAGACACGCACTAAATTAAGTTATATAAGTTATCTAACACAAAGAGTACAACGTTTTTATTTTCTGTACACGTACTATGTACGTAGTGTATAGAGAAGGTATGTCATTTCACCTAAAATTTCGATACCAAAATTTCACCGGAAATATATGTTTTAGGATCCCATTTATCCAAAAATGGCTTTTTTTGGAAAAAGGTCCTTGTGTGCATATGTCTGGGTGTGTGTGTGTGTGTGTGAACTCGATAAAAGTTAGTATTTAAGTTTATTATCTCCCAGGAATGTGACAAGAAGGTTGTGAGAAAAATTCCTGCACCCTAAACCACCCTATACATGGAACCTTTTTCGAAAATGTTGATTTTCTCAAAAATGGATCTACTATTTTGATTAAAATATCATATATTAAAGATATTTACCTGACAAATAAATTGATATGAGGAATTTTCTGGGAAAAGCCTCTGAAGTCTATTTTATTCTGGATGAATTATACCGAATTTTGCACTGCTAAACCGTAAAGAGATGAACAAAATTTAGCACACAAAAAATGTAGAGCACCTTAAAACACCACTTTATATTATATATATTTTTTCGTGCAGGTGATCGTTTCTAGGTATCCCTTGTTTTTGGTTTCAGCTTTTAAAAAGTTATACTTTCCTCATACAGGAATTTTTCAACTCTTGTCCATACAAAGAAAGGAACTTCAATCACATAGCAACCATCTTTTGACCATCACCTTAACTTTTTGTACTTCCTTATTTCGCTCCTACTTACAAGGAAGCAAAGTAATAAGATCATTTCTGCTAATTCTTTTTCGATTAGCACGAAGTGAGTAGAAGCATCAGCTTTTTAACAATACTTTTTGCAGAGATGCACAGAAAGTCATGTGAATGTGATACATCCGATCTTTTCTCCTTCTTGTTTCGTTGTTAAGCAAAATCGATCTTCCTTTTTCCTTTAATAAATTATGAATTGAAATATTTGAGTTACCGTGTGTTCATTCCAAGGCTGTGAAACATACGAAAGTTTTAGAAATGCACATGTGTATAACTCTTTCCTTCTTTGTCTATCATTGTTGCGTTTGTTGGTCATGTCTCTAGCTAACACATTAGAAACTTGTTTACTTAGATCTTTTTGCATTAGAATGAATATAACGTCCTCCAAATGTATTAGTAATACCAGTAAAATAATTAACATGAATTAACAGTTAAATGTATGTTTTAAGATCTTATTTAGATCAAATACATTTCAAGTTTTTAATAAAATGTATTAATAAAAACCTTTTAAGTTGTGGATTGTGGTCTTATATTCAAATTCATTCTACTGCGGTCTCCATAGTGTACCAAGCGGCTAATAAGACAATACATTTGCTGATAATGATTAATAACATTAACATCTAAGTTGCGTTAATTTTTATTTTAAGGGTCCTCACAACAGTGCTACGTTTGCGTTCCGGCTCCAACCACAGGGAGGCAGGTGTAAATATCCATAGCTTGGAAAATGTTCTCTTTCATCCAGAATATGACTCATATGATAGGAATAATGATGTGGCTATTATTAAGGTATGTAATGTCAACGAGATAGAGTCAAACTGAAAAATTCAACGCCATAGTCTGGATTTGAACCACGGATCTCCCGGTGTTTACCCGGTTGCTCTTCCACTGAGCTATCGTGACAACATGCCGACATAGCACTGAGTTTCTCAACTGACTCACCTATTTCCCGGTAAACCGCAAGGTGATATCAAATTATTTTCAGATGACAATCCAAGTAGCTTAACTCCCAGAATTAATATTATAGCCAATTATTGTGCTCCAGTGTATTGGTTTAATTGCTTTTTTCACACAAGCCATGTGTGGGATAGGAGCTGAATAGTAGAGTCAGACTAAAAATGATTAAAGTCTTCCGGGGTGTAAGGGCATGGTCTAAGGGTAAAAGTACTAAAAAAAGACGTTTTAGTCCACTTTTTCATTGTCATTATCTAAAGGAACCAAAGAGTTAACTGAAACGTCGAGTTTTAGTAATTTTACCCTTAGACCACGACCGGGAGGTTTTAGTATTTTATTAATAGACCCCGGACAGTATATATATATATAATATTTGTTATTCCTAAATACGAAAAAGGGCAGAATTATCTTGAACATTTATAGTTTCTGGGGGAAGTATTCAATTTCAACAAAATTTGAATATGGAGATTTCACTGGTATGTGTGAATGCAACGCATTTTTTTATGTTTCCTAGGCCTCTTCTGAACGGTTTGTTCACTTTTATGTACTAATCAAAAGGTATCATTTAACACTAAAACTACGAGGGTCCGCTAATAAGTCCCGGGCCTCACACAGATATGACGCCACTAGGCCAGTTAGATGGTAGCATCGAAAGTTTAAATCTAGACTAGCTACAGGACAATAGCTTATTTAGTTTTCGAATGACAGCCTTTAAACAAAACAACTAAAGAGTTTTCATGAAAATGGAGGATTTGGAAAAACGAGCTGTGATTAAATACATCCATTTGAAAGGCTTAACGCCTAAAAAAATCAAGCGAGAAATGGACAGTACATTGAAAGACTCTGCTCCTTCATATTCAATGATTAATAGGTGGGTTTCAGAGTTTAAAGGCGGACGTATGAGCAGTAGTGATGAGCCTTGCTCTGGACGCCCTATAGAAGTGACAACTTCAGATATCATTGAAAAAATTCATCGTTTAATGTTGGAAGATGGGAGATTAAAGTTGTTTGAGACATCAGAGGATGTAAACATATCAAAAAAACATGCAGGTAATATTTTAAGTAATGTTTTGTGCTTTTACAAGGTCTTTGCCAGATGGGTGCCGCGGCTGTTGACACCTGATCAAAAGTTACAAAGAAAATCTGTTTCTGTTAAGCTCTACCGTAAAAATCCCAGTGAATTTTTGAGACGGCTTATTACCATGGATGAAACTTGGATACATCACTACACTCCAGAAAGTAAATTACAGTCAAAACAGTGGATGCTCCAGGTGAACCAACAGCAAGAAAGCAAAGTAAAATTAATCAGTTAAAAAGGTTATAGCGAGTGCTTTCTGGGATGCACAGGAAATTATTTTATTGATTACTTGGAAAAGGGTAAAAGTATCACTGGTGAGTACTACACAAGCTTACTGCAACGTTTTAGTCATGAGGTGAAAAGAAGAAGATGCCATTTGGCAAAACAAAAAAACAAAATAAATTATTTCATCACGACAATGCTCCGGCCTACCATTCAGTCATTGCAAAGGGGAAAATGTGCGAATTAAAGTTGGAGTTGCTTGAACATTCACCCTATTCGCCCGGTGAATACCACCTGTTCCCAAACCTCAACATTTTCTTGGAGGACGAAGATTTCACAGCAAAGAGGAGGTCATTGATGCGGTAAACAGTTATTTTGAGCACCTTGATAAATCGCACTTCAGGGATGGTTTAATAAAAATAGAACACCGATGTTACTAATGTGTTTGTCTTTCTGGAGATTATATGTGAAACAAAGGGAAAAAAAATTCATATGCTGTTTTCATTGAGAGACCCGGGACTTATCAGCCGACCTTCGCATATGCGTTTAGACTTAAAGGCAGACAATTAATACTGCTATGTTATGTTGTAAACGTTCTTACACCTATAATAGAAATGATATAATATGTTTGTGCTGTTTGATATCACTAATATCAATAGCGACAAATTATTAAAATAAATATATGACCTATTTTCCCAAATGGGTTACTCAAATTGGGAAATATTAAGAAATTACCATGACCTATTTTCTCAAATGAGTTACTCTATAAGGAAAATATAAAGAAGTACCTATGGCATGTATAAAACAAAATGAATGGGTCTTTTCAGTCAAATTTTATTGCAGAATTTAAATAAATCACATTCTATTCCAAAGGTTCTTGCGGAAAAGTTAAGTATTAATGTAAATATGTAATATATAATCAGTTTTAAAACATTAAAACGACATGTCTTTACTCACCTGATATGGAAAATTTTCAATTTTAACAATAGTACCAACAGTGCTTTTCCAAACGATCGATGAACCTGTAATATAATAAGGTCTTGCGAGTATTAATGACACTATTTCGTGTACATAAAAACGAATTTAAAACAGAAGTACCCAGTTCCCCAAGATCCTCCATCACCGCAGTTATTGCCCCAAATGACCATAACTATGAATAGGGTAAGATAGTGCAATTTCGATATAGAGACAATTCCGATTAACGTTAGGTTTAGCACTATTTTTAGTTTCTTAGGGTTAGTAGCACTTTCCTTACTTTGGCATTGCAATGCGGAACGTCATTGCAGCTCCTTCTATCGTTTTCTGTTTGTGCTACTGATATGTAAGCGTTTCTTGTTAAGAGGTAATTAACTTACTACTCTAAGGAGTAATTAAATTCTGTATGCTCTTATAAAATTGTCTAGTTTCTATGTGCTTGCAAATGCTACGAGGGCCTTTTATTTTCAACTTCCGATGGGCTACGAATAAAAGACAAGTTCATAGAAAATAATTCCTTTATTACTAAAACTTTTGTACACTTATGGTTACTTTTCAACATAATCACCGAAAATATTAGGACATTTATCGTATCTGTGCACAAGCTTTGAATACCCGCTTCAAAAAATGTTGCCGCCAATGATTTCAAATGAGCATTGATGTTTTTTCGAAGATCTTCGTATTTTACGACGTGTGCAGAGAGCCATTCAAAACAAACGAAGAGGAATGCTGGCTTCAGATTGTGTTGATGCATGACAACGCTCGTCCACACACTGCTGGTACTATCCATCGGCTCCTTGAACAATTTCAATGGGGCATTTTCGATCATCCGCCGTACAGTCCTGACCTGGCATCCAGCGACTTTCACCTTTTCCCTGAATTGAAAAGACCTCACCAGCATAGTTAACGGATAATTATGCAGTGTATATTTGTATGATGTCTTCGTATTAAACTGGATTAACACATCTAAATCAATTATCAAATATCAAGAGGATTACATTTATAGGACAGAAGTTGGATAGAGTAGTAGTGGGAGAGCAACCGGCTAGTGACCGGGAGATCCGTGGTTCAATTCCCAGCTTTGGGATTGAATTTCTCATCCGAATAGGGATTGTTTGTTGACCAGAGGCTGGTGTTCCGAGGGTTCACATGTACTGACAGATAGAGCCAGAATTCTTCAGTCATGAAGTACTTGCCGGATCCAAAATTCCATTCTCGATTATTTGACGTAGACAGTTTAATTTGCACCTTTGGCTTTTCTTCCTCCTACAGCTCTTGGACACATGGCATTTGTTTTATACCTTGTATGGCATAAAACATATTGACAAGACCCACACGAAATGTTCACTTGTTGCGACAATTTACGTGTCGACTTCTTTGACTCTAGGTCATTCCTTTTTGAATATCTACGATCACAGCAGGCGTGCTGGATTCCTTTTTGCGTTTGCAACTGTTCCTGTAGTCAGTCACTTTCGTCTCAGATCCTGTATAGTACTTTTTGATATATGGAAAACCAAGAAACTTCTTTGAAAAAAATGTCCTGTTTTTCCTTAAATAAACTAGTAGACACTTACGCCTCCATTGTTGCGATTCTTTCTTGAAAAGAATACATCTCGCCGAGTATTTACTTCACAGTCTTAATAATACAAGATTCGTTCTGACATTACAAAATGTAATAGCCCGATAAACGATACCCCAAAACTCATTAAGGAATAGTTTAGGACACATTAAACTGGTTTGAAACAAATGTTTCACTTGGCGCTAAAGTATATAATTCCAAAGGACACAATAGTAAATTCACAAATTAGACAATATATTAGTACATACATTCCAGGGCATATACATTCGGTGATAATGGTCATTCAGAGCAATGGCTTTGGTGAAGTCCATTTGTCATACTGGCCATTCAGAATGGATGTTTCTGGTAAAGTTGTTCGGGATGGAAGTTGGAGACAATCGTTGCCAAATAAAAGAAAAAAAGAACAGACAAAGAAAGAACTTAGTAACTGAAGGTTATCGAATGATCACATTTATTTGGAATGGAGCGTGACAGAATTTTAAACAATGACTTAGACGCCAGTTAACTGGCACTTACAGGACACGATCTTTCGACCAACACAAAACTACTGCTTACCACAGCAATACCTCCGGATTGAAAAAACTAACAAGCCACATAAGTACCTGTCAGCAGGCCCTTCTAGAGCTCAATCTGGTAGCCAAAATAAATCTAATACCTACCAAAGAATACAGGTGGACGTTAAAATACGCCGCGATTGGCAGAAAGTGCATTGTATTTTCGTGATCGAAAGCTATTGTCGATCTGATATTGTAATTATTCAAGGAAAGCTTTATTACGATACAGCCCACTGCGGACATAATTTGTTTGGGTGATCCCTGGATTTCAGCTGTTTACGTAACAGCGGTTTATATACACTATACAGAAAAAATACAAAACAAATGAAGAAAACAAAACTCTTACGGGATAACTAGTAATTCCGAGAGCCACTGTCACATATAAGCATCCTTTCATAGAATAGCTCACGTTTAGCAGGAAAAAGGCATTGTTACAACAATGGTAGCTCTTGGATGTAACCCATGTCCAGAACACTATAGTCACCAATATGAGGGATGATCAGAAACTAAGGTTACAAAGCTTGTAGTGAATGAGTATAACCAATAGGGTAGCCTTGGAAAACATGGGCACCAAAATATTTATATTGAAATAAAGGACTAAAATCACTTTTCACCATCGTGAAACAATTGCATTTAAACCTAAAACTATAATTCTTCAAAGTGTATAAACCGACAACCAAATCCTATCCGTCTGAATGCAGTTTACCTTGTCAGCAAATGCAGCAAATGCCCACATTTGACAGAATATTAAGGTAATATGGGCACAGTTGCTTGGAATAAGCACAGTAAAGTTCTAATTAATAAATTACTAACACTTTCTGTCGTTGTATTAACAATTTGTCAGATATATTTTAATAACTGTACACATTTTATACACTTAAACATCTGTATTTAATCACTATCAAATTTTATCAAAGAAAACTTAGAAACATATTTTTAAGTCGCTATATGGAAACACCTTTTTCAACAATGGAACAATGCAAATCAAATAAACTGCGTTAGATTTGAATTAACAACGCATTTATTTTGAGAAATAGAATTGCTTTTAAATTGCTACACTAATTACAGCAAAAGAAATCACCAATCAACCGAATGCATTCATCATGGAACCATAGGGAAAATGAGCCAGAACACTGCATCCACTTCTGAAACTGATTTTCATTATAACAATTGTGTTACAAACGGAACAAATTTAAGAAAATATAGAATTTCGTACGCTTCTTGTGGTATTTAGTTTTGATCCTAAGCCTCCCCTCCTGGCTCCCAAGTGTAGCCCATCTCTATGCTGAATCCAGACCTTCTGTTTCTCAACTCTCTTGAAATCTTCCGCAATTGCCGATGGTAATTTTCATTCTGGAGAAGTGGACTGTAAGTGATATTGCCGACTTTGAAGATACTGAAGTAGAAGAGGACGAGTCATATAGTATTTCGTTATCATTTGTTAAAGCAGATTCATTGAAGGCATGTGTGCTGGAAGATGATTCAGGAAAGGTAGAAGTTAATATAGAATGCGAAAATGATCCGGGTTTGGAATATGGAGATGGATCAAGTGCAGAACGTGAGGATTTAAATCTAAATATGAACTTGAACTGAATGTACGGCGAGAGGATGACCCAGGACACGGATGTGAAACCAATAAATGCTTCATCACAATAAAAAGGGATGCTGTCTTGAATTTTGAATTCAGTATTATATACTGTAAATATTAGCTTAAGACTTAATAATCAATAATAACGCTCTATACGCATCATGCAAAGAAGTTATCCGCGAATATTGTTTATACCCATAATACCCGTAATCACAATGCCCATATACGTCTTAGTGTAGTTTTCAGAAATTGGTACTACTGGAAAAGAAGCAATACTCAACCATATCCTCTCAATCGGAAAATGCTGTTATACTAACCTAAGAATGAAGCTATTGAAATATTTCTTGAAAAATAAGCTGATTGAGCATGTGGTGTCTTAAGAAAGTAAACTGAAATATAATAACATCCCTAATATTGCACAGCAGGCAATCGTACTTCCCCTCAAACTTGTTGGTCAGGATCTGGAATGCTCCCAAATCGATAACATTACTTTAAAAATGGCAAGTTGCTTAAATATACCCATATTACCTTAGTGCCCATAAATGCCAATTTTATCTTACAGCCATTTGACAGTACATAAGATTACATATTTTTTCCATATAATCTCCTTATCGGTTGTGGCACTTCGTGGGATGAATACTCCCTCCTGGTAAAAATCCTGTGCTTGCGTGTTCAGCCACGTAGTCATCAAGTGCTGCACCTCCTCATTTGAAGCGAATTTTCAACCTACTAGGTGTTCCTGTAAGTTAGGTAAAAGATGAAATTAGCCTGGCGCGAGATTCGGGCTGTACGGATGATGGTCGATGATATCCGTGAGAAATTGCTTCAACAACGTGAAGCTCTTATGGGCTGAATGTGGTCGCGCGTAGTTGTGAAGGAAGATGGCACACTTGGTGAGGAGTCCTGGCTCTACCTTCCTGATTGCTTCGTGCGATCGTGCCATGGTTTCCCAGTGTCGGTCAGCGGTTACTGTGAGCCTTCTTTCCATTATCTCCACGAGTATGACACCCTAGAAGTCCTAAATATTGTGGCCATCACCTTCCCGGCGCTACCTTAAACTTCTTTGTCTTTGGAGAAGAGGAGTGTTGTCACTCCATTGACTATCGGGTACTACAAGCATACGTGGTGGATCAATGTTTCGTCAACCTTGACAATGCGACAGAGAAAACTTTTCCCGTTGCAAGAGCTGCATACCCGTACAGTTCTCTTTGTGTTGGTTGGACAGATTTGGGAAACAAACTTTCCGGTACTGTAGAATGTCGTAAATTTTGTAATGAATATTTCCAAACGATATTCACAGTTTTATCACCATATGTTTTAACGTGATCCTCCTGGTGTCCTAAATCAGCTCCTGTGTTCAAATCTGTGATTGCCGTGCTGAGTCGGCCTCTACGACCCTCGTCAGTAATGTTTTCTCTATCGGCCGCAAACTTTCGACACCACTCTGTGCAATGCTGGCGTACATTACAATCTCTCCATAAATTTCTATCAGCTGTCAGATGCGGTTACATGTTTCCCCACAGAAATGGAATAACTCAGCGGATTTCTTCGCGACACTAGTTTTCCAAACAAGTCGCCATTTGTGTTTACCCGAAACGCTTTAGGCGGTAGTTGGCTAAAGCTCTGCACAGTTGCCAACCGCAACTGGCACACAACTAAGCTCACTGTGAAAAGACGAAAGACCAAGAATATAGGACTCGTAACCTTAGTTTCTCTTCATACCTGTATATTCTTGACAAGAGTAGAGATAATTCACATTCACACTACCAAAAGTGTTGATATATTCAAGCCGATCTCTCCTATTCTCTACTACCGCTTTGCGCCCTCATCAGCAGGCTCTCAGAGTTATTGGACTATATTAGACATTCGCTCTATAAGTGATGTCATCAATTCCAATTCTGTCGTAAAAATGCCGAATAAATTTGATTCCTCGGTATATGCTTTTACCGAGGGATAATGATAGCATGTACAGTTGTGGTCAGTGTTAAAGCTATAGATATTCTAAATTCCTCTGAACTTAAGTAAGCTTCTTACTGAGTCAATATTAATACTACATCATGCGATATTAAAACTTCAAAGCTGCAAGTATAAAATATATTTATGTTATTCTGCCAGCAACAATAATTGAGATGTCTCTTAAGAATCTCTATGTCAGTTGCAGTAAAGATATTTTGAGCAGATATTCACGAAATTGTAAAGGAATTGTGGCAAAAAAGATTAAATAATGGTTACTAAAAGCAAGAACTTTGGGTGACAATGATTTGTCATTAAATAGCTCACAGTTCAAAATTTTAACACAACCATTAGTTTATAGGAACTTAAAATATTACTTACCAACACTGTAGTGGAAGCAAAGTAAAAACAAGAATACAAAGTAGAGAACCATCTTGATTTTAATGTTTTTCTTGTATTTTACTATAAAATTAGAAGTTCAAATATAATACTCTTACACATCGAATTGTCTATCTCGGAGACTTAGGTGTACCAGCTGAAGTGTTCAGCTGTGTTAGCTTCATAGAAAGTTATTCACTTGTTTTATACGTGATGTTATATGATCATTATTGCGATAAGATACGTATGGTTTAATTAAAACATTTTATACGCATTATTACGTTAATATACGAGAAATTAATTACATATCTATATCAAGTTATCTTCAAAGTTAATTCTTGTTTGTGATTAATATTGCTCATAAAATTTTATAATTAAGCAACTAAACTAAAATATGTTACAAAGTGTGATCATAAATGAGTATTACAGTGCAACTCTGAATGAAAGACATAATCTTGTGGTCCGTTTCTAATGATAGATTTCATCTTTGAGAGTAAGTTTTAAAGCATCTCTTGTGCTATGTTCACATGGCTTTTTCTAGCTGTTCCATATATATACAAATCTTACGAAAGTTTATTGTTGCATCTATATCATACTAATTGCGATAAACATTAGCAGAATTGCTTTTATTACTAGATTGCTTGTAAGTAGAAGGAAAATAAGGGAATACATTATGATAAAGCGATTGTCAAATGTTTCTAAAGGAAACAATTGAGGTTCGGCTCGACAGCAGCGCTTAACCAACTGTGCTACCGACGATTCAACAGCATTTACATAATCTACAAATAATACATATGTTTCTAAGTATTCTTCTAGTACAGTATTTAACGCCCGCTTTTACTACTATGGCACCGCAGATGTATTACAAAATATATTTCTTGATTAAAGCACAGTTGCACATCATCTTCCCTTAGTAAGTACATTTTGAATTTCAGCAATAATATCTGTAATAATTTAAATAATCTAATTACTTTCTCTATACTTACTATGTACATAGTGTATAGAGAAGGTATTACACTACACCCAAAAATTCGATACCGAGATTTCACCGGAAATATATGTTATAGAGTCCCCGGAAAAAAAAACAACATTTTCAGAAAAATGTCCGTGTGTGTGTATGTCCATGTGTCCGTGTGTCGTGAACACGATAACGCAAAACGAAAAGTTGGTAAAATACCAAACTTGGTATTTAATTTTAGTATCTTCCAGGGATGCAACACGAAGATTTTGAGAAAAATCCTCCCACTCCAAACTACCCTTTACATGGAAATTTTTCGAGATTTTTGATTTTCTTAAAAATGGCTCTAACGATTTTGATTAAAATGTCGTATACTAAAAATATTTACCTCACAAATAAAATGTTTATCCTTAATTTTCTGGGAATAGCCTCTGAAGTTTACTTTATTCTGGATGGAATTTACGGAATTTTGCATAACTGCTAAACCTTAGAAGATACATAAAAACTTACTACATAAAAATGTAGAGCATCTTAAAACACACAATATATAATATACATTTTTTTTCGCGGAGTTGATTGCTTTTTAGATTTTCCTTATTTTTGGTTTTTGCTTTAAAAACATACATTTTTCATACAGGAATTTGTCAACTCATGTCCACACAAACAAAGGAACTTCAGTCACATAGCCACCAGGTTTTGACTATCACTTCAACCTATGTTACTCCCGTATTTCACTTCTAATTTCAAGGAAACAAGTATTGAGACTATTACTGCTAATTGTTTCTCGATTAGCATGAATTAAATGGAAGCATAAGCTTTCTAACAATAATTTGTTGCAGAAATGTAGAGAAAGTCATGTGAATGAATCACATCATATTTTTACTTTTTTCCATATACTATGTACATGTTGTAAAGGGTAGGTATTGTATTGCACCCAAAAATTCGATACCCAGATTTCACCGGAAATACATGTTTTTTTAGGTCCTCCAGAATCCAAAAAAAAACATTTTTAGAAAAAGATCCGTGTGTGTATGTGTCGGTATTTAAGTTTGGTATCTTCCAAGGATGCGGCAGGAAGATTTTCGAGAAATTCATCTCACCCCCAACTACTCTTTACATGGAACCTTTTTCGAAAATTTTGATTTTCTTAAAAATTTTCTAACGATTTTGATTAAAATACCGTATAATAAAGATATTTACCTGTAAAATAACATGTATATCTTTAATTTTCTGGGGATATCTTCTAAAGACTACTTTATTTAGGATGAATTTCACAGAACTCTGCATAATTGTTAAACCGTAAGAGATGGGCAAGAAATTAACACACAAAAAATGTAGAGCACGTTAAGACGCACAATTTATGTTATATCATTTTTTCATGGAGTTGATCGTTTTTGACATATTCCTTGTTTTTTGTTTCAGCAATGAAAAACATGCTTTTCTCATACAGGAATTTGTCAACAAATATTCATACAAACAGAGGAGCCTCAATCACATGGCAACCAGTTTTTGACTATGACTTTAACCTGTGTACTCCCTTATTTCACTTCTACTTAAAAGGAATACAAACAACGTACAATACTCATAGTAAACAAGTTTTCAAAGAACTCTCTCATAAACTGGATATTCTAACCTTACCTTGAGCGTACATTTATTCATTTGAAAATGTTATGCAAATATCATACATAGCTTATACAGATATGGAAATACATCATTTTAACCCCAGAAAAAAGTGAAATATCCACCGTTCTAATGCAACACTCTTTTGCTTCCAGAAAGGTGTATAGTATGAAACAATTAAAATATTTAATGCTCTGTACACTTATCTCAAAGAAAAAAATTAGACACAACTTTGGTGTATTTAAGACATATCATATAAGGTAAAGTTTTAAATGATTAGAAAGTATATAGGTATAGTAGATGTCTGTTTAGAATTACCTCATAATTTTAATTTTTATGTCAAAAGCAAATTTTAACATTACTATTTCTAAGACAAAGCAATTATAATAAGTTATTAGAATATTACTAAGTGGATTTCATACAAAATTGTACACATTATGTAAAGCTTACAAACTTTAGATGACATTTTATGATCATTTGTTGCATATTTATTATGTGTAAAGCTGACTACATATAATTTGCGCATTTGTAAAATTCCATCCATATAAATGCATCTGTGATCATATTATTCATTCGGATATTTGTAGCGTAACCAAAATTTATAATCACCCTGTATAATGTGTTATATTTTATACAGGCATATATAGCTTGAATATAAAGCCTTAATGCACAACTAATAAATCAGAAAGAACGGTTTTATGGTATGTCCATAACAAATTATAGTTTTTGTTTAATCTGTGATACCTTTTATTACGTCACAGGCCTTATCGAAATTATTCACATATAAAGTTCAGCAAATCGCTTTCGTCCGATCTAGAAGGCCAGAATATTTCTACTACTGCAAATCGGTACACAACTTACATAATTCGATATATAAGTGTATATTTGAACTTCTAAGGTACCAACATTTGCATACAAGAAAAACGGCCTCATCAAGATGATTTTCTACTTTATATTATTGTGTTTATTTTGCGTCCGCTCCTGTGTTGGTAAATATTAATTTTAATTTGATAAAAAAAAATATTTAAATTACAGCATATTAGGCCAAGATTCTAGGTGTAAGGTTTTTGCTGATAAGTTATTGACAATCTTACAATACCTGTAAAGAATTTAGTTCTCGCTTTTAAAACCAATAAATAAACTTTCTAAGTTAAACTCTTTAAAATTCTGTCAATATGTGCATTAAACATATTTACTACAAAATTACGATGATTAACCAAGGCAGGTAGAGGCGTTATATGCATCGTAAGTTACATCACTATTGTTGCGCTTACCGTAATACCATCTAAATATTTTATACTTTAGGTTTTTAAAGCACTAATAAGTAGAGCTCGGTTCGGAGTCACAAAATTGCCGGATTGAGGTGCGGTGCCCATAGAGTTTAACTATGACGTGATGGAATATGGTGGTCTCTACAGCTCGCTTTGAAACGTGTTTTACTATTTAACATTGCTCACTGCCTGGCCTCATTAAGTTTCTGCTAGTAAATAAACCAATGAACACTGAAGGAGAGTGCAGATTGAAAAAAGTCGAAAATACGAAAGGGTAGGCGTTCGACACTGAACAAACTTGTGGATGAACATTTTGTGTGACAGGAAGAGACAGATTTTTCTTTCGAACTCTAAACATGTATGTTTTAGTTTACTGCCATGAATTCTGAGTGAGTTTGGTTGATTTATGTTCATTGTCTTTTTAAATTTCTGCACATTATTATCCTGATTTTTCTTATTAAGCATTATACTCTTATATGTAAAAGTTCAGGGCACATATATTTACTAATCATATTATAGATTATATGTTTTATTGTGAATTTGATGGTTAGAATGGTGCATATTATGCTAATATATGTAATGAGCTACTTTTGGAACGGATTTTACCTCAATGTGTACATGTTTACGCTACAAATCCATCTCCACTCTCCCTTTATATCCGTGAACCCAAATTTGAGCCTTACTAATAAGACATAATGGAGGATTATTATTGGATATCATTACTATTGTAATCGTTCTACTAGGATTAGGCAATTGCCAGTATCTCCCCAAACTCTTGATACTTTTTCTCATGGACTGACCCGTAGATAGAGCTCCTACCTACTGTGCAAGGGGTCACGGGTTCGATTCCAGACATGGGGATGGGAAACGTTTCCCTAACCCAGCCCAGATTATTTCCTATCCTCACCAAGGTCTGGAAGAATCAATGAGAGCATGAATGTGTGCGTCATCTAATGAATAAAATTACAGAAACTAGTAACACAAAAACAAGAAATAGTGTAAGAGTCAACACCATTACCGTTAGGTAAAATGTTTCACTAGGATAATGGGTATCTCTCTTCAATCATGTACTCAATCCATATTTGCTTTGTCTACACGTAATATGCCATAATAGGCAGAGAAGTTGCTGTATTCCAACCAAAAATTTGAAGTCAAAATTTCCACGGAAACATACTCTTTGACGTCCCCTTAATCCAACTATAGTATTTTTAGAAAAACGCCCGCGCATGCATATTTGTGTGCGTGTGTGTCGGTTAAATACAATATTTAGCATTTTAGTTTCGTGGGTTCAAAAGATGCGAAACGAAGATTATGAAGAATTTGTCCCAACTTAAACTATCCTTTAAATGGAACATTTTTGGAAAAGTTTTTGTTTTTCTCAAAAATGGGTCAATAGTTTTGATTAAAATAATGAATATTAAGGATCTGTTCATCGCAAATGAAATATACATCTTGAACTTCTTTAAAATACACACTGAAGAGCGCTTCATTCTTAATAACGTTTGCATAACTCGTAGACCGTAAAAAATAGACAAAATCTTACTGCACAGCATATGTAGATCTCATTATAACACACAATTTATGTTATGCAGTTTTTTAGAACTACCTACATATTTCCGAGTTATTTCTTATTAACCACATATACCTTTCTCAAGCGCAAACATCTTTCGTTTCAAATCTCTTTTGTTTTGGTCCTAGCCTTGCAAAGGGAAATGAATTTCAATAGCGGCAGATTTAAGAAAATAGGCTATGGGATTTTTCCTAGTGTTTTCCCTTATTTCACATTTACTTATAACAAATAAGAAATAAGACAATTTCTGCTAATGTTTATCTTGATTAGCATGAAGTAGATAAAAAATATTCTTTCTTAAGAATAGTACATCAGATTTTTGTGTTTAATTCCTTATCTTGCTTCATATGTATATATATCATGATTCTATTCATATAACATTCTCTGTTTGTTCTCTAAACTTACTATTCTTACAAAAGACTATCCTTTATTTACATCATGCTAATTAATATAAATCTTACCAGAAAAGTAATTATTATTTAGTTTTCATAAATAGAAGGAAAATAAGGTTTACAATAGGCTATCGCGATAGTCAGGTCTTTTATAGGCTGTCGCTATTTGTTTGCTATTGAAATTCAATTCTGTTTCCATGGCCAGATGTAAATCAAAATAGATGCGAAACGGAAGAGGACTTCCCGTTTGAGAAAATTTAAAGTAGTTTAAATTGATATCAATAATAGGAAATACCTTGAAATATCTAGAAAATGTATAGCATTAATGGTGTGTTTTAACGACAAGTAGATCTTTGGTCTAGTACGTTTTTGTCTATCTCTTGTGGTTTAACGGTTATGCAAAAGTCATTCAAAATGAAACGACCTTCAATCTCTAGTGCAAAGAAATTCAGAATATACATTTTATTTTATGTAAATATCTTAAATATACAGATTTTAATAAAACTTTTCCAAAAAGTTTCCATATAAGGGTAGTTTGTAGTGGCAGGATTTTCTTAAGAATCTTCGTTTTTGGGTTATCTCAGATACACAGTTTCCTCGGTAACTGGCATTTGGAAGGTCCGGATTCACTCCCCGTCCACCGCGCACTCTGACCCTGGGGTTTTCCGTGGTATACATCTATCACAATTCTTTTCCGTTCATTCCTTCATTTAATTTCCCTTTTTCGCCTTTCAGGCAGGATGGTTCGGGGCTTTGCAGGCAGATGGCACGATCGCTTTCTCGGGGTAAAACTCTCCTCCCCCTGGTTGAGCCAGTTGAGGCTAGGTGCCGTTGTAGAGGCATACTTCCGACGGCCTCCCGGCACCAGTCTTCGTAGTGCGCCAGAGCTACCATTTAGTAACACTTGGCTCCTGTGTGCTGGTCTGTGGTTTCCCCTCCTCTCATCCCTAACGCTGGCGGGTGTGGTAGGCCGCAATTGATCACTTTGTCGCAGTTGCCGAGGTGTCCCCCGCCGCTAGTATACTCACACGAATACAAGTTCTTCTTTAACCTTTATGTGTATTATATATATATATATATGAGATAATGCTAAAAGATTTGTAAGATTGCCATAGTAGTATTTAAAAGCATATAGGACCTATATATTATATTGCTGGTAACTTTTGTTCTATTTGGCTAAAATCAAACGAGTTATTGACCAACCAATGCTCTCATGAGGTTATCATTACAGATTCAGAGACCGCTATACCTGATATTATTCCAGAAAAGACTGCTGAATTGAAACACTTTCCGTATCAGGTGAGTAAAGACACATCCATTTAGCATTCTCAATTTACAATTTATTACATTTTCATTCCGAGCGTGTAGTCTTATCAAAAAAGAAATACTTCCTTAAAGTCATATTGAAGGTGACTCCAAACATTTAGAGCACAGCAGATTTTTAGAATGGTCTTGTTGTGGACTTTGAAATGGACCGTAAATAATTAAATTGGAAATATTTCGTGTTTATACGTTCCATGTTACTTTCCTTATATTCCCCTGAAACAGTTTCGTTTCGTTTCGTAAGCGACCTACTCTTCCCGTATTTGTAAGACTTGAAAGCCAATGTCTAGGGGTCATAAGGCTGTCGGAGAGCCAACGGCACAAAACCACAGACCGGAGAACCAGTTAGGAGGGGTCGACCCGTAGCCAGGCATGAACTTGAGGAAGTAGATGGTATATGAAATGTAAGATGATGATGGAGCAATTGGTGGAATGGGTGGCGGGGGAAACCGGAGGGCCCGGAGAATACCCGCCCAGATGCCGCTTCATTCACACGAATCTCACATGCGGGTGAACGAACTTGGGCCGTAGATAAGAGGCGAGCGGTCTAACCACTTACCAACGGCGCCGCCGCCACGTACCTGAAGGAATATGTTATTTACTGTAATTAGGAAGTTTAGTGTTCAAATTTGATGTGTTATAATCACATGAATTTCTATATTTGTTCTTCAACAACTTATTATTAAAAAAATATTATTTTCTCTAGCTCGTATATACAACGTATATAATAGGTATTGTATCCCACCCAATACTGCGATAACGAGACTTCACCGGAAAATACATACTTTGAGGACCCCTGAATTCAAAAAATAATTTTATGAAAAACACCCGTGAGTGTGTATTTGTAAGTGCCTTTGGACAGCAAAACTCGAAAACGAAAATGCATTTAAATTTCAAAAGCTGTATTTAAGCTTAGTATCCTTTTAGGATGGGACACGAAGGTTTTCAGGAAAATTGCACGTCTCTAAACTACTCTTTACATGGAACGAATTTAGAATCTTTTTATTTTAATAACTTTTATTAAAATGCCGTATATTCAAGACGTTTACAAGGCAAATAAAAAGCATATCTTGAATTTCTTGGGAAAAGCCCCTGAAGTCCTCTTTTGTAACGGATCTCATGTTAATGTTGTTTGAAGGTCCGGGGTTCGAGATGGTTCAGAAGGTCAACGAGTGGTGTGGAAGTGTCAACGACCTAGCTCAGGATATGTCAGTCTGGAATCTTCCTAGGTTTCCTTAGGGTTCAAAATTACTGTTAAGTTCATTTATTTCTGTTTTGGATACCAGTTTCTCTCCCCTTTCAACTGCTATTCACACGACTGCGCCCAACATTCCTTATTGCTCGTGACACTTATTATAGATGTATTAATTAGAACTGTTTATAGCTCGTGTTTTCTCCCTCCACGTCAACTAACACATCTTAGTTCATCGTCCCCCACAGCAAGTGTGTCTCTTTCTACTCTAGGCTAACACGAATTCCGTTGCTGCCCTCCCTCTGCAATTACAACCATCGGGAGATGAACCTGTCATCCACTATTGTTCGATTTTGTGAGTAAAGAGACATGTTTACCTGCGTGTACTGAGCGCATTCGCATCTTAGTAACGCCCATCTTTACTTTCTCTATACGTACTAAATACATAGTATATAGAAAAGGTATTGTACTCCACCCAAAAATTAGATACTGAGATTTCACCGGAAATATACTTATGTTTTAGGATCTCCTTTATCCAAAAAATCATTTTAAGAAAAACGTCCGTGTGTGTGTGTGTGTCTGTGTGTCTGTGAACACGATAACTCAAAAACGAAAGGTCGGTAAATTACCAAACTTGGTATTTAAGTTTAGTATCTTCCAGTTTGCGACACAAAGATTTTGAGAAAAATCACCCCACCCCAACTGCCCTATACATGGAACTTTTTTCGAAATTTTGGAGATGCTCAAAAATGGCGCTAACGATTTTGATTATAATCTCGTATATTAAATATATTTATCTATCAAAAAAAATGTATATCTTGAATTTTCTGGACATAGCATCTGAAGATTACTTTATTCGGGGTGAATTTTACGGAATTTTTCATAAATACTAAACCGTATGACATACACAATAACTTACCACACAAAAATGTAAAGCACATTAAAACACACAATTTATGTTATATAATATTTTTTTCCATGGAGTTGACCGTGTTTGAGATATTCCTTGTTTTTGGTTTCAGCTTTAAAAAGCTTATACTTTTCTCATACGGGAATTTGTCAACTCCTGTACATACAAACAAAGGAACTTCAGTCACATAGAACCAGGTTGTGACTATCACTTCACTATTTCGCTTCTATTTGTAAGAAAGCAAGTAATTTTTTCTCGATTAGCATGAAGTTAATAGAAGCGTTAGCTTTTTATCAATAATTTGTTGCAGAGATGAAGAGAAGGTCATGTGAATGTAACATATCAGATTTTTACACTTCTGGGCGTATTTCACAACATCTTTCCCTTGTACATTTGATTAAAATCTCTTATATTTAAGATACTTCCATGACAAATGTATATCTTGAATTTTCTGAAGACCTTTTTATTCTGGATGGTTTTGTCTTAATTTTGCACAACTTGTAAGACAAAACTACTCCAAAGAAAATGTAGATCTGTTTAAAATACACAATTTATGTCATACATACTTTTTGTGGAATTGACGGTTTACGAGATATTCTTTCTTATTAGTTTCAGTTTTAAAATAGTTTTCTTATATCGAACTCCAGGCCACGCAAATCAACGGATTTATATCCGCAGCAATTAGACTTTAAAACATTTGGCTGTTGGTTTAGCCTAGTAGATATATTCTCGTATTTCTCTCCTATTTTTAGGAACTCAGACCTTTTTGCTAATGTTTATCACGATTAGCCTGAAGTAAATAGAAGAATTAGCTTATTAACAATAATTTGTTACAGAGATGTAGATAAAGTCATGTGAACGGAACATATCCGATTTTTCTTCGAGGGTTTCTCCGGATACCCTCCCGAATGCTGGTGGCATCATTACATGTCTCGAATTTTTCGGTCCAACATTTCCTGTTCACATTATTTCCTATTCATTTCTTTTATGGTTGAAGGACCCGGTGACGGTATTCGGCACGCTGCGGCTGGATACAAATTTACGCATTGTAAAACCTTATCCTCCTGTCGTCGTTAGAAGCACTGTCGGGACTCACCTTCTGGTGGGAGGGCTCCCTCTCGGGGCTCGCCGGGAAGATGGCGGTGAGGAAGCGTTCCAACTTGAAAGTTCCATCAAACATTTGAAATTCCTTACTAATAAAGCTAACTTTCTGAAATGTATATCACAGGTGCAATATAATGCACGAAATCTATAGTGCAAATTTTATTATTATTTCTTTTTTTTAAATGGTTTGGAAGTAATTATCAAATTTGTTTTTTTTTGTTTCTGTCACGCTGATGAAAAGTCCCTTGTGACTCAAACAAATGGAACATTTGGTCTAATGTTTTAACTCTAGGTAATTGAGTGCCCCTTTTTGATCATAAAAATTTAACTTTTATGTTTTAAAATTGAAAGCATATGATTAAATACAAATAAAAGTAAAATCTAGATCAATTCTTATTCATTGTACTTCTGTGGACATGCATAGCGAGAAAATAGGCAAAGATGCATGACTGACGTTAAAATCCACCAGATTGGATTCTTCTCCACTGCTGCTTCCTTTTCTGTCCTTTCTTCTTGAATCTCTGCTTTTCTTCTGCACAACTTAATTTTCTACTTAGTACGATGCGAAGGAATTCTCGTCGAACTGAAGTTTTCTTGAAGTACAGTTTCACCTCTAATGCTTTGCAAAAGTGCCTGTGTCTTAAGGTATTTAAAAATGGCGTCATTATAATTTTCTTTGTATTCATACGTGTATAGATTGTTTTATGGAATTCAAATAAAAGATCCTATGTGTCATATTCACATGACTTTCTCTAAATCTCTGCAACATGTTATTGTTAAAAAGGTAATGCTTTTATTTACTTAATGGTAATCGAGAACAAATTTGCAGCAAGAGTTTTATTCCTTGCTTCCTTTTAAGTTGAAGCGAAAAAAGGGAGTAAAACAGGCTAAAGTGATAGTCAAACCTGGTTGCTATGTGAATGAAATTTCTTTGTTTGGACAGGAGCTCAAAATTCCTGTATGAGAACAGTAAGTTTTTCAAAGCTGAAACCAGTTAGAAGGAATATCTCAACAAAAAAATACCTCCACGAAAAAAAAAAAAATGTATATAACATAACATATATAACATAAATTGTGTGTTGTATCGTGCTCTACATTTTTGTGTGGTAAGCTTTTGTCCAACTCAATCAAAGGAACTTCAGTTACATAGAAACCAGCTTTTGACTATCATTTTAACCTATGCTACTCCATTATTTCGCATCTACTTAGAAGGAAGCACGTAATAAGACTGTTTCTGCTAATTTTTTCTCGATTAGCATGAAGTAAATAGAAACATTAACTTTTTAACAATAATTTGTTGCAGAGATGAAGGGAAAGTCCTGTGAATGGAACAAATCAGATTTTCAGTGTGGTGCTTCTTTTTCAAAATGTTTTGTACTTTATTGATGTTATTTATTGTATTTTCAGTTAGCATTGGAACGCCTATATGACAAGAAGAACTTTGTTCATACCTGTGGTGCAACAATAATCCATAAACAATGGGCCATTACTTTGGCAACTTGCGTCATCCAGTAAGTACACTTGTTTATCTATACAGTAATGTCTTGTTAATGACGCTACCAATTGTCAGGAACATATCCGCAACGTCGGAGTACCTGAATTCCTTAGCTAATTCTTCTACGTGCCAATAAACATAAATATATGGGCCTGTCACTTTAAAGCACACTAAAATACTAGGATTATGGAGAACACGAAGTAAATCCGTGTGAAACTTTAGCAATTTACACTATGCAACGTAAGGGAATGTTGTTTGTAAAAATAAGGTCTTCATCATTAGATCTAATGTTGCTGCCCTGTAAAAAAGGAATACATATATGTAAAGAAAAACGAATGATGGCTACACATTTGAAAGTCCAAAAAAGTACCATCTAAAATAAACTATGTGTTTTAATGAGATGTACAACTTTTGTGCCAAAACATTTTGTCTGTATCTTATGGCTTATAATTTGAGCAAAAATTATCCAGGAGGAATAGGGCTTCAGAGCTATTCCTAAAGCATTCAAAATATAAGTTTTATTTGTGATGGAACTGTGTTTAACATATTATGGTAATTTTACATAAATTGATAGAACTATTTTTGAGAAGATCAAAATTATATAAGTTTCCATTTATACTTTAGATTCTTGTAACTATTCTTTTTGTATCCTTAAAAGTTGCCAAACCTAAACAAAGCATTTGATATTTAACAAACTTTTCGTTTTTGAGTAATATTGTTCACAGGTATACAAACACACAAACACATACACATATGGACCTGTTACTAAAAATTCTTTTTTTGGATTCAGGTGACCTGAAAATATAATTTCCAATGAACTTTCTATATAGCATTTTTGTTGGAATAAAATACCTTCACTGCCTAAGAAGTACATAGTAAGTTGTAGAGAAAGTAGAAATAAAGTAATAATGTGTTGCATTCATATGAACTTTCCTCGCTACTCTTTCACAAACTATTCTTTTAAAATATTATTATTGTGTCTAAGACTTGTTAATACAGAATTCATTCAAACTGAAGAGAATTCAGAGGCTATTCCCAGATAGTTAAAGTTATACACTTTATTTGGATTAAAAAACGTTAAACTTATGGTATTTTAATCAAAATTGCTGGAGAGTTGTTGAGACAATAAATATTTTTAAAAAATATTCAATATTAAAGATATTTCGATATTCTTGCAAATCCTTGTGTCTTATTTTTCCAAGATGTTGAAATTAAATATTATGTTTGGTACTTAACGGATTCGTTTTTGAGTTATGATGATCACAGACACACACAACTGCACCTATGTGTGGTCTACTACCACTTCCCCTGCTTGGCTGGAGTGAAAGAAATGACGTAATGACGTCAGCACCTCGCAAGACTTTCTTTGGGTATGGCTGTAAGATATGCCGATCTGAGTTGGGTTGAACTCGAAAATGTTAATCAAAAAGGCAGCACATAGCCAACTGCATTATTTTATAATTAAATAATAACATTTAAATGGGACAAAGTTCTGCGTATACGTATTTTATAGATTATAATTAAATAGTGTGATTTTATGACGTTATATTTATTTCCGATAAAATCAGGAAAAGGGTACAAGCTTAATTTATTAGGACTTACAATTTCAATTATGGTACAATGTCGTTACAATAGATATCAGTATTTAAATTCACTGGTTGAGAACTTGACTTCATATAAAATACACTTGTTTACTTGTTTACCCGTACTATATACACTCCTGTGCATGAAATTGCCTCGGTACAGTTAGTGTATTTTGGAACGTTTCTTTATTTGTTGGCAGAACATTTTCACCATTTGTGTTCCACCCAGTCCTGGGTTTGCTAACATGCTATTGGTTTGCAATCAAGTCCGACAATAAGCAATGACCAATGGACAAAGGGCGTGGCCAAGGTTAGTAGTGTAAGGGGAAGGATAAGGAAAAAAATTAACCGGACACAATTGTTAACACACCTCCTGTCAGAATGGATACTGATATAAATAATAGTTCATGATCGTCTTTGTGGTTTCCTTATGTTTGTCTACTTACCAAAAACTTGGTTTAGGAATGCTTTTGTATGCTCGGTATATTTTGATACATTGAGCTTTAATTTACAGCTAGTTGTGTTAATGAATATTTACCTGACAAATAAAATATATATCTTGAAATCTTATGTTTTGGGAATAGCCTCTGTGGAATATTTTATTCTGGGTGAATTTTACGGAATTTTTACATAACTGTTAAACCGTAAGAAATGGACAAAAACTTAGCGCACCACATTAAAACACACAATCTATATTGTATACATTGTTTGCTGGAGTTGATCGTTTTTGAGATATTCCTTTTTTTTTTTTATTTCAACTTTGAAAAACTTAACTTTGCTCATACAGAAATTTGTCAACTCCTGTCCATACAAATAAAGGAACTTCAGTCACATAGCAACCAGCTTTTGACTATCACTTTAACGTATGGTACTCTCTTATTTCTCTTCTAGTTACAAGGAAGCAAGTAATAAGACAATTTCTGCTAATTTTTTGTCGATTAATATGAATAAATGAAAGCATAAGCTTTTTAACAATAATTAGTTGCAGAGATGCAGAGAAAATCATGTGAATGGAACACATAAGATTTTTTGATAGTTTTTCGTTACATTCAAGGAGGATACTGAACTTAACTACAGTTTTGGTATTTAACTAACTTCTCGTTTTTAAGCTATGCTGCCCACAGACACACACATGCACACTCAGACTTATTTCTAAAAGTGCTATTTTGATTCAGGGAGTCTCAAAGCATATATTTTCGGTAAAATCTTGGTATCGAATTATTGGGTGGAATGCAATTCTTCTCTATCCACTATGTACACACATACGGGCTAGAGGATGTAAATAGGGTTAAGGGATACTAGTTTTCTGACCTAATATTCTACATTATTTTTTTCTTTGGTAGAGATGGTGATATTCCTAAGATGGCTTTAAGCGAAGGCGGTGGTACTGCTGGAGGCAGTGGAGCTGGTCAGCACCGTGTTAGCAAGTAAGTGTTTGATTTTGACAGTCAGTGGAATTACTTCTAATGTAAAGGGGTTGATTATTTACTTTTTATCCATTTTTCAGAACCATTTCTTGAACCTCACATTTATTTATTCAAAAACCTTTTTTTTGAAATTCATCATATTCTTATTATTGTTTCGAATTATTCCATGTTTTGGAACTAAGCACTGGTACCCTTGCGTATAAATACTTTCAAATAGAATATGTTCGCAAAATTAAAGTCTCGCTATAAGCCTAAGAAAACCAGTGCCAAAGAAATTTGTTAAAGTAATTCAAGTTCTAGAGAACGTCGTCTCCTTAGCGCAGCAGTAGCGCGGCTGTTTAACAAGCAGGAGACCTGGGTTCAATTCCCAGTACCGTGGGGATTTTTCCCCCGCTGAACCGGAGCGCACTCAGCCTCGTGAGGTCCCTGGGTGTCCAATTGGAGAACTAGCTGCTTCAGGTCATGAGGACCGCATTAACCATCTGGGGGGAGCTTCGAGGCACCGACCACGTCTCACACACCAATACTGACGTCTGTCATGGATCGAGATGGAACACGCAGCAGCCGGGCGGTAGGCCAAGATTTCTTGTGAGCTGTCTTGCCATGGAGTCTAGTTTTAGCTTTATACTTCTAGATAAAGTACAATTTTTAAGTAATTAGTAAGTAGTAATAAGTATTAGAGACAAGATAGATTATTTAATTTCAGTTTTTTTAGCCTGCAATTAAGCTACACTAAGCCTATGCTGATACTGATGGCTATGCCCTTTCTTTTCCATTATATAAAATAAAATGCATTAAAAGTTGATTCTCCAAAGCTGTTGATAAAATAATACTATAATTTAGACTTACCAAACATATTAAGCCCCCAATTGAGGCCTAACCGAAAATTTACTAAATATTGCTTTACTGACTCACAAAATGGTCTGTTCGTCCCAAGTTGGTTGTTGTCCTCGTCATTTTGTCTACTCGAGCAAGAGTCTTTCCAGACACTTCACCAGATGGCAGCTCTATTAGATGTTAGATTTCACTTTTATGCTGGTCATCACCTTACCCCTTGAGATACTATTGAAAATAGTTAAAAATCTTGCAACTGTTGGTCTTTTTATTTTCACACGGAAACATAACACACAGCTGCTGTACACAAGGTCACGGTGCTGACTTGTTTTTCTCTACTCTCAAATTGCAGTATTGCGCTGATTGTGATATCATGTGATTAAGTTAGTACCAGTGTGCTTTATTATTTTGTCCAGCGCTTAGTCACAAAGTGTATTATAGCTCAGAATTTATTTCTGCTACTCAGCGTGTATTTATTTATTATTCATATGTGTTAACACTTTTTTTGAATGGACTCTCAATAGTGTATGTAATGGAGAAACTGACCTATATTGAATATTTTTCTTAGTTTCACCTTCATGAATGTATGTATAGACAAAATAATTGTTATTGGAGCTTTAAGAAACCTAATATTCATGAAATACCCCTTCCTGATGAAAAAATTGTTATATGTTGCTCATTAGCGGAGAAAGAGTTATAGGCCCTTTTTTCGGGTCAACAGTTGACACCTGTACATATTAAATACAATTTTATACCTTTTATTTTTTTTTTAAATTAAAAGACATGGAGCGTGATTTTGTCTTTTATCAACAAGAGACTGCTGCAGCTAATACAGCCAATCTTTCAATGATCAGAATTATTAGTAGAGATTTGTGGCCACCTCTGTCCCCCGATCTAACTCCTGCGATTTCTTTCTCTCTCTCTCTCACTCTCTCTCTCCCTCTCTCTCTCTCTTTCTGGAGTAGCTTAAAGCATAAAGTGTATAAGACAAACTCACGCACTCTGGAAGAATTAAAACAAAACGGCAAGTGATAAATGGTTTCCTAAGAGATCCAGAAATATATGGACGTCGGTTGTGGCCATTTTCAGCATCTCTTTTAATAACATTGGTAAGTAAGGTATTTAAAAATAATCTAAATTATGCTGCATGGTTTCATTCGTATCTTTTTATGATAGCAGCAGATGGCAATTAGCGCTGAGGGCGAGGACAGACAGAACACCGCGGAGCCGGTTTGGACGTTTTTTGATCACCCGTTAGATTAACATATAGAGTCATCGTTAATTGATTCAGGGATACCTCTATGCGGTTTCAGTATAGTTTACTTAATAGTGTAGTTTGCTTGGAACAGAAGTAATTCTTATACACATACATGACCTTAATTTCAATACTTCATATTCTAAATAACAATTTATTTAAATTTAACATAATTTAAACAAAAAAAACACGTTAACTTAGGTAAGACTGACCTTCAAGTTAGTCTTAATTACATCTAAGGTTTCACTTCTCACCCACAGCCACCAATTGTTTGAAATTTCAAAACGTATCTCTGTAGTTTTAATTTCTCTGGCACTCATGTAAATGTACATAGTAGACAGAGATTATATAGGATTCCACCCAGTAAAAAGCTGATGTGTTCCATTCACATGAATTTCTCTATATCTCTGCAACAAATTATTGTTGAAAAGCTCATGTTTCTATTTATTTCATACTAATCAACAATAAATTAGCAGCAATAGTCTTATTACTTCTTTCCTTGTAAGTAGAACAGAAATAAGGGACTACCATATGTTTAAGTGATAGTCAAAAGCTGGTTGCTATGTGACTGAAGTTTCTTTATTTGTATGGACAGGAGTTGACAGATTCCTGAATGAGAAAAGTTGTTTTTCGAAGCTGAAAATAAAAACAAGGACTATCTCGAAAACGATCAACTCCACGAAAAATATGTATACAACATAAATTGTGTGTTTTAATGTGCTCTACATTTTTTGTGTGCTAAGTCTTTGTCCATTTCTTACGGTTTGCAGTTATGCAAAATTCCGTAAAATTCACTCAGAATAAAGTAGTCTTCAGAGCTTATTCCCAGAAAATTCAAAATATACATTTTATTTGTCAAGTAAATATCTTTAGTATACGAAACTTTAATCAAAATTGTTGGAGCAATTTTTAGAAAATAAACATTTTGGAAAAAATTTCCGTGTATAGGGTAGTTTGGAGTGGGGGAATTTTTCTCAAAATCTTTGTGTCGCATCCCTGGAAGATACCAAGTTTTGTATTTTACCGACTATTCGTTTTTGAGTTATCGTGTTCACGGACACACGGACGCACATACGGACCTTTTTCTGAAAATATTCTTTTTAGATACAGGGGACCCTCAAACATATATTTCCGGTGAAGTCTGGAATTTTTTGGAGGAGTGCACCCAAAATTGTTTGAGAACCCCTGTAACCAAAAAAAAGAGTTTTTAGAAAAATGTCCGTGTGTGTGTGTGTGGGTGGGTGGGGGCAGCATAGATCAAAACCGAAAAGTCCATTAATACTAAACTTGCACATACGGACCTTTTTCTGAAAATATTCTTTTTAGATACAGGGGACCCTCAAACATATATTTCCGGTGAAATCTGGAATTTTTTGGAGGAGTGCACCCAAAATTGTTTGAGAACCCCTGTAACCAAAAAAAAGAGTTTTTAGAAAAATGTCCGTGTGTGTGTGTGTGTGTGTGGGTGGGTGGGTGGGGGCAGCATAGATCAAAACCGAAAAGTCCGTTAATACTAAACTTGGTACATTTTTTTGATATATGCTGCCCAGAGACACACATTTTTTTTTTCATTTTTTTTTTTAGTTACACGAGTTTCAAAATATATATTTCTGGTGTAATCTCAATATCAAATTTTTGGTGCAGTACAATATCTTCTCTACATAGCACATAGTGTGTGTAAATAAAGCAACATATAAATAAATACATACAAAATTATAATGTTTTCCAAATTGGATAGTTTTTTTTTTTTTGTTTTTGTTTTTTGTTTTTTTTTTACCCAATGCATCCTTTAAGACTCTATTCCACATCTCTCACAAATGTTATTTGTCACCAACGGGGACGGTGAGCCGGTCTAATTGCGAGCGCAAAACTAAGGGCTGTCTCGCCAGTTCTCCACTGCTAGATTTTGGCTTGATATGGTCCCGTTGAATTCTGCAACTCTTTTAATGTGCCAATGTATATCTGTAGATACCAAATACATAACAGGTGATCTATTTTATTTGACCCTTTCGGTGTTAAATGCTTAATACAAATAAATGCACCAATCTACTCCAGTTTTATTACAAATATATTGAACGCGAATTTTTGCAAACATCTTTGGAGCAGAGATACATTAGCAGTCACTGCAACTAGGGAAATATTATTTTTTATTATTTCTGACATATGAGCAGAATAACTACATGGCAATAATATTATATTGGTCTGCAATCCTCAAATCTATTTTGTTGCGAGACTTATCATGTATAACTAATTCTACCAATATAAAAACATTTTATGGTAGACCTTTAAGATGATGCATCTATGAAATTTGAAAAATTCACAGTATTAACATTTTTATTGAAGTGTATTCCAACAATTATACACAACAATAATAGTAATATTTTTGCCATACATCACTATAATAGCTTTTATGGCTATTTAAATACTATTATTTGTCTGATTAAAATGGGCCACATGATGTAATTTTAAGAGTATTCATATTAGAAGAGCCTGATTTACAGCAAATTATTTTACAAATTATCTGTAATATAATTTTTTTTATGTTAGCCCTAATTATTGTAGCGAAATTACTACTTTTTGTACCCTCCAAAACTCTTGATATATCAAAATTAAAACAAAATTAAAACACGTTTTCGGGAAGGTAATATGGCCATTTTTGCTAATGATATTTATAAAGGAAGTACAAAAAATTTTAAACAAATTATGCGGGAAAATAAAGCTTAAGTTTGGGAGTTATAGCTTCAATTAATTGATACTTATAGGGCACCAAATGAGAAAAATTATAGATTATCTTAAGTTTTATACTTCGTATCGTTTTATTATGAAAATGAATTATTTTTTCATAATTTTTATCAAACTCACTTTAAATGCGAATTGTAGCAGATATACGTTAGGAGTTACTACAAACTAAATATTATTGTAACTAAGAAATGTTTCCGGGCTGTTTTGCCGTGGTCTGCTGGTGGTACTCCTAACACCAGCAGACCACGGCAAAACAGCCCGGAAACATTTCTTAGTTACAATGACTCCGGCCGTGAAAGCCTGCGTTCTCTAAATATTATTGTTGACATATGAGGATGATGATGATGATGATGATAATAATAATAATTCTAATAATAATAATAATAATAATAAAAATTAGTCCCCTAACTTCAAATCTAGTCTGCAGCCTTCCATATAATGCATCCCTTTTTGTGGTAGAGTTATGTTTGGTGTAAGTTCCAAAATGTAATATGTTACTTTGTATATGCTAATTTTATTCTTTTCAGGTTACACAACAAAGAAATACGTTTGCGTTCCGGTTCCAGTTCTAGGGAGAAAGGGGGGACTCTTCATTATGTAGAGAAGATTATAGTTCATCCACAATTTAATTCATTCAATCATGACTATGATGTGGCTGTTATTAAGGTATGTATGTGTGTTGTGTGTCTGTATGCATGTATGCACCAAAACAGTGGGCGGCACCTAGATGGAGAAATACTATGGAAGCACCTCTCAGGTCTCACAGATTAGGAGGGAATGCCAGCATACGAGGAGAGGAAGGTAAGAAATCAGCAGACAAAAAGGAGAAGATTGCCCAGTTGTCAGTGGGGTTTTGGAATGTTGAAGATATGAGGGGAAAATTGGCGAGTGAAAAATGTCCAAGCTTCATAAGTAACATTAGACTTGACTTCAAAATAAAGAAACGGTGCATATGAGTGAATATGAGACGGTATATAATAGCTCAGAAGTGCGGCGTAGAAAGTGGGATATCCAGTTATAAGTAGTCAATTAGGGAAATACAGAGCTATCTCAAGGGAGAACGTGTATATACTGTAATACTGCTAATATTAATACTGATTTTATAACTGTACCCTCTGTTCGACGGTGTTTTAGCTAGTCGAATGGGGCGCCCTCGCATACAGATAGGGATTTAGCAAGTGGAAGGAGGTAGTGTTTTCTTAGGCTGAAGCAAGCGAGGGGTAAAGGCGCGTCACAGAGTGGAAGAAGGAAGCACTGTTACCGATAATATTTCTGTGTTCATGTGTACTGGTTGATTCCTGTAGATTTTGAAGACTAATCATCTAACTCTGTGTTCACTTCCTCGCAAAACAGTCAGGATACGTGTACACCTCCCACAGGTCAAAGTGTTACTTGAACAATAAGCCACTCCAACCCACTAGCTATAACACCGTTGAACAGACAGTACAGTGGCTGATAATTACGTCCCTGAATAATGACCATGATTTTTTTGCAGACTTGGGAATTGTAGAAATTGTGGACCAATATCATGATGTATGCATGTTCAGTATTATCCTCTGTTGCAATAGGATATAATACGTTTGTTAACCAAATGGGTTTTGTTAACTGTTTCAGGTTTCTAATCCGTTCAGTGGCGTGGTTAAGAAAATCCAAATGGTGAAAGAATCACCCTATGTTGGGACCAAAGCAGTGGTCTCAGGATGGGGTGGTTTTCCGACTGTATCTCAGCAACTTCGACAAGCTAAAGTAATTATTAAGGATTCTAATCTCTGTAAAAAAAATATCTTTATGACTGAAACCATGTTGTGTGTAGGTGAACGTGCTTGTGTAGGAGATCCTGGGGGACCACTTGTTAATAATGAACTTGTGGGAATTGTCTCTAAAGATTGGAACTGCGGGGTACCTACAGTGTTTACCGATGTTGCCCAAGTTAGTAATTGGGTATATTCAACTATTAAAAAAAACTAAATGTAATTAAAAGTGATTGTTTCATTTTTGGAAAACACATATGACAGCAATGTACAGGATATGTAAATAAAATGTCAAAAAATGTCATTTGCTTCATCACAACGTAACCAGTGAGTATAGAAATCAGAAACCTTAGCGTACAAGTCAAGAAAATAAAATAAAGCATCTAATGTGTTCCATTTATATGACTTACTTATAATTTAACAAATTATTGTTAAAAACCTTATTTTTCTATCTACTTAATGCTGCTAATCGAGATACATAAAATTAGCAGAAATAGTCTTATTACTTCCTTCCTTGTAAGTAGAAGGGAAACAAAGGACTACCATAGGTTAGCGCGGTTGTTAAATCCCTTGTTTGTATGACCAGAAGTTGACAAATTCCCACATAAGAAAAGTAGGATAAGTACTTTAAAACTGAAACAAATAACCAAATATCTAAAAATGGTCAGTTAAAAGAAATATATATATATATATATTATATAAATTGTATGTTTTAAAGAGATCTTCAGTTTTGTACAGTACGTTTTTTCTATTTGTTACGTTTACCAGTTATGCAAAATCAGCAAAATCCATCCAAAATAATGAGATCTTTAGAGGCTATACCCAGAAAATTCAAGATATGCATTTTTTCATGTAAATATTTCATATCAAAATCGCTAGATCCATTTTGAGAAAATAAATTTTTTTTAATTTTTTCCATATATATAACAGTTTGGAGTAATGGAATTTTTCTCTTGATTTTCATTCTGAACCCTAGTAAGATATTAAAATTAAATTCCAATTCCAAGTTTGGTATTCTACTGACCCTTCGTTTTTGAATTATCATTTTTATAGACGCATATACACAGATATTTTTCTAAAAATGCCGCTTATCAGGGGGCCTTAGAACTTGAATATTTGGTGAAATCTCTGCATATAAGTTATAAGAATTATAGTGCCTTCTCTACACATAGTACATAGTACGTGTAGAGAAGGTAGAAATGGGATATTTTACCTCCACATGCTATTAGAGTGAGATAGTTACGACATCTATATAGATATAGGATAATAAGCCATGTGATTATCAGTCTTACCGATTCACTCTACGCAACCAGAGCATTTGGAAGACTTCCAATAAAATAGTTTGATGACGTGGAAAAATATCTTAAGGCAATTAAAGTAAGCTATTGGAAAAGAGAAGCATTGGACACAACTAGATGGAGCGGTCTTGGCCTAAGAATGCTGTTGAACAAAAGAAGTTACCTTCACAAGCTTTTCTCTAATATATGAGCTGTATTACATTTTTGAGTGCACTGTATGTCTTCCCTACCTATTATGTACAACTGGAAATGTAGTTTTTATTTATGGACGCTCTTTAACTGCTATGGCTCTCAGCGTCCCATTCTAAACTGGGTGTGAAAGACCGTTTACTTTTGCCCAGAGGCCTCTCTATCAGGCTTGAGGTTCTTTTACGTGCCGTAAATCTTCGACAACGGTTTTACTTCCCTTCCGAAGGAAGACTTGCTAAGGATTGTTACGCTCGAGAATATTCATCGTCCTCCGCCGCGTTTGAACCCGCGAAGTAACTATTACTCCATAGAGGGTGGCTATTATGTACATTGACATACGTGGAAGAGTAAGTAATAAACATGCACAGTAATAGTTCGTCAAGCTCTACCAGGTGTCGCAACTGTCTCATATTTCACGTGCGCAAATATTCCTTCGTGCGTTCAGAGTTGCAGCTAAGTCATTGAATTTTTGTCGGACCGAAAAAATTAACATTAATTAGCCTAATAGTTGGTTAAACTATGAAGCTCACAAGTTTTCTGGTAAATTTGCGAGTCAGTTGGGAAATTTAGTGCTGTGCTGGTATGATGCCATGGTAACTCAGTAGTTAGAGCACGAGCTCATGGGTTTAAATCCCGGCTATGGAATTAATTTGTTCAGTCTGACTCTACACCTCCAACTCCTATCATAAACACGGCTTGTGTGAAAAAAATTAAATTTACACTAATTGACCTAATAAAGTATGAAGCCCGGGACATAAAGTACTTACGGCATTGTATGTTACCATTGGGTAAACAATCTCAAAATAGTTTGAGATCTCCTTGTAGTTTACCGGGAAGTATGCGAGTCAGTTAACACATTTATTGCCGTGCCAGCATGTTGCCGTGGTACCTCAGTAGTTAAAGCAACCGGCTATAGACCGCGAGATCAGTGGTTCAAAGCCCTGCTATGGAATTGAATTTTTCGGTCCGACTTTATCCAACTTGTGTCCTACACGCGACTTGTGTGAAAAACACAATTAACAATTCCCTCTAATAATAATCAAAATATTCCATAATAACCAGTCGAGGTAAAACTATGTAAAATGTCTATTCACATGCATCATTAATAATTCATTTTGGAGCCGGAATGTCTAAACTCCGTTTCTCCCACAAGAAGTTCTAGGAGACAAATGTTCATTTCTCTTACGACTAATGAAAGCTACCAGAGCATCTTTTACATATACTCTAGTAATACCAAATATTTGGTTTAATTCTCAGCAGACACCGCAATATTAAATGCATACAGTCAAAAGAACATAGCTAAATATTATCCTAAAAAACAATTGCCACGCTCCCAGAGGATCCAATTATGATTTACTACAAAACTTATCAAAATTGCTAGTAGGCTAAACGCAAACATTTCCCAGGAAACAAAATCGCAGAACTTTCATAAACAGATACTGCGGCCGCTGTAAACAGCACAGTTCAGCTTGGAAAGAATCTCCCAGGAAATTCAGCATTACTAAAACATTAAGTTGTATATTTCTGGATCTAAACAATACCAGATGACACTACTGTTGCGTGTTTTACGTTGCAGATATCCCTTCATGGTTTCAAAACTCAAGTTTTTTTTTTTTAAGTTAAAAACGATAAGAGGAAACTGTTTGAGCGACCTTCGTTTTACCCCTCCTACTTAACAGTGAAGATGGTGAGCGGGTCGCACTCGTTGAGGGGCTCATCGACAGTGGTAAAACGAAGATCGTGCTCACCAGTTCTCCACAGGTTTTAACTTCAAATAGCCCCGTTGAGTTCTCCAATCCTTTTAACTCTTTATTGCAAGGTGTTGCAAATATGTTATAAAGATGATTCATCAAAGTTTATAATATTTTTCTAATTTCTTATTACGCTAACCTTCAACAACAAAATTAGGCTAACTATAGTTGTTTTATATTGTAAAAATATTTATACTTGTGCAATAAAACTGTAGCGTTTTTAATAAGAAAAAACAAAATTCATGCAAATGCAGTCAAATGTAGCCACGTCAGCATCCAAGCCTGTCAACACACCAGTTATTTTACTTAAACCCTCCCTTTCTTTTATCACTCGAACTTGCGATGTTCGGCTTTGAATGGATGTTCACTCCATGTTGTATCGCACTAACGATCACGGCTATTCATGTCGCTTCAGTTGTGGTGCCGGTGAAAGGGATATGAATACCGGTTTGCGAATTAGAGCAAGAACGGCATATGCAGAAAAATAATTCATGCACTTAAGGGTTAATCCACGAAGGGATATCTATAAACGTCAAATACGGGACAGTTGGGCTACCGGGGAGAAAATGAAATGCCAACACAAACTGAAATCACTGAAACATAAAAATCAAAAGAACACCTTTCACCAAAATCGGGCTCTTCGAATGAAAACAATGAAAAGTTTCTAGGTCTTCCTATCTATGATGGGCAAAAAAAAAAAATTCTGTTATTCACACAAGTAAAAAGCCCATGAAAGCGAAGAAAATATTCGTTAATTCGGATGATATTCACGATCCTGCTTAAAGATTAATAGACAAGACTTTTAAAAATATGCACTCAGAATTGCTAATAAAAATATTTCTAAACTCAACTTTATGCTTCAATATCTACGAATCAGTACTTAAATACATAAAAAACCTCAAAGTTGTAATGGTTACAGTTGGGAAATCATGTCCTAATATCATAGTTCTCAACACAAAAATAAATGGAAGTACCAGACTTAAAAGAAACTTCTGGCACCAGACACAAAGGAATTATATATATAAAATAATTTTAGATCAAAATTTTAAAAAATACAGACTATTAATAATACCCTAACTCACAGGAAATCAAAGTCTACAAGAAAGCTGTGTTTCATATTCTTCAACAGCTGCGCTTAAACCTTAGATTAATTGCTCATATCCTAGTAGAACACACTCCCTCACAAAGTATTTTCAATAAAATATTATCTAGAAGTCTTTGCTGTACTCTCCTTTCTAATGATATATTCAGCTGTAATATTTATATGCCTACTTACCTATCACAGAAGAATTAGAATCTTGAAGTTTAATATTACTCTTATAACAATTGTCCAAACTGTTTTTACTGTTACGTGACTTCCATAAAGCGGCAATAGAAGTAAAAAAAATTACAAAAGTCTACCTTACTACTACAACGTATGCGCATGGATATTTAACTAAGCTATGTGCACTGATACTTTACACACTCATGGAATTGCATAACCGCCTGCTGAACGATTGCGATCACTATCGCATCAAAATTTGTGTCGCCAAATCTCTAATAATAACTATAACTGACCTTAAACCCTATAATAACTGGAACTTTAGTAATAAATACAAATATCTAGTCACCTTTATGCTGAGGTTGAATAATAAGTAACGAGAACTACTGTTTCTCTCTAAATTTACTTTATTGAAAGAGGTATTTATAGTTACATACCTTCAATACAATCGCCCCGTTATTTATGCCCTTTTGCAAAATGTTAGTATACCATCTGCACGTCTACTTCGGTTGGTCTCCATATTCACCGCCCTATAACATGGGTAATGTCATCTCTGGTGATGTACCGGATCCCGCGTAGTGGTTCTTTCACTTTAATAAAGAGATTGTAAAATACAAAGACTATCGTCACCCTTGGTGGTGCAACCTGTTGCAATATTACCCCTAAATATCATACGCCAAAATGATCATCAGTTTCACAGAAATTTGTATTGCGCGCACTTTCTTTGGACGAGGAGAAACCGCGAAACCCCCATTCATTGAGATGCTGCCTACTGTTGCACATCACCTTCGTCCAGCGTTCAGACATAGGCGACGACATTTCAGGGAACAGCACCCTAACCTTCTGCAAAACAATACAAGATGCCACACCGCTCTTGTTGTCCAGGACCTCTTGCGTCACTCATGGGAGATTCTGGAACATCAACCGTTGTCATTCGACATTAGTATGTGTGGTTTGTCATCGAACATTTGGCATCAACGCCTTTCGAACATTTGGTAAAAGATTATAAATAAAGGGGCCGATTTATTGAAGGTGTGTAACTATACGTACCTCTGTCAATAAAGTTATTTCCGAGCAAAAAAATAGGTATCACTTTGTTTATCCAGTACTTGTATTTATCTAATCGCCGACGAAGTGCTAGAAAGCATTTTATAGACATCTTTTCGAAAGCAGTAAAAATAGCATTCCTGAAATGAATACAAATTATTGAAAGAAAACTACTCCCTGATGGAATGAAAAATATCAGCGTGAATGACACAACAAAAAATAAATAAACAATAAAAAAACTTCATAAATACAAAATTTATTCTACAACGGAAAATAAGTTATTTTATCTCAACTGTAATGCTTATACCTATAAAGCTAAAAAGTTGCACAGAGAATCTAGACAGAATTTTATTTCTTCTACGCTCAGTAAAATAAACTAAAAATATAGACCAATTTAAATAAATCAAAAGATAAAAGGGTTTTATTCCACTTATCTGTTACTCTCCAATCAATGCAGCACAGATAGCACCTTGGATATCTTCGCAAATTTCCATACACACTAAATATTACCACAAATTTCTTCCCTACAATACACAACTTCCTGAACTGCAAACAGAGTTAATTCTATCTGAGGTTCGTGATAATAACAGATTATCTTTTGAATAATTGACAAAACTCAATTGAATGCCCTAATTTGCCCTGTTCCTAAAGATTCTTACAAGCTCCTTGACATCTATCACCTGCAGGTAAAACGTATCTATTAATCATATACAGTTACAGATCTACAGAGGGAGATTTTGTGAAATACAGTAGGATATTGTAATACCCATTCCTAAATATAATAAGAGCAACAATCTTCCTGGAGATTATCAACAAGTAGGTGTAATTACTACACTGTGCAGTCTAATGGAGAAGATTATAAAGTCTAAAATGAAACTTTAGCAAGCAAACCCTTTTCAGCCCTCATCAATTTGATTTCAAAAATCACTATTACACTCTAAATACTACCATTTTGTTACTACTTGACAAACAGAGACACAAATAGTCTATCGTATTTATAACATATGCTTTTTATAATATTTTACAGAATATGCAAATTCAAGTGTGAGTAGTTGGTGTTATGTCCAGTAGTCTTCTTGTTTTAAATTGAGTGTCTCAAGAGCCCATTCTTGATATATATTATATATGTAATAGCTTGAGAAGTTAGTGTCATTCTCATTGCAAATGGTTTAAACATACATTGTATATATTCACACACATGTACATATACTACTCTAAGGGAAAGTACAGCTTTCACGGCTAATGGTAAATATGAATAATCAAGCTATCTCAGACTTCAGTATCAATAGATAACATGGTATTATCATGCAGGATCCTTACGTGATCACTTACTTAGAAAATGTATCATCCTGAGATGCATAAATGCTTCAACTTTTGGGCTGACCAACAAGTATCAATATCCCTTGAGCATATATCATCCTGAGATGCATAGCTACTTCAACTCGTGGGCTGACCAACAACTTTTAATATCTGGCTGATATAAATTCTTCATACACTTAAATATATTACGAAACGATCTTCTAGTCAACCTAAGTTATACATTTATCTGCTATGTTATCATCTATGAATGTTTTGGCTCTAAGTGCCTGGGAAACCAATACTTTTCGTTAGATATTTTCATACTATTAGTTGGCTAACCCATTTAGTTTTTGCAAATTATAAAATCTTTAACAAAATGAATGTTTAAATTACTTTTGCGGATCAATAAAAAGAACTGTTATTGACAAGAAACTATGCTAAAATGTATTATTGAAATTTTATTGGCTCTACAGTATGACAGCGAGAATTGGACATTAAAGAAGCAAACTGAAAGAAGATTTGTATCAACTGAAATTGAGGTTTTTAAGATTTGCAGCGAGATACATGCTGCTGAATAAGAAAGGAGTGATCTGTAATAACATAATTAAAACACATTTTAGATATAGCAAAAGATCATAAACAAGTTGGAAAAATATGTTAGACGTATGCCAAATTAAAAAATTATAAAACATGTGTATCATTATATTCCACAAGAAACAAAATCAATAGGAAGCCCCAGCAAAAGAATTCAGAATACATTTTAATTCTGTTTGAAGATGGAAGAGGTAGATTGGCTTAAAATGTAAAGAAGCGGAATATAATGATGACTATATGTACTCAAAATTGGTTTTGGAACGTTCAGAGGGAATCAAAATTGCATTTCTAGTAAACTCTCCAAATCTTATGTGACACACCTATACAGGCATGAAATAGAAAAAGTAACCATCTGATGTGTTGCATTCCCATGACCTTATCTACACCCCTCTAACAAATTACTGTAAAAACGTTAATCTTCTGTCTGCTTTCTACTAATCGAAATAAACATTAGTAGAAATGGTCTTATTACTTGCTTATATGTAAGCAGAACGAAAATAAGGAAATACACAAGGCTATAGAGAGAATTTACAAATTCCGGTAAGAGAAATGGAATTTCTGAGAGATGCTCATCTCCACGAAAAAAATGTTTATGTCATTTTTTGTTTTGTTTTAACAAGACCTGCATTATTTATATAGCAAGATTTTGTCTTATATCTCTTACGGTTAACTACTTATGGGAAAGTCATTCAAAGTGAAGAGGTCTTAAGAAGCTATTCTTGGAAAATTTAAACCTGCATTTTATTTTTGATGTAGATATCTATTGGTATTTTAAAATCGTTAGTTATTATTCATAAAATCAAAATTTTAGAATTTTTTTCCATGTAAAGGGTATTTTGGGTTGTGGGGTTTCCAGATAATGTTCGTGTTGCGCCCTTGTAAGATACTAAACTAAAATACCAAGTTCAGTACTTTACCAAAGTTTTGTTTTTCAGTTATCGTGATCACGGGCACGCGCACACACAGACACACACACACACACGCACATAAGATTGCGCAAATCTTTTTCTAAAAATGCTTTATGGAATACAGGATAACTTAAAACGCGTATTTCCAGGAAAATCTTGGTATCGAATTTTGGGTGAGGGCCATTACCTTACTACTTATATGCCATGATCTACGTAGAAAAAGTAAAGAGCAGCTTTAATAAAATTTATAATTTTAAAACAGCAAATTTCCTTGTTGAATCAATATAAGTTCTATTATCAGAATAGTACACAACTTAAACACTTGTTTTCTACAGCGTTACTATTTACCGTTAGTTTTAAAAGGATTTAAGGTACCTAATATGTTCACAGTGTGAAAGATATATTATTGAAATTCATACCATCTACAAAATAATAGATATTTTTACTATATACGAGAGTCGGCTGATAAGTCCCGGGCCTCACACAGATATGGCTAAAATAGGCCAGTTAGACGGTAGCATTGTATAATTTAACTCTAGAATAACTTGTATCCATAGTTACAGGTCAATAACTTGCTTAGTTTTTGAATGATAGCATTTAAAAATACAACTTTAGAATTTTCACGAAAATGGAGGCTTTGGAAAAGCGACCAGTGATTAAATACTTCCATTTGAAAGCCTTAACGCCTGAAGAAATCAAAGAACTGGACATTATATTGAAAGACTCTGCCCCTTCACATTCAATGATTAAAAGGTAGGTTGCAGAGTCTAAAATGGGACGTACGAGCACTAGTGAGGAGCCTCGCTCTGGACGCCCTGTAGAAGTGATAACTCCAGAGATCATTGATAACATTCATTTAGTACAGGAAGACTGCACATTAAATGTTTTGAGATAGTAGAGGCTGTAAACATATTAAAAGAACGTGCAGGTATTATTTAAAGAATGATTTGGACGTTCACAAGGTGCCGCGTTTGTTAACACCTGATCAAAAGTGGCAAAGAAAAACTGTTTCTCTTAAGAATGCGGAGCTCTATCGTTAAAATCCCAGTGAATTTTTGAGACGGCGTATTATCAGGGATGAAACTTGGATACATCGCTATACTCCAGAAAGTAAATCACAGTCAAAACAGTGGATTGCGTCAGGTGAACCAACACCAAAAAGGCAAAGTCAATTTTGTCAGCTAACAAGGTTATGGCGAGTGTTTTCTGGGATGAACATGAAAATATTTTTATTGATTACTTGGAAAAGGGTAAACGTATCACTGGTGACTACTACGAAAGGTTACTGCGACGTTTGAGTGAGAAAAAAGAAAATCTTGTTTCATCCCGGCAATGCTGCGGCCCATCGTTCAGTCCTTGCAATAGGAAAAATAATCGAATTAAAGTTGGAATTGCTTGAACACCCACCCTATTCACCAGATCTAGCACCCAGTGACTACCACTTGCTCCCAAACCACAGGACGAAGAATTCTCAGCAAAGAGGAGATCATTGAGCGTTAAACAACTATTTTGAGGACGTTGATGAATCGCACTGCAGAAATGGTTTAACTAAATTAGAACACCGATGTGACAAATGTATTGGCCTTACTGGAGATTATGTTGAGAAATAAAGCAAAAACAATAATTTAAATGCTGTTTTCATTCAGAGGCCTGGGACTCATCAGCCGACCCTAGTATCATGTAAAACATGTTCTATGTTGGTTCATGTCAGCCAAGTGTCGCTCCTACTGAAGTTTTCCTTTTAGAGCAAGGTAAGATTCGTTCGTTTGAGTGGATGTGTGGATGGAATCTGCTTTACATGCTAACTCAGTCAAGGTAGAAACTTTAACGGCTTTCAGAGCAATGAGTAACCAATCTCACGAGTTACCACTCATACATTTGTCCTAACGGATTTTTTCTATGTACTGAGCCGTTATGTCCTTCTACAGCTCTCTACCTACGTCACAGTTGCGGTAGAAACAAGCACACTGTATAACATGTCAGAGTGACGAAATATGCAGTTCTGCTGCAATCTGGTGATTCAACCTCCGCGGCGTTTAGCAAGCCATCGTGGAAGAGAACAAAGCCATTTCAGCTCGGAATATCGCCGTAGGAGGCCTTATTTTCAATAAGCATAACGAAGCTATATATATGTGTACATATAATTATGAGCTGGATTCGCAAACTACAATTTAATGTATAAAAATGCAATCAAGGTTAGAAACACATATTTTAGTAATGACTGCCTCATAAAATGTTAATTCAGAATAAATATGATTAAACTCTGCCATCGTTTTTTGCAGTTTCCTTGAATTAATTTCCCTAAGCCTTTAGAAGCTTATCTTTGTAAAGGTTCCCTTTGCCCCAAAGGGACATCACCTATCACCTAGAATTCCTACAGTACAATATGGAAAATAAATAAACATTATTACGTTGTTCACTGGCTATGCTAAAGAATTATTTTGTACAAACTGACGCATAAAGTAATGAAACTAAGTTAATGAAAAGTAACAAAAATAATCTCAAATAATTATGGGGCAGTTCATCAAAGCGATATCACCATAAACACAAAGAAACACCTCAATGGTAACATAACATTGGTAAAGAATTACAAATTAAATATTGATTTTCCTAATGTTATGAATTAATAAAGAAGGCATTCATTTTGTCTCGTTTAAACCAGTACACCATTTTCATACACCAACAAAGTGTATGTGCCATATTTTGTGAACAAGGATTTCATCAGTTCTGAATGAGCTACACTGCTTGGAACGTCGATAAAGCATGCAAGGCCATCCATTCTGCTCAGCAAATTTCGCTTAATATACCATATCGAACGAATTTAACCGCGCTGAGGCATTTTAGATTACACGTACTGTTCATACGTTTTCATGGTTGATACGCAGGGAGCCTCAGTTTGCCTAGTCCTAGTTTCTGATCTTAATATAGAACCCTTTATCCGGACCTTGCACCAGCCAAAAAAATTTAAAGGATTAAAGCTGCAATGCCTTATTTTTGGCTCCTGACTAGCTGCTTCACGACCGCTGCTGCCGGCCGAGTTCAATATACACAGAACCTCGCATAGCATGACAGCAATTCAAGCATATTGATTTACAAGCATACAATAACCACCCGGATACGTTAGCAGGACTAAAAACTCTAATGTGCTTCATTTACATGTCTTTCTCTACATTTCAGTAACACATCATTGTTAATATGCTTATTCTTCTATTTAATTCTAAAACATTAGCAGAAACGTCATTACTTAAATACCTTATAAGTAGGAGGGAAATAAGGGAATACACTAGGCTAAACCGACAGTCAAATGTTTACAAATGTGGTTAAAATGGGACTGAAATCCGCTTCTTTGCGTGGCCAAGCGTTTACAAATTCTCGTATGAGAAATGTTTAAGTATTTTAAAAAGAAATAAATAACAAAGAATATCTTAAAAACGGCCAACTGTTCGAAAAATTGTATATGACATAAATTATGTTTTATTGAATGTACATTTTTTGTGTAGTAATTTTTGTCTCTCTCTTACGGTTTACCTGTTATGAAAAGTTCAATAAAAATCATCCAGCATAAAGAGGTTTTTAGAGGCCATTCCTAACAAGTTCAAGATAGAGGTTTTATTTGGCACGTAAATATCTTAAATATAAGAGATTTTAATCAAAATCTTTAGAACCATCTTGAAGAAAATAAAAATGTTGTATTTTTCCATTTAAAGGGTAGTTGGGGGTGGGAGATTTTCTTGAAAATCTTTGAGTAGCATCCTTGTAAGATACAAAACTTAAATACCAAGCTTGGTCTTTTGGACAATGGAGTTTTTACTTTCTGTATACGTACTATGTACATAGAGTATAGAGAAGGTTTTGCACTCCACCAAAAAATTCGATACAGAGATTTCACCGGAAATACTATGTGTTTTAGGGTCCACTGTATCCAAAAAATGAATTTTCAGAAAAATGTCTGTGTGTGTCTGTGTGTCCGTGTATCAGTGTGTCCGTGTGACTGTGAACACGATAACTCAAAAACGAAAAGTAGGTAAGATACCAAACTTGATATTTAAGTTAAGTAACCTCCAGGGACGCGACACGAAGATTTTGAGAAAAATTCCCCAGGCCAAACTACCCTTTACATGGAAATTTTTTCGAAAATTTTGTTTTTCAAAAAAGTGGCTCTAACGATTTTGATTAAAATATCGTATATTAAACATATTTAACTCACAAATAAAATGTATATCTTGAATTTTCTGGAAATATCCTCGGAAGATTACTTTATTCTGACTGAATTTTACGGAATTTTGCATAACTGCTAAATTGTAAGAAATGGACAAAAACTTCCCACACAAAAAACCTAGAGCACATTAAAACCCACAATTTATGTTGTATTAATTTTTTTCGTGGAGTTGATCGTTTTTTATATATTCCTTGTTTTTGGTTTCAGCTTTGAAAAACTTAACTTATCTCACCCAGGAATTTGTCAACTCCTACCCATACAAATAAAGGAACTTCAGTCACATAGCTACCAGCTTTTGACTACCACTTTAACTATGGTACTCCTTTATTTCACTTCTACTTACAAGAAGCAAGTAATAAGACTATTTCTGATAATTTTTGTTAATTAGCATGAAATAAAAAGAAGCAAAAGATTTTTAACAATAATTTGTTGCAGAGATGTAGAGAAAGTAATGTGAATGGAACACATCAGATTTTTTAATCATGCTGTCCACAGACAGGCACACAAATATGTACTACTCTTAATTTATTTAGGAGGTATATTAGTCCTAAATTGCCCCATTAATACTAATTTTCTACATATTAATCAATAATTATTTTATACAAATCATAATTTATCTCTCTGCACACGGACCTTTTTCTAAAAATGAGGTTCTTGGATTCAGGGACCCAAAACATGTATTTCCAGTGAAATCTCAGTATGGAATTTTTGGATGCAAAACAGTATCTTCTCCATTCACTGCGTACATAATACGTGTGGAGAAAGTAAAAACATCACAAGAGAAATTATTGCAATTTTAGAAGAACAATTAATATGTGTTAAATCAAATAGTTGCAAAACATTATGTTATATTAATTCCTTCTAAGTATAAGTGAAATAAGCTGATACACTAGGCTAAAGGAAGAGTCAAACCTTATAATAAAATCGGTCGTAATGTGACCATTGAAATTTGCACACCCAGGAGTAAAGCGAAAGAGGGGTGAAACGAAAAATGACCTCCCGTTTTGAGAAAAGTTTATATAGCTTAAAATTGAAACCAATAATAAGGAATACCTCTGGAACGTTTATCTCTATAAATAGTGTATATGATATAAAGTGTGTTTTAAGGAGATTTATATTTATTTTGTAGTAAGTGTATGTTCCCGTCACTTACTGTAAAAGAAAGGAGATGAAAAGGAGTAAAAGAAAGGAGAGATGAAACGAAACGCTTAAGAAACGTTTTAGCAGCTTAAAATTGGAACCAATAACCAACGACAAGTCTGAAACGGATAACTCTAAAAAAAAAGTTTATATGGCACAATGTGTGTGATTTACGGGATCTATATATTTTGTGTAGATAGTAAGTTTATTTACGTCTCTTCCGGTTTACCTGTTAGGAAAATTCATCCAGAATGAAGAGATCTTCAGGGGCTACTCTAATAAAATAATAATTACACTTTTATTTGTCATCTAAGTATCTTTAAAGTATAGAGCCGCTTTTGAAAAAAATCAAAATTTTCACAAAATTTTCAATGTAATTTTTTGCCGCATGTTTTCGCGAGTGTCTGTGCGTGTTTTTGTGTGCAGTCCATGTGACCGTGATTAACATAAGTCATAAACGAAAAGTCAGTTCAATACCAAACTTGATATTTTCTAACACAAGAAAGTTTTTCTAGAATACTCCTCCATTTCAAATTACAAAATAAAATGGAAAACCGTACAATATTTTGACTGTATGAAATTGGTTCTAACGAATTTTATTAAAATATTCTATATCAACTATATATACATGAAAAATAAAATGTGTATCTTAATTCTTTTTTGAAATAACTATAGCTCTTCATCCTAAATCACTTTGGTATATCCCATAAACCGTAAAAGATATACAAAAAGTCAGATGTGTTCCACTCACATGACTTTCCCTACATTTCTGCAACACCTTATTGTTAAAAACATATCCTTCTATCTACTTTATGATAATCACAATGAACATTAGCAGAAAGTGTCTTAATTACTTGCTTCCTTGTAAGTAGAAGGAAAACAAGAGAATACTCTAGGCCAAAACGGCTGTCAAATCTTTTAAAACTGATTACCATATGGTTGAAATCCATTTCTATCCAGCGCCAGGAGCTTACAGAAAAGTTTTAAGTAGTTTACATTTGACACAAATAACAAGAAATACCTCGGAAATGAATAATCCACGACAAAAACGTATAGATATAAATGCTGTTTCTTAACGTGATCTATATTTTCTGAGTAACAAGTTTTTACCTATCTCTTACCGTTTACTAGTTATTGCAAGAAAATTCAAGATATATATTTTATTTGGAATGTAAATATCTTTAATATCGGGATTTTAATCAAAATCTTTACAGTCTTTTTTTAGAAAACCAAAATTTTCGAATCATTTTCCATGTAAAAGATAGTTTGGGGTGGGGGGATTTTCTTGAAAACTTTCGTGTCGCAATCTTTAAAGATACTAAGTCCAAATACCAAATTTGGTGTTTAACAGGCTTTTCGTTTTTGAACTTTGCTGTCCACAAACACACACACACAGTCAAAAAAACACACTCGCGGACCTTTTTCTAAAAATTGTTTTTTCGGAGTCAGGAAACCCCAGAATATAAAATTTCCAGTGAAATCTTGATATTGAATTTTTATGTAGAATACAGTACCTTCTCTATTCCCTATGTACATTGTATATGTAAAAGAGAAAGTAAAAATAATAAGCTATAGTTTGTTGCAGAATAGGTAGAGAATATAATGTTCTATGATCACACCCTAAACACACACACAGATACATAAACAATACTCTTTGAATTTCTTTGCTAAGAGAGGACTAAATCCTTTGTTTCCAGTGAAATTTTGTTGTTGAATTTTTATATGTTAAATAATGCTCCCTCTGCTAAAGAATAGGTTTTTAGAAAAAGAGAAAGAAATGAATATTAGGTATTTGTGAAACTAACACAGTTAAAATGTTTAATAACACTTTAATTTAAAGACGTAATAGAAGTTTTCTGAATATTATAGACATTTAATAGCGTATATAAAGTTCAGTTATAAAATTGCCATAAAAGCGATAAGTGTCGAAAACGTGAACATTTTCAAGGGTTAAAAGCCTTTAATATTCCTACCAGGTTTGCTGTTAAGAAACCTGCTCACTGCTTTCTAATTTATCACCTAGTTATTTAATAGTTCTGACAATAATTTTTATACAGAGTTACTTCTTTCATATTTGGTTTATTTCAATTAATCATTGTTGGCTCATTTCCTAAAAGAATCTGGCTTGTAGTGTACCAGAAATAATATATTATTTTTGATCACTTTTCTGCATTTAACAAAAGGATAATCCCAAATAATACGATGTTTAGTGAGCAAACCACCATTATTTTCTACCATATAAAATAATATCTATTATTTGTCAGATAGTTTCTTTTTATTTTCAGAGATAACTGATTACCTTTTATAAGCTTTATTATTATATTCTTATTGATTGATACTCATAGAGCTGTGTTCTATATATTAATGCATCTATTAATGAATGAGGCAAAATCAGCACCTATTAAATTATCTATAATTTCAATTTCAATGTATAACAGCATTTCTTTGCAATTTATTATTTTACTATAAATCCTATTTCTATTTACGATCCATGAACTGGCTCACAATTTTATTTCGGTGACAATATATTCATTTATCTTCATAATCCGAATCAATTTTAGGTGTCTACTCGTAACTTATTTCATACAGTGTAGTTGATCAATGTAATTATTGCTAGAAATTCAGACGTGCTCCAGTCATATGACTTTCTGTACCGGTTGTGCAAAAAACTATTTCTGATATAATATTAAAAGATTATTGTTTTATCTAAAAGATTCTGGTAGACATAAACATTAGCAGAAATGTTGTATTACCATTTGCTTCCTTCTAAGTAGAAGGCAAACAAGGGATTATATTAGGCCAAAGCGATTGTCATATATTTTAAAAAGCTGATGGCTATGTAAGTGAATTTGAAATTTGATTCTCTTTTAATGACCAGGAATAAAGAAACATATATCTAAAATGGATGAGACTTCCCGTTTGAGAAACGTTGAAGTTTTTAAATTTAAACACAATAACGGGATAAATAGTTAGCTTCACAGAAAACATTAAATGACGTAAATTGTGTGTTTTAATGAGATCTACATTTGTGCCTTTCTCTTGCGAACTCACAGTTTTGCAAGTCATTCAGGAAGGAAGAAGATTCAGAGGCTATTCCCCAAGAAATTTGGAATACACTATTTATTTGTCATGTAAGCATCTTTGATGTACAGTATTTTAATCAAAACCATTAGAGGCATTTTTAAGAAAACCGCAAATGTCGAAACATGTTCCATGTAAATAATACTTTTGTGTTGTAAGATTTTCCTGATTTTCCGGGCTAGAACCAGAAGTGAAATCCGGACGGTCCAGAGAGAGTGAGAGGGGGGGGGGATCAATAAAAGCAAAAAAGACAAATAAATATGAATAAATGTAAAGCATAAATTCAATAATTCAAGGCGGAGAAAATGTTAAGTATCCCAAGAAAACAAAATAAAGAAAATGAACACATGGTATATGTAATGAATACATGACCATACCGTGAAAACATATATAATAAAGCATAAAGAACAGGGAAATTGTTTGACAATAGAGAAATAAAAACTCTTTCGTGGTGAACATACATGTATATACATATATATACACACTAAAACACAATAAAATTACGCCTGGTGCTCTAGTTTGGCTGAAAATGTGTACGTTTGACGGGGACTCGAATGTTACCATAATTTTTATTGGTGCCATTATGGTACAACACACCACGCGAGTAAGAAAAGATAAAAACGAATAGGCAATCCACCCCTTCATTCCTCAACCCGGTTAACGCTCCATCTGAACGGGTTTTCTTGTATAAGCAGGGTATTAATTTAGTCCACCACGTGCGCGAATTACCTTGGCATTAGAGCTTCAGTATGAAGCACAAAGAAAAGATCAACCTAATTTTGTATCACCCGGTGAGAGGGATGGATTATCGTCGAACCAGAAAGTTCAGGGATCATCAGTTCGGAACCCAGAACTTCATTTATCACAAGTTACGTTTCCAGTTTAGCAAACAGGTGAAAGACATGGGCGGAGTCAGCGAAAAGATCCCATCTTACGATAAGTATTGACAGTTTTAATGTCTTTGAGTGTGCACATCCATACACATAACCTATAAATCATTAATTTGCCCATATCACTTCGCTATTAATTCAATAGCACCATATCTGAATTTGACAATGCACATTCAGAACTAGCAGTACAGGAAACTTGCTAAACGAAATGCGATTATTGATTAGCAAAAGGTCATGAACGATAAAATGTAATATTGTATACACACTAAGAATACGTATGAGCTGTATGGCGAACATGAAGCAGTTTCAAATGGGAAAATACAGCAAATAACACGATCATATATACCTACATAGAAGACAACATAGACCATTACTGAAAGCTGAAACAGTCACAACGGAAAAGCTGCAGAAATACAGGAAACAAAAACAGATAACTATACAAATCCAATGTAAATAATGATTATTGATAATACAGCTAAAAATCTGATTGTTCCATTCAAATGATTTTCCCAGCCATGCCTCAGAAAGCCTTTTATTCAAAAGATTAATTTGTATCTACATCATCCTGATCAAGATGAATACAAGTAGAATTAGTCTTGTTACTTGCATCCTTGAAAGTAGAAAGAAATTTAGAGAATGCACAAGCGAAAGCAAAAGTGGAGTACCTTAAAAGCCGGTCGCTATGTGAAACAATAGAAATTCCATTTTCTTTTCTTGTCAGGAGTAAACAATCGAGAAACGAGAAGAAATATTCCTTTCCCGTTCGAGAAAAGTTTAAGTGCTTTAAAATTGATACCAATAATACAGAATATCTCGAAAACGGCTAACTCCACAAAAAATGTTTATAATATTTGGTGTATTAATGATCAACATTTTTTGTTTAGTAAGTGTTTAGTTTTGTTCTATCTCTATGGTTTGCTGTGTCGTAGATTTACGGCACGTAAAAGAAACTCAAGCCTGATAGGGAGGCCTCTGAGCCCAGTATAGAAGGGGACGCTGAAAACCACAGCAGTTAAAAAGCATCAATGAATAATACACCATTCATTTTGCATTCTTTTTGATGCTGTAATAGAATTCTTTTGAGGACATCGAATATATACTTCACAATAGAGTTTCAACGTGGTCTAACACATATACACACATATTTGTCACCTTACAAATAATTCAAAAGGAAAATTCCGCATACATAGATGCATGTATGCATACATACATAAATACATACATGCATTCATACATACATACATTCATACACACATACATGCATGCATGCATACATACATGCCTGCCTGTCTGCCTACATACATACATACAGACATACATACATACATACATACATACATACATACATACATACATACATACATACATACATTCATACATACATACATACATACATACATACATACATACATACATACATACATACATACATACATACATACATACATACATACATACATACATACATACATACATACATACATACATACATACATACATACATACATACATACATACATACATACATACATACATACATACGTATATACATACGTACATACATACATACATACATACATACATAAATACATACATACACACGAATAATTAATCACTTTAAAGCATAGGGAAAATGTATGAAACACAATATCAAAACAGAAGCCATCGACAATTTCATACAGTGGTATTATGTAATTTGTAATTTATAAAAGTATATATACTAATAACCAATGGATCTAGTATTTATTTTTGTAGTGGAAAATGCAATTAAATAAATAAAAAAGAACTTGCATATCATCGTGTAACTGAAAATGCTAACATGCGCTTTATCTTTGTTAATAGAAACCATTCAGATAACGCACTGATTATTCTGGGAAGTCATCGACACTTTGCAATGCACCAACGAGTGCGTCATTTCTGCATAGAAATCACAAATTTCAGATAGACGTTTACTACTAGTGGAGTAAAACACAACGTTGCAAAGTTTCCTCTATTTTCTCTCTCATTCCCAGATGCTTACTGTATATTCTTAAATATGTGGAGGTCTTGGAACGTATCTAGCTTTGAGGCTAGAAATAATAGTGTTACTCAATAGTCCAGCTAGTTTTCGTTACAAAAGGGATTCGCTCAGATAGCTGTTAGTGAAGTTAGGCTTCATTTTCGCACGTTAAAAAGAGTCGTGTGGCTATGGAATCAACAAGGATTGTGGCATTCAGATATCGGTGCTTGAGTAGACTAAACCATTTCAGGCAGGAAGGGTATCTTATAATTTATTTAGATGAATCTCGCTACGATACTCTTGATGTAAGAAAAGTTTGGGATGACGGCAGCTGCTCTTGCTGCCTTCCAGTCCGTGTGTGGAAAAGTAGTCATGGAGGCGGTAGCCAGGATTGGAATAAGGCTGGTTATATTTTCTTAATCGGTTTACTCCCCCGCCCCCATATAGGACTGACACCCCCCTAGAACATACAAGCGCAGAAGCCTGTGTTGTTTTAATGAGGTCTACATTTTTATGTAGTAAGTTTTTGTATATATCTAACGGTTTACAAATTCATCCAGAATAGAAATGTCTGCAGAGGATATGCTTAAGAAATTCAAGATATACATTTTAGTTGTCATATAAATATCTGTAATATACAATATTTTAATCAAAATCGTTATAGCCAGTTCTGAGAAAATCAAAGTTTTCGAAAATTTTTTCATATAAAACTTGGAATTGGGGAGCAGATGTTTCTTGTAAAGCTTCGTGTCGCGTCTATAAAAATACTGAACCTATATACGAAGTTTGATACTTAACGGACTTTTTGTTTTTTGAGTTATGCTGTCCATAGACAGACAGACACACAATTGACACATACACACACACACGCACGCACGAATATGTTTCTAAAAATCTGATGTGCTAAATTCACATAACTGTCTCTAGCTGTTCTATATACAAACTATTCTTAGAAAAGATTACTAATTTCTCTACTTCGTGCTAATCAAGATAAACGTTAACAGAATTTATCTTATTACTTGCTTCCTTGGAAGCGGAAGAGAAATATGGCAGTACACTGTGTTAAAGCGATGATCAAGTCATTTATGTGAAGCAATTGAGGTTCGATTTGCTCTGCATGGTGCCGTTTAAGAAAGGTTAGGTAGTTTAAAATTGAAACCAATAGCCATGAATATCTCGAAAACATTCAACTTTTCAATAAAAACGTGTATTGTATATATTATGTGTCTTAAGGAGGTCCACACTTTTTTTAACCTTAACTTTTTGTCTATTTGTTACTGTTTTACCGTTATGCACAATTCTGCCAAACGCTTCTAGATTAAGAGGTGTTCATAGGTTATTGCCAGAAAATTCAAAATGAAAATTTTAATTGATATAAAAGTCTTTAATATACCGTATTTTAATAAAAATGATATTCAGGGCATCTTGCAGAACACAAAATTTTCAAAAGATTTTTCAAGTAAAAGATACTTTATGTGTGCGTGTGTGTATATGTATTAAGTTTGGTGTTAAAGGGTCTTTTTGTTTTTGAGAACGCATACACGGAACGATGTGTTCAATTCACATAAATTTCTCTAGCTACGGAGTATAGAAACTATTCTTAAAGGTCTGATGTGTTCCATTCACATGACTTTCTCTATACCTCTGCAATAAATTATTGTTAGAAAGCTTATGCTTCTATTTACTTCATATAATCGAGAAAAAAATAGCAGAAATAGTCTTATAACTTGCTTCCTTAAAAGTAGAAGCGAAATAAGGGAGTAACGTAGATTAAAGTGATAGTCAAACGCAGGTTGCTATGCCACCGAAGTTCCTTTGTTTGTGTGGACAGGAGTTGACAATTTCCTGGATGAGAAATGTTTGTTTTTTAAAGCTGAAACCAAAAACAAGGCATATCTACAAATCGATCAACTCCATGAAAAAAATGTATATAACATAAATTGTGTGCTTTAACGTGCTCTACATTTTTTGTTTAGTATGTTTTTTTATCTATCTCTTGCGGTTTAGGAGCTATGCAAAATTCGGTAAATTTCATTCACAATAAAGTAAGCTTCGAGGCTATTCCGACAAAATTGAAGATATATACTTTATTTCTCAGATAAATATGTTTAATAAACAATATTTTAATCAAAATCGTTAGGGCCATTTTTAAGAAAATCAAATTTTTCGAAAAAAGTTCCATATAAAGTGTAGTTTGGGGTGGGGGGATTTTTCTCAAAATCTTCGTGTCGCATCCCTGGAAGATACTAAACTTAAATACCAAGTTTGGTATTTACCGACTTTTCGTTTTTGAGTTATCGTATTCACAGACACACGGACACACACACGTACCTTTACCCGAAAAGCTGTTTTTAGATAAAGGGAACCCTAAAACATATATTTTCGGTGAAATCTCGGTATCGAATTCTTTGGTGGAGTGCAAAACCTTCTCTATACACTATGTACATAGTGCGTATAGAGAATGTAAAAAAATTATTCTTTTATGTGTATCCTGCTATTCGACCAGAATTGGTCTCATTATTTGCTTCCTTATAGCGAGAATGTAAGTAAGTGAATACATTAAGCTAAAGCGATAGTCAAAATTTATCAAAACTAGTCGCTATGTGAAATAATTGAGGTTCGGTTCCCTTTGCATGACCTGCAGTAAAGCAAGAGAGATGAAATAAAAACTGTCTTCCCATTTGAGGAAATTTAGTTTAAAACTGAAAGTAATAAAAAGGAATATCTCGAAGACGATGAACTCTATAAGAAAAATGTATATGACTTATGTTTCGTGCTTTAACGAGATATATAAGTTTTGTGCAGTAAGCTTTTGTCTATCCATTACGGTTTAAGATTTATATAAAATTTAACAAAACTCATCCGGGATAAAGAGGACTTCAGGGGCTATGTCCAGAAATTCAAGATATAAATATTATTTCTGATGTAAATATCTTTAACATACAGTATTTTAATAAAAAAAAATTACATCCATTTTTGGGAAAAAGAGCATTTTCAAAACTTTTATAGCTATAGTAGTTTATAGTTCAGCAGTTTTCTTGAAATCATCCTGTAAATATCAAGATTGGTATTCAATAGCACTTTAGTTTTGGAGCTATGCTGTCTACAGACATACACACACACACTCACACACCCGCGCACGCGCTTGGACCTTTTTCTAAAAATCTGAATGTGTTCCAATCATACAACTTTATCTACCTGTTACGCAAACAACCCTTTTTTTTCAAAATATTAATATTTTATCTACATTTTGCTAACCAAGATTAATTAACATTTGAGTCTTAATACTTGCTTCGTTGTAAGTAGAAGCAAAATATGGGAATGCACATGCTAAATTTGTAGCCAAATCCTTTAAAAGCCGGTCTCTATATGAAACAATTGAAATTCCATTCCTTTTGGGCCAGGAGTAGGAAAACAAGAAAGGAGCAGAAATATATATTACCGCTTGAGAAAGTTTTAAGTGCCTTAAAATTGAACCAATAATTCGGAGTATCTTGAAAACGGTTAACTCCTCAAGAATGCACGTAAATTAAGTGTGTGTTTAAATGAGAGCTGTATTTATTGTGTAGTAAATTTTTGTGTATCTCTTACGGTTAACCAGTTATACAAAAGTCATCCGAAGAGGTCTTTAGAGGCTATTTCCAGAAAATTTAAGTTAAATATTTCGTTCGTCATAAAAGTATCTTAAACATAAAGCATGTTAATCAAAATTGTTATAGCCATTTTTGAAACAAGCAAAATTTTCGAAAAATGTTCTATTTAAGGGTAGTTGGTGGTGGGGGTTTTTCTTGAAAATGTGTTGCATCGTTGAAAGCTACTGAGCTTAATACCAAGTTTGGTATTTAACCGACTTTTCGTTTTTAAAATAAGCTACCCACAGACGCTATACAGACACATACATGAACGCACACGGACATGTTTCTTGTATTTCCGGTGAAATCTTGGTATCGAATTTTGGGTGCAATGAAATATCTTCTCTATACACTTACTACGTATAGAGAAAGTAAACATTTTTTTTGACACAGGAGAGCTCAAAACATATATTTACGGTGAAATCTCGACATCGAACTTTGAGTGAAATACATTACGTTTTCTAACCACTTTGTATATTTTCTGTTCGCTCATACGAAATAGAAAAAGTAATAAACTGAGTAATATTGAAAGACCATGATACTTTTTTCGTGATTTGTTTATTTATTTAAAGACTTTTCATATACTATTTTTCCGAAGTATATTAGTAAATTATAAGTATTAGTATATGTATTTTATGATACTTTTTGGCTCTCCGTATATAATTGTAAAACTGCGAAATTAAACTGCGCTTTTGTAAAAATAACTCAGGCTGATAGATTGCCATTTACCCAGAAAATCTTGCAGCGTAACCAAAATTAAATATCACCCAGTGAATTTTACCTAATGTTTTACACAGATGTATAGCTTGATTATAAACTTTTATCAATGACTATTAACTCAGGAGCAACAAATTTATGTCACATCTAAAATTAATATTCTTTTTTACTAATAAAGTTTACGATGCATTTTATAACCACCCATACCTTATGTCACACATTAAAAGTCAGTGAATCGTTTTTGACCAACGCAAACGGGCTGGATCTTCGGCCGATATACACCGTTCCAGTTGTAAAAATTGACTTATAAATGCACATTTAAACTTCTATGTTAATATAGAATACAAGTAAGACAGTGAAGATGATTCTCTACTATGTATTCTCTTTGTTACTTTGCTTCAACTCCTGTGTTGGTAAGTAATAGTTGTGACTTTAAAAGTACAGCATTATATTTATATTATTTAAAACAGGGCACAACCAATTTGATGGCAAATCATTGATACTCAACATAACGGGTATAGGAAATAAAGTTATTGCTTTTTATAATCCACTGTAAATTTTTGTTAGAAAATGTATTTAAAATGTGGATGACTGTTTCTCAGTATATTTATTCCAAATGACAACATAGATATATATTCCAAATGACAATACCCAAGAAATTACACCAATTTTGGATATCTTATCGTCTGGATAAACGCTTACTGCATACATAGCGATCATGGCAATCAGAGGATCTACTCTTATCCTCAGAAATCATTTGTGTTCGTTTTAATGCTGAAGCTATGTAAATTCATTAAATTTTGTTGTATGATTTTTAAAAACTAATAATGTAGTTTGTTATGTCAAGATGTGCTGTTTGTATTACATTTGAAGTTTATCATATTAATTTTATATGTTATCTGTACTTAGTTAAACAATTTATTTTTGTCTACATTGCAGCCGACAACTGAGCAAATTAATTAACAAATTTATGCTAATCTACAATTTATGTTTGAGTACCGATTAAGCACAACAACCCCTTAACTCCCTGGCTGTTAGTAATTGCAGACCCCTTTGTTTATGTAAAAACACATAGCTTAAGTCATTAACGTATTTTGTTAGAGCTGGCCGTTTTTAAGATATTCCTTGTGGTTGGTTTCAGCTTTCTCATACAGGAATTGATCAACTCCTGGCCATACAAGCAGAGGATTTTCAATTCATAGCAACCAGTTTTTAAAAGATTTGAGTATAACTTTAGCCTGGTGTATTCCTTTATTTACCTTCTACTTATAAGAAAGCAAGTAATAAGACCATTTCTTCTGGGTTTTCTCTATTATCATGAAGTAGATAAGTGAATAAGCTTTTAACACTTTATTAGATGTATAGAAAGTCATGTGAATGGAACACATCACATTTTTGTAATTGTAATTTTCGAGCTGTAATAACGTGTAATGTAGCATTTAATTTCCATACCCCTTCAGTTAAGTCCAGAAAAATGAAGGTGAGTTAAGACCATAACTGTATGTGTAACCCTAAATGTGAATAAAAGTATATGCTGAAAAACTAATATTCGATTTTGTAATATTACAGATTCTGCTCACCTTCCTAATGCTAAAGCAGATCCTGCTAGTATTGAAGATTTTCCATATCAGGTAAGTAGTGTTATCTTTTTTGACATTCTAAAATTTGAAACTTATAACATATTTCGATTCATAGTGTATAGTACTCTCAAAAAAGGGAAATATTCTTAACATAGAATTGAAGCTGGTGCCAATACCATTTGTAGATCCAAGCGAGGTTTATCCTCAGTGTCATTGCTGTGGGCCTTTGATAAAGTAATTCAACTGAAGAAGTGAAATAAAGTTGAAAAGAACTAGTATGGTTTGATTTTATCCTTAAAAGTTCACTGCAAAAATATGTTAAACTTGAATATTATGTATAGAACCACAACGTTAAACTTGTTAACACTTTTGTACATAGGGATAGAGAAGTATTGTATTCCACCCAAAATTCAATGACGAGATTTCACAAGAAATAGATGTTTTAGGACCCCTGAATCCCAAATAAGCATTCTCAGAAACAGATCCGTGTGAGTGTGTGAGTCTGTCTCTCTGTCTATCTCTCTGTCTGTGTGTGTATGTGTGTGGGGGGGGGGTCAGTGGACAGCATAGCTCAAAAACGAAAAGAGAATTAAATGCCAAACTTGACGTTTAAGTTTGGTATCTTCTAAGGATGCGATACTAAGATTTTCAAGAGAATACCCCTACCTCTAACTACCCTTTACATGGAAACATTTACGAACATTTTCTTTATCTTAAAAATGCCTCTAACGATTTTGATTAAAATACCACATATTAAAGCCTCATCTATCATAAATAAAATGTACGATTTTGAACTTTCTGAAAATAGTTTCTAAAGACCTGTTTATTCTGAATGAATTTTGCTTAATTTAGTATAACTAGTAAGCCGTAAGAGATAGACAAAACCTTGCTTTACAAAAAATTGTACATCTTATTAAAATACACAAGTTATTTCACATACACTTTTTTCGTGGAGTTTACCGTTTTCGAGGTATTCCTTGTAAAGTACCTATACTTTTCTCAGACAGAATTGTCCGTTTTTCTTTTATTCTACTCCTGGCGAAGCAAAGAAGCGATTTGCAATGACAATCGCATAACGACAGCTTTTAAAACATTTACTATCACTTTAGTCTAATGCATTCCCTTAGTTCCATTCTACTTATAAGAAACTAAGTAATAAAATGCTGCTAATGTTTATCTCGATTAGCATGGTGTTGAAAGCAGAATTCTCTTTTGTAAGAAGTTTGTTAGTGGAGAAGCTAGAGAAAGTCATGTGAGTGTAACGCATCAGATTTTTTGCTATGTACCCTTAAAAGCATATTGGACAGGCTATATTAGCGAAAGAAAGGGAAAGAACATGAAACAACTTGCGACAAATGAAGTTCTGGGTTGCGAACTAATGATCACCTAACTCTCTGGTTGGACAATACGTAACCCCTCTCACCGGCTGATACCAAATTAATCTAATTATTTTCTCTGTGCAATAAATATACTGAAGTTCTAATGCTTAGGTAATTTGCACAGGCGACGCACCAAATTAACACGCTGATTATACACGTAAAACTGTTCTGACGAAGAATCGAATGAGTTGAGAGGTCATGAGGTGAATTGTCAATCGGTTTTGCCTTTCCTTTTCCACGTAGTATTTTGTATAGAATGGCACCATTAAAAAAGTGGAAAAATGCGGGTCCCCGTCATATATTCACATTTTCAAAGAATCAAAGCGCCAAGCTCATGTTAATGTCGTTGCGTGTACATAGTAGTTAGGAAAGGTAAGTTTACATGCCACACTAAAATTTAATACAGAGATATTACTGAAATAGATATTTTGAGCTCCCATGACTCTATAAAAAGCATTTTTTGAAAACACTCCTTTTGTATTGTGAGGCTCTGTGTGTGAGCAGTATAACTCAAAAATATAAACTCCGTCAATACCAAATTTGGAATTTAAGTTTAATACATACCAAAGATGCCACACGAAAATTTTCAAAAAAATATCCCAATCCAAACTAATCTTTACATGGAAAATTTTATACAAAACTTTATTTTCTCAAAAATGGCTGTGACAATTTTAATCAAAATGCTGATATTAAATATATTAACATCATAGATGAGATCCATATCTTGAATTTCCTGGAAAAAGCCTCTAAAGCCCCCTTCATTCTTCATTTTACATAATTCGTAAAGTGCAAGGGATAGACAAAAATTTGTTACACAAAAATGTACACATTGTCAAAAACACAATATATGTATTTTATATTTCTGTTGCAGAGCTAACCGTTTTCAAGATATTCCTTGTTATTGGTTATAATTTTGATATCCTTGTAGTTTTCTCAAACAGGAAGTCATCTATGTGTCTTTTGTTTTACTCCGAGCCATACAAAAAACAAATTTTATTAGCAATCGTTTAGCAGCAGCTTATAATTGATTATCGTTTTAGCCTAGTGTTTTATAAATAGCTAAGTAATAAGACCGTATTGCTAATATTTATCTCCATTAGCACGGAGAAGAAAAAGAATTAAATTTTTTGTAAGAAGTTTGTAAAACAGATAGAGAAAGTTATATGAGTGTAACACATTAGGTTACTCTTTCTCTACACGTATATATACACATACATGCACAAATATAGGTGTGTGATACAATGTTTTTGGGCTCCGGGGACCTCCAAAACGTAAATTTTTCGGTGAAATTTCGGTATCGAATTTTACACACACACATATTCAAAAACGTCCGAACTGGCTGCGCCATGTTTCACCTGTTCGCGCCCTCAGCTCTCGTTGTCGAATGCCGCTATCATAGAAAGACGAGATGAAACCATGTAACATTTTTAAAACTACTTTTAAAGGCTTTGCTTACCAATGTTATATGAAAGGAGATGCTGAAACTGGCCACCGCCGTTGTAATTTTTGGCACCTCTGTAGAAACCTATTAGCGGCTAATCGAATTGCTAATGTGCCGGGTCGGATAATATTTCTGATTGTTTCAATACATACAATAAAAGGTATTAGAGGACCTGGGGTCCCTTGGGGAACTAAATGGGCAAATATATGTTTAGTATTATTAATTCATCCAAATAATATAAAACTTAATCATCCATCACTCGCCGTAGTTCACGTTGAGAAATGTTGACAATTCCCTGGCAGATATTTTGTATTCATTCTTTCAGAGTGTATGTGTTCGTCTTATACACTTTATGCTTTAAGTTAGCCCAGAGATAGAAATCGCAGGGGTTAGGTCACGGGACCGAGAGGGCCATAAGTCTCTATTAATAGTTCTGTTCTGAAGTACACTTTCAATTGTTCTCATCGAAAGATTGCCTGTAAATGTAAATGGCGTGTTATTTATGGATGATCTTTAGTTACTGGTTCTCAGCGTCCCATTCTAAAATTACGCTTAATTTGCTGAGAGGCTTCTCTAAGGGCCTTGAGGTTCTTTTACGTGCCGTAAATCTACGACACGGGACGAACGGCTTTACCTCCCTTCCGTAGGAAGCCACGCTAAGGATTTTTACACCCGAAAAAATCCCTCGTCCTCCGCCGGGTATATGAAGTTAGCATGGTAATGGTTATACCACGCAGGGCGACTGAGATTGGCTGTATGAGCTGTTGCAGAGTCTTGTTGAAAAAAATCTGATGCGTTCCATTCACATTCTCTACATCTCTGCAGCAAATTATTGTTAAAAAGCTTATGCTTCTATTTACTTCATGCTAATCGAGAAAAAAATAGCAGAATTTGTCTTATTACTTGCTTCCTTGTAAGTAGAAGCGAATTAAGGGAGTACCATAAGTTAAAGTGAGAGTCAAAAGCTGGTTGCTATGTGACTGAAATCCCTTTGTTTGTATGGATAGGAATTGACAGACTCCTGTATGAGAAAAATATGTATTTTAAAGCTGAGACCAAAAAACAAGGAGTATCTCAGAAACGATCAACTCTACGAAAAAATGTATATGAGATAAATTGTGTATTTTAAGGTGCTCTATATGTTTTGTATCGTAAGTGTTTGTCCATCTCTTACGGTTAAGCAGTTATGCAAAATTCCGTAAACTTCGTCCAGAATAAAGTAGTCTTCAGAGGCTATTCCCAAAAAATTCAAAATATACATTTTATTTGCCAGGTAAATATCTTTAATATACGAAAGTTTAATCAAAATCGTCAGAGCCATTTTTGAGAAAATGAGAATTTTCGAAAAAAATTCCATGTGAAAGGGTAGTTTGGGGTGGGGGTATTTTTCTCAAAATCTTCGTATCACACCCCTCTAAGATATCAAGCTTAAATACCAACTTTGGTATTTTACCGACTTTTCGTTTTTGGCCTATCGTGTTCACAGACACACGGACACACACACGAACCTTTTTCAGAAAATGTGTTTTTTTTTGTTTTTTTTGGATACAGGGGACCCTAAAACATATATTTCCGGTGAAATCTCGGTATCGAATTTTTGGGTGGAGTGCAACACCTTCTCTATACAGTATGTACATAGTACGTATAGAGAAAGTAAAAAAGGCAAAATCACGCTCCCTGTATGTTATTTCTGTGAAAAAAGGGAACAAAATTGTATTCACATATGTATGGGCGTCAGTTGTTGACTCGAAACATTTCTTTCTTCGCTAATGGCGCCCTATATACCAATTTTTTCGTTGCGAAGGGGTATTTCATGAACAATATTAGGTACCTCAGAGCTTAAGTAACGATTAATTTGTGCACACACATATCCACCCAAACTCATCCGTGAAAAATATTAAATTTCGCCATTGCATACAGTATTGGGAGTCCACTCACAAAATGTGCGCCTAATTACAGGATCATCTGATTGAAGAGCATGTGCCATAGTTATTTTATATGGTTCTAACTTCTGCTATTTAGTAACTCTTTCCACAGAGGGATTAAAAAAAAAAGTATCCGCCTGTTGTGAAAGACGCCTAAGTGAAATTTGGACGAATTCTCCAAATGATGACCGATGTCTAATATTTCTTTGGTAAGAACCGTCTTTTAGGTTCTTAGGCAGAACACTTCCTGAGGCCTGAAATTTATTGCAAAAATCATAGATTGTTGTCCGGCCTGGAATATTTACACCTGAAAATCTTTCTGCAAATCTTACATTCACATGGCGAGCTGATTGAGTTAAAACATAAGCAGCATAAAGAAATACTTGCCGTGTAGTAGAAAACAAATGCCGAGCCATAATGCATTTTGAGACTTAGTACAGGACAAAGTACTAAAGCACACTGGTAATAACCGAACCACAAGATATCACCGTCAGTTCAATACTGCACATTCAGAGCAGACAAAAACAAGTCAACACCGTGACTTTGTGTATAGCAGCTCTGTGTTATGTTTCCGTGTGCGCAGTGGAAAAACACCTTGTTAGAAAAAGTTCCGTGTGTATTTTTTGTGTGTCGGGTATGTGTGTGTTAACGATGATTATTTTTAACAGCACTCAATTCCAAAATTATCAGCTCTCTCCAAAAAAAAACAAAAAACAAAAATAGGCTGGCTAAAACCATGAGATAAAATCAATAAAAATATTTATTAATAAACTAATACGATATAAAATGTAGTGTAAATAAAACTACCCTGAGAAAACCAAGAGTTAAATGGAAAAACAAACTGGAAGGATGCAGAATAAAAGCTTTCCTTCACATTAGTTTCTCTTGCTGTTCCACAAAAAAACCCTTTCTTACTAAAGATTATTCTTTTATCTACATCGTGCTAATCAAGCTAAAACTCATTCTTATCTTGCCCTGATGGTCAAGATTCTTTCGTATCTTCTCATTAGACAAATCGTGCAATGCACGGGTGGTTACAATGCTGGTCAAGGAGTTCAGGGTCTTGAGCATTTCGATGTTATGGAGTAGCTGTCCAATATATTTGCCCTAGTTCGCGTTGTCTGGGAAGGTAAATTATTTTTCGACCAGGAGTGTGCTACTTCAAGTTCTAAGCCAACGAATTAACCGGACCGACTATTTTATCCAGGCTCCTTTGTATGGCAAAGGAAGTTATCGAAGAAAATGTCCTTCGCCCTCTGCTCTCTTTATGACCAAATAGCGAGGACCATAAAACTCGTCTCATTCTTTTGTAAATACAAAGTTTTTATATGTTTTTGCCATGGAAAAAAGCTAAAAATTTCAACTCGCAGTGCTCCCCACCAACCACGGAGCAGACTGAACGTGCCACTCAACCCAGAGTTTGATGTACTGCTAGTCCTAGTCAAATAACTACTGGTGGTTTAGTCCCTAACCTCACGTTTAGGTGAAACAGAAACTAAAGTAATGTGTTAGGATTCGCACTCTCCCTGGTCACTGAACAACAGAAAGACCGCGCTCAGATAAGTAGCCTTCAACAAACCAGGTTATCCCTTTCCATCGACACTGGTCTTATCCATAACCTACAAGTAGGTAGGTGTTTTGACTGCCTCCCTCACCACTTGGAGCAACCCACATTGAGAGTGTCACGGTTGGCTCGGGATCACGGGAACCTCAAATACATACCTAACGTAGTATGTCCCTGTGTGTGTTTGTGTCTGTGAGTGAGTGGACGGCATAGCTCCAAAACGAAAAAAAAAACAACCTTAAATACCAAACTTAGGCGTGTTGAGTTTGCTATGTTCCAAGGATACCACAGGAAGATATTCAAGAAAATTTCACACACCAAACTAGCTACCTACCTTTTACATGGAAGGACTTCCGAAAATGTAGGCTTTCTAAAAGCTTGTTTCAAATATTTTAATTCAAATACCGTGCATTATTATAAATATTTACATCGCAAATAAAATGCATATCTTGAATTTTCTAGCAATACCTCTTCATTCTGGATAATGATTCATTACTGGTTCCGAGATTTTCTTGTATTGATTTCAATTTTAACTATGTAATTTTTCTCAAACTAAAATAGCGTTTCGTTTCATTTCTGTTTTGATTATTGCCTGCCGTGCAAGGCAAACTGACCTTCAGTTTTTCAAATAATTACCAGATTTTGAAATATTGGATTATCGCTTTAAGCCCTTATTCCCCTTCATCTTAGAATTAACCAAGCATTAAGAAAATATTTGCTAATGTTTATTTGGATTAGTTTGACATTCATAAGAGTCTTCGGTAAGACTAGTTTGCTTGCTGAACAGGTAGAGAATGTCATGTGAATTGAACAACATCACATCTTTCGTCTGATCTCTGACTTTAAAGAACCTCCACTTCCGTGAAAAACGTAAGGTGTTTTGTTTCTTGCGTTTTAGAATTTAATGTAGTGGCTGCATGCTGCCATGGTTCTTTACTTGGTTAGAGCGGCGACTCGGTAAGCCGAAGATCCGTGGTTCAAACCCTAACTGTGGCACTGATGTGTTTTCTTCTGTGTTGACGTTATTTGGTTTCGTTTCAGGTTTCATTGGAACGCCGAAATGGAGAGGACTGGATTCAATACTGTGGGGGAGCAATAATCAATCGTGAATGGGTTATTACATCAGCTTATTGCGTCTGTAAGTGAGTACCCTTTTACTTTCTCCAGCATGCATGTATATGAAGCTAGAGAAGATTATGTATTTCACCTGGGAATTCCATTTCCCGATTTCGAAACTATATGCTCTGAGAACCCCTGCGTCCACAAGAAAAACAAAACATTTTTTTTTAAAAAAGGTGCATCTATATGTGTGTGTCTGTGGACCGCATAGATCAAAAACAAAAAGACGATTAAATACCAAACTTGTTATTTATGCTTCGTGTCCTCCAAGGATGCGACACAAACATTTTCAAGCAAATACCACACACCAAACGTCCCTTTACATGGAAACAGACATGGAAACACCAAACGTCCCTTTACATTAAAAGATACATCTCGTTAATACACACAATTTATGTTATATACATTTTTGTAAAGAACCGTTTCTTATATACCCCGAATTATTGCTTTCAATTTTAAGGCTATTAAACTTTTCTCAAAGGGGCAGATATCATTTATTCTTGGACAACCAAAGATAACCTAATATCAGTTGTTTCATATAGCGTTTGGCCTTATAAAAACTTGACTATTATTTAGCCTAGCGCACTCCCTTATTACCCTTCTACTTACGAAAAGTAAGTAAAAAGACCAATTCTGTTAATTTTTTATTTCGATTAGCATGATGACACAACTTTTGTAAGGTAAGTTTGTGTGTTACATCTGATTTTTAAATTTAGTACAATAAATTTACAATACTTTAAAGTACATATTTGTAATATTTGATTCTTCTAGGGCGAATTAAAACATGTTTTGTGAGCCATTTTAGGGCGTTACGCTGGTTAAATGACTTTTTATATATTACTTTAAAACCATTTTTATGGTTTCTTCTAAAAGTGTTCCCCAAAATACTGCAGAATATGTGAAATGAAACGTCTGGTGGAGTTCTTATATGGATTACAGATTAATTTTAATAATTTAATTAGCATAATCATGCAGTATTTTTGGAGTTTTAATGCTTTGTGATATCAAATATATTGTTTAAAAAAACAATAAAAAGCTCTCCATTATAGGAAAATTAGAACCTAAAATTGTCTTGCAGGCTTTAAAAAACGCAATTTAAAACAATATTGCATGCAGAGGAATACTAAATTGCCAAAATACCACGTATTTAGATTGTGCCGATATTCGTTCTTGCGTTAAAAGGGTTAGTTCTCTGGTTAGTTCCGCACAGGACGATTTTAACTTGAGATAGCACCGTTGAGTTTTGCAACTCATTTAACGCACACCAAAATTACGGAGCTAATAGATTATTTGGGTTCTGTAGCATAAGATAGATTTAGATTTTAGCTAATTAAATCGAATAAACTAATTAATACATCCAGGGCAAAAACATATACTTCAATCAAACTAAGTATAAATAATGCTTTGGTTGCCAATAATGACAAGAAATTACAGCTCAGGATTTAACAGTTTACAACTTTTATTACTTTTATGCCCATTTAAAAGAAAAGGTACATTTAGAAAGCCTTTATTGTGTTTTGAGGTTCAATTTCAGTTCTGTGTTTAGAATACATATGTCATTTTGAGTCGGTTAATGCTATTGCAATCATGAGTGCAGCAAAGTTTGCACTATTTGTTTTTGTTAATTTTGCACTTTATTAACTGTTATGCTATTTGTATGCAACGTTTACAAAATAATGACGGAGGGCAACGAAATAAGTAAAGACTAACTAATGGTGTTTCATTAACTGTTTGTACGTAATTTTCAATCTTAGTTTTATGTGTTATCATTATCTTCGGAGCAAAAACCTAATAGCCTACCTCTTAGTACACAGAATTGTAGCTTTTTAACCCTGAGTGCCGAGTTATTTTCTAGCATGGGCCAGAGTAATTTTTATACAGCTTACATCTCTTCTACTCCCCATTCAGTGTGGGAATTTTATTAATTCTCTGTGTTTCTTAATTAAAATTAATAAAGCAAAATTTTGCCATTTATGATATGCTGTTCCCTTTTGACAACAAAGATTATGAATCAAAGGTTTCAGTATTGTTAGTGTTTTGTTTTTCTAATTTGTATTACACTTACTTTCAACAATAAAATTAGGTTAGTTATAGCTGTTTTATTGTGCATCGAATCGGTTATTTTACTTGGGTCCTCCCTATTCTTTACCTTAGACGCAGTTATTGCAGTAGCTGGTACTCGAATTTGCAACGTTCGACTTTGAAGGATGGCACTGCACTTCGTATCGCACTAACGATCACGGCTATTCAAGTAGCTTTATTTGCGATGCCTGTGAAAGTGATATAAAATCGGTTTACAAATTAGAGGAAGAATCGAATATGTAACAAAATAACTAATGCAATAGAGGGCTAAATACCAATGTCAAATATTAATTTTTACATCCAATTTATTTTTCACGTAAAACACTCCAGCTAACGGGCTAAGAAATAGAGGTTATCTACTTTCAGTATTTCACAATGTTTCACAGACTCATAATTGCCATAGAAACTATGCGCGCACGTTTTCTTAGGTACTCCGCTCCCTAGTCTTCATTCAGTAGGTTTCGCACAATTTGGGAAGAACAGCAAGGCGACCACATTGAGACGTGAAGTACGCTATACACCCTGACATTTGGTAGTTACAATGGTGAGGTGTTATTGTGTCTGTATACTTCAGAGTCACGCACATACAGCGCGCTGCGTTTCGTTCGCAGTAAACAACATAACCTATTCACCATAAAGGGAAGCAAGCGGCCTCTCTCAACTTGCCCCAGCCCTCGCTTCCTCCCTTGGTTGCCTGTCGATACCTTAAACTCCGCTTGTTTTAAGCGTAACTATACAAATAGGGTTGTGCTCTAGGATTAATTTCTTGTTATGGTAACATTCAACCATATACGACAAGTAATAAGACTGTTTTATATTGTAAAAATGTATACAACTTTTGCCCTAAAATTGCAGTGATTTTTTAAATAAATAAAAGAGAAAACTGATATATCTACAGCAAAATGTAGCCCCATTAGCTTCCGAGCATCACACCGATTATTTATTATTCTCCCCGTCATTTACCACAGTCATTGGGATTTTAACTTGCAACATTTGGCTTTGAATGGATGGCCAGTCCATGAAAAGAAATGTCGTTTTATTTATGGACGCTCTTTAACTGCTATGGTTCCATTCTATACTGGGCGTGAAAGACCGCTTAATTTTGCTCAGAGGCCTCTCTATCAGGCCTGAGGTTCTTTTACGTGCCATAAATCTACGTCACGGGACCCACGGCTTTACTTCCCTTCCGAAGGAAGCCATGCTAAGGATTTTTACGCCCTAAAAAATCCATCGTCCTCCACCGGATTTTAACCCGCGACCTTGGGTATATGAAGTCAGCATGGCAACCACTACACCACGGGGGGCGACTAAGGCCAGTCCATTACCTATCACCTAACACTCATTGGCATTTGAACTTCTTTTTCTGGTTGTGCCTTTGGCAGCATTATGAAAACTGGTTTAGGTGAATTTAAACTTTCAAATGGGAAGAAAAATATTAATAAAGGTTTTACATTTATTTTCATTTCTATTTTCTCTATTATTTTATATAATAATTTTATAGATTCATTCACAAATATTGTTATTAGCACTCCAGTTTTAAACTTGAATAAAAGGAAAAACGGCATATGTAGTATATTAGTGCAGGCAACTAAGGGTTAAAATAGTGCTAAAAAAAGTGCACTCTCATATGCTTTTCTAAGTAGCGAACTTTTCGTAGCAGATATGAGTTGACACTGACCTCAGAATACGTTGTTAACTAATAAATATATCATATAAGGGAAAATGTAAAGCAGAGACACATTCATTTAAAAGAATTGTGTAAAATCCACATAATTATACATGTTACATTTAATGTTACACGGTTTAGACTGATAAAGAATGCAGTTATATGTTGTATTACATTTCTGAGGAATTAAGTGTAAAGTCTTAACTAAAGAGACTCTGGAACGGGCATTCCAAACTAAGACATACAGCATATTTAATTGTTGGGAGTTGTGTATTCCTATTATTATTGTTATCATTAATGTTATTAATATTTTCACCCTCAATATTATCATTATTTAGTGATGATGGCGCTGGTGTCGGCAATAGCGATCATGGAGCAAGAAGTGATAGACTTTCGTTTTACCATCGTGGAGGCAGCGAAGGTGGGGGCGGCGGCAGACAATTTATGTACAAAAATGACTTTGGCCATGGTGGCAGTTATGGCGGCGGTTACAGCGGCGATGGTGGAACAGAGGTCGCAAACTCTCTGAAGTAAGTGTTTGATATTCATAATCAGTGTAATTTCTTTCAATGTAACGGGTATTTAATATTTATATACTGTTCATTTTCACAGTATTTTTGGTAATGTGAAAATTTAAAGTTCAGTAGGTGTTGTAGATTTTATTTGGCTGTATTCAGGAGTATTCATTTACGACTTATTTCTTATTATAGTACTAATGCGGATATACTTCTGATTGTGATATTTTCTCATTTATTAAGTATTTACTGACAATGCTGTTTAAATCTGTAATAGCATTAGAAAAACGAAATTGTTGCAACTTTACTATTTCGGAAACATCATTTCATCTTCATGCAGCTCAACTGCTTGAGGAATTCATTTATCTTTCAAGTTGGTCGCGATTTATAGAAAAATTAAATAATCATTGTATAATCAAAAACATTAAAATCAGTCCGTGAGAGTGGTCAGTTATTTTTTATGAAAAATGTTCTGCTGCTTTCAGAGGATAAATAAACGCTATGTAAGTATATAATAAGGTATTCAACGATTTTATGTGAGAAAATCATATGTTAAGCTTACAGAAAATTAAATATAAAGGAAGATACGAGTTTCTAATTGAGATTCTCAATATTTCAGAAGAAACACACTAGACTATGGAATTTTTAGAATAAATCTTTTGGAACAAAATATAAACAATGATCGAACGTGTGGTCTTGAACAACACAAGCACTGTATGTTACCGTATAGTGCAAATTAAGGCTGAAGGTAGTGTTTGTATTCCCTCTTTTACCGTATATTAGCAGAAGATACCTTTACGCCACTGAAGCGATATAAGGTAAACAGTTTTATGGAGGATTTCATTCGTATTTTTAGCAATTAAAACTATTAGTATATGCTTTCGTAACATTTATGTGCCTAGATTGTAGACTACTTTGATGGAAGTTTTCCACACTGATAAATATGTTAATGAAAAGTTAACGTTTACTTACTAAAACATTATGGACTGCTTTATTGCATATTATGCGCTAGTGAAGACATATTAATAAAAATTGCAAACACTTAAAATATTGAACAAAAGAATTAATATGAACTGTATACTTAACCATACATCAAAATTTACATTATATATAAGATAACTATAAATTTAATCACAATTGCAAGATTAGTGTTTTGAAATTAGTACGCTTACAAATCATATTAATTTGTTGTACATGGAAACATTTTCAATTATTTCCAAAGTAATGTACTGAGACTGAAATTATATTACTGTATTAATGTACAATTTAGTATAAGTTCCTTAGGCGGTACATCCCAATAATTTGCACCAATCTAGTCCACCCCATTATTTGTTTTCTATGTTGTCCACCCGCCCTCCCTCCCTCCCTCCCTCTCTCTCTCTCTCTCTCTCTCTCTCTCTCTCTCTCTCTCTCTCTAGGTTATTGCTTGGGCTATTTATCGCATCCTATTTTTTTTTGTTTTCTCGGAGGTACGCTTTCTCTCACTCTCTCTCTCTCTCTCTCTCTCTCTCTCTTTTTAAATACAGAGGTGTTTCTTTATTCCTTCTCTTTTCCTTGTCACTCAGCATTTTCATCATCAGCATCTCACCTACTGTACTATTATTCTAATAAGGAACATTTTCAAGCTTTAAATTGAAGTAAAAATATACATTGTATTTTCTGTGGCTACATTTGAGAATGTTTCTTATACATCCAAGAACATATACACAAATTATCTTTCTTTACGGTGAATAGTGTGGTGGATATGTTTTCGTAAACTTCCACGGTCAATATTAAAGTTATCTTGGTCCAGTGTTTCCGGTGTAGACCGCCTCTTGAGGCTAAAATCTGCTAACGGTTCACCCATCTTATGATGTGGCTAATGCAGTCAGCCCTGAGGAAGCTACATCATAAGATGGACGAAACGTTGGCAGATTTTATCCTCAAGACAAGGTCTACACCGGAAACACTGGACCAACATAATAAATTGTTTTACCTGACATGATGAGTATGCATATCGCCGTCTTTTACAACTACTGTCCTATCGTGCAGCACATCCTGGATATCTTCCTCATTTTACAGGCTTCCAGAGTTAATTTGGAGAATGCATAAATTTCTGGTCATATTGACTTGCCGGGGAATCAACTGGCGGATTTGTCAGGAGATATGGCAATCACAAAATCCAGTATTGCAATTTTTTGTTTAAAATTGGAAGAATTTGGATTCGTTGTACGGAGGGCATGCTTTCGTGCTGGCATGAAGAGTGCTCAGCTCTCTATGGAAACAAGCTTAGCACATTCTAATTGGATGACTATTTCTCGTATATCTCGTCGTGAGGAATTTATCTAGGCCCGATTTCGTATTGGTCACTGCAGTGTTAAGAGGGAACCTGCTCTTCTCTGTGCACTAAGTAAAAAAATTTGTCAAAGCATCATGTGTTGCTAGAGTGTATTCCTCTACACATATTCGCAAATATCTGCAATTGCAGGTTAGTCTTGCAGAGGTCCTGAAAGAAAGATAACCAAGTAGTAGATAAGGCTTTTGAATTTATATCAAAGGTAGGTTTTCAAATGAAGATTTAGATTATTTATACCTTAATACATTTGACATGGTTTTGTAAATTCATCTGTCTCAGTCTTTTGCCATGATTTTTTTATAGACTGAACTATGTTGAAGGGCCATCCACAAAGTAACGACGGTTTGGCATAACTAAATAATACCAAAAAATATTACCATAAAAGTTTGTTTACAAAATTACAATACATTACACTATTTCTCAACGAAAGTGACATTACTATTAAGCTATTTACTGTCACGTGGTATCGGTGAAGAATCTGAAACATCTGTCACTTTGAGGTCTTCATGGTTTGGAATTAGGTCAAGCACGTTGTCAAAGCTGAAACTTCGGTTGTTCTGAATTATTTTATGAATATTTTGATTCCAACTCCTGCATAGCCACTGTTGAGCTTCGGTCCGGTCTTTGTCTGCAAATTGATTCTTTCTAGATTACTCGTAAAGTATATGCAATTACCACACTGAAGACTTGTCCATTGCATTGCTACCACACACCTACACGTTTTGCCTATAAATTATTATATTTTTTTCTTTTGCATTCATTGCCTGCTTTGTAAACAGATTAATACACTTTATTATTATTTTTTCGCATCCTTTTTTATAAGGAGGAGGAGAGGCAGGTGTAATTTTTTTCGTTGTTGTTGTACTTCTTGTTTTTATTATTATTATTATTTATTTATTAATTATTTTTATGTTTTCAACAAGCTGTAAAAAGTTTTAAAGCCAATCAAAACAAATAGACGTATAACCTTAGTTTTGTGTCTGTTTTATTAATTTATTCATTAATTTGCATAGGTAGAGTCAGACTGAAAAATTGAATGCCATAGCCGGGATTAAAACCACGAATCTCCTGATCTCTAGCCGGTTGCTCTGCCAATGAGCTACCATGGCAACATGCAAGAATAGCATTGTACTTTTCAACTGACTCGCATGTTTCCCGGTAAACCACAAGGTGATCTCAAATTATTTTGAGATGACAACCTCAATGGCGACTTACAATGTTGTAATTACACTAAGTGTCAGGATTCATGATATAGACAAGTATTATAAACAATTGGTATTGGATTAATTGTTTTTTTTTTACACACAAGGCGTGAGTAGGACTGTTGATTAACATGCTATGTCTCCATGTTGCCATGGTAGCTCAGTGGCAGAGCAACTGGTTAGAGATCGGGAAATCCCGGCTACGGCATTGGATTTATTTGAGAAATTTATTGTAGTGTTCGTTTAGAATGTTTGAAAAAGAATGCAGTTAGATTTTGTATTGCATTTTTGAGGAACTAAGTGTAATGCAAATCTTAAATGTAGAGACTCTAATTCAGGCATGTCAGACAAAGAGATATAGCATACGTAATTGTTGGGGATTGTGTATTATTATTATTATTATTATTATTATTATTATTATTATTATTATTTAGTTATGGTGGCGCTGCTGACGGCATTAAGGATGATCATACAAAACGCGATAGACCTTCGTTTTTCCATGGCCGAAGTAGCGGTGGCAGACAAGAGATGGTCAATAATGGCTTTGGCGATGGTGACAGTTATGGCGGGGGCAATGATGATGCTGCAGAGGTCGTAAGCACTCCGTGTTAAGTGTTTGATATACACAATCAGTGTAATATCTTCAAAGTAACGAGCATTTATGTAACATCCATCTTCAGAGTATTCTTGGTAACATGAGGATTTAGAATTCAACACAGGTGCTGTAGATTTTATTTAATATCCAGAAGTATACACTTAGGACTTATTACTTTATCTACACGTACTATGTACATAGTGTACAGAGAAGCTATTGCACTCTACCAAAAAATTCCTTACCGAGATTTCACCGGAAATATATGTTTTATTGTCCCCTGTATCCAACAAAAGTATTTTCAGAAAAAGGTCCGTGTGTCAGTGTGTCGGCGTGCCTGTGAACGCGATAGCTCCAAAACGAAAAGTCGCTAAAACACCAAACTTGGTATTTAAGTTTAGTATCTTCCAGGTATGCGACACGAAAATTTTAAGAAACCCCTCCCCATCCCAATCTACTCTTTACATGGAACTTTTTTCGAAAATTTTGGTTTTCTAAAAAATGGCTGTAACGATTTTGATTAACATATCGAACATTAAAGATGTTTACCTGACAAATAAAATGTATTTTTGCATTTTCTGGGAATAGCCTCTGAAGACTACTTTATTCTGGATAAAATTTACGGAATTATGCATAACTGCTTAACCGTAACAAATGACAAAAACTTACCACACAAAAAATGTAGAGCACATTAAACACACAATTTATGTTGTATACATATTTTTCGTGGAGCTGATCGTTTTTTAGATATTCCTTGTTTTTTGTTTTAGCTTTGAAAAACTTAATCTTTCTCATACAGGAATTTGTCAACTCCTGTCCATACAAACAAAGTAACTTCAGTCACATAGCAACCAGCTTTTGACTATCACTTTAACCTATACTATTCCCTTATTTCGCTTCTACTTACAAGGAACCAAGTAATAAGACTATTTCTGCTATTTCTTTCTGGAATAGCATGAAGTAAATAGAAGCATACGCTTTTTGACAATAATTTGTTGCAGAGAGGAAGAGAAAGTCATGTGAATGGAACACATCAGCATTTTTTTTATTATAGTACTAATGCTGATATACTTGTGATGAGATGCTTTCTCACTTATTGATATTTAGTGGCCATACTATTTTATGGGAACTTTATCTATCTTCATGTAGCTGAACTGCTTGAGGCATTGCATTTATCTTTCAAGTTGGTCGCGAGTAATATATGTGCAAATTTTTGTGGAAAATGGTTAGAGAGAACCATTTTGGAAACGTTTTATAAGCGATTGTATGATCAACCACAGTAAAATCAGTCCGTGAGAGTGGCCAGATATTTGAATGAAAAAATTTCTACTCCTTTCAGAGAGTAAATAAGCACTACGTAAGTGTATAATTTAGGTGAGAAAATCAGATGCTAAACTTAAAGAAAATGAAACACAAAGAGATACGAGGTTTTTTATTGAAATGTTAACATTTTAGAAGAATCTACGGTCTTGAACATCTTGAGCTCTATGACATCCAATATGGTTGCAAACCATTGCTTTTAGTAGTATTCGTGTTCCGATTTCTACCATATGGGCAGAAGATGTAGAATATACCATCGATACGACTGAAAATATATATTTTAAACAGTTTTTATATCTTATTTTCCTCTATTAACGTTTTTAGTATATACCTATGTACGATTTTAGTGCTTCCTATATAGAATTCCTCAGTGATAAATGCAATTTTAATGGAGAGTTAACGTTTACTTTATTGAAACCTTATGAATTGATTTACTATACATTTAATGCCGGTGAAGAAATATAAATAAAATTCCAAAAACTTGAACAAAATGGAGATGAACTCCATACTAAACCATACAGCTAAATTTGTATTATATATAAGATAACTATAAATTGAAGCATGCTTGCAAGATTATTATTTTTGAAATTAGTGCACTTACAGGTAATATCCATTTATTGAACTTAGGTAACATTTTCAACTATTTCCAAATTCATGTTCTCCTACTTGAACTGTATTACTTATTTTAATGTACAATTAAAATGCTTTAGGCAATACATCCGTGTAGCTCCCTGGCTATTGTTGAGTGTAGTCCCAATTTGCTTGGGCTATTTATTCCATCCCATTTTTGTTTGTTTGTTTTTCTTCTCCTCTTTCGTTTGTTATTTAACCTTTCCAAATATATACCCATTTTAATTCTTCTCTTTCCCTTGACATTTTCACAGCTACCATCTCACCTGGTATACTATTCTAATTAGGAAAATTTTCAAGTTTGAAATTAAATATATATATACTTAGTATTTTGCGTCAACAGATTGAGAATGTTTCTTGTACTTCATACAATATGTATCCAAAGTTTCATTTGTTTTCAGTGATTAGTGAGGTAGATATCAATTATTTTGCATGGCATATATAAGTATAGCTCCGTCCTTTACAACCACCATCCTATAGTGCAGCACATCCAGGATATCTTCAACATTTTATAAGCTTCCAGAGTGAAAGTGGAGGTTCCTGGTTATATTAGCTTGCCGGGGAATACACTGTCGGGTTGGCAGCAGATACGGCATACTAACACTCAGTATTATAATTATTTATTTAACATCTGAAGAAATTGGGTTTCTAGTGCGGAGAGCGTGTTTTTTGTGCTGGCATGAACAGTGGTCAGCTCTCCATGGACACAAGATTAGATTAATGAAGCACCTTCCAATTAACTGGGTGGCTATTTCTTGTATATCTCGTTGTGAGGAGATGATCTAGGCTCGACTGCATATTGGTCACTGCAGTATTTCACTCACTTATCTCTGTGAACTATCTGAAAAAGATTTGTTAGCCCGTCATGTGTTGCTAAAATGTATTCTTCTACACACATTCGGGAATCTCTGAAAGTGCCAATCACTTTTGCAGAGGTTCTGGAAGGAAGATAACCGAGCCATAGATAAGGTTTTGAATTTATATCAAAGATAACTTCTCAAATGAGGATTTAGATTAATTACACCGTTTTCATACATAATAAATGTTAATAAAGACTGGATTTTATATGACGGTCATTCAAAACATTAACAAATGATTTGCAATTACTGAATATTACCGAAAAATATCACCAAAAACTTTGTTTATAAACTTGCAATACCTTACTCTACATCTCAACCATATCACCATTGTCACATAGTAATGGTTTTACAGAGCAGATGTTATGTTCTTCCACCTCTAAAGATCTGAAACAAGATGTCACTGTCACTTTGAAGTTTTCATGGATTGGGGAATAACAAGTGTACTATGTCAAAGCTGAAACACCGTTTTTTTTTTTTTTAATTATTTCAGTTCCTGCATAACAATTGTGAACTTCGCTCCGGTCTTTGTCTGCAAATCGATTCTTCCTAGATAACTGGTACAGAATGCGCAATTTCCACATTGAATACTCGTTCATACACATGCACCGATTGCCTATAAAATTCAATTTTTTTTATTTTGCATTAATTGGTGACTTTGTTAACCGCTTGACGTATTTCTTTTACACTTTATCATTTTTTCACATAAAACGACGTACCAAGTGCCGTTGAAGTTCATCCAGAGTTGTTGATAGTTCAGATGCGGCAGCTTATTCATAACGCACTTCGCATACTTGAAGTTACTGATAGAACCGTACCAGGTACCCTTCAGATTATAAACAAGCTAATTTACATAACACCATTCCAAAAAATATTATGTTAGGTATTGTAATGAAACCGGGATGGGGCGAATATCTACAGGCTGTGCAGGTCAAAAGTAGTGGACCAAGACTGCAACCACGATGCAAAAACGCTAGAATGCAAGCACTCGAAGCCAACACTTATTAGCAAAATTCCACTTTTTTGCGGAGATAAATACAAGGTAGACGTTGACACCCGAAAACGGTTAGACGGGTAAAACGATAGCCAACCCACCGGAGTAGTTGGAGTAGTGTACATGCCTGACATTCAGCAAGTCGCGAGATGGAATGTGGATAGGACGAAGTTACCCGGAAAAGGATTTCTTCGCAGTTTTACCTTAATCTGAGGAGTTGAATGTCGAGTAATTTTCTCCATGATTGCCGAGATTATTTGAGTGAGCATCATTTCACCAACTTCATTCATCGTCTGATATGACGAAAAACGGACGTTAAACTGAAAAAAACAACAAAAGAGCAGTATATCTCGTTATTTCCCACTGGCCTAATTTAATTTATGATACCAACGTTGAGTGCTGCAACCCTTTTAACGCACGAAGGAATATTTACACACTCAAAATACCGGGTTCTTGTGCCACCTTATGTATGAAGGTGAAGATAAATTTGAATTTTAAGTAATTGATTCGGATAAAGTAGTTAATGCATGTAGAGGTATGTTTCGTCGCGGAGAGTTAGGTAACATATTCAACATAAAAGGATGCTGGATAGGTCTTCCATCTGGTCCCTAAAATGTTTTATAGTAAAATAAGTGCAAAATAATTATCATATATACTATATAATCCCTTAAACAAGTATCAAACTCTTCAATGCAGACATGAGTTGAAATAGATAATGCCGAGAAATATTAAATATATAAGAGAAAATGTGAAGCGTAGGATACATTAGTTTAAGCGAATATATGTAAATGTTGGTTTAGAATGCTTAAAACCATGAAGTTAGCTTTGTATTGCACATTGTAGGAATTCCCTGTAAATCAAATCTTAAATTTAGAGACAAACAGGTATAGCTTATATAATTGTTCAGAACTGTGTTTTATTATTATTTTTATTATCATTGTCACCATCATTTTTATTATATTTATTTAGTTATGGTGGCCGCATTGATAATGGTCATGCAAAAGGCGATAGACATTCGTTTTTCCATGGTCGAGGCAGCAGTGGCAGACAAGAGATGATCAATAATGGCTTTCTTGATGGTGGCAGTTATGGCGGGGGTGACAACAAGGATGAGAGTACAGAGGAACAAAACTCTCCGAGGTAAGTATTTCATATACACAATCAATGTAATTTCATCAAATGTAACAAGCATTAACATTTATATATTATCCATCCTCAGAGTATTCTTGGTAATGAGAAAACTTAGAGTTCAGTAGGTTGTGTAGATTTCAATCAACTGTATCCAAGAGTAATCGTTTGGCACTTATTTCGAATTATAATACTAGAGCAGATAAACTTCTGAGTTTGATGCTTGCTCATTTGCTGAGTATTTACTGGCAATGCTATTTTATATGTTTAACACTAAAAATTTGTTATAGCAGAAGAAAAAGCAATTTTTTGTATCTTTACTATTTTGGCAATTTTATCTCATGTTTAGTAGTTTAACTGCTTGAGACATTGCAAGTATCTTTCAACTTGGTTGTTACTGATAAGTGACAATGTATGTTGAAAATGGTTAGATTGAACCATTGTGTGATTATTACATAATTGGCTATATAATCAGCAGAGTAAAATAAGTCCGTGAGTTTTACCAGATATTGTTGAGCTACTAAACTGAGAGACTAAGTAACCACTGCGTATGTATATAATAAGGTATTAGAAGTTATTATATGAGAAAATTAGATGCTATTATTATAGAACATTAAATACACAGAAAGACCTGGGTTTGTAACTGAGATTTTAATATGACAGAGGAAAGTCACTAGACTACGGCACTTTTAAAATATTTTTTTTTAACAAAATATAAACAATGATTGAATTTTGCGGTCTTGAATATCACAAGCACTGTAAGATATTACATAGTACAAACTAGAAATATAGCCAGCATTGTATTGCATCTTCTACCTTATATAATTAGAATATGCAGAAGATACTAATTACGCGAATGAAGATGTCTAACGTAAAACAGAGTCAATTCTCATGTTCCACATTTAAAATTTTTAGTATATACTTATGTTCCAGTTATGTGCCACTATGTAGACAAATTTGATGAAGTTTTCCACACAGTTAAATGTAATCTAAATTAATAGTTAACGTTTATTTTACTAAAAAATTATGCATTTCTTTACCACATATTATATGCCAGGGAAGAAACATAAAAAAAAAAATCCAAGCACTTAAAACATTTGACAAAAATTGAAAGGAGGTGCATTTTAAACCATATAGCTAAATATGCATTATAAGATACGAGTAAGATAACTATAAATTTAATCATGAAGGCAAAATAAGTTTTTGGAATTACTATGTACTCTTATAAAATAATTTAAGTATATTGTACTTAGGTATCATTTTCAATCATTTCCAAAGTAATGTACTGTTACTTTAATGTACAATAATATATAAGTACCTTAGGTACTATATTCACTTAGCTTCCTAGCTGTTAGTTTGTGTAGCTCCAATTTGCTTGGGCTTACTATTCTATCCCATGTTTTTTTTGTTTTCAAGGTTGATCTCTCCCTCTCTTTCATTGTTGCTTGGGCTATGTATCCCACCACTTTTTTCTTGTGTTTTCTCGGTTGTTCTCTTTCTATCTTTCGTTTGCCGTTTTTTGTAACATTTAAACATATTTATTTATTTATTTCTTAAATTCTTCTTTTCCCATGACATTCAACATTTTCATTATTAACATCTCAACTGGTATACTATTCTAAATATGAACATCTCTAGGTTTAAAATGTAACTAAAGGAATTGATCTAAAACTTGGTGAAGGATTTAGAGGTTGATTCTTATGCTTCCTACACCATATACACAAAGCTTCATTTGTTTGTAAAGAATAATGTATTAGATATAAATTATTTTGCCTGACCTTATAAATAAGTATACGTCCGTGCTATACAATATTCATTCTATCCTGAAGTACATCTAGGAAATCTTCCACATTTTACAGGACTCAACATTTAATGTGGAATGTCCATTGATTCCTGGTCAAAATGACTCACTGGAAAATGAACTTACCATTTTGCAACAAATACGGCAATCCCAAAACCCATTGCAAATTTTGTTTACCATTGGAAGAATTCGGAATTATTGTGCGGAGAGTGTGCCGTCGTGTTGGAACGAAGAGTGGTCAGCACTTTGTGGAAAGAAGTTTAGATTATGAAATTACCTTCTAAGTACTTTTGTAGCTATTTGTCGTATATTTCGTCGTAAGGAGGTGATCTAGGTGGACTGCATATTAGCCACTGCAGTATTAAACACAGTTATATTTTTAAAATGAAACCCACTGCTGTTTACCCGCTATTTAAAACGATTTGTCAGCCACCTGTATATTGTTAAACTGGGTTCTTTTACACATATTTACGAATCTCTGCAATTGTCAGTACGTTTGAAGAGGCTCTGGAAGGAATATAGTAGAGAGGAAGATAATATTTTTGAATTTATATTAAAGGTAACTTACCAAAAGAAGATTGAGTTTATTTATACCATTTCGTAGAATTGGAATATATTTATATATTCTACTATCTCAGTTTTTTCTCATGATTTTTTGTTTGTACATTGAAATTTAACGAGGGCCATGCTGTAAGTAACGAATGCTTTGGGATAAGTAAATAATACAGAAAAATATCAACACAATACTTTATTTGCACAGGCACAGCGCCTTAGTTAATTTCTAAACGAAATTGCCATTGCTAGCAAGGTACTTATTACCACATGGTATTTGTTTTTCAGTGCAGCATTATGCCCTTCCACCTGTAAGAATCTGAATCAAGGTCTCACTGGCACTTTGAAATCTTCATAAGTTGGGAAATAAGTCAAATACTGTGTCAAAGCTGAAAACCAATTCTTTTTTAATTATTCTATAAATATTTTACTTTCAATTCGTGCATAGCCATTGTTGAACTTAGATCCGGTCTTTGCATATTGTTTGTTTCTTTATTATTCGTATAGCATGCGCAATTTCCACACTGAAGTTTCTTCCATTTCATTACTAATATACACCTACGTGGTTGGCCTGTAAAATTCTATTGTTTTGGCAGTCATTGTACACAGGTTGATGTATTTATTTTAGCAGTTTTTCGCATATATTTTATGAGGAGGTGAGGCAGGGTATAATATTAGTTTTTATTTTTGTTATACCTCTTGTTTTATTATTTTTTATTTATTACCTTTTTATGTTGCTGAAGCTGTAAAAAGCTTTAAAGGCAGCTGAAACAAATAAACATATATCTATTGCTTTTGTCAATTTTTCAATGATTCCATGAGGTATGGAAAGTCACAGGCAACTGCCAAAGTGCCGTCGATAAGTACTGCTGGTGCTAAACTTCCACCGCACCCTTCTCATGTAGTCAATGTACTGTATCGGATCCACACCACTGCGGAAGTGAGAAAATACATAATACTCGTGTGTCTTCCTCCTTAGTGTTTGAATAATCTGGACGAAGAAAGGTTTCCGGAACGCAAGTGGGAATATCTGTCCCTGTAAGGTACTGAGATGTCATACACGGAGGAGCAAGAAACAGCGCGATGTATTATAGTATGCATTTGATTACAATGAGGGCATATCGAGGAATCCCTCAGGTGAATCATGAATTGCGTCATACCAAAAGGTCATCGGCAATGAAGTTCATTCAGAGTTATTGATAGTTCATTCGGTAACGCAAATAGTTCATGCTGCATTTCGCATAATTGAAGAAGTGCCTTATAGAACCAACCGTACCAGTTGACCTCCGGATTTTGAACAAGCTGGATTTTGAACATTCCAAGAAATATGGTCTTAGATATCCTAATGATGGGGCAAATATGCACAGGGCAATGCAGGGCAAAAGTGGGACCAAGACTGTAGCCACAATGCAAAAAAGTTGGGATTTGTTTTGCATATGCTTCCCATGAGTAAGAAACAAGGCAGGTACTTGAAACCAACAATTATCAGCACAATCCCAATTTTTTGCGGAGATAAATACAAAGTAGACGTTGACACCCGAAGACGGTTAGGCGGGTAAAACGAAAACAAAAAAGCAGTATATCTCGTTATTTCCCACCGGCGTAATTTCATTTGTGATACCAACGTTGAGAGCTGCAACCCTTTTAACGCACGAAGGAATATTTACACATTCATATTACGGGTTTGTACCACCTTAGATACATTTGAATTTTAAGTAATTGATTCGGATAAAGTAGTTAATGCATTTAGAGGTATGTTTCGTCGCGGAAAGTTAGATAACATATACAACATAAAAGGATGATGGTCAGGTCTTCCATTTGGTCCCTAAAATGCTTTATAGTAAAATAAGTGCAAAATAATTGTCACATATACTATACAATCCCTTAAACTTTTCTAAGTATCAAACTGTTCACAGCAGACATGAGTTGAAATAGATAATGTCGAGAAATATTTAATATATAAGAGAAAATGTGAAATGTAGGATACATTAGTTTAAAGGAATATATGTAAATGTTGGTTTAGTATGCTTAAAACAATGAAGTTAGCTTTGTATTGCACTTTGTAGGAATTCATTGTATATCAAATCTTAAATATAGAGACAAACAGGTGTAGCATATATAATTATTGAGAACTGTGTTTTATTATTATTTTTATTATTATTGTCACCATCATTTTTATTATATTTATTTAGTTATGGTGGCGGCATTGATGATGGTCATACAAAAGGCGATAGACATTCGTTTTTCCATGGTCGAGGCAGCATCGGCAGACAAGAGATGGTCAACAATGGCTTTCTTGATGGTGGCAGTTATAGCGGGGGTGACAACAAGGGTGAGAATACAGAGGAACAAAACTCTTCGAGGTAAGTATTTCATATACATGATCAATGTAATTTCATCAAATGTAACAAGCATTAACATTTATATATTATCCATTTTCAGAGTATCCTTGGTAATGTGAAAACTCAGAGTTCAGTAGGCGGTGTAGATTTCAATCAAATGTATCCAAGAGTAATGTTTTAGCACTTATTTCGAATTATAATACTAGTTCAGATATACTTCTGAGTGTGATGCTTGCTCATTTGCTGAGTATTTACTGGCAATGCTATTTTATATGTTTAACACTAAAAATGTGTTATAGCAGAAGAAGAACACAATTTTTTGCATCTTTACTATTGTAGCAATTTTACCTTATCTCATGTTCAGTAGCTTAACTGCTTGAGACATTGCATGTATCTTTCAACTTGGTTGTTATTGATAAGTGTTAATGTATGTTGAAAATGGTTAGAGTGAAGCGTTATGGGATTATTACATAATTGGTTTTAAAATCAGCAGAGTAAAATAAGTCCGTGAGTGTTGCCAGATATTGTTGAGCTAATACTCGAGTGAGTAAATAAGCACTATGTATGTATATAATAAGGTATTAGAAGTTATTATGTGAGAAAATTAGATGCTAATATTATAGAAGATAAAATACATTGAAAGACCTGGGTTTGTAGTTGAGAATTCAATATTTCTGAGGAAAGTCACTAAATTATGGCAATTTTAAGATATTTTTTTTAAACAAAATATAAACAATGATTAAATTTTGCGATCACAAGCACTGTAAGATATTACATAGTGCAAACTAAGAATGTAGCTATCGTTGTATTGCATCTTCTACCTTATATAATTAGAATATGCAGATACTAATTACGCGACTGAAGACGTCTAACGTAAACAGAGACATTTCTGATATTCCACATCTAACATTTTTAGTATATACTTATGTTCCAGTTATGTGCCGCTATGTAGATTAATTTGATGAAGTTTTCCACACAGCTGCATGTAATCTAAATGAATAGTTAACGTTTATTTTAATAAAAAATTATGGATTTCTTTGCCAGATATTATACGCCAGGGTGAAACATAAAAACATATTCCAAGCACTTGAAAAGTTAAACAAAGTTTGAAAGGAGGTGCATTTTAAACCATACAGCTAAATATGCATTATAAGATACGAGTAGGATAACTATAAATTTAAGCATGAAAGCAAAATAAGTTTTTGGAATTACTATGTATTCTTACAAATAATTTAAGTATATTGTACTTAGGTAACATTTTCAATTATTTCTAAAGTAGTGTACTGATACTTAGGTTATATTACTTACTTTAATGTACAATAATATATAAGTACCATAGGTAGTATATTTACTTAGCTTCCTAGCTGTTAGTTTGTGTAGCTCCGATTTGCTTGGGATTACTATTCTATCCCATGTTTTGTGTTTTCAAGGTTGATCTCTCCCTCTCTTTCATTGTTGCTTGGGCTATGTGTCCCACCACTTTTTTCTTGTTTTTTCTCGGTTCTTCTCTTTCTATCTTTCGTTTGCCGTTTTTTTTTTGTTGTAATATTTAAACATATTTATTTATTTATTTCTTAAAATCTTCTTTTCCCATGACATTCAACATTTTCATTATTAACATCTCAACTGGTATACTATTCTAAATATGAACATTTCTAGGTTTAAAATGTAACTAAAGGAATTGATCTAAAACGTGGTGAAGGATTTAGAGGTTGATTCTTATGCTTCCTACACCATATACACAAAGCTTTTTGTTTGTAAAGAATAATGTACTAGATATAAATTATATTGCCTGAATTTATAAATAAGTATACGTCCGTGCTATACAATATTCATTCTATCCTGAAGCACATCCAGGAAATCTTCCACATTTTACAGGTCTCAACATTTAATGTGGAATGTCCATTGATTCCTGGTCAAAATGACTCGCTGGAGAATGAACTGACCATTCTTGCAACAGTTACGGAAATCCCAATGCCCAATGCACATTTTGTTTACCATTGGAAGAATTCGGAGTTATTGTGCGGAAAGTGTGCCTTCATGTAGGAACGAAGAGTGGTCGGCACTTTGTGGAAAGAAGTTTAGATTATGAAATTACCTTCTAAGTAACTTTGTAGCTATTTCTCGTATATCTCGTCGTAAGGAGGTGATCTAGGTGGTTTGCATATTAGTTACTGCAGTATTAAACACAGTTATATTTTTAAGAGGAAACCCGCTTCTCTTTACCTGATATTTAAAACGATTTGTCAGCCCTTCGTATATTGGTAAACTGGGTTCTTCTACACATATTCACGAATCTCTGCAATTGTCAGTACGTTTGAAGAGGCTCTGGAAGGAATACAGTAGGGAGGAAGATAAAATGTTTTAATTTATATTAAAGGTAAATTTTCAAATGAAGATTGAGTTTATTTATACCATTTCGTAGAATTGGAATCTCTTTATAAATTCTACTATCTCAGTCTTTTCTCATGATTTTTGTTTACATTGAAATTTAACGAGGGCCATGCAGTAGGTAACGAATGATTTGGGATAAGTAAATAATACAGAAAAAAAATCAACACAAAACATTATTTGCAAAGGCACAGCGCATTAGTTAATTTCTAAACGAAATTGCCATTGCTAGCAAGGTACTTATTGCCACATGGTATTTGTTTTTCAGTACAGCATTATGCTCTTCCACCTGTAAGAATCTGAATCAAGGTCTCACTGGCACTTTGAAATCTTCATAAGTTGGGAAATAAGTAAAATACTGTGTCAAAGCTGAATACAACATTTTTTAAAAATTCCACCGCACTCTTCTAATGTAGTCAATGTACTGTATCGGATCCACACCACTGCGGAAGTGAGAAAATACATAATACTCGTGTATCTGCCTCCTAAGTGTTTGAATAATCTGGACGAAGAAAGGTTTCCGGAACGCAATTGGGAATATCTATCCCTGTAAGGTACAGAAGTGTTATATACCGCATACACGGAGGACAAGTACCAACGCGATGAATTATAGTATAAAGTTGATTACAAATAGCGCATGTCGGGGAATCCCTCAGGTGAATCATGAATCGTTTCATACCAAAGGGAGCGAACCGCATACGAAAGGTCATCGGCAATGAAGTTCATTCAGAGTTATTGATAGTTCATTTGGTAACTCAAATAGTTCATGCTGCATTTCGCATAATTGAAGAAGTGCCTTATAGAACCAACCGTACCAGTTGTCCTCCGGATTTTGAACAAACTGGATTTTGAACATTCCAAGAAATATGGTCTTAGATATCCTAATGATGGGGCAAATATCCACAGGGCAATGCAGGTCAAAAGTGGGGACCAAGACTATAGCCACAATGCAAAACAGCTGGGATTTGTCTTGTATATGCTTCCCACGAGTAAGAAACAAGGCAGGTACTTGAAACCAGCAATTTTCAGCACAATCCCACTTTTTTGGGAGATAAATACAAAGTAGACGTTGACACCCGAAGACGGTTAGGCGGGTAAAACGAAAACCAAAAAAGCATTATATCTCGTTATTTCCCACCAGCCTAATTTAATTTGCGATACCATCGTTGATTGCTGCAAACCCTTTTAACGCACGAAGGAATATTTACACATTCATATTACGGGGTTGTACCACCTTATATGAGAAGGTGAAGATACATTTGAATTTTAAGTAATTGATTCGGATAAAGTAGTTAATGCATTTAGAGGTATGTTTCGTCGCGGAAAGTTAGATATCATATACAACGTAAAAGGATGATGGTCAGGTTTTCCATTTAGTCCCTAAAATGCTTTATAGTAAAATAAGTGCAAAATAATTATCACATATACTATATAATCCCTTAAACTTTTCTAAGTTTCAAACTGTTCACAGCAGACATGAGTTGAAATAGATAATGTCGAGAAATATTTAATATATAAGAGAAAATGTGAAGCGTAGGATACATTAGTTTAAGCGAATATATGTAAATGTTGGTTTAGAATGCTTAAAAACAATGAAGTTAGCTTTGTATTGCACATTGTTTGGAATTCAGTGTAAACAAATCTTAAGTATAGAGACAAACAGGTGTAGCATATATAATTGTTGAGAACTGTGTTTTATTATTATTTTTATTATTATTGTCACCATCATTTTTATTATATTTATTTAGTTATGGCGGCATTGATAATGGTCATACAAAAGGCGATAGACATTCGTTTTCCCATGGTCGAGGCAGCAGTGGCAGACAAGAGATGGTCAATAATGGCTTTCTTGATGGTGGCAGTTATGGCGGGGGTGACAACAAGGATGAGAGTACAGAGGAACAAAACTCTCAGAGGTAAGTATTTCATATACACAATCAATGTAATTTCATCAAATGTAACAAGCTTTAACATTTATATATTTTCCATCTTCAGAGTATTCTTGGTGATGTTAAAACTCAGAGTTCAGTAGGTTGTGTAGATTTCAATCAACTGTATCCAAGAGTAATCTTTTAGCACTTATTTCGAATTATAATACTAGAGCAGATATACTTCTGAGTTTGATGCTTGCTCATCTGCTGAGTATTTACTGGCAATGCTATTTTATATGTTTAACACTAAAAATGTGTTATTGCAGAAGAAAAACGCAATTTTTGCATCTGTACTACTTTGGCAATTTTATCTCATGTTCAATAGCTTAACTGCTTGAGACATCGCATGTATCTTTCAACTTGGTTGTTATTGATAAGTGTCAATGTATGATGAAAATGGTTAGAGTGAACCATTATGGGATTTATACATAATTGGCTATATAATCAGTAAATAAAATTAGTGTTTTCAGATATTGTTGAGCTAATATTCTGAGAGAGTAAATATGCACTACGTATGTATAAAATAAGGTATTAGAAGTTTTTATGTGAGAAAATTAGATGCTATTATTATAGAACATTAAATACACAGAAAGACCTGGGTTTGTAACTGAGATTTTAATATTTCAGAGGAAAGTCACTAGACTATGGCACTTTTAAAATATTTTTTTTTAACAAAATATAAACAATGATTGAATTTTGCGGTCTTGAATATCACAAGCACTATAAGATATTACATAGTACAAACTAGAAATATAGCTAGCATTGTAGTGCATCTTCTACCTTATACAATTAGAATATGCAGAAGATACTAATTACGCGACTGAAGACGTCAAACGTAAACAAAGTCAATTCTGATGTTCCACATTTAAAATTTTTAGTATATACTTATGTTCCAGTTATGTGCCGCTATGTAGACTAATTTGATGAAGTTTTCCACACAGTTAAATGTAAACTAAATGAATAGTTAACGTTTATTTTACTAAAAAATTATGGATTTCTTTACCACATATTATATGCCAGGGAAGAAACATAAAAAAAATCCAAGCACTTAAAACATTTAACAAAAATTGAAAGGAGGTGCATTTTAAACCATACAGCTAAATTGGCATAATGAGATACAAGTAGATTAACTATAAATTTAAGCATGAAAGCAAAATAAGTTTTTGGAATTACTATGTACACTTACAAATAATTTAAGTATATTGTACTTAGGTAACATTTTCAATTATTTCTAAAGTAGTGTACTGATACTTAAGTTATATTACTTTAATGTACAATAATATATAAGTACCTTAGGTACTATATTCACTTAGCTTCCTAGCTGTTAGCTAGTGTAGCTCAAATTTGGTTAGGCTATCTATTCCATCCCATGTTTTGTGTTTTCAAGGTTGATCTCTCCCTCTCTTTCATTGTTGCTTGGGCTATGTATCCCCACCACTTTTACTTGTGTTTTCTTGGTTGTTCTCTTTCTATCTTTCGTTTGCTATTTTTTGTTACATTTAAACATATTTATTTATTTATTTCTTAAAATCTTCCTTTCCCATGACATTTTACATTTTCATTATTAACATCTCAACTGGTATACTATTCTAAATATGAACATTTCTAGGTTTAAAATGTAACTAAAGAATTGATTTAAAACGTGGTGAACGATTTAGAGGTTGATTCTTATGCTTCCTACACCATATACACAAAGTTTCATTTGTTTGTAAAGAATAATGTATTAAATATAAATTATATTGCCTGACCTTATACATAAGTATATGTCCGTGGTATTCAATAATCGTTCTATCCTGAAGCACATCCAGGAAATCTTCCACATTTTACAGGCCTCAACATTTAATGTGGAATGTGCATTGATTCCTGGTCATAATGACTCGCTGGAGAATGAACTGGCCATTCTTGCAACAGATACGGGAATCCCAAGGCCCAGTATTGCAGATTTTTTTTAACATTGGAAGAATTCGGATTTATTGTGCGAAGAGTGTGCCTTCATGTAGGAACGAAGAGTGGTCAGCACTTTGTGGAAATAAGTTTAGATTATGAAATTACTTTCTAAGTAACTTTGTAGCTATTTCTCGTATATCTCGTCGTAAGGAGGTGACCTAGGTGGACTGCATATTAGCCACTGCAGTATTAAACACAGTAATATTTTTAAGAAGATACCCGCTTCTCTTTACCCGCTATTTAAAACGATTTGTCAATCCTTTGTATATTGGTAAACTGGGTTCTTCTACACATATCCACGAATCTCTGCAATTGTCAGTACGTTTGAAGAGGCTCTGGAAGGAATATAGTAGAGAGGAAGATAATATTTTTTAATTTATATTAAAGGTAACTTACTAAATGAAGATTGAGTTTATTTATACCATTTCGTAGAATTGGAATATATTTATAAATTCTATTATCTCATTCTGTTCTCATAATTTTTTTGGTGCATTGAAATTTAACGAAGGTCATGCAGAAAGTAACGAATGGTTTGGGATAAGTAAATAATACAGAAAAATATCAACACACTTCTTTATTTGCAAAGGCACAGCGCCTTAGTTCATTTCTAAACGAAATTGCCATTCCTAGCAAGGTACTTATTGCCACATGGTATTTGTTGTTCAGTGCAGCATTATGCTCTTCCACCTGTAAGAATCTGAATGAAGGTCTCACTGGCACTTTGAAATCTTCATAAGTTGGGAAATAAGTCAAATACTGTGTCAAAGCTGAAAACCAATTTTTTTTAAATTATTTTATAAATATTTTACTTTCAATTCGTGCATAGCCATTGTTGAACTTTGATCCGGTCTTTGCATATTTGCTGTTCCTTTATTAGTCGTATAGCATGCGCAATTTCCACAACGAAGTCTCTTTAATTTCATTACTAACATACACTGACGTTGTTTGCCTGTAAAATTCGATTTTTTGGCAGTAATTGCCGAATTTGTACACAGGTTATTATAGCCGTTTTCGCATATTTTTTATGAGGAGGTGAGGTAGGGTTTAGTTTTTATTTTTGTTATACCTCTTGTTTTATTATTTTTTATTTATTAGCTTTTTATGTTGCTGAAGCTGTAAAAGGCTTTAAAGGCAGTTGAAACAAATAAACATATATCTTTTGTTTTTTGTTCGTTTTCAATGATTCCATGAGGTATGGAAAGTCACAGGCAATTGTCAAAGTGCCGTCGATACGTACTGCTGGTGTTAAACTTCCACCGCACCCTTCTCATGTAGTCAATGTACTGTATCAGATCCACACCACTGCGGTAGTGAGAAAATACATAATACTCGTGTATCTGCCTCCTAAGTTTTTGAATAATCTGGACGAAGAAAGGTTTCCGGAATGCAAGTGGGAATATCTATCCCTGTAGGGTACGCAGATGTTATATACGGCATACACGGAGGAGCAAGTAGCAACACGATGTAATATAGTATACAGTTGATTACTATGAGCGCATGTCGGGGAATCCCTCAGGTGAATCATGTATTGTTTCATACCAAAGGGAGCGAACTGCATATGAAAGGTCATCGGCAATGAAGTTCATTCAGAGTTGTTGATAGTTCATTCGGTAACGCAAATAGTTCATGCTGCATTTCGCACAATTGAAGAAGTGCCTTATAGAACCAACCGTACCAGTGCCCTTCGGATTTTGAACCAGCTGGACTTACATTCCAAGAAATATGGTCTTAGATATCCTAATGATGGGGCAAATATCCACAGGGCAATGCAGGTCAAAAGTGGGGACCAAGACTGTAGCCACAATTCAAAAAAGCTGGGAATTGTCTTGTATGTGCTTCCCATGAGTAAGAAACAATGCAAGTACTTGAAACAAAATATTTCAGCACAATTCCACATTTTTGCGAAGATAAATACAAAGTAGACGTTGACACCCAAAGTCGATTAGACGGCTAAAACGATAGCCAACCCACCGGAGTGGTTTGGGGTGTCTGCCTGATATTCAAAAAGTCGCAAGCTTAAATGGCGATAGTGCGAGTTACCCGGATAAGGGTACTTCGCAGTTTTCCCTTAATCTGAGAAGTCGAACGCCGATTAATTGTCTCCATGTACGCCGATATTATTTGAGCACAATTTCACCAATCTCGTCATTTCCCACTGGCCAAATTTAACTTGTGATACCAACGTTGAGTGCTGCAACCCTTTTAACGCACGAAGGAATATTTACACACTCAAAATACCGGGTTGTTCTACCAACTTATGTGTGAAGGTCAAGATAAATTAAAATTTTAAGTAATTGATTCGATTAAACTAGTTAATGCATTTAGAGCAGTGTTTCGCCACAGAAAGTTAGATAACATATTCAGCAGAAGAGGATGCTGGCCAGGTCTCTCATCTAGCCCCAAAAATGCTTTCTCGTAAAATAAGTGAAAAATAATTAGCACACATACTATATAATCTCTTAAACTTTTCTAAGCATCAAACTGTTCACAGTAGACGTGAGTTGAAATAGACAATGTCAAATACTAAATATATGAGAGAAAATGTGAAGCGCAGGATACATTCATTTAAAAGAATATATGTATATGCTGGTTTAGAATGTTTAAAAATAATGTAGTTAGATTCTATATATTGCATTTTGTAGGAATTAAGTGTAAATCAAATCTTAATTATAGAGACTGTGGTACAGACATGCCGGACAAACACGTATGGCATATATAATTGTTGAGAATTGTGTTTTATTATTATTGTCAGCATCATTTTAGTTATCTTTATTCAGTTATGGTGGCACTGGTGGCGGCATTAAAGGTGGTCTTACAAAAGGTGATAGACCTTCGTTTTTCCATGGTCGAGGCAGCAGTGGCAGACAAGAGATGGTCAATAATGGCTTTCTTGATGCTGGCAGTTATGGCGGGGGTGACAACAAGGATGAGAGTACAGAGGAACAAAACTCTCCGAGGTAAGTATTTCATATACACAATCAATGTAATTTCATCCAATGTAACAAGCATTAACATTTGTATATTATCCATTTTCAGAGTATTCTTGGTAATGAGAAAACTCAGAGTTCAGTAGGTGGGGGAGATTTCCATTAACTGTATCCAGGAGTATTCGTTTTGCACTTATTTCGAATAATAATACTTCTGAGTTTGATGCTTGCTCATCTGCTGAGCATTTACTGGCAATGCTATTTTATATGTTTAACACTAAATGTGATATAGCAGAAAATGGCAAAAATGTTTCATATTTATAATTGAGGTAATTTTATCTTACCACTGAAGAACTGTGAAACTACATTGAAAGTCGTGTGTCTGCCTTCTAAATGGTTGTAATAATCTCAACGAAGAAAGGTTTCCTGAACGCAATTTTGAATATTAGTCCCAGAAAGCGATGATATACACGGTGTATTATACTATTCAGTTGATTACAATGCATGTATGTTGGGTAATCACCAAGGCGAATCATGAATTGCTGTATTCCAAAGGGAGAAAACGGCGTATGAAGTGCGGTAGAAGTTCATTCGGAGTTATTAATAGTTCAAATGTGGTGACGCAACTAGTTCATGACGCATTTTACATATTTGAAGAAGTTCCTAAATGAACCGTACCAGGCGCCCTTCGGATTTTGAACAAGCTGGAGTTAACATAACGCCATTTCAAAAAGATGGTATTAGATATCCTAATGAAGCTGGGATGGGGCGAATATCCACAGGACTGTGCAAGTCAAAAGTAGTGGAACAAGACTGCAACCACGATGCAAAAAGCTGGAATTTGTCTTGTATATGCTTCCCATGAATTAGAAACAATGCAAGCATTGAAGACAACCTTTACCAGCACAATCCCACCTTTTTGGGGAGATAATTACTAAGTAGACGTTGGCGCCCAAAGATGGTTAGACGGACGATAGCCAACCCACCGGAGTAGATTAGGGTAGTGTGTATGCCTCACATTCAACAGGACGCGAGTTGGAATGTCGATAGGGCGAGTTACCCGGTAGAGGATTTCTTCGCAGTTTTCCCTTAACCTGAGAAGTCCAATTTCTAGTCATTTTCTCCATGATTGCCGAGATTATTTGAGCATCATTTCACCAATTTCACTCATCGTCTGGTATCACGAAAAAGGGACATTACACTTTAAAGAAAGAAAAAAAAAAGCAGTATATCTCGTTATTTCCCACTGGCCTAATTTAATTTATGACACAATCGTTGAGTGCTGCAACCGTTTAACACATGAAGGAATATTTACACACTCAAAATGCGGGGATTTTACCACCTTATATGTGAAGGTGAAGATAAATTAGAATTTTAAGTAATTGATTCGAATAAAGTAGTAAGTGTGTTTCGTCGCGGAAGGTTAGATAACACATTCAGCATAAAAGGATGCTTGTCAGGTCTTCCATCTAGTCCCTAAAAATGCTGTCTAGTAAAATAAGTGCAAAATATATTATCTCTTAAACTTTTCTAAGTATCAAACTGTTCACATCAGACATGAGTTGAAATAGACAATGTTGTCAACTATTAAATATATAAACTAAAAAAAACAAAAGCAAAAAAGCAGTATATCTCGTTATTTTCCACTGGCCTAATTTAATTTATGATACAGTCGAGTGCTGCAACCCTTTTAACGCACGAAAGAATATTTACACATTCAAAGTGCTGGGTTTTTACCACCTTATATGTGAAGGTAAAGATAAATTTTAATTTCAAGTAATTAATTCGAATAAAGTAGTAGGTGTGTTTCGTCATGGAAAGTTAGATAACATATTCAGCATAAAAGGATGCTGGTCAGGTGTTCCATCTAGTCCCCAAAAAATGCTGTCTAGTAAAACAAGTGCAAAATAATTATCACATATACTATATTATCTCTTAAATGTTTCTAAGTATCAAACTGTTCACATCAGACATGACTTGAAATAGACAATGTTGTCAACTATTAAATATATAACAGAAAATGTGAAGCATAGGATATATTCGTTTAAGAGAATATATGTAACTATTGATTTAGGATGCTTAAAAGCAATGAAGTTAACCTTTATATTGCTCTTTGTGGGAATTCAGTGTAAATCAAAGCTTAAATATAGAGACAAACAGGTATAGCATATATAATTGTTGAGAATTGTGTTTTATTATTTTTATTAGTATTGTCACCATTATTTTTATCATTTTTATTTAGTTATGGTGGCGCTGGTGGCGGCATTGATGATGATCATATAAAAGGCGATAGACATTCGTCTTTACATGGTCGAGGCAGACAAGAGATAGTCAATAGATGCTATCTTAATGGTGGCAGTTATGGCGGGGGTGACAACAAGGGTGAGGAACCAAACTTTCCGAGGTAAGTATTTCATATACACAATCAATGTAATTTCATCAAATGTAACAAGCATTAACATTTACATATTATCCATTTTCAGAGTATTCTTGGTAATGTGAAAACTCAGAGTTCAGTAGGCGGTGTAGATTTCCATTAACTGTATCCAGGAGTAATCGTTTGGCACTTATTTCGAATTATAATACTAGAGCAGATATACTTCTGAGTTTGATGCTTGCTCATCTGCTGAGTTTTTACTGCCAATGCTATTTTATATGTTTAATACTAAATGTGATATAGCGGAAAATTACGCAATTATTCCATCTTTATTACTGTGGAAATTTTAACTCACCACTGAAGAACTGTGAAAGTACATAGAAAATCGTGTGTCTGCCTTCTAAGAGGTTGTAATAATCTGAACGAAGAAAGGTTTCCTGAACGCAATTGGGAATATTAGTCCCAGAAAGCGATGGTATACACGGTGTATTATACTACTCAGTTGATTACAATGCGGGCATGTTGGGTAATCACTAAGGCGAATCATGAATTGCTGGAAAGGGAGAAAACGGTGTATGAAATGCGGTTGAAGTTCATTCGGAGTTATTAATAGTTCAAATGCGTTGACGCAACTAGTTCATGAGGCATTTTACATATTTGAAGAAGTTCCTAAATGAACCGTACCAGGCGCCCTTCGGATTTTGAACAAGCTGGACTTAACATAACACCATTTCAAAAAGATGGTCTTAGATATCGTAATGAAGCTGGGATGGGGCGAATATCCACAGGACTGTGCAGGTCAAAAGTAGTGGAACAAGACTGCAACCACGATGCAAAAAGCTGGAAGTTGTCTTGTATATGCTTCCCATGAATAAGAAACAATGCAAGCATTGAAGCCAACCTTTACCAGCGCAATCCCACAATTTTAGGTAGATAAATTGAAAGTAGACGTTGGCGCCCGAAGACGGTTAGACGGGTAAAACGATAGACAACCCACCGGAGTAGTTTGGGGTAGTGCGTATGCCTCACAATCAACAGGTCGCAAGTTGGAATGTTGATAGGGCGAGTTATTTTTCTAGTAGTTTTCCCTTACCCTGAGAAGTCGAATGCGGAGTACTTTGCTCCATGGACGCCGAAATCATTTGAGCATCATTTCACCAATTTTACTCATCGTGCGATATGACCAAAAGAGGACGTTAAACTGGAGAGAGAGAAAAAAAAAGAACAGCATGTCTCGTTATTTCCCACTGGCCGAATTTAATTTGTGATAGCCACGTTGAGTGCTGCAACCCTTATAACGTATGAAGGAATATTTACACACTCAAACTACGGGGTTGTTGTACATCCTTATATCTGAAGCTGAAGATAAATTTAGATTTTAGGTAATTGATTCGAATAAACTAGTTAATGCATCTAGAGCTGTGTTTCGTCGCGGAAAGTTAGATAACATGTTCAGCATGCTGGCTAGGTCTCTCTCATCTAGTTCCCAAAATGATTTCTCAAAATAAGTGTAAATCAATTAGCACACATAATATATAATTCCGTATTAAACTGTTCATAGCAGAAAAGAGTTGAAATGGACAATGTTGTCAAATAATAAATATATAAGGAAAAATGTGAAGAATGAGGCAAATTCGTTTAAGAGAACTCATATTAGAGTTGGTTTAGAATGTCTGAAAACAAAGCAGTTAGATTTTATATTGCATTTTTTAAGAATTAAGTGTAAAGCAAATCTTAAACATAGAGACCGTGGTACAGGCATGCCAGACAAAGAATTATAGTGTATGTAAATGTTGGGAATTGTGTATGATTATTTGTATCATTGTCACCATCATTATTGTTATCATTATTTAGTTATGGTGGCGCTGGAGGAGGAATTAAGGATCGTGTTACAAAAGGCAATAGACGTTGGTTTTTCAATGGCCCTGGCAACGGCGTCATAAAATTGATGGTCCAAAATGGCTTTATCGATAGTGTTTCTTATGGCGACGGTTACAGCAATGGTGAGAGAATACAGGTCCCAAGATCTCTGTGGTTGTAAGTGTTTTATATTAACAATCAATCTAATTTCTTCTAACGTAACGGGCATTTAATATTTATATATTATCCATTTTCAGAGCATTATGGGTAATGTTAGAGCTCAGTAGGTGCTGCAGAATTTATTTATCTGTATCCAGGACTATTCATTTAGCACTTATTTCAAATTATAGCACTACTGCAGATATACTTCTGAGTGTGATATTTTCCTATATGCTGAGTATTTACTGGAACTGCTATTTCATACGTTTAACACAAAAAATGTGTTATAGCAGAAGAAAAAACGCAATTGTGGAATCTGTATTATTGCGGGAACTTTATATCATCTTCATATAGATCTTCAGCTTGAGGCATTCCAGATATATTGCAAGCTGTTTACGGTTGACATGTTTCAATGCTTGTGGAAAATGAAGAGAGAGAACCATTTTGGAAATATCTGATGTGTTCCATGACTTTCTCTATATCTCTGTAAATTATTATTGTTAATAAGCTTATCTTTTATTTATTTCATGCTAATCGAGAAAAATTACCAGAAATAGTCTTATTTCTTGCTTTATTGTAAGTAGAAGCGAAATAAGGGAGTACAATAGGTTAAAGTAAAGCCAAAAGCTGGTTGCTATGTGACTGATGTTCCTTTGTTTGTATGGACAGGAGTTGACAAATTCCTGTATGAGAAAAGTATAAGTTTTTCAAAGCTAAACCAAGAAAAAGGAATATCTTAAATTGATCAACTCCACTAAAAAAATGTATATAACATAAATTGTGTGTTTTAACGTCCTCTACATTTTTAGTGGGTTAAGTTTTTTGTCTATCTCTTACGGTTTGGTAGTTATGAAAAATTCATCCAGAATAAAGTAGTCTTCAGAGGCTATTCCCAGAAAATTCGAAATATACATTTTATTTGTCCGGTAAATAAGTTTAATACACGATATTTTAATCAAAATCCTTAGAGCCAATTTTTAGAAAATCAAAATTTTCGAAAAAAGTTCCACGTAAAGGGTAGTTTGGGGTGGGGGGAATTTTTCTCAAAATCTTCGTGTCGCATCCCAGGAAGATACTAAACTTAAATACCAAGTTTGGTATTTTACCGACTTTTCGTTTTCGAGTTATCGAGTTCACAGACACACGGACACACGGACACACAGACACAGACCTTTTTCTGAAAATACTTTTTTGAATATAGGGGACCTTAAAACATATATTTCCGGTGAAATCTCGGTATCGAATTGTTTGGTGGAGTGCAATACCTTCTCTATACACTATGTACATAGTGAGTTTAGAGAAAGTAAAAGTTACATAATTGGTTATTGAAACAAGCAGAGTAAAGTTAGTCAAATTTTTACTTTCTCTATACTCACTATGTACATAGTGAATAGAGAATGTATTGCACTCCACCAATATAAGCTTATTAACAATAATAATTTACAGAGATACAGAGAAAGTCATGTGAGTGTAACACATCAGATTTTTTATTATTACCATGCGAGAGTAAATAAGCACAATGTAAGTATATGATAAGGAATTTTACGTTTTATGTGAGAAAATAATTTTACAATTCCAGAAGATTAAGCATACAGAAAGTCCCAGGTTTATCATTTAGATTTTAACATTTCAGAAGAAAATGACTACGGCATTTTTATAACAAAACTGTGGGAAAAAATTATAAATAATGATTGAACCTGTGGTCATGAACATCACACGCACTGTATGTCATCATATAGTGCAAATTAAGTCTGTAGTTAGTATCTGTGCTTCATATTAAACGTTATATTAGCAAAAGATGCAGAACATACCATCTAAACGCGACTAAAGCTATCTAATGCAAACAGAGTATTATAGTGGCTTCATTTCTTATGTTCTACAATTAATAATTTTGGTATATACAGATATACGACTTATGTGCCTGCTATGTAGGCTAGTTAGGCGCTGCAACCGCTTAACTCATTGGCTGTTAGCCAGTGTAGCCCCAATTTGCTTGGGCTGTCTATTCCACCCCAGTTCTTGTGTGATCTCGATTGTTCTCTTTGTCTCTTTCGTTTCCTATTTTACATAACATTTAAAGTATAGAACTATATCGTAATTTTTTCTCTTTCCCTTGACATTTCACATTTCCATCCCTAACATACCAATTGGTATACTATTCTAAATAGGAAAATCATTAAGTTTAAAATTTAAGTAAAAAGTTGATTGGAAATTGGGTGAAGAATTAAGAGGATGTTTCTTATACTTCCTATAATGTATACACAAATATGATTTGTTTACAGGGAATAGTGTGGTAGATATAAATGCTTATAAATAAGCATACGTCAGTCCTATACAACAACCATTCTATCGTACAGACATTCAGGATATCTTCTACATTTTACAGGCGTCCAGTTAATGTGGAATTTGCATTGATTGCTGGTCATATTGACTTGCCGGGGAAAGAACTGTTTGATTTTGTAGCAGATACAGCAATCACAAAACAGAGCATTGAAAGTCTTTGAGTAACATCGGAAGAATTAGCGTTTCGTGTGTGGAGAGCGTGCTTTCAGTGCTGACATAAAAATGGTCAGCTCTCTGTGAAAACAAGCTTAGATTAGTGAAGAACCTTTCTATTAAACTGGTAATATTTTTCGTATATCTCAACGTAAGAAGGTGATCTAGGCTCGACAGCCTATGGACTACTGCAGTATTACACAGAATTATGTTTTTAAGAGGGGACCCGCGCCTCTTTGTCCACTATGTAAAAAAATATTTGTCAGCCCATCATGTGTTGCTAGAGTGTACTCCTGTACACATATTCAGGAATCAATGCAATAATTGTCAGTCAGTCTTGCAGAGGTTCTAGAAGAAGGTAAACCGAGTGGTACATAAGATATTTCAATTTATTTTAAAAGCAACTTACCAAATGAGAATTTAGTTTATTTATACCATTTGGCATAGTTTTATAAATGTATCTATCTCTCTCTTTTGCCATGATTGTTTTTATACACTGGTCTTTAAAGAGGGTCATCCAGAAAGTCATGAACGATTTGGGACAACTAAATAATACCGGAAAACATCAACACAAAAGTTTATTTACAAAGGTACTGTACCTTACTTTATTTCTCAACTAAATCGCCATTCTATAACGATATTTACTGTCACATGGTATCGTTTTTCACTGCAATTGTTATGCTCGTCCACCTGTAAGGATCTGAACCAAGATGACATTGTCACTTTGAGGTCTTCATGAATTGGGAGATAAACCATGTGCGGTGTCAAAACTGAAACACCAGTTTTTCTGAATTATTTTCTGAATATTTTGCTTTGAACTCGTGGATAGTCATTGTTGAACCTTGGTCCGGTCTTTGTCTGCACATTAATTTTTCCTTGATTACTCGCAGAGTATGTGCAATTTCTACACTGAAGACTTGTTCGTTGCATTACTACATACACTTGCGCTGTTTGCGTACAATTTTTACTTTCTCTATACGTACTATATACATAGTGTATAGAGAAGGTTTAGTATTGCACCCAAAAATTCGATGCCGAGATTTCACCGGAAATATATGTTTTGAGGCCCCTGAATAAAAAAACATTTTTACAAACATGTCCGTGTGTGTGGCTGTCTGTCTGTGTGTATGTGTGTGTGGGTGTGTTTGTCTGTGTGTCTGTGAGCAGTATAGTTCAAAAACGAAAAGACCGTTAAAAACCAAAGTTGGTATTTAAGTTTGGTATCTTCCAAGGATGCGACACGAAGATGTTGAAGAAAAGCCCCCACGCCAAACTACCCTTTACATGGAATTTTTTTCAAAAAAATGTTGATTTTCTAAAAAATGGCTCTAACGATTTTTATTAAAATCCCGTATATTACTGACATTTACATACCAAATAAAATGTATATCTTGCATTTTCTGAGAATAGCCTCTGAAGACCTCTTTATTCTGGATGAATTTTGCTTAGCTGCTAAATGGTAAGAGATAGACAAAAGCTTACTACACAGAAAATGTAAAGCACGTTAAAACACACAATTTATGTCATACAATTTGTTTTTCATGAAGTTGATCGCTTTTTAGTTATTCATTGTCTTTGATTTCACCTTTCAAAAACTTAAATTTTCTCATACAGGAATTTGTCAACTCCTGTCCATTCAAACAAAGGAACTTCCGTCACATAGCAACCAGCCATCACTTTAACCTATGGTACTCAAGTAATAAGACTATTTCTGACATTTTTTTTGTCTCGATTAGCATGAAATAAATAGAAGCATAAGCTTTTTTAACAATAATGTATTGCAGAGATATAGTGAAAGTCATGTGAATGGAACACATCAAATTTTTTATTATTATTATTATTATTATCATCATTATTTAGTTATGGTGGCGCTGGTGGCGGCAAAAGAGGTCATGATACAAAAGACGAAAGAAGTTCGCTGTTTCATGGCCGAGGAAGCGGCGGCAGACTACGGATGGTCAATAATGGTTTTGGAGATGGTGACGGTTATGGCGGCGGTCTCAGCAATGGTGATAGAACAGACGCCGTAAGCCTTCTGAGGTAAGGTTTGATATACACAATCAGTGTAACTTCTTCCAGTGCAATAGCGTTTAACATTTATATAATATCCATTTTCTAAGTGTTCTTGGTGATGTGAAGATTTAGAGTTCATTATGTGCTGTAGATTTCATTTAACTATATCCAGGAATATTCATTTAGCATTTATTTTGAATTATAGTATTAGTGCAGACATACTTGTAAATGTGATATCTTCTCGCTAATTGAGTGTTTACTGACAATGCTATTTTATATGTTTAACACAATTAAGAAATACACAATTGTTGCTAACTTTCTATTGTAGGGACTCTATCTCATGTTTATTTAGTTCAACTGCTGGAGACTTTGCATATATCTTTCAACTTGATTGCGATTCATATGTCTCAATGTTTGTTGAAAAATTATTGTAAAAATTATATAAAGGCTGATATAATACTTCAGAGTCAAATCAGTTCTTCAAAGTGGCCAGTTAATTTTAACTACTACCTTCATAGAGTAAATAATCATTCTATAAGTATTTAATAATCTTTTTTGACAAAATCAGAAGTTTAAGTTACGGAAAGATGCCGGATTGTCATTTAGAAATTGATATCTGAGAAGAAACTCACCACGCCATGACATTTTCAAACATATCTGCTAGAAAAGAATATAAACAACGACTGAACCTGTGATCTTCAACATCATAAACATTGTAGGATATATCATACACTTACAAAATATGCCCTTGAGTATTTGTGTTCCGCCTTTTGCCTTATATAAGCAGAAGATATAGAATATGTCCCCTACCCGATTGAGGTCATCTATCTTAATCACAGTCTTATAGAGGATTCATTTCTTATTTTCCACAATTGACATTCTTGGTATATCTCTTTATCATCTATGTGCCTCCTAGGTAGATTAGTCTGATGAAGTTTTCTACGCTGATAAATGTAAATAACGTTTAGTTTATTAAAAATTTATGAATTGTTTACTACATATTATATGCCAGTGAAAAAAAAAATTAATAAAAATCCAAACGCCTAAAAGATTTGAGATGAACTGCATACTAAACTATACTGTTAAATTTATATTATATATAACTATAAATTTAAGCATGATTGTAAGATTAGTGTTTTGAAATTTTTACACCTCCAAGTAATATACTACTGTGTCAAGAAAGTTCCGGGAATTCACCAATAAAACACAAAAAATTAACTATTCATCCAATTTTATTTTATCGCCTTCAAAGTAGGCCCCTTCTGAAATTATACATTTATGTCAACGAATAATCGAATCATCAAAACATTCCCTGTAGGCACTTTTAGGAATTGGTCCCCGTGAATTTTCTTTTATGTTTTCTATCGACTGAAAACGGGTGTCTCGAAGTGGTAAGTTGAGTTTTGGAAAGAGAAAGAAATCAGCAGGAACCATACTAGGTGGTTACGGTGGTTGTCCGATGAAATTTGTTGAGTTTTTGGCCAGAAATTTGTTCACAATCTAGCCTTTTTCGCTATATTTGTTCTCTCAAACGCCGCATAACGCTCAGATAATAGTCTTTGTTTACCATCTGACCTTCTTTCAAGAACTCTGAGTGCACAACACCGCGATAATTGAAAAAAACTGTCAACATGACCTTCAGTTTTGATCGAGTTTGACGTGCCCCTTTAGGTTTCGGTTCAGTTGGAAGTAGCCAATCGGAAGCTTGTTGACTGGTTTGAGTGTCAAACTTGTAAACCCACATATCATCATCAGTTTCAATGCGTTTCATGAATGTGGGGTCGGAACTGGCTCGTTCTAGCATGTCTTCAGCAATTCTTACGCGATTGAGTTTTTGTAGAAAATTCAAGTCTCTCGGAACTAACCGAGCTGTAACGCGTGTCATGCTCAAACAATCGTTTAAAATGGTACGAATCGATTCGTAGGCAACAGAAAGTTCAGAGGTAATCTCTCTCAGACCTAGATGACGATTTTCAGACACCATTTTCTTCACTGTACCACTCATATGCACGTGTTTTTGATAAAGTTGATTCACTTTAAGCCCTCTGTAATATTTTCAGCGATTCGGCCTACGAAATACCATTTGCAATGCAAAATTTGAGACAGATTCTTTGTTCAATATTTGTAACCATCGTAAAATCGGAAATCACCTTTGAGATAAAACTAACAAACTGGCGTACTGTAAACAAACTAGATGACAGATGACGATCAAACTCTGCGTGGTTATAGAGGAAAGTTTTACCAATTTAGCGACAACAATAATTTGAATCCTTTTTTAAACAGGATTTTTAAATGATCAATTCCCTGTACTTTCTTGACAGACTATATTATTGTACTTAGAAAACATTTTCAGTTATTTCCAAAATAATGTACTGTTACTTAAGTTATATTACTTACTTTGATGTGCAATAACATATACGCTCTATCCGCTTAGCTTCCTGGCTGTTAGCGAGTATAGCCGCCATTTGCTTGGGCTATCTATTCCATCCCATGTTTTGTGTTTTCAAGGTTGACCTCTCTCTCCTTCCTTTGTTGCTTGGGCAATGTAGCCCACCACTTTTTTCTTGTGTTTTCTTGGATGTTGTCTTTCTCCCTTTCGTTTGTTATTTAAGTAACCTTAAAAAAATTATTTACTTCTTTAATTCCTCTTTACTCTTGGTATTCAACATTTTCATTATCAGCATCTTAACCAGTATATTATTATAATTATAAATAGGAAAATTCTCAGGTTTAAAATGTAAGCAAAGCAAATGCTTTAAAACTGGGTTAACAAGGTTGATTCTTATGGTTTCTACGCCACACGAAGTTTCATTTGTTTACAGTCTTGTTTACAGTCTTCTTGCGATGTTTGCCTATAAAATTCAATTTTTTTGGCATTCATTGCCTACTTTGTAAATAGGTTGATGTATTGCTTTTATCCTTTTTATTCCCCCCCCCCCATTTTCTTATTTTTTTACTTATCCTTTTTGTTTTGGACAAGCTATAAAAATCTTTAAAGTCAGTTGAAGCCTTGTTTTGTTTCTGTGATTTAATTTATTCGTTAAGTATCGAGAACTCGTAAGCGATTGCCAAAGTGTCGTCAAAAAGTGCTTCTGGTGCTAACTTCCACTTCGCCCTCTTCATGTAGCCCAGGTACTGTAACAGATCCACACCACTGAGGAAGTGTGGAAGTACATAATAAATCCTGTGTCTGCCTACTAAGTGGGTGTAAAACTCTGGGCAAAGAAAGGTTTCCGGAAGGCAATTGGAAACATCTTCCCAGAAAAGGTTACAGCGGTTACGGCAGACACAATGGGGCAAGTAGTAACGCGATGTATTAAAGTATTCAGTTCATAACGATGAGGATATGTTGGGGAATCATCAGGTGAATCTTGAACTGCTTGATTCCAAAGTGAGTGAACTGCATACGAAAGGTCAACGACGTTTAGTTCTTCCAGTGTTGATAGTTCAGATGCAGTGATGCAACTCTTTCAAGACGCATTTCGCATACTGCTCCTGAAGCAGTTTCTAATAGATGTGCAGTATCTGATGCCCAATTGGTTGTGTACAAACAGGAGTTAAGTAACACCATTCTGGAAATATGTTCGTAGGTATGGTAACAAAGCTGGGATAGGGCGATAGTCCATAGGACTACGCAAGTCAGCAGTAGGCTCCAACCACGAGGCACAAAAGCTGGAATTCATATCTTATATATGCTTCCTGCGACTAAGAAAGAATACCTGACACTTGAAGCCAACATTTATCAGCATAAGCCCACCTTAATGCGGAGATAAATGAAAAGTAGACATTGGCAGTCGAAAACGGCGAGACGAGTAAATAGTGGGTAGCGTGTCCGCTTCACATTCAACAGATCGGGAGTTTTAATCACAATTAGGGCGAGTTATTCGGATAAGGTCTTTTTCGTGGATTTCCCTTATCCTAAGAAGACGAACGTGGGGTAATTTAAAGCTCCATGGAGCACGAAATCATTTGAGGCTTGAATATCGTTCCACCGATTTAAATTCATCATCTGATATGACCAACAAAGAACATTAAAGCCCGCCTGGGTAGCGTGGTGGTAGCGTGTCTGCCTCACGGTCAACAGGCCGTGAGTCGAATCTCGGTTAGGATAAAGTTTTTTTTCGGGGTTTTCCCTTATCCTGAGAAGACAAATGTCGAGTAACTTTAAGCCCCATGAACCTCGAGATCATTTGAGCATCATTTCACCAATTTCATTCATCGTCCGATATGACCAACTAGGCTAAAGGACGTTGGGCCAAAAAAAAAAAAAATGTTAAACTAAAAACAAAACAAAAAGAAAAACAAAGCATCTCTGCTTCTTTTTATACTGATCGATTTTAATTTGAGATAGTTGATTTATGTTGAACGCTGCAACTTTCTAACGCACGAAGGTATATCTGCACCACCTGATATCTGTAGATTAAGATAGAATTAGATTTTAAGGAATTGTTTCGAATAAACTAAGAAGCTAACTTTTCATAGCAGACATGAGTTGAAATAGAATATGTAGTCAAAGAATAAATATATAAGGAAAAATGTGAACCTTAAGGCAACATCATTTAAAAGAATTTATGGAAGTGTTGGTTTAGATTGACTGAAAAAAATACAGTTAGATTTTGTATTGCATTTTTGAAGGATTAAGTGTTAAGCAAATCTTAAATGTAGAGACTATGGTACAGACAAAGAGATACAGCACACGTAACTGCTGGCTTTTGTATTATAATAAGCATTATTGTCATTAGCTTTATTATTTTAATTATTTAGTTATGCTGTCGCTGGTGGCGACAAAAGGGTTCATGATACAAAAGGCAATAGCCGTTCGTTTTTCGATGGCCGAGGTAGCGGTGGCAGACTAAGGATGATCAATAAAGGTTTTGGCGATCAGTCTTGTAGATGTTCTGGCAGGTGATAACCGTACGGAAGATTAGGTTTTAGAATTTTTATCAAAGGTAAATTCTCTAATGGCATTTAGTTTATTTATATTATTTTTTATACATTTAGTATGGTTTTGCAAATTCATTTAAGTCTTTTACCATGGTTACTCTTTTGTTCTTTTTTATACTAGACCCATTCAGAAAATAAGAAATGTTATTGGGTAACTAAATAATACCGAAACATATCAACACAAAACTTTATTTACAAAATTACAGTACTTTACTATATTTCTCAATGTAATCGTCATTGTTATCAAAGTGTTATTGCCACGTGATACCGGTATTTTAGAACAGTTGTTATGCTGTCCCGCCTTTAAACATCTGAGCCAAGATTTCACTAGTACTTAGAAGTCTTCATGAATTGGGGAACCCTTTTTACCAATAAGTCCTAAACGGTGTTTAAAGTGAAATATCGGCTTTTCTGAGCTCTTTTTTTAAACATTTACTTTCCATTCCTGCATAACAATTGCTGAACTTCCACTCCGGTCTGTGTCGTGCATACTGATACTTCATTGATTACTCGTAAATTATGCACCATTTCCAACTGAAGGCTAGTTTATTGCTTTATTGCCCTCTTTGCCAATAAACTTCGATTGGTCAAACCTTTTGTGCATTCAAAACATACCAATAAGTTCTTTTCTTTATGTAGAAAAAATAACATCACGCCATACTCTATAGTTTTATGTTTTCCGTATACGTGCACATACTATTCTGCCGCCACTGAATCCCTGCACTTGACATTTCGGGTGGCTTCGCGTAAGGTTGGCTATGCTTCCTTTGCGGCGTTGCCAGAGTTACTAGTAAACACAACAGCTGATTACAAATAACTCTATTGTGTAAAGACGAATAGAAACATGTAGATAATAAATGAATGCCGATGACTGATGAAACCAATTAGTTATTAGTGATGTTAATTGAAAATAACAGTGATACCTTAACGTATGTAGCATAAATTACGTATTTACGAAAATATAGAATAAATTACTGCAAACTAACTCCTTACAATAAGAGAAAGGTACAAACAAAATGATTTTCCCCGATTTAGGATTTTAAAGACTCAAATCCATCTACGTTAGTGGTTCACATTCACTGATGGTTCTGTCTAATTCCTGTGCTTTTCGTATATATGATTCACTTTCTTCTTCCAGAAGCCGTGTCCACGCTTGCCACACCACCCTGTAAAAGTCTATCCACCTCTACAATTGTGAAAGTCTTGTTATGTTCCCTCACGTACAAACACCAACAGCACTATCAACACTAACAACAAATATAAATAACAACGAATGATATGTAGCTTGTAAACAACAGTTCAACGCACGTGTTAGGAGTTCACAAACTGAGCACGTGGTTGGAAATATCCTGATATTGCAACGGTGCTACATCTAGATCCGTTTCCATTGTCTGATCGACCGATCGGATTACTGCTTTGTAATTGATTTATAAAGTTAAACGGTTAAAGATTTTCATCTGCTGTTTTCGGGTGTACCAACTTTACTCCCAACTGTCAAGTACAAGAATTCAGCGGCGGGGTATAGCGAACCTTCACTGAGTATTCTGCTATCTGCGTGTTCGTTCATCTTGGTTTTTGCTTTTTTAAGGTCTCGTGGCCCTCATTTTATAGTTAGAGTCATGCGTTTAAGAACAGAGGAATATCTACAGGTACAGCGTTGTGGAAATATCAATCTGCGACACACTTGATGTTTCCCGAAACGTTATGTGGTATTTTGGAGAAAATCCCACGCAAGGTAAGTATGGCTTAAATTGAAATAGGGCGTACGTACAAGGTACTACCTATAAACAATTATGTTATCTTGCTGCTTTATTTTAGTGTCCATTATTATTTGTACCTATTAAATAATAATGGTAATAGTATTCATATTATTAATATTATGAAAACCATTAGTTATCAAATATTAATACCTATTTCTCACCGCAATTACACAAAGAAGAGATGTAATAGACCTGGAGGTATCAAGGTCCTCGATACAAAGGATTCTGAAGGAAAGAAGATCCACAATCGGGTAAATCCCAATTTCCTCGAAAGATTTTATGGGGAGATGAATGCTATTTAGCCAATGACTCCACTGTAAACAGATATCATCTACATTACTGAACTCTGAAAATCCTCACTGGTTACGACCACATCACATGCAAGCGCACTGGCGTGTGGCATTCTAGAAGATCTCATCCTTGCAGCAATTTATTTGGCTCCCAGCTGGTCAAATGTATTTGCAATGTCCATAGAATGAGCTGAATCTGCAACATCTTCTAAAGAACATCCCTCAATTGTTTCAGCACGATGATGCACCACCCAATTATTGAAGACAGGTTAGAAGACATCTCAACAATGTGTATCCCAAACGGTGGATAGGTTGTGCATTCAATGACCAGCGATTTTTTCTTATGGGAATATATCAACGCCAGGTTTTACAAAACGGAACCGGAAAATTAGATATGTTAAAAGTCATGCCTTCTGTTCAGTGCCCGCAGTGCTACTACTAACAGCTACTTACATCAATGCATCCAACAAGGCCGACATGTATTTGAACATTCATTTTTATTATGAATAATACAATTATATGTCAGTCTATACCAGGTTTAAAGGCACATAGTTGATTATGTTCATTATATTCATTATTCTTTATTGCAACCAAGCATATAATAGTATTTATTTAATATTACTAATTACGAAGCACAAATTGTTGCATTATGTGTTGTTCATAAATTAGCTATCAGATTATTAATAGGCTTTGGTTCATGTGCGTATTGTTTTGCTCTGGGACAATCACTCTTCTACACCTATTCCTTCTCGACCCCAGGAATCAAACCCGGTACCACATCACAGAAAGCAAATGATCTAGCGACTATCTATGGAACTAGTTACAACAGTTAATTGTTGGTTTTTAAGCTCTGGTTTTACATTTAGCCAGGTTTCCTCTCTGTTGGTATCGCGTCCCCTTTACTGGCATGCTTAGGCAAACCTTACGGCGTCCACTTTGTCCGGGAGTAACTAACTTCAGCGAAGAACGGCTTGCGTTGGCCACCTGGTATGCGTGTATGTATATGTGGGGGGGGGGAGGATTTGTGTAGTATGAAAACACACTAAAAGTATTGTTCAGAGAATTCGTGTAGTATGAAAGTACAGTAAAGACTATTCTAACTAAACTAACTATAAGTATTGTTATAGTAACCAATGTTTTGGAAATATATATTTTGTGAGTACGGAATCCGTATATATACTCCATATATATCCGGAACTTTTTAAAAATGTTACGTTTTGCATACACATGCTATATGCACTCGTTTACACATTATTAGTATGAAAGCTATTTCTTTTAATTGAGGTTAAATTTTAACTCATTTAAACATTGTGCTGTAGAGCGCAATAGGTGCGGATTAGCACAAATGTTGTTCTGAAATTGTGTCGTTTAATGACAACAGACTGGGATATGTGAAAATTAGCACAAAAATCTGATGTATTCCATTCACATGACATTCTCTATATCACTGCAACAAATTATTCTATTTACTTCATCTAATGGAGGAAAAGTTAGCAGAAATAGTCTTATTACTTGCTTCCCTGTTAGTAGAATCGAAATAAGGGGGTGCCATAGGTTAAAGTGATAGTCAAAAGCTGGTTGCTCTGCGACTGCGGTTCCTTTGTTTGTATGGACACGAGTTCACAAAGTCCTGTATGAGAAGAGTATAAGTTTTTATAGCTGAAACCAAAAACAAGGAATATCTCAAAAACAATCAACTCCACGATAAAAATGTATAAAACATAAATTGTGTGTTTTAAGGTGCTCTACATTTGTTGTAAGTTTCTGTCCATCTCTTACGGTTTGGCAGTTATGCAAAATTTCGTAAAATTTACCCAGAATAAGGTAGTCTTCAGTGGCTATTTCCAGAAAATTCAAAATAAACATTTTAATGGTCAGGTAAATATCTTTAATATACGATATTTTAATCAAAACCGTTAGAGCCATTTTTTATAAAATCAAAAGTTTCGAAAAAAGTTCCCTGTAAGGAGTAGTTGGGAATGGGGGGATTTTTCAAAATCTTTGTGTCGCATCCCTGGAAGATACACCAAGTTTGGTATTTTACCGACTTTTCGTTTTTGAGTTATCGTGTTCACAGACACACGGACCCTGACACTCACACACACACACATACACACACACAAAATCACGCACACACCGGATCTTTTTTCTGAAAATACTTTTTTTGGATACAGGGGACCCTAAAACATATATTTCCTGTGAAATCTCGATATCGAATTTTTTGGTGGAGTGCAATAACTTCTCTATACACTATGCCCTCCTATCGTCTTATACAGCATTTTATCTGTTATATCGTCTTCTAGCCACGAAATTAATAAATATGCAACAGGTTCAACAGCATACAGAAATATTTGAGTTTCTCTTTCCATTGATACCTATATAATGTTTCTAAGTTTCTGCTAACAATAGTTAAACGCGTTTTTAATCAGACAGACCATTTACAATAACATTGTATTTTAAACAGATTCTTGATATCTCAAGAGATAATTAAATAGAAAGAGGAAAAGGAAATATGAAACTCATAGGCACATAACTTTTAATGTGCTAGATATTGTGTATACATCTAGTTGCAGTTAATAATAATATCTGAAACTCGTTAGGCAAACGCAGGCGCATTTATATGCTAGACTAAGGATTACTGCATACGTAATTGTTGGGAGTTGTGCATTATTATTATTATTATTATTATTATTATTATTATTATTATTATTATTATTACTACGACTACTACTACTACTACTACTACTACTACTACTACTACTACTACTACTACTACTACTACTCTCATTATCATCGTTATTTAGTTATGGTGGCACTGGTGGCGGCCATAGAGCTCGTGGTACAAAAGGCGATAGACATTCCTTTTTCCATGACCAAGGCAGCGGCAACAGACCAGGGATGTCCAATAATGACTTTGACGTTGGTGGCAGTTATGGCGGCGCTTACAGCAGCGGTGGTAGAACAGGGATCGCAAACTCTCTGAGGTAAGTGTTTGATATTCATAATCAGTGTAAGTTATTCCAATAAAAGGAGAAGTTAACATTTAAGTACTATCAAATTTCAGGGTATTCTTTGTAATGTGAAGATTTAAGGTTCAGTACTTGCTCTAGATTTTATTTAACTGTGTTCAGGGGTATTCATATAGGACTTATTTCGAACTATAGTAGTAGTCTGAGTGTATGTTTTCTCATTTGTTGAGCATTTATCAACAATGCTATTTTATATGTTTAACACTAAAGGTATGTTATACGACAAGAAAAACACAATTGTTGTAACCCTACTATTGAGGGAACTTTATCTCATCTTTATTTAGCTCAACTGCTTGAGACATTGCATGTATCCTTCAAGTTGGTTGCGATTAATATTTGTATTGATATTTGTGGAAAATGATTAGAGAGTATCTAAAGGAACATTACATAATTGCGGAGATAGTCAACCACAGCAAAATCAGTCCGTGTGAGCTGTGATTATTCATGAATTAAACATTTCTAATACTTTTGGAGAGTAAATAAACACTACGTAAATATATATTATAACAAGTAATTAACTTCTTTCAGGTGCATTTACTTGTTAGACTAAGAGTTACAGTATATTAGATTGTTGTGAGTTGCACATTATTATTATTATTTAGTGCTGCTGATGGTGGCGGTGGCAGACGCTATCAAGACTATGTTGGAAATGGAGGGTTTGCCGACGGCGTTGACAATGGTGGCCATGGCCCTCGTCTAGATATTATACCTTTAATGAAAGTCGCAAAGTTTTCGACGTAAGTGCTTCATTTACACAATCATTGTAATTTATTCTAGTGTAACGAGCATTGAACATTTGCTGTTTAGCCATTTTCTGATGTATGCTTGCAAATTCGAAAGCTTTTGCAGATTTTGTTTAAGTGTTATCCAAGTTAATCATTTAGAACTTATTTTGAAATACAGTACTAGAGCAGGTATGACCCTGAATGTGATGCTGTCTCATTTTTATGCTTTACTAACAATGTTATTTTACCAGTTTCACATACTAGGTTATTATACCAGTAGAAGAAAATCAAAATTCTTCCAACCTTAATATTGTGGAAAACTTTCCTGGTCTTCATGCAGCCCACTGCTTGTACCTTTCAAGTTGGGCCCGATTAGTAACTGTTTCAAATAAATGCTTAATGTAATGTTTGAAGAGAGTCATTATGAAAATTACATTCGTTCATGAGATAATCAGCCACATAAAGTCAGTCCATGAGTACTGTAAGTTATATTTGCACTACAGATCTACTACTGCTTTCAGATAGTAATACATATTATGTTACAATATAATATTGTAATTACAAGTTTGAATGAGAGAAAATTAGGTGTTAAGATAACACAAAATTATATTAATTGAAAGATGGAACTTTATCAATCAGGTGTTAATATTTCAGAACAAAACATTACTCTAAACCCCCGCCTGCGGTGCCATTAGTAGTTAAAGCGGGCGTTAAACACTACCAAAAAAAAAAAAAAACTCTAAACCAATATTTTTTTAAATAAATCTCATAGAACAATATGTGAACAGTCACTGAACCTCCGATCATGAACATCAAGAACAAGAACTTCAATAATAATAATTTAATGTACCTAAGCTTCGTTTTAAAATATATAAAAATAATATATTGTTACTTAAAAGATATTAATTTCCAAATGTGTAATTGTATTTTCAGAAAAAGGTCCATGTGTGCGCGTGTGTGTGTCTGTGTGTGTGTGTATGGACAAAGTAGCTCAAAAATGAAAGGAACGTTAAATTCCAAACTTGTTATTTAAGTTTAGCATCTTCTAGGGATGCGACACGAATATTTTGAAAAATATCCCTGCATCACAAACTATCTTTTAGCTGGAAAAACTTTCGGTAATTTTCATTTTCACAAAAATGGCTCTAACGATTTTGTTTAAAATATCATATACTAAAGATATTTACCTGAAATATAAAACGTACATCTTGAATTTTCTGGGTATAGCCTCTTACTTTATTCTCGATGAATTTTACGAAATATTGCATAACTGCTAAACCGTAAGAGTTGGAAAAAAACTTGCCACACAAAAATGTAGAGCACGTTAAAACACACAATTTACGTTATATACATTTTTTTGTGGAGTTGATCGTTTTGGAAATTTTCTATGTTATTGGTTTCAGCTTTAGAAAACTCGTACTTTTCTCATACGGAATTTGTTAACCCCTGTCCATACAAACAGAGAAACTTCAATCACATAGCAGCCAGCTTTTGGCTATAATTTTACCCTATGGTGTCCATAAGGAAGCAAATAATAAGACTATTTCTGGTTTTTTTTTTTTTCGATTAGCATGAAGTAAATAGAAGCATAAGCTTTTTAACAATAATTTGTTGCAGAGATGTAGAGAAGTCATTTGAATGGAACACATCAGGTTTTTGGCATTGCAGTGTACTATGTACTCTGCGTCCTGGGACGGCTGTGACAGAGCGGCACAACCTTGTCCTCACGTCCGTACGCTCGCAAACATCAGCGCTCAAGTGAGACTGGAAAGATTAAGAAATACCTCCCCCTAGTAATAATAATGAACGTTAAACGCTATTAAAAACATTTAAATGCCATTACTTACCATGATGTATAAAGATAGCGTGGCACTCTCGTTATTATAACACTTTACGTAAATAAAATATCGCGTAAAAGTTCAAAACTATCTCTCTCTGTCTTTCATTCAGTTCTTAAATCTGGTCAAACAGAGATTCCAAAATGATTACCTGTGGAGATATTTGACACATGTGGACATTAGCTACGCAAGAGTCAACTGAATATCCGAGGTTTTGGACCAAATTTATAATATTTTGTTCTTAATATTAAAAATTCTTTGTTTCTTTCTCTATTTAATAGCTGTACAATTTTCACTCTGCTTTAAATGTTCAAATGGTCATTCAAACACAAAATTGTAGAACATTTCTAATGATGAGCGCAACTTATTATCTTCGTTTTAAAAGTACATTTTTCTTCGCATAACCAGTCCCTTGAGGAGATTTAATTAGATTATTATGATAGTTGGCAGTTTTTGGTTTAGTTTTATAATTTGGTCTGGATTTTTAATAGGATTCTATTTTCGAGGAATTATGTGACATTAAATTAATCATATTTATAATTTTGTTTTAAAAAAATAAAAAAGCCGTAGATACAAAAAATTACTGAAGCTGCTTTCATATACTGCAAAAGCTGAGGCAAACCTTATTTGCAGCTACCTTAAAATCATTCTTACAAAAAGTTATAAAGAAATATTAAAACAGTTCCGCAAGGAGCATTTCATAAATTCTTAACTAAAATAAAAAGCAAAAGTTATTTGGAGTATACAGCTAATCTTTTCTATATAGAATTACATAAGTAACAGTAATAAATATACCAAGTGATTCAAACGCTCTGTATTTGACGTGTGCTGATATCCTTTTGTGCGTTAAGAGCTGAAAAACTCAACGGGTCTATTTGAAGTTAGAACTGGCTGAGTGACACACGTCAAATACAAGGCAGTTGTGCTACCTGATACAAAATTTGAAAGCTTTTTCTTTAAAAATAAGTAATTTAGGATTTTAAGTTTACTTTCCCCCTAGAGTAATGCAGTAAAATCATAATTTACAAAAACTACTCCATCTTGACCTTTTAATTGATTTTTTATCAATTTAATTGTGAAGTCACAAATCTATTCATCTTAAAATCATGGTAGACGAAAATTTGCTTGAAAACTTATTTATCCTTATAAGAGAGATATGCCTTAAAACTTGCTTACAAAGTAAGTCATTAATATGTGTATATTATCTCTGTTGTTTAAAACGGAGTGCTAACTTGTAAGTATTATCACATTAGATCGTTACTTTCAAATATTTTTCTGTGGCAATCCATATTATGAATTCTTGATTCCAATAACTCCAGCAAACTTTGTGGAAAATATTTAGTTAGTTTAAGTTGGTATAGAAACTAAACTTAAACGTGTTGCTTAACGTGTTACATATTCTTTTTCTTCTAAGAATAAAGCCAGCAGACCTACACTTGCGTTTTGGCTCCCCCTACGGAGAGGTCGGTGGTATTACTGCTAATGTAGAGAAGATTATAGTTCATCCAGAATATGATCCATCTACTAAGGATAACGATGTGGCACTTATTAAGGTATGTATTTTTAACAATACAACAATGTCTTCTGTTGTAATAGGATCCAATACAATTATTTACCAACTATATATCGTTACTATTTTCTGTAATCAATGAACTATGAAAATGAAATATAAATAATAAAAGAAGTAAATAATAACATAAATAATTGTGATAACAATTGTATAATTTATGTATTTAACCCTTAATTGCATAATGCTGCACATATGTTAATCAAAGGATGTTTTTTTTTTTTTTATTTCGTATTACACTAACCTAGAGCAATAAAATTAGGCCAGTTATAGCTGTTTTATATTGAGTAATTATTAATATTTTTGCAATAAAACAGTTGTTTTTTTTTAGTAACAAAGGGCTAAATCCATACAACTGCAGTCGAATGTGGTCCCCTCAGTATTCAAGCGTGTCATTACACCGGTTATTTTAGTTGGACGCTCCCCATCCTTTACCACAGGCACATTTCACTGCAGTCGCTGTGACTTGAACTCGCGACGTTTGTTTTTGAATGGATGGCCAGTTAATTACGTATCACACTGACGATCACAGTTATTCAAATCGTTTCAATTGTCGTGCCGTTGAACGGGATATAAATAGCTGTTTCCGAATTAGAGGAAGAGCGACATATGTGGCAAAATGAGTCATACAATTAAGGGCTAAAGATGGATTTATTTATAAAACAAATATATTTATACAGGATATTTCAAAACAGAACCAAACGAAGGTGTAGACCTTGTTGGTCATACCGTACGTGATACGTGAATATAATTTTCAACTCTAAATTTAGTACATACAAAAACTGTCATAAGATCACCATGGATTAGGCAGCCGTGCATAACCAAATGGCACTAGCCTAGCCCACTCCAAGAGAAATGCCGGTTTGTAGCGAAGGTCCCAGTCGCGTGGTGTAGGGACTTGATGGACACGCCGGCGCGGCACAGGTCACCTTAGTAATTCTACGAGTGGGTTTTGTTATGTGTTTCGTATAACACATTCAGAGATTGTTTCCGTGCGTATGATAACCATTGTTCCTTCGCTGCCTAATCCCAAATGTGTGCGATTTTTAAACACACATAAAACTTTAAATAGAAGAGTTTGAAAGTTGCGACATCAAGCTTCGGACAAGTCAAGGTGTAAGCTAATTGACTGCTATCTTCGGTTGGTGTCGTTTGGTGTCGATTTGAAACAGCTTGTATAACACTAGAAATAATTCCTTCTATAGATGTTAAAGTGAAATACGCTAAAGCTTTAGCCCAATCTTATAAACATTCGCCATGTGAAGCAATTTAAGTTCGGTTCTCTTTGCCAGCTAGGAGTAAACAAAAGAAAGACGAAAGAAAGACTTCCCGTTTGAGAAAGGTTTACGTACTTTATTACTGAAACCATTAATTTTTCACTAATTTATTTTAAATGCTTATACTGCTGCTCAAATGCACATTAAATAAAATTATTACACCATTTTTTCTAAAAATGTTCCACTTTTGATAAATAATTAAAACAAAGAGTTTTATAGAGTATAAAAAGTAATAAGTTAGTGTTCACTAATTAGAACTAATACAAAAATATGATATGGCAAATCTATTTGTAAACTCCTTTATGGAACAAACGGCCTTTTTAACATTAATAATTGTAAAAATGCGTTACGTTTGCTCATTTTTATTAGAACAATGATTTTAGACATTAAATGTATTTTTTAAATAACCATGCGACGCAGAATTTGAAATTTGTCAGAAATATCTTATTATTGCGTATGATAATTGGTGTAAACTTCAATATACTGTCCAGCATACTGCGAATTTTCCAAGTTTGACAGGTGCATCACCTTAACATATGGTAATTATAGGAATTTTCAGAATTATGAATATATAAAAGTCGAATAAGAAGAGTACTAGTGGAGTTGAATTTTTGTTTAGTGTTAAATTTTTAATAATTGTTTTCGAATTGTAAACTTATAATTCTTATTGTTTTATTTTAGGTTTATTACTTTCTCTACACGTACTATGTACATAGTGCATAGAAAAGGTATTACATTCATCCAAAAATCCGATACCGAGATTTCACCGGTAATACATGTTTTGGTTCCCCCGGAATGCAGAAAAAGGCATTTTCAGAAAAAGCTTCGTGTGTGTGCATGTATGTGTGTCTGTGGACATCATAACTGAAAACCAAAAGGTCATTAAATACCAAACTTGCAATTTAAGTTTGGTATCTTCCAAGGATGCGACACGAAGATTTTCAAGAACCTCCCCCCAGCTACCCTTTACATGGAAAATATTCCGAAAATTTTTGATTTTCTAAAAAATGGTTCAAATGGTTTTAATTAAAATATTTACATAACAGATAAAATGTTTATCTTGGATTTGCTGGGAAAAACCTCTGAAGACATGTTTATTGGGGTGAATTGTTGCGAAAGTTTGAATAACTGATAAACCGTAAGAGATAGATAAAAACGTATTATACAAAAAACCTAGATCACAATAAATCACACAGTTTAAGTCATATACATTTTTTCGTGAAGTTGGCCATATTAGAGATATTCCTTGTTATTAATTTCAGCTTTAAACTTTTCTCATACAGGAATATGTCAACTCCTAGTTATGCAAAAAAAAAAAAAAAAAAAAAAAAAAATTTCAAACCCATAATAATCACATTTTAAAACAGTTGTTTGTCGGTTTAGTCTAGTGTATTCTCTTATTTCCCTTCTACTTATAAAGGAACTTAGTAATAAGAGCGTTTCTTCTGAGTTAAATAGAAGAATAAGATTTTTAACAATAATTTGTTAAAGACATGTAGAGAAAGTCATGTGAATGGACTATGTCAGACTTTTTTGATTAGTAGTTGATTAAATCTGGTGAATAATTATATAAAATCTGTTACTAGCCCTGGTATAAAAATCTGATGTGCTCCATTCACATCACCTTCTCTTCCTTTTGTAACAAATTGTTTTTAAAAAGCTTATCCTTCTATCTACTTCATGCAATCATCGAGATAAACATTAGCAGAAATGCTTTCTTGTAAGTAGAAGGGGAATAATGGAATACACTAGGCTAAAACGATAGTCAAATCTTTTAAAAGCTGTGGTTGAAATCCGTTTCTTTGCATTGCCAACACAAGTTTCAATAAGCGAAAAGTTTAGGTATTTTAAAACTGAAACCAATAATAAGAAATATTTAAAAAATGGTCAGCTCTACGAAAAAAAAAAGAAAATGTTAATGACCTAAATTGGTATGTCAACGATATCTACAAATTTTGTGAAGTGAGTTTTTGTCTCTCTCTCTCTCCCTCTCTCTCTCTCTCTCTCTCTCTCTCTCTCTCTCTTACGGTTTACTAATATGCAAAATCCAGCAAAATTCATCCGGAATAAAGAGGGATTCAGAGGTTATTTCCAGAAACTTCAAGGTAGCTATACTATTTTTTGTGTAATCAAAATCGTTAGAAAAAATCAAAACGTTGACAATTATCCCATGTAAAGGTTAGTTTGGGTGGGGAATTTTCCTTAAAATGTTTGTGTTGCATTCTTGGAAATAATGTCAAGCATGGTATTTTACCAACTTTTCGTTTTTGAGTTATTGTGTTCACACACAAACGGTCACACATACACGCGCGCGAACGTTTGTCTAAAAATGATTTTTTGAGATACAGGAGACCCTAAAGGTCCATTTCCGGTGAAATTTTACCATCTAATTTTTGGCTGCAATACAATACCTTCTCTATACACCTGTACATAGTACATATAGAGAAAGTAAAAATGGATATACAGTTATTATGTTATTTTAATTTTGTTTCAGGTTGCTATCCCGCTAATGTTCTATGAATCGGTGCAAAAGATCGCAACAGCGAGTGCAGCCCCCATTTTTGGGACTAGGGCGGTGGTCTCAGGATGGAGTGGGGATAGTGACCCACGCACAATGTCTCCTTTACTTTCCCAAGCTAATGTAACGGTCTTGAATTACGAAATCTGTCAAAATAGAAGTGTGAATTTGACCCCTCGCATGTTTTGTGTACGCGAAGCCGTTTGCACGGGAGACGCTGGAGGACCACTTGTTGTTAATAACAAACTAGCAGGCATTGCTTCCGATAAATGGACCTGTGGCGCACGTGGACTGTATACTGATGTTTCCAGTTTTTATAGCTGGATTGCTTCCTCCATTCAAACTATTGATCATTGATTGCCTATATTGAAGCAATGTACTGAATATATAAATAAAATGACAGTAAATTTCAATTGCGTTATTACATTGTAACCAACTACCACTGGGATTGGAAATCAGCAACCTAAGAATACGCACACAAAAGTTACAGAATGCTGCATGAACACCTGACGGTTTTTGAACCAATTGGAACTCTGTGTGCTTGGTCATATCTGTATTTTAGATATTTTGACTTCTACAGAATGGTATTGAGTTTCAGATAACGGTTCACTAATGATTTGATTTCATTTTCTTAGATAGGTAATAAAATTGACAGTTGTGGTTATAATTGGATAGTGAACTGTTTCCAGTTCAGTTGCGATGGAGCGCTGGCCTGCATGGGATCGTATTCATTCAATAGAAATGTTTATAAGAACAAACTAAGATCAACCCACAGTAAAAGTTCGTGGAGGAAGAGCAGCATATATTAAAATATATGCAGCATATATTGAAATATATGCAAATTCTCGCTAAAAAACTGTAACATATGTTTTGATACACGTTTCTAGGAATGAATAAGCTCCAGTATAGGCCTACGCTCCATCGCAACTGAACTGGAAGCATTGCCTTGTCTGTCTATAACCATAGCTGTCAACTGTGTTACTTATTTAAAACAAAAACAAACAAAAAATCAAATAAATTGTTGTGAACTGTCATCTGAAACTCCATGATAAGGTACACTATATTTACATTCCAACATGACTGAAATAAACCTTAGACCAAGCACACAGGCATGCGATTGGTTTAAAAATGACCAATCTTGTAAGTATAACAGCAGATATATTGAATTCGCATGGCCTTCTCTAAACAGAATAAATAAATTGTATATAGTTTCTACAAACAATTCTTTTGCAACCTCATTTCCCTCTGTTTCATCTAAACAGATAAAAGGTTGTATATATAGTTTAATTATGCATTTCCTTTTAAACACAAGAAGAAAGAGGAAACGGAATTGATTGTTAGAGGTTTAAAAGTCGCTTGATATAGCTCTTATCTTTAACTGACATTGCAAGAAAAAAATAAATAGTAAATGGATTTAGAGAATCCATAACAAACAATTCAAACCAGTTTTAAGCAATACCTCTAAAATAAGTGACGCCATAAATGATGTGTTTCAAAGAGATACATTTTTATTTTTTCTAACGCGTATACATAATAGGCATTTTTAGAAAAACGTTGGGTTGTGTCTAGATACTAAAAAACAAAAACAAAAAATCCGTTAAAAACCAAACTTGCTGTTTATGCTCAGTATCTTCCAGAAATACGACACGAAGATTTTCAAGGAAATCTCCCTACTCTAAAACACCCTTTACATAGAATATTTTTAGCAAATTTTAATTTTGCAGAAAAGGCTTTAACTATTTTGATTAAACTACCATATGCTTCTGATATTTTAATGACAACTGAAGTGTTTTTTCCGGAAAAATCCTCCGAAATTTGGCCCAATCTGGAGTACTTTTACACAAGCCATAAACAATAAAAATAGACAAAATTGTAGTGCACAAGAAATGTAGATTATTTTAAATCACAATTTATGTCATATACATTTTCAGTAGAGTTAACCTCTCTCAAAATATTCACAGTTATTGAATTCAGTTTTAAAATAGTTATATTTTCTCAAAGGAGAAGTCGTCGTTCATTTCATATTATACGTTGTTTTACTACAAGCAATGAGACGTATCGAGTTCCAATCTCATCGCTTGATTGAAGTTTTTAAAATATTTAATTATTACTTTAACCTAGGCATTTCCTTCTTCGCTTCTACTTGCAAGTAACAAAACCGTTTCTTCTCCTTGATAATAAAACCATGCTGCTAATATTTATTTTGATTAGCTTGAAGCGGATAGAAGAATAAGATCTTGTAAAAATGATTTATAGATTGTGGCCCTCCGTGGTGTAATGGTTACATATACCCAAGCAGGCCGCGCCGTGGCCGAGTGGTTAGACCACTTGCCTCTTACCTAGAAGGCCGGGGTTCGATCCCAAGCACCCGCATGTGAGATTTGTGGTGGATAAAGCGGTGCTGGGCCGGGTTTTCTCCGGGTATTTCGGTTTTCCCCGCCATCGCATTCCACCGGTGCTCCATCATCATTCATATATCACCAGTGTCACCGCCTGCGATGCCATAAGTAGTTAAAGCGGGCGTTAAACACTACAAAAAATATATATGTATACCCAAGGTAGTGGGTTCAAACCCGGTGGAGGACTATGGATTTTTTTCGGAAGTAAAAATCCTTAGTATGGCTTCCTTCGGAAGGGAAGTAAAGCCGTTGGTACCGTGTCGTAGATTTAAGGTACGTAAAATAACCTCAAGCCTGATAAAGTGGCGATCTTTCACGCCCAGTATACAGTGGGTAACTGAGAACCACAGTATCAAAGAGCGTCCATAAATAAAACTCCATTTCCATTTTATACTAAGTTCTCTTGACAAAATTGATTAGCCTGGGGCTTAAAGTACTTAAGATATTGTAAGACGCCATTGGGATACGTCATCTCAAAACAATTTGAGATCACCTTGTGGTTTATCGGAAAAACAAGAACTGCGTGGTTAGAGCAATTGGACGGAGAGCAGTTCAAAATTTTCAGCCTGTCTCTATTTTTCCAAGTTTTTCGTTCATCACATATAAAATATCTGATTTCAAGTTATTCAAATTTCAAGGAAAGAATTAAATTAAGAGATTGAAGTTAACATCCGCAGCTCATAAAATATCTGCAGCGAGTTATTGAAGCAATAGTTTTTTAACTTAATACAAACTGTACGAGGGTCGGCTGATAAGCCCCGGGTCTCACATAGATAATGGCCCCACTAGACCAGTTAGACGGTATCATTGTATAGTTTAACTCTAGACTAGAAATCGACAGTACATTGAAAGACTCTGCCCCTAATACTGAATGATTAAAAGGTGGGTTGCACAGTTTAAAATGGGACATACGAGCACTTGTGGTCAGCCTAGCTCTGGACGCTCTGATGAAGTGATAACTCCAGAGATTATTGAGAAAATTCATCGTTTAGCACTGGAAGACCGCAGATTAAGTTGTTTGAGATAGCAGAGGCTGTAAATATATCAGAAGAACGTGCAGGTAATATTTTAAGTAATGTTTTGAGCTTTCACAAGGTCTGTGTAAGATAGGTGCCGCGTTTGTTGGCATCTGATCAAAAGTTGCAAAGGAAAGCTGTTTCTGTTAAGAATGTGGACCTCTACCGTATAAAGCCCACTGAATTTTTGAGACTGCTCATTACCATGGATAAAACTTGGATATATCACTACACTCCAGAAAATAAATCACAGTCAAAACAGTGGATTGCGCCAGGTGAGGCAACTCCAAAAAAAAACGTCAATTTTGCCAGCTAACAAGGTTATGGCGAGTGTTTTCTGGTATGCACAGGGAATTATTTTTTATGGATTACTTTGAAAAGAGTAAAAGTATTGCTGGCGACCATTATGCGAGCTTACTTCAACGTTTGAGTGAAAAAAAGATCTTATTTGGCAAACAAAAATCATCACGGCAATGCTCAGGCCCATCTTTCAGCGATTGCAATGGCAAAAATGTGCTAATTAAAATTCGAATTGCTTGAACATCCATCCTATTCGTCAGACTACCACCTGTTCCCAAATCTCAAAACATTTCTTGGAGGACGAAGATTTCACAGCAACGAGGAAGTCACTCATGCGGTAAACAACTATTTTGAGAACCTTGATAAATCTCACTGTAGAGGTGGTTTAATTAAATTAGAACACCGGTACGACAAATGTATTAGCCTTTCTGGAGGCTCTGTTGAGGAACAAAACAAAAAAAAAAAAAAATGTTCTTTTGTGAGAGGCCTGGGACTTATCTGCCGACCCTAATATGTGATGGATCATGTTCTTGCTAAAGGTAAACCCTTGGGAGCTAGTAAACAAAGGAGAATTGTGACATCTTCCCATTCCACCTGGAGCTATTATCAAGACTGTTGCTCACCATGCAGTGGCGGCGCCCGAGCAGCGAGTGACGAGTACCAAAAATATCTTGAAGTCTTTCTTCCCCAAATGAGGCTTTACAAACATTTTTTTCTGGGCTATAGTAACACGGTGTTACATTTTTCTCGATACTAATTTATCCATGACAGACTTAATATTGATGGAAGCATATCATCATTCAAACTATGGTGTATATCAGTCTTAGTATATTTAAATTCAGAAAAGAATTGCTCACATGTATTTGTTGAACCACACATTCCAACAATACAACCTGTAAAATCTCTCAATTTTGGGTATGTTTCGGCTGACAAAATGTACTGTTCTGTCATGTAATTAGTTCTAATTGTAAGTGCATTAAGGCATTTATTACATTCACAAATGGTTTGCAAAACAGTTGCATATGCTTTTCTATCATGATAATTTCTGTCACTAAAGTGTTGGAGATTGCCTGCTATCTGTTGTTGTTCATCATGTACACAGCTAAGCTACTGTGGAGTGAGTAAGCAGAAAATAGCAATGTTAGGGCACAACTGAGGTCGTGCTCTCCAGATTTGCATAAATTCTATATTTAGGTTCGTATTTAACTTGTCTAACAGAAGAATCTGCATGTATTTGGCGAGCAAGAATACACCAGAAGCCTTGCCGTCCTGTATACAAATCTAAACATAAATAACATTTGTCCAGATATGAGGAAATTATTGATTGTGAATGAAGGATAATTATCTCTAGTATTAGGCAAAATATTATTATCCCAGAACATCTGGCTAAAATATGCCTCTTTCTTGCATCAGCAATAACTCATCTTAGAATGGGAATATCTGAATACGGTTATTATCAAAACATGAATTTTGAAAGACAAATGTATTGTGCTGAGTGGTAGATTATCACCTAGGTTTCCTCAAAAGACAATACCCAGAATAGATTTTTAACTATAGTATTACTTGCACCTACAGACTTGCAAGGAAGTAGTAGAGTATGGTGGTAATAAATAGGAATTTTCATGATGATTCCAAATTTATTAACAAATTACGTAATATTTTGTGTAATTGCAACTGTTTCATATTCCTTACTGGTATCATTTCTTGGTAGAAAATTACAATGTATAAATGAATAGTTTCTTTTTAATTACATATTGGTGATTATAAATTTCTTGAGTAAATTGCGATGTTCTCTTTCCTAGAGACAAATAATTTTGACCAAAGATGTTCCCTAAATTTGGCTCAGCCAAGCATACCTTGGTATTTCCTAACGTGAACTTTGAGGAAATTCTGCTTAATCTTTGTTGCCTGTGGTACCTATAACTTCGCTTGTTTTAAGCGTAACTATACCAATAGGGTTGTACTCTAGGATTAATTTCAAGTTATATTAACCTTCAACCATAAAAGACAAGTAATCAAGATTGTTTTAAATTGTAAAAATATATACAATTTTGCCCTAAAATTGCAGTAACTTTATTAAATAAATAAAAGAGAAAATCGACATAACTGCAGCCAAATGTAACGCCATTAACTTCCAAGTATCACACCTATTATTTTACTTGGGCTCTCCCCATCATTTACCACAATCACTGGGATTTTAACTTGCAAAATTTGGCTTTGAATGGATAACCAGTACATCACCTATCACCTATCACTCATGGCCTTTTGAACAACTTTTTGGTAGTGCCTTTGGCAGCATTATAAAAACTGGTTTAGAAGAATTGAAACTTTTAATTGGGAAGAAAAATATTAATAAAGGATCTGCATTTTTTTCCATTTCTATTTTCTCCATTATTTTATATAATAATTTTATAGGTTTATTTCCAAATAGTTTTACTAGAACTCCAGGTTTAAACTTGAATTAAATGAAAAACGGCATATGTGGTATACTAGTGTAGGCAGCTAAGGATTAAACGCCTAGCTAAAAGGGCAGCTCGCTATTTGAGTCGTTACTGCTTGTGTCTTGTCCATGGCTGGCATCACAGCTTAGGAGGAACAAGTTCAAAACTGGCCGCGACTTGGCAGCACTGATGCCAAAACTTAAGGTATGTCTGACAACAAAGTGATGGTCAGATCGTAATTATTTGCTGGCTGTAAAACTGTAGGAACTTTTGCTGTACGTAAGTTTAGAAAATACACCAAAGCATCTTCAGGCATATTCCAATGACACCCAATATTGTACTTTCTTCTCAAGAGACAACCCAATATTTGCTAGGCAAAGCAGAATGATACTGTCCTACAAAACCCCGACGCGTCCCGAAATAAGACACAGAATCACTCTTTGCTAAAAAGCTTCCCAGAATTGTCTAATAACTCAACTGAAAACATTTCCCTACAAACAAAATCGCAAAACTTTCTTAATCAATTTCCGCAACGTTGCAAACAACCTCTTAGAAACTTAAGAAGCAACAAATACCTGCGTTATAAATTCCTGATTAAATCAACAGAAACTGCAATACTCACACAAACAAAAACTAAAATAGTATCTATCTCTGCAATAGAAAACAACAAACACTAAAAGACAAATGCAGATACTCCAATGAAACACATCTGAAGATAATGCATATCCTAGAATTTTTCCCTTAATAGTTTAGATACTGTTATCTATGGTGAGCGAAAAATATAATGCTCTATTCGCACCAATATAATGCAAATAAAATTAAGAAAATGATCCCTGATATACGCCATCGTCAGCTCTCACTTAACAATCAGGAAAACAATTCTTTGAAAAATATGTACTTAGCATTACTCACCTAGAATTATTCTTTCAGGATTTAATTGGATGTTCTGGTATTCTCCCCTTAGAGATTAAACGCACAAACGGCCATCTACTTAGCCGATGGATCATGTGATTTCATCTGTGGCCCATAATTAGGAGGTGGCTATACCCCCGCCAGACCTATCTGAACCTTGGTTGTGTTTCGGGGTTTCCCCGACTCGCCAGATAAATATTGGGTAGGTTCACTGAATCCCCAAATGTTTTTGCTCCACCATTTCCTGTTCCCATCATTTCCTAATCATATCTCTTTCCGGGTTAAAGCCTAGACGACGATGTTCGGCGTGTTGCGGCTGGATGAGGGTTGCGTGTTGTAAAGAGGGTTTAAGCTCCATCTGGGAGTCCGTCGGGATCCTCAGGGCCATGAAAGGGGTTGAGGGTGACGTAGGAGGCGTTCCAAGTGCTACCATTATGTACCCCGTCCATGCTTGTGACCGTCCTAGTCAACCGGATATGGCGGTACTTCAGGTCTCTTCCTACATCTCCCTCTGGGTAACGTAAGAGGTAAAGAATAGCAAGCGGCTCTGTTAAGTGTATGATGATTATTATTGTTATTGTTATTACTATTGCGTAGTATACGCCTAGCAGAATTAATCAAAACGTGAAAACATCTTACCGAAAATTGTGCAAACACACGAACACGTAGTGTTTTACTTTATTGCCATCATCATTAATATTAGTACGCTAACCATAAGGAAGCACACATGACATGTAACGAAAAATCTGATGTGAACCATTTACATCACTTGCTCTACAACTCTGCAACAAATTAATCTTAATAAGCTTATACTTCTATATACTTCATGTTAATCGGAAAAAAATTAGCAGAAATAGTCTTTTTACTTACTTCCTTGTAAGTAGAAGCCAAATAAGAGAGTACCATAGGTTAAAGTGATAGTCAAAAGCTGGTTGCTATGTCACTGAAGTTCCTTTGTTTGTTTGGACAGTAGTTGATAAATTTCTGTATGAGAAAAGCATACATTTTCCTAAGCTGAAACCAAAAACAAGGAATGTCTCAAAAACGATGAACTCTACGAAAAAATGTGTATAACATAAATTGTGTGCTTTAACGTTCTCTACATTTTTTGTGTAGTAAGTTTTTGTTGATCTCTTACGGTTTAGCAGTTATTCAAAATTCCGTAAAATTCAAGCAGAATAAAGTACTCTTCAGAGCTATTCCCAGAAAATTCAAGATATACATATTATTTGTCAGGTAAATATCTTTAATATACGAAATTTTAATAAAAATCGTTAGAGCCATTTTTGAGAAAGTCAAAAATTTCAAAAAAAGTTCCATATAAAGGATAGTTGGATGGGGAGGATTTTTCTCAACATCTTCATATCGCATCCCTGGAAGATACTAAACTTAAATGCCAAGTTTGGTATTTTACCAGCTTTTCGTTTTTCAGTTATCGTGTTCACAGACACACAGACACACGGACACATACACACACATGAACCTTTATGTAATTTTTTTTTTTGGATTCAGGGGGACCCAAAACATGTATTTCCGGTGAAATCTAGGTATTGAATTTTTGGGTGGAATGCAATACCTTCTCTATAAACTATGTACATAGTAAGTGTAGAGAAAGTAAAAATAGCAAGTACGAGACCACATAGTGTTTAATTGTATTATTAGCATTACCAATATTACACAGTATACGCTTAACAAAATGAATCTAACATGAAAGCATCGGAACGAAAATATGCAAACACTACATTATGTAGTACTTCACTGAATTGTTATCACTAATTTATTATGCAGGATTGACTGGGCTGAGTAAATCAGAATGTGAGAATATTGTAACGAAAATAAGCAAAGATAATCCACGTAGTGTTTAACTGTAATTTTATATACTATTAAGCAGGGTACACTTATCAGAATAAAATAAAACATGCAAACATAGTAACGAAAGTGAGCACGTACTGTTTCGCTGTTATTATTGTTCATATTATTACGCAGTATAAGCGTAGCAGAATGAAACGAAACATAAAAACATAGTATGGATAAATATAATAAAAGACAGCTATACCATAATGGAAAATATAACTTATACCGAGTGGTTAGACCGTTTGCTTCTCACCCTGGGGGCCCGAATTTGTACCTTAAGGGTCGCATATGCGATTTGTGGTGGACGAAGCGGCTGGGCGTATTTTTTTTTTTTTTTTTTTTGGTAGTGTTTAACGCCCGCTTTAACTACTTATGGCACCACAGGCGGTGACACTGATGATACATGAATGAAGATGGAGCACCAGTGGAATGCGATGGCGGGGGAAACCGGAGAACCCGGAGAAAACCCGCCCCAGCGCCGCTTTGTCCACCACAAATCTCACATGCGGTCGCTTGGGATCGAACCCGGGCCGTCTAGGTGAGAGGCGAGTGGTCTAACCACTCGGCCACGGCGCTGCCGGCGGATTTTTTCCCCTAGGTTCTCCGTTTTTCCTAATTTGATTCCACCAATCGCTTAGTATTCATCTTTCTGCCACCTATTTCACCGTCATTTCATGTCACCCCCTCCATCTCATTCATACTAGGCATCGGGCTGATCATCCATCGTGACTTCTCTCTGATCGAGAACCTCTGCCCTTCAAAGGCGTCTGACCCGTGGAGCAGACTTGAAAGCCCCACATAAAAGGCTAAACATAGAAAGAAGGAAAGAAAGAAAGATAGAAAGAAAGAAAGGAAAGAATACATTGAAATGTAGAATATATTTCTATAAAGCTACGCGAAATAGCAAAAAAATATCTAGGACCAACGAAAGTGACTAAAATAAGGTTACACTCACATGACTTTCTTTACATATTCTGCAAATATTTATACTTAAAAAGGTATTCTTCTATATCATTTTAATCTCAATAAACGTTTGCAAATTTGTTTTAATTACATATTTACTTGTAAATCAAAAGGAATAAAGAGACGCACTAGGCTAAAACGAAAGTAATTTTTTTTAAAAATAGCCAAGTATTATCTTTGGTTGACCAGGAGCAAGAAAAACTAATAACGACGGCCAATTTGAGGATAGCATAAGTATTTTAAAACTGAAACAAATAATATGAAATGCCGCGGGAATGGCTAATTGCGAGTGTTTCTGATATTATATATATATAATATTTTATTCAAAATAGAGCCATTTTTTATAAAATCGAACATTTTGAAAAATATCTCATATAAAGAATAGTTTTCGTTTGGAAGTTCCCAAAAATCTTAATTACCAAATTATGGTAGAAGAGAAATGCACTACACTAAAGCGATAGACGATTCTTAATAAACGCCGGTTGCTATATGTTTGTATTTCGGTCTCTTTGCATGACCTGAAACAAAGAAGCAGCAATAACTCGGTAATGGTTAATACCACAAACATTTTATTTGGCATAAATTATGCATTTTAACGATTTCAAAAAGTGTTTGTGTAATAAGCTTTTATTTGTTATGGTTTAACAGTTATGCAAAGGTCATTAAAACTATTATTACTGGAACCAATTTTTTTTAAAGTTGTTCCCAGAAAATTCAAGATATACATTTTATTAGTGATAAAAGTATCTTTAAATACAACAGTTTAGCACTTTAAAAGTTCTTAGAGGGATTTTTGAAGCAAAATAAATGTTCTATATTTTTCTCCATGTAAAGGGCATTTTGGGGTGAGCGGTTCAGCATCCTCCAAGGTTGCGACACTAGATTTCTAAGAAAATCCCTCTAATCCCAACTTCCCTTTACATGTAACATTTTCCAATATATTTAAAACATAGTTAAAACCATTTTGATTAAATTTCCATTCTTTAAATATATTTTATGACAAACGATATATATATCGAATTTTCTAGGAATAGACTCTGAAGCCTTCTTTATTCTGGATGATTTTGTATAACTCGTATCCGTTAGATTCAGACATATGATAAAAAATGTAGATCTCATTAAAACACACAAATTATTCTATATAACTTTTGGCGAGTTAATTGTAAGCTAATGTAAGACGATGGTCAAATCTTTTAAAATTGGTTGCCATTTGGTTGAAATTCGTTTATTTCCATGGCCAGGAGTTGACAAAAACTTTTTAAAAATGTTAAAACTAAAATCAATAACAAGGAATATCTCGGCAATGGTTAACTCCAAGAAAAATATGTGTACGGCATAAATTGTGTGTTTGAGCGAGATCTACATTTTTGTATAACACGTTTTTGTCTTTCTCTTAGGGTTGATCAGTTATGAAAGAATTCGTTCCAGAAGAAGTCTTCAGAGGCTATTTCCAGAAAATTAAAGATATAATATATTTTACTTGTCTTCTAAATATCTTTAATACACCGTATTTTATTCAAAATAATTACATTTACTTTTAAACACCTCAAAGTTTTAAAAATTATTTCCATGTAAATAGTAGTTTGGGGTGCGGGTATTTCCTCAAAATCTTTGTGTCCTGTCCTAGGAAAATAGTAAACTTTAAATACTAAGTGTAGTATTTTACAGACTTTTCATTTGTGAGTTATCCTTTTTATAGACACACATGGATCTTTTTCTAAAAATGCGCTTTTTTGGATAGCGGGAGCTCTAAAATGTGCATTTGTGGGGAAATTTGGTATAGTTGGACCTATTTACTATGTAAAGAAAGTAAAAATGGTAGATGTACGAGAGGTCTTTAATTATCTAGTTATTCTAATGGAGGCAAGCTTTGCAGCCCAGCATGGGGAAATACTGTATAAATGTTGTAATCTATCTATGTACATCCAATATTGAACCTTCGGATTTACCGTTTTTTTCCCTAAGCATAGTTCGACAAATCCAAAATGACCTGGTTACTACTTATGTTAGAGCTACAACATAAGCCAGATCATCTGGTATCTGCCAGAGTGAGGTAATTTACAAATTCGCTGCGATCTGGTGAGAAACTGCTGAACTATTCTTTTCTCCACTACACTAGCAAGCCCTCGAGGGAGTAAAGCCAGTCTTTCAGTTGGGAATATTTATCTTCAATAAGTACAGTAAAGCATGCTACGTAGCCACCTAGGGAAGGCAAAAGTGGTGTTTCTTTCAGCTTGGAACAATTGTGGATTTAATACGTTTTGTAAATTTTGTAATTGTGAAGACCTGTTTTTCCTGGGATTATCAAGCGGTTTTATACTACTAAATTTTACTAATTTCTGTTTCATCAGCTGTAATTTGTATGTAAGTTATGAGCTTATTCATAAAATGTAATTTAGAAAATAAAAATTGTGGAGATTTTAAATAAATAAATATATGCGTAATGACATTTCATTAAAAAGGTTAATCAGGAATAATTATGGTGAAATACCCTCAGTGTTTTTGCAGTTTCATAAAAAAGTTCTCCTAGGTGTTTATGAATCTTTTTTATGTAAAGCTCCTCTGGGTTTTCTTTTTCTTCCTCTTTTTACTTTCTCTACACGTACTATGTACATAGTGTATAGAGAAGGTATTGCACTCCACCAAAAAAATTCGATACCGATATTTCACAGAAAATATATGTTTTAGGGTCCCCTGTATCCAAAAAAAAGTATTTTCAGAAAAAGGTCCATTGTGTCCATGTGTCTGTATGTCTGTGAACCTGGTATATCAAAAACGAAAAGTCGGTAAAATACCAAAGTTGGTATTTAAGTTTAGTATCTTCCAGGGATGCGACACGAAGATTTTGAGAAAAATCCCCACCACCGCAAACTACTCTTTACATGGAATTTTTTTAGGAAATTTTGATTTTCTAAAAAATGGCTGTAACGATTTTGATTAAAATATCGTATATTAAAGATATTTACCTGAAAAATAAAACGTTTATTTTGAATTTTCTGGGAATAGCCTCTGAAGACTACTTAATTTGGGTCAATTTGACGGAATTTTGCATAAGAGATGGACAAAATCTTAAAACACACAAATGTAGAACACTTTAAAACACACAATTTCTGTTATATACATTTTTTTCGTGTAGTTGATTGTTTTTTTCTTAGATATTTCGTGTTTTTTGGTTTCAGCTATATAAAACTTATACTTTTCTCACACAGGACTTTGTCAACTCCTGTCCATACAAACAAAGGAACTTCAGTCACATAGCAACCAGTTTTTGGACTATCTCTTTAAGCCATGATACTCCCTTATTTTGCTTCTACTTACAAGGAAGCAAGTGATAAGACTATTTCTGCTAGTTTTTTCTCAATTAGCATGAAGTAAATAAGAGCAAAAGCTTTTTAACAATAGTAATATATGGAACACATCAGATTTTCTTAATATTGCTTAGAAATACTGCAGTACAGCCTTATTATATAATCCCTATACGTTTTTTTAATTGTCTATGTTATGGTATGTACTCGCGGATTCGAAGTCTAGCATTAGAGATATTGTCATATTTCATGTTACTACCAACATATCACATTTTTAACACCAGTCTGGTAATTGTACTTCTGAGGTTATTCCAGAAAATATACTTCGGACTAATATGTTTAAATCATAGATTTATCTACAGTAAGACAGCCTCTTACAATTATTTTTCAAACTAGAGGTAATTTTTCGTTACATCACTCTTTTACTTTCTCTACCTGTACTATGTACATAGTGTATAGAGAAGGTATTGTAATGCACCCAAAAATTCGATACTGAGATTTCACGAGAAATACATGTGTTGGGTCCCCCTTAATAAAAAAAAATTTTTAGAAAAATTTTCGTGTGTGTGTCTGTATGTCTGTGTGTGTGTCTGTGTGTATGTGTGTGTGTCTGTGGGCAGGATAGCTCAAAAACAAAATGATCGTTAAATACCAAACTTGGTATTTAGAGACAGGAAGATTTAAAAGAAAATCACCCACTCTAAATTACCCTTTACATGGAACTTTTTTCGAAAATATTTATTTTCTCAAAAATGGCTCTAACGATTTTGATTAAAATATCGTTTATTAAGGGGAGGCGTCTGTGAAAATTGCTAAAATCCATAGCTTTTATAACAGAGATTTAAAATGTTGCAACTATTTTTGCCAAAGAGTTTCTAGTAAATGTACCAAATTTCATGTTTCTAATTAAGATTAAAAGGTATATTGTGTTTTTTGTGGAATTTTTATGCTATATAAGAAAAGCTCCTTGCAAAACAATATTTGTTATAACTAAAATAAACTGTGGATGCATGTTCCTTAGGAGTATGTTTACAAAACTTGGCATTTTTATTTAGCTATCAAAAATATTTTTGGAGAAACAAAATATTGAATACACAGATGACCTGTTTTTTCCAAATTTTTAATAATTTTCAACATCAAAATTCAATAACAATTAACCCATTCCATCTAGAACATTAAAATTACCAAGTTTTATGCACCAACTACTTAAGAATATGTGTGAAAATTTTCAAGTAATTCATTAAGAATTGCATTGCAAGGAGCATTTTGTACAATGAAAAATGTTGAAAAACAGAAAACGCAGAAAACTGATTTTAAGGTTTTGAATTATACGAACATATAATTAATGCTTCAAAACTTTCCTGAACCATATGAAGGTCTTTCAGCTAACAGTTTAGCTTCGTCTTCTTTAAATGTTGTGGTCTTATCTTTTTTTCCTGTTTTGAATGCTACAAGCATAACATATTTAATTAGGCAAACTTTTTTTTTTTTTTTTTTTTTCGTTTTTGCACTTTTTGATCAACTTTCACCTTACAGATATTTATATGACAAGGATAATGTATATCTTGAATTTTCTGGGGAAAATCTCTGAAGACTACTTTATTCTGGATGAATTTTAGGTAAATTTGCATAACATCTAAGCCATAAGAAATGGACAAAAACTTACCACACAAAAAATTAAGGCACATTAAAACACACACTTATATTATACACATATTTTTCATGGTGTTCATCATTTTTGAGATATTCCTTTTGTGTGGTTGCAGCTTTAAAACAAATTATACTTTTCTCATACAGGAATTTGTCAACTCCTGTCCATACACACAAAGGAACATAAGAACCAGCATTTGACTATTAATTTAACCTATGGTACTCCCTTATTTCGCTTCTATTTACAAGAAAGCAAGTAATAAGACTACTTATGATAACTCTTGATTAGCATAAAGTAAATAGAAGCATGGGAATTTGTAACAATTTGTTGCAGAGATGTAGAGAAAGTCATGCGAATGGAGCACATCAGATCTTTTTTATTACTTACTGTATAAAGGGAACCCAGTTGCAATTTTTTAAAATAGTGAATGACTTTATAACAGATCTGACTATAGCTTTATCCTATTTAGAAAGAGATAAATTAACCATTTCTGCTAATGTTTATCTCGATTGCCTCGATAGTTTTGTTGCAGAACAGGTAGAGAAAGTAGTGTGAATAGAACACTTTCTTTACTGTTTTTGAGGGAGTGGAATGCAATATTTTCTCTATTCATGTACTATGTGACAAGAAGAGAAAGCATAAATTGAACAGATTCAGCAAAATCCTATATTTTTAGAAAAAAACTACATAGATTTTAGATTTTGTTTTGTGATATCTTTACTTTTATTCTTAACATATAAACTTCTCTACCCTATCAACAGAAACACTAGATTTTTGTCATGACCTCAGAAAAAGTTGTAATTTAACCAAAATTTATGAATACCCTGTTTAATGTGACTGATTTTATGTGTCCACCCATTAGATTGAATATAAAAATTTATATATGACTATTAAGTTAGAAACAATAATTAAATATTATATGTATAATAATATCTCCTATTAATTTATGACACATTTTATTACCACTTAAGCCTTATCGTAATATGTATATATAATCTCAGACATAAAATTCAGCAAATCTCTTTCCATCGGTCTAGAAGGGCAGAATATTTCTGCTCTACTGCACTTCGGTCCCCAAGTAACCTATCTCGATATATTAAAGTGTATACTTGAACTTCTAAACGACCAAATGATTCTACGCTTTCTGTTCTTGTGTTTACTTTGCTTCCGCTCCTATGTAGGTAAGTATTATTTTAGTTTTTAAGTGAATCAAGAACACCAAAATTACTGGCATCGGCAGAATTACATCTAAATATTAGACAATTGCAGTTTTAAACTTTTAGTAAAGTATAATTTAGGTCTGGCGCACCGCATGCCACCTAGGCGGCCCGGGTTCGATCCCAAGCGTCAGCCTGTGGGTTTTGTGGTGGACGAAGCGACGTCTGGGCGGATTTTCTCCGAGTCCTCAGCTCTCCACCCCCGCCCCTATCTGCCAAATTTCTCCATCATCGCCTTTCCTATTATCCATTTCGCTTGCATTTCATATCATCCACCTCCTCTTGCTCATGCCTGGCTAGGGGCTGACCATTCGTTACAGGTTCTTCATTCTAAGTCCTAGGGGGTGCCAGTACAACTTAAGGGAAGGTAAGCTGAAGAATAATTAAGAACTAATACTAGGATAAAATGAAATTTAATAATCTCTTACGTCATCTGTGTATGTACTTTTCTACGTTGAAACTTGAGACTTCGGGAGAGAA